>CM062283.1:23263902-23863902 GCA_031216635.1 Dissostichus eleginoides | reverse complement strand
GAAGAGGAGGAACGGAGGCCTGCACACACACACACACACACACACACACAAGCAAACACTCTCATATCAAGTTCAAGTTCAGGCTAGTATGCACAGAGATTAATATGTAACAAAGGGTCACGTAACACATCTGGGAAATGGAGTTAAACATAGTGAGGATGTTAGAACCACTTTCACTGAGGGAGGGCTACACATGTCACACATACATCTCTCTGGTGTATAAAGTCAACTCACCCTTCTTCTGTAGGTAGCTGAATTATTTTTGAAATGGCCTTGCATGGGAAGTGTCCTGCAGTGATAAATACAAGCAAACATTAGCTTCCAGATAAACACATTACAGTAAAGAGAACGCTACAAAGAACACGTCTTTATCCTCACCATAGGGAATGTCTGACTTCTCCTCCTCCTCGTTCACGTCCACGCCACTCACCATCCACCGACAGTAACTTCCATCACTGTGTGAACTGAGAAGGTAGTCCCCATCCTCTGTCCACCACACACTCTCCAGTTGCTATAGAAAATACACAAGACAAATACCAACATTAAGCATGCTGGTTAGAACTCTGGGTAATACACAGCGTCACACTGAGCTGCAGGTACCTGTGTTGCGGGGATGTGCTGGACGGCACTCTGTTTCTCCAGATCCCAGATGACCATGAGACCTCGTCCGTAACCAATAACAACCTGGTTTGGGTTGACCGGGTTCTCCTGTAAGGCCTCTACGTGTTCTAGATTCCTGCGGCCGATGTAGTCGTCCGGTACACTGGAGGAGGTCAGAGCAAGAGGACAATAAGTGAGAGGAAGGACATGACGAGAAGAAGGCCTTATTACAGATCTGAGGGACTGAAGGTCAGTGTACACAGAGGTGGATTGTCTAATGTGTATGTAGCAGAGTTTAAGTCTGAACAATCAATACACATTTACGCAGTTTATGTTTCCATTTGAAATTCAGTAAACTGCTGTGCACTTCCACAGGAAAAAGAATATATGAAAAGGCAAAATACAGAGTATTAAACTTGTGTTTTACAAAACAGACTGTGTAAAGTCAGGGAGAGAGCATTGCATAAACATGCTGTTAAAAAGGTACACACATTTGATGGTTGACTTGTATCTGCAGCAGTTAGTCTTGTTCAGTAGTTCATCTCAACATGTGCAAGCTGCCAGAAAGGCTTCAAAAAGGCCCAGACTCACTGGGCTCCATTTCAACAAGCTAAGAGCCAGACCATTCTTTCCAATGGAGAGCTGCTCTGTGAGCCACAACATACCTAACTCTACAGCAGCTCTTTAAGCCCGAGATGTAGGAGCCCAGCAGTAGCCGGGGAAATGCGTATATTTGATTAATTAATGATTCTTCTGAACAGGCAGGTCATCACTTATAGCATCTCGCTCAGGTATTGTTCCCTCATGACGGTCTATTCTTGACAGTATTTTTCATAAACACCAACAGTTTCAGAATCCTGTAGAGAATTTTCTTCAAAAGAAACTTAGTTGTCTGGGGCTTTGTACAAACAATATCCATCACATCACATTGTTCATCACAGCAACACAACTACCTGTATAATGATACATAATATGGAGATGCAGGCAACATTTGGCCAGCCTTGTTTAAAGGTCCCATGTCATGCTTTTCCGGTTATTACCCGTCCCCTTGTGTGTTATGTAGCTTTTTCTGCATGTAAACGCTCTGCAGAGTCACAAACCCTCAAAGTACACCCTGTAGAGAGTAAAACTCTAACACAGAAAAGACCTGTCTATGTTGCCCCAGAACGCCTCGTTGGAGATTTCTCTTTTTCTTCCTGGGTACAGTGACGTGACCATACCCATTGGTCCAAATGGACCAATCCGTGGAGCTCTCCACACACACACACACACACACACACACACTCTCTCAGCGGCGAAACTGTGACGTGCTGGGGGGGGGGGGATGCTAGTGGAGCCTCGCAGCGGCGAAACTGTGGCGCGCTTACACTGTAGGTGCGCCGCATTTGGGGGTGCGGTGCTAGTGGAGCCTTGCAGATGGGGGTGCTGCAACCCCCTCGGCACCCCCTCCTTCCCGCGTCCATTCGCGATGTCTCGCAGCAAGCAGGAAATGACACCAGTAACCCAGCTCACACTGTCTGCTCCTCGAGCCTCAAAGGGCGGAGCAGCGAGCTGCGCAACGTCCCGCCAACACGGCACCCAGACCCCACGCAGCATTCGCATCTGTTTGTCCTTACTGGTGTCATTTTCTGGTTGCTAACGCCATTGTAACACATAATCACTGATGTTCCGCTGTAACGGTGGTGGACTCATCAGAACAGAGTGGGCGAGCTGACCAATCAGAGCACACTGGGCTCACAGGAAGTGGGGGCAGGAGCTCCAACAAGCCGTGTAGGACAGAGTGAATACACATACTATACAGAGATGCTGTATGAGAAACCAATGTGAGTTTGGAAAATTGAACAATGTAAATCTATTTTAGTAGACCTCAACAATGGAATCATGATCAGTAGAAATGGCCATGACATGGGACCTTTAAAGGAAAGATTACGCATGCATTCGTAACCACAGTTATATCAATCTGGTTATACACTTATCTGGTGTGCACAAATGAATCAAAATGGGGTCAGATTGAAGTTATGAAGTATAGTAAATTATGGTCTTGATTTAATAGATTTTTTCTCTGATGTGTTAAGGGGCCAATTGACAAATTTGAAAAAACTTAACATTTGGTTGATATTGTGCTGTTATGGAACATAATACCAAATAATTTAACCAACACTCCTCTGCCAAGAGTGTTTATTTTCTAACTGACACAGTTTTGCAGATTAAATGGTGAACAAAATCTTCCAGCTCCATTTCAAATGTAAGCTGATATTTTGTTGGCTAGACAAAGTTTTGAGTGAGATCATCAACACATCGATAATGGATGCTATAAATGCTGTTGGACTGGGGGGCGGTTACACAGAAATCTCTCTTCCCTTATTAGAAACATATCTAATCTTTATGATAATGTGTGATAAAGGCTGGACATGATGTGCAGTGCATTGTGGGTGCTGACCTGCTGGCGACCTGGTCCAGACTGATGTTCCTCTCCTCCAGCTCTCTGAAGCCGGGCACCTCCACTATGAACACGTGTCCTCCCTCTGTGCCCAGCAGCAGCAGCTCTCCAGAGGAGTGAGCCAGCACTGCCGTCACTCTGGTCACACTGGGGGGGGCACTGAGGAGGAGGAGGAGGAGGAGAAGAAGAAGAGGGGTCACTTTAATGAATCAAGGACAGCTGCAGTTTGTATAATGCAGAGTTGCAGCCAACCATTATTTTCATTATACAGTATATCAATCTGCAGAATATTCTATGGGTTGGTTTATAAAATCTCAGAAAAGTAGAAAGTGGTGCCATTTCTAACCTCCCCCAGCCTGAGGTGAGGCATAGTTCATATAGCTTGTTTGAGAAAGGAAGAAAATGCATAACATCGGATTGATATTTATTATTAAAACTGTTGCATCACCTAATTGTTAAATGATATAGAATGTACCATTCGGGGAGCTGTGCAGTTAGTTGTTAGTATGCCTTTTTTAACAAATCATTTCAGGAGTTTAAAATCTCCATGAACTAAATAAATGATTAAATAAACTGATAACAACTCTGACTATACAGTGTTTGCTACTGTAGCCATGTTGATCCAGTCTGGTGGCTTGTGTTTTTCAGCCAGCTTCACTCTGACAAGTACCTGTAGAGGAATGGATTGGGAAAATGTGTGTGTGTGTGTGTGTGTGTGTGTGTGTGTGTGTGTGTGTGTGTGTGTGTAGGTGTGTGTGTGTGTGTGTGTGTAGGTGTGTAGGTGTGTGTGTGTGTGTAGGTGTGTGTGTGTGTGTGTGTAGGTGTGTGTGTTACCCAGGAGGTCCAGTGAGAGTGAAGCGTCCTATCTCCAGGAGTTCAGAGAGTCCTGTTTGAGCTTTCAACGTCCACATGTGCAGACTGTTGTCATCCAGCAGCGTCACCAGTTCAACCTGCACACAAGCAGCTATCAATCAATACTGCCTGAAAAACTGTAAAAAGGCATTTTTACTAAAGGTAAGCAATGAATTCAGGAAGGCAATACAGAGTACGCTTTAATATCTGGTTATTTAGCGCACTTTCTTTTACAAGCACAATATTCAACACACATCTTACTTATATAGGGCAGCCCTATAAAGCAGGGTACTAAAAGAGATGAGCATGCATAGTATAACTATATCATAGTATACAACTCTTCAAAATATGTTCTTTGGTTTACCTGGTGGGGCAGGAAGTGCACCTGTGTGACAGCAGCGTTCTCATCATGCAGACCCATGAACTCCACACCTGGAGCTCCATACCTGAGCACTGGTTAAGGAAACACTGCATATATGATGGACTCAGTGCTATTGGTGCTACAGTGACAACGGGAAGTTATAAACAGAGCACTGGCTTCACAGAGCATTCAAATGGTGATCCTGGATAACTGCTGCTGACGTGAAGTGATTTACAGCAAGGTGAAATATACACAATATGAATCCACTGCATAAGAAGAACCTGAAGAGGGGAGAAACAGAATAAGTCATATACAGTTTTAACAACTAAGGCTGAATAGTGTATTTTCAATCATATATGTTTTAATAACACTTTCCCAGTGTTTGCCAGTTGAAATCCAATCTCTCACCTGCTACTATGATATTGCCCTGCTAGCTACCCACACAGTAAAGTGCTTTTTCATATGATAGGCGGGGTAAGGTTGATTGGATACAATTAAGTAACCGCCCCGATGAGTCATTAAAAAATATTTGTACATTTTACAGGAATAGAAAGAAAGAAAAAAAAAGAGATTTTGTTGACCGTCTTTGGAAAAAAAAAGACCAATACTAACAGCTGAGTCATTGTTTATTTGACCCTGACCTCAGTGTGGAGATCCCTCCCTGTGGAGGCATCACATCATCAAATGATTTGTGTCCTTCATGAGGACCTTCAACAGGAGCTGCTCTGTTCTCCGGCTCAGTGTGAAGCACCCAGTACTTTCAGAAATGTGATTCAAAGATTTTCCTTCATCTGTGCCCACAATCTGCTGTATTGTGTGAATGGATGATCATTATGAGAGGTCACGCGGTTATCCAAACCAGTGTGTGTCTCTGTGTGAATGGGAGAGTGTACCGAGTGGCTCCGCTGCACTGTCAGTGAGCTGAACTGTGTGAAAGGCTACACAGACTCCACAGTGTGAGTGGCAGGCGCATTGAGCAACAGCGTGGGAAAATGAAACACCTGAAGCAGGTAAAACCGCAGACATGGATTTAGCAGCGTCACAGCCAATCATTAGCAAGGCCTGCCTCAAGTTCAAACATGACGCTCACATTATTCCCTCACAGTATTTACACTCAGGCAGTGAAGGATACAGTTTGATGGCCCCGGAGCGGGTACCGATGGCCAGCAGCTGCAGGGAGGGACTGTAGCCCAGAGCGCTGGGCTGGTGGGGGAATCCATGCTCCACCGTCTGAGGGAGAGAGGGGACACACAGGGGGGGTGAGTCTGAGCGGTGACAGCAGAGACAATGTCAGGCAGGATAGAGAGGGAAGATAACAGCATGTGGACAAGAAATAGGAAGGATAACAGATAACAGAAACATGAACCCTGCTGTCACTTCCTCTGACAGGAAGGTGAAATGCACAGTATTGTTCAGGTGATGCAGCTGTGCTCCACTTCTCCTTTAGTTAACGTGTTGAATAATCAAGCAGGAGGAAAATAATTCATCTTAACACCACAATCAGTCAATTTTGGAACATCAATCATGCTTTGTGGAAACCAGCATTAATTTCCACAATGTATTGCAACTTGCACTGTTTTAGAATAGAAGAATTGGGAGGGATGAAACCCTCTTTAATGGTCACACATGCAGAGCACACAGCACACAGTGACATTTGCTCTCTGCTTTTAACCCATCCTACCACCAGGAGTCTACCGGTGCCTTGCTCAAGGGCACCACGGCAGGACAGGAGTTGAACTGGGACCTCTCCAAGTAGCAGTCCACACCTGTTCGGGGACTTGAACTGGCGACCCTACAGCTCCCAGTCCAAGCCCCTACTGACTGAGCCACTTCTACACTGTAACTACTGCGCATATGACAATAAAACCTTTGAATCTGACTCTCTTAAATTTGACACAGTTAGCGATAAATGACTGAAGACAACTGTTATCCCCTGTTGATGTATACATGAAATTGATCCAGCAGTCTTCATTCATTACAAACTTTCATGGCACTACAACGATGCCATATATACGACCATTAAACACATTTATAGAACTTATTACTAAATGATCATTAATTCCTCACCTGTACCTAAGCAGCAAAGCAGTGATTTTGCAGCAATCATCAGTAAAGTCTGATAGGTAATCAATGATTTAGCTTAAAGCACTACAATTCAAACTTTACAACGTGCTTCACAATGAAGGCTAAATAAAATAACACACTGAAAAATAAATAATGCATCAGTGCATAAAAAAAAATACACAAGTGTACAAAAATTATGAACCCAAATAAAATTCAAAAATAGATTTCTGACAGGCAAAAAAATCCTTTAACAACTAGTGAATTTAGCGTACATTTAAAATAAGAATTCATCTTTTTAACCTCCCCAACTTTTAATATTGCCCTTTAAGTGTATATAACGCATTGTTTATATTTCTGGCCCCTGATGTTAGTGGCAGTGTGTAACTCGCCTTTTGTGTGTGCTGAGAGGATGCATAGGATGAACTGAATGGTTTATATTAAGCTTGTTTTTTCTCATTTTTTCCTCACGCAGAAAGGAAAAAATGTGCTCATGTAACCGTATTCTCTCACTCATTTATTTAACAGGCCAAAGTATGTGTGTAGTTGTGAACAAGCTATGTGAAGACACACATACATAAAAGATAAAGCTTTGCACAATGTAGCAGCAATCACAGAGAAACAGCTCAGGAAAAAGTATGCCAACATCAGGAAGCAGTTGTGCTTCTTTAAGTACAGTTCACTTGCCTTGTTAAACTGGAAGAGTTCCTGTTTGAGCCGGTCTCTCTGGGACTCCTGGCCGTGTCTCCTGAACCTCTTCATCCTGGAGCCTGGGGGCCCACTGAAGCTCGCTGCAGGGAGGACACACAGAGGGGAAGGATGGTAAGAATGTTGGTCTCAGCAGGCACTGGTCTGCATTTTTTTGAGTTGCACTTTTCAAAAGTCCTAGATAGCTGTTCGCAAGATGGTTGATTGAGAGTTCACGTGTGTCTTTGTTATGATGTGATCAATTAATTTCTCCCTTGGCACACAGATTTGAATGAGCAGTATGGGAGAACATTGATACTTTATTTCATCTGGTGTGAAGTAGGGATGCTCCGATCGGGAATTTTGGGGCCGATCGCCGATTTTCTTTTTATAAGTGTGTGGTTGCGTGTCACTTTGCTCAGCACTAGTGCTTGTTACAACTTTTATTTGCCGTACTTGCCTTTAACTGTTAGCTCAGGTTAATCTCGCCCCCCTCCGACGTAAGCGTGACGTATGCAGTTCTTGCTTCTAGACCGACAATTTTTTGGTGCTTGAAACAAACCGGATTCCGGAGCTTAGAGGTGTTTACAGGAAAAAACGGTGCTTTTCAGGCTCTAGCTCCGAACCGGCCCTGGAACCGCGTTGGTGGGAAAGCCCCCTTAGTGTGTGTTTTGCTCCGCTCACCGGTCCGTCACAGCGGGCGGAGCTGCAGGATTTCTGCTTCACATACCGCTATTTTATTGTCATTTTCGGACACCTTAAAATACTGGCAGACCGGTGAAGCCATTTTGGCGAGCTTGTTTTGCCGCGCACAGAGAAAAGTGTCATGTATTTTACGTCATGTGATCGGCTCTCCTGATCGGCCTTTATAGAGAGCGCCGATCGATCGGCCGAGAGTGAATATCGGCCGATAACGATCGGCGGCCGATCGATCGGAGCATCCCTAGTGTGAAGTCTAAAATCAGTTTAGTTAAGGGTTAGTGACTATTTTACGTTCATTTGCTGAGATCCATCATGAATGCAGTCTTTGAGAGAAAACGTTTCATCAATTGTTCCATAACCAACTCTCTGCCCAGCCATTTTAAGTCAAGTGAGACAGTAGAGGCACTAATAAGGGAAGAAAAAAAAAAAATCATAGTATAGGAATAGGCTTGAATAGTAAATAGGCGCTTTCACACCAGGGCCGGTTCGGCGATTTACTGCCACCCGAAGTCCTGGAGTGAGACTTCTCGCCGTGAAGTTGTTGGCGGCCTGCCAGTAAACCCAAAGCAGAAGAAGAAGAAGTGACGTCAGCGGCTTCATTTCAAGCCCCCAGGAAGTGCGCCGGACTCTGAGGAAAATATTCGTTGTGGCCAAACGGCGGAACTACACTTCCGTATCAGTTGCTGGGCCCGGAAATACTTTTTCCAATTGACTAACATTGGGAAAGAGACGTCTGTAAATCGTTGGATAATTTTTTTTAAACTAAATAAACTACCCAGTATGAACATTTGTATAGCCCTTATTAAAAACATTCGGTCCTCAAGTTGTAAAATGTGCTAATAACGTTATTCTGAGAGTTATTTTCCTCAGCATTATGAACGCGGATCTAACCCACGGGACCGCGCCGCCCGGCACGTTCATGTGACTTGTTCAGTACTACATGAGTTTTACCTTTACCCATGGATGCACAATAAGAACGGATTATATGATTACTTTCGTGACGTTTCGCTCTCTCAAAAGTTGGGCCATATTGTCTTCATGAGCCAATGAGCAACTCTCATAGGAATGAACGAGGCCCCGCCTCCCACACTGTATCCAGTTCTTATTATACATCCATGCTTTATTTTCGTAATCCTCCCTCAGGGACTTATTCCGGTGTTAACGCGATTTACTAGGACAGTTCCGGGACTAAAGAGTTCGGCGGGACTAAGTACTGGGAATTAAGTACGGCAAAGTACTTGGTGTGAAAGCGGCTAATGGACTGTGATAATAAAGAATTCACCATTCAAGTCAGTATTCACCCAGATGCTGAGGCTGCCATACCAGGGGAAGCTGCTCATCAGGAGTGATAAACACTCACAGCAATGTGGGGTTCAGGTTTCTTGCCCAGGATACTTGTGAGCCACAGCCCCCCCTCAAGTGTTTAAGTGTTGTGTTTGAAGCCCAATTGGGACAGTCCTATCTCTAGATACGTGCCAACCTCAAGACTCACACCAAGAGTCAGAGGAAAGTGTGACCACAGCTTAGATAGGGTTCAGCCATGCATCAAATATACCATATATTCAAATATCATTTTATGTGTGATATGACCATATCTCTATTAAGAGATATTCCTTGCACATTTTTAGTCATTCATTCATGCATTAAAAGTTGACTATTTAAAAAGCAGGAGACTAATGTGAGAAAACAAGTGTTTTAAGCCAGTGACAGAACAAATAATTTCACAGACTGTAGTTGCATACCGCCTTTGGTGTGCATATGAAAATATTTGTATCCACATTCAAAGAAGAGAGTAAGAAAGGCAAGCTGATTCAACAGTGATCAGCTGTCAGTGGGGATTTAACAGCTGTACAGAGTTGTGACAGGGTGTCTGCAGACATGTGCACTGTGCTGATAAATGTGATTAACTCACCTCTCAGACCAATGCAAATTACTTATCCAAAAAACATGGCCGCAAACCTGACCAGGGTCTACAGGTCGCTCACTATCACAGGGTCTCCTGGTATAGGATCTCAGTTAGTCACATGACCAAGGTGACACCAGGCCAGCAACATCAATATACATAATCAAGTGGAACTCCAAAACCTATACAACCGGGTCATACCCCGCCAGCCGATTCAGTCATCATTAAAGACATAATAAAAACTGTTGTGTTATTCTTAGATCAAATATTGAGAAACATAAATACTGTATGTATTATATATCGCAGCATAGCCTAACAACATAGTAGATATTATGTTTAAGACATATGATCCTGCACTAAGCTTAGAATCTATGGAGCCTCAGGTAGATGAAAGACAGGAATTCCAGAGGCGGAGTCTGGCACTTCACTTTCCTAAGTGAATGAAGGAACACACACACACACACACACACACACACACACACACACACACACACACACACACACACACACACACACACACACACACACCCACACACACACACACACACACACACACACACACACACACACACACACACACACACACACACACACACACACACACACACACACACACACACACACACACACACACACACACACACACACACACACACACACACACACACACACACACACACACACACACACACACACGAGTCAGTTTTCCGTCTAGCCGGCATATTTGCATTGGTCCAAATGGAGACAGCTGTTTTTTTTTTCCCCTGAGATCAGCACTGCTACCTTGACTCACTGCTGGGCTGTCACACATTCCCAGCTCCAGCTTCCTCTGAGTCTGTCCCCCCCGCTCTGGAACAGCAGGCTGACTGGGCTCAGCTACTGCTCTACAACTGGACTCCTCAACAATATAGTTGTTCCTTGTCTCTGTTGTGATATTTTCACCTTTTTACAATGAATTTATGCCAGTGTGTACGAGAGAGGTTTACAACAACAAAACCCGATTAGTCGATATCAATACCAGTGATATTCCACTGTTCTTTACACCAATTGGAATACCACAGTAAAAACCAAAAAGCCTATTAACATTACAATTTACCTTCACCAATTGAAAAGAACAGCTAACGTTAGATAGCTTAGCTCGCTAATGTCAACAAAAATATTTATTTTTCACAATGAAACATAGCAAAGGGAAACATTTGGCTACATTTTAATATGGCGGGCCGCTCCTATGAACTTCTGCAGCACCAGTAAGCTTCTTTGTGCCAAGAGAAAAATAACGTATTCTGAGAATCTTGGATCATGATGATCGAAATTGTAGAGCTTTTTGATTGATTTGATTAATTAATTTACTGTCAATTTACTATTCATTTAATCAACACGTTATTGCTGCTCTAAACTGCGTGTTAGAAGTTCAATTATATAACATTTTATTGCCAGCCGGCCCAGTTGCACAACAACAATATCACAGCTGACAAGTATAGCTTTAATGTTTCTTTTTGGTAATGACAATTTTAAACAAAATGCCACACAGGCCAAAACAAGTAAATAAAATGATTTCTTCCAAAAAAAATAATTAGACTTTAACATTGGCATAATGCTCAGAACTCTTATGACAATACTATCCCTGAACTAGGACGTAGTGTGTGTGTTTCTCAGGAGAAGCAGTGAAGCAGAATGATGGAGCTCAAAGCCACCATAAGCTCTGCTGACAATGGCAGGGTGGGAGGTCTCCCTCACGAACACCTCGGCTTCTAAGGGCTGCAAGAACAACCTGCTGATGGAAAGGAGAAGGAGCACCAGCCTCACATATGCTCACATGTAAACAGTGAAGCCAACAGGCAGTATGGAACGCTCAGGTTCATTCTAGGCACATGCTACATGTCAGGTGCAGTCTTCAGACATCCTAATCCCACAGTTGTTCCTCTCCTACCAGATTAATTGTGGCCTTTCATATAACTTGACAGACATTAGAGCACACATTACCCGTTCATTAAAAGGCAGTCGAGTGTTATTTTTACCCCAGCTACTTATCAAGGGCCACGGCTGGGAATGAACATCACAATTATGTGGACTGCAGTGCTGTTTAAGGCGCTCGGTTCAGACAGTTAGATTACCTCCTCCTCTGCTCTCCTTTACAAAGTCTTGTACTGTCTGACTTTAACAAGCTAAGCTAAATCCAACATTCATGGTTAATTATTTGCAAAAGGTTTTTTTCTACCTTAGGTGCAACAACTTTTATGATCTGATGTACCACAACCAACCACCCTGGTTTTACATTACAGAAAAGTGTTTTTATTTATCCCCTAGGAGACACATTCCAACTTTTACCAGAGGACAGGTCACGGAGCAGCCACAGGCCTCCGGAGCAGAAACTGGACCTGAGTTTTCGAAGGACTCACAGATGTATCTGCAGGACATCGGTATTCTATAGTTTGCTGTAGAGCAAAAAGAGTTCAATACTTTTTTTAAATTAAGATTATTGGTTTCCCTGGCACAAAAGGGAAGAAACATTTCCCATCTTTAGTAAGAACCATGTACTGTGAGCGGGTAGGAAGGGTAAAAAGAAAATCAACACATTGTTTGTTGTTGATTGGATTTCTTTTTGCAGAAAATGATAGATTAACCCCAGAGGTATCTATGGGAAGTTTGGCTTCTTTGTTAAATGAAAAGCTTAGTATTGTAGCAACTGATAACCAGCCCCACGCCTGATCAGTTGCTACAAAGAATGTGGGTTTCATTACAAAAGCAATCCATGTTACGGAAGTCCATCTGACTGAACTTTATCCAAACAAAGATGACTCTTTAATTGACAGAGCACAAAGTTAAACACAACCATAAACTGTGCTTTTTTTCTAAAACTGTTCTCTCAGTGTTTTTAAAAGTTTCCACCTCAGCTCATTTTGGAATTTTAAACTTCTCTAAATAGGTCAAGCCATGTATGAGTAACAGTACTGTACAGAATTCAAGTTTTCTATATTGCGGGTTTGACAACTATTACCATCTTTACAGGGAGACTGGCCGAAACTGTGGACAGGGTACTTGGTGAGACAGGGAAGTACCGGTTGGTTTCAGGTTGATATGAAGAACAATGGCAGGTCAGAAGCGATCTGCAGAAACACAGCAGAGCAGGCCAGGTTCAGCAGAGCGCTGCACAGTGACGTGTCCCACTTCTTCAACAGATTTTCCCAGGAATTTCACTTGGCAAGCAATGAACTTGTGTTGGGAAAAAAGGTTAACAGTAAATGAAAGTTAACGCTCCGTCTGACGACACATCGGTCACATTGTTTGATCTACAGTGAGCTCATCTGGCAGCAGGGTAAGGTACCATACAGTGTTTACCTTTGATAGCTAATCTAACTGGCGTATTGACTTGTCTCACAGTCTCATTCAGAAGCTCAGTCTGCATTATATGTGTTGTCTCTGCTGTCCAATATACCATCCCAAATGTCCTTCACTTAGTTAGCAAGACTACATTTGTTATCTTTCATCCAACAGTCCAGTGATGTCATCAAATTCCCAGCATATCAAACAAGGCATCTGAGTTGAGCAGGGAGTCCATGGAGGAGGAAAGAAATGTGCATAAACATGCCTGGACCTGACAATAACAACCTGAGGAGAAGGCGGCTCGACCAGCAGAGCTGCTACATGGCCTGCGTCTGTCAGCGACATAGCTAACATAGTGCTTCAAAGTCACAATGATTGGCCGTGAAATGCCAGGCATCCAAAACATTCCTCTCACCGACTACAAAGCTATGCTGCCACTTCCTGCAACACAGGAAAAAGTTCTCGAGATGAATAAGCTCTGAGTGACATCTGATCGATTCCTAAACTTGAATTAAACACACCTGACAACTTATTAAAAAATGCAGGTATAAACAAAAGCACATTGAGAAAGGTGGAGCAGAGCCTGTCTGACAGCTGCAGTCAGACTGAGAGATCCTGCCTGCACATATCACATCAGTCTGATCCAGAAAGTCTCCACTCTCTTTTCTCTCCCACACACAAACACACACCACTGTTTCCCATTAATTACATAGACTGTGGCAGCCTGCCATTGTCTTATTTGCCCCGCCAATGTCATTATAGGCTGAAAATATTTTACACTTATCAACAGGATGTCTGGCTGTCGTCAGTGCATCAGCTGTCTGCAGCAGAATACGTAACCACACTAACCCGACTGTAAAACAGAGTCCGTCTCGTTTATTATGCCTTAGACATTTTGACATTTCAAGTCTGTCATGTGCACAGTGAAAAACAAGTTTCCCCTAAACAATGAAATTTAAAAACAGAAATAAAGAATACTAGGCTACAAGTACAGTACATACAGTGTACAGAACAGAGATACCTGTGTGAAATGTTCAGCAGTGGGTTACTGGATGTGCAGTGTTGAGTGTCTACATGCATCTACATGCATATGAGGCAGTAGATTAGATTTGTATATCTGTTCTGTACAACCATAATGTGTGAAAAGCACAACATTATTAACCTGAAATATTTTACAAAGGCCCAAAGTCGCTTTGCTCTTGAAGTGCACCAGAACTTTTTCTTTCAATCTAACAATGAATGTGCAAAAGATTTTCAGGGGGTCGTTGCATTAGAACCCCCCTGTAGTGCTTTATCACTGAGGCCAGTGACAGTTCAGGAACATACTTTGGGATCTGTTTTTCTGTATTGGCTGCCAAAATTCTTTCAGCCAGGGCACTAACGCGTGCCCGTCCAGCACCAAGAGCTGTCAGGGGTTGGGGGGGGGGGGGGGGGGGGGGGGGAAGAGTTACGTTAACAACAATATTTCATGGTGAGTAAGATGAATTTAATTTTTGTAAGTGGTTTCAGAGGTGCAGAAAGTTGTTGGAGGAGTCCTGCTTGCAATTCAATTTAGCTTTGCTGTGACATCATGAATCGGGCCACTTGTCAGTGGAGAATCTAATGGGTCCTTATGAAGGCTTGTAAGTTGAATCACCTGTGAACGAACACTAACCCCATCACAGACCTCAAATAGAACTCATTTCCGTGGAAAAGGGTCTGAGATCCACCCACTCTAGTACAAAAATCCTGTGGGTAACACTGATTGAATGCTACATGATGATACTTCTCTGCGACATTAAGCTGGACCTTACTGAGTTACTTTAGGTTCTGTCGATGAAAATGAATCCTCTAAAGGCAGCATTGGATGATGTGCGGCAGGGTTAGAGTTTGATATGTTTCAGGTGAGTGTGAGGGGAGTAGCATGAAAGTGTTATGCAGACACTAGGCATGTATGGTAACTTGGAGAGGGTCAGAGTCCGACCCTTGTCAATTATCTACAGGGGTCCCTCAGGGCTCTGTCCTCGGTCCCCTCCTCTTCTCTCTGTACACAAACTCGCTCGGATCTGTCATTAGCTCGCATGGTTTTTCATACCATTGCTACGCTGACGACACTCAATTTTGTCTTTTCCCCGTTCTGAAACCCAGGTCGTCGCACGCATCTCTGTTGTCTAGCAGACATCTCTCAGTGGATGTCTGCTCACCACCTCAAGCTCAACAAGATGAACTGCTTTTTCTTCCGGGAAAAGATTTTCCCACTCTTGACCTAACAATCACCGACTCAGACTGCAAGGAATCTGGGTGTGACCCTAGATAACAATCTGTCCTTCACTGCAAACATCGCTGCCACAACCCGCTGCTGCAGATACACTCTTTACAACATTAGGAGGATACGTCCCCTCCTGACCCAGAAAGCGACGCAGCTTCTGGTCCAGGCTCTCGTCATCTCACGCCTAGACTACTGCAACTCCCTCCTGGCTGGTCTACCTGCATGTGCCATCCGACCTCTGCAGCTCATCCAGAATGCAGCGGCTCGTCTGGTCTTCAACCTTCCTAAATTCTCCCACACCACACCGCTCCTCCGCTCCCTTCACTGGCTTCCAGTAACTGCTAGAATCCACTTTAAGACACTAGTACTTGCGTACCATGCTGTGAATGGATCTGGCCCTTCCTACATCCAGGACATGGTTAAACTATACACCCCAGCACGTGCACTCCGCTCTGCATCAGCCAAACGGCTCGCAGCACCCGCACTGCGAGGGGGACCCAAGTTCCCATCAGCAAAAACGCGTCGGTTTGCTATCCTGGCTCCAAAATGGTGGAATGAGCTCCCCATTGACATCAGGACAGCAGAAAGCCTACACATCTTCCGGCGCAGACTGAAAACTCATCTCTTTCGACTCCACTTCGAGCAATAAAATTGCTAACAAAGCACTCAGTGTTTCCCCTACCATTGTCTTGTCTGCGCCCCGCCAACGGAGCCCCGCGCCCCCCCTGAAATTCAAGGTGTTTAAAAAAAAAACCCATTTATTTTTAATATATATATAAAAAATAAATGTTTTTTTTTTTTTTTAATATATATTATATATTATATATATATATATATATATATATATATATATATAGCACCAAATTGCAACTAATCTATATCTACTGTCACCTTTCACATTGAACATGTGCTCTTTTATTAAAGGGCCCATGTCATGGCCATTTCTACTGATCATAATTCCATTGTTGAGGTCTACTAGAATAGATTTACATTGTGCAATTTTCCAAACTCACATTGGTTTCTCATACAGCATCTCTGTATAGTATGTGTATTCACTCTCTGTCCTAAACGGCTTGTTGGAGCTCCTGCCCCCCCCCCTCCCTATGAGCCCAGTGGCCGTCTGCGAGACAGCGAGACACAGCGAAACCCAGCCCGAACACACACACACCCCCGCAGCCTGGCTGGGAGTTTGTATGTGTGCTCTCACACACCGACTCACAGTCTCGCCGCGTCCCGCCGTTTCAGGGAGGAGAAATCGGCGGAGCTGCAGCTGAGAAAAGATTGAGTGTGTGTGTGTGTGTGTGTGAGGAAGTCCGTGGATTGGTCCAAATGGACCAATCCACGGACTTAACCTAACGACTCCGCGGACATAACGTAACGGCTCCACGGATTGGTCCATTTGGACCAATGGGCCCATTTGGGTATGGGCACGTCACTGTACCCAGGAAGAAAACAATGCAAAAAGAGAAATCTCCAACGAGGCGTTCTGGGGCAGCATAGACAGGTCTTTTCTGTGTTAAGAGTTTTACTCGCTCAGGGTGAACTTTGAGGGTTTGTGACTTTGCAGACCGTTTACATGCAGAAAACCTTCATAAACACACAAGGGGACGGGGAATAACTGGAAAAGCATGACATGGGACCTTTAAATAAACTAAACGCTTTCATTTTAAGTTCTGAGTTTAGTGTTTTTGACCCTAAGAAACACTGATGCATTAATCAATAACAATAATCCACAGCTCCTCTCTCTGCTCCAGAGGATTTAAAAAATATATATCCAAACACCACCCCCCCCCCCACGCTCAGGCAGCACCCCCCCCAAGCAGTAAACCTAGGGGAAACACTGGCACTTATATTCTAACTAAGCACTCATATACTAACTAAGTACTTATATACTAACTAAGCACTCATATGATTACTAAGCACTTAACTTATACTAACAAAGCACTCATATGATTACTAAGCACTTATATACTAACAAAGCACTTATACACTAACAAAAGACGGGCTTATCTAAAGCCAGTTGAGTAGCACTTGAAATGTTTTGGCTCTATGAAACCTGATGTACTTATATGATTCTGTTTTCTTCAAGTTTGTATCTTGTTGGTCGAATGCACTTATTGTAAGTCGCTTTGGATAAAAGCGTCAGCTAAATGCAATGTAATGTAACTAGGCTAAGACTAAGCAACAGTTGATACTTGATAGAAGGAAAAAGCCTTCCTGTGTATCTCTAAAGAAGAATACAGCTAACAAGGCAGAGCAATATGAGGAGTCTGGCATCCCCACCGCAGCAAACATGACAGAAATGCTTCCTTCCACTGTCCCTAACAAAACACACATGAGATCTTGTCAGTTTCGGGTGTGGCTGGCAGGATATCATATCTCCCACCGACTCTCTCCCTTTTTCCTGTGAGACATGGACGAGGGGGACGATCGGGACAACGTTTAAACTAGTCAAGCTTAGATTGTCTCCAACAGTGGGGAAATCAGGCTAACTATAATGCAGTGAAGTGAATTGACCTTGAACAACAGAAATGACACAATTTACATTATTAACATAATGTGGTGCCATGTCAGGACTGACAAACAGAACAGGACAACTTCGCAGGATATGACTGCTTACCGGGGGAGAGTCATAGAGTATAGTGGTTCAGGAAAGACGTATTTTTATAGACCGACTCGTGAGATAGTATTGCAACAAACAGAAACAGAACGGAATTTTCATTGGAATTTGGGTTATGGTTACAAACATTTATGACACTTAGACATGTGAATAATCTCCACATATAAACCAATTTTCTGATTTTTTAAGGGCAAACGTAATCGCCAGACCTAAATGTTAGGATAATAACAAACTACATGACAGTCACATGACTTCACAGTCACTAAACTAAAGGCGCATATTGTTCGACATTATGACATTTATTAGTTTCTATTCTTCACTTGTTAGCAATCAGAGTTTTTAAGACACATAGAAGCTTCAGACATTCACCAGTGATATTAACTGAATTATTCATGTAGTAACAAAACGTTAAAATCATTTGTGCTGCTAATCAAAAACACGTTAAAAAACCCATTGAATTCAAGACAAGCCAATCGGAAGTGATAAAATGCTGACTCGTTTCAGGGTTTAGGACACACTCTTGCATCGCCTTTTTTTTTTTACGAATAAACAATAAAGAGTCCCTTTTAATATTTCGTTGGCTACTTTGAAATACTTTTCTTAATTGTCAAGGCCACTTCAGTGTCAGTTAACTGTATCTTAAACATCTACAGTGCCAAGCTGTCAACAGTAGCAACTTGTCATTATTACCATAATGGGTTAATTATGCAACTGAGGTATTATACAGCACCCGGGGGTAAGTGTGGGGGTCTGGTGCCTTGCTCAAGGACACCTCAGCAGTGCCAAGGATGTGAACTTGCACCGTTCAGACTACCAGTCCACTCCCCTGGTCCAAGCGGGACTTGGAAAATATGCTGCATTGGCCGAAAAGAAAATCCCTACGGACTGAGCTATTACAGAGTTATGTCAATGTACAATCATATCTTGTTTAATGTTATGTTTATTACAAATATAGGCCTGTAGATAGGCTGCAACTAGCCCTTCATTACATTATACATTCATCTTCCAATATCTCTCAATTAATTGTTAAGGATAGTGGTTTGATCTATAAATTATGAACAAATTGTCTGAATTTCTGGAAACTCTACACTGCTTCAACTTCGACCTACATATAAAAATGATGTATTTTATTCTGTCACTGCTTCCAAAACCAAACTTTTCTAGTTTACTCTCATATATGACAAAGAAAATTGTAATGAGGTTACATATTTTCCACAAAGGATACAGCCCCACCTCTGGATATTAACATCCAGAGCGGGTAGCATTGAGAATGTACAGGATATGCTTATACACAAGAGTATTTTAGCAGCCTGTGGGTTTTAATGTGGACTTTGATACGAGAGCCATTCAACATGAAGAGTTGCATGCAATGATTTATCCTTTTTTTAAATAATTCATCCATTACTTTTCCAAGTCATTATTACATACATACATACATGCATGCATTTATCTATACTCATAATGTGCTCTGTCCTGGAATATCTGCTGTAAAGCCTGATGAGCAGGAGGACATTCTCTAGCATTTCTACTTCATATGCCATTTCATTAGCAAACCACAGAAAACACATCTTTTCCTGCCAGATAATGTGTTGCACATTGAGAGAGGTAATACAGGAATCAAGTTAACAGTTAACAGCACTAAACACAGCGTGACAGTCTGGGCCCAGGCTCCGTTTGAAGTTTAAGAGCAAGGGACGCCTCTCGGACATCTCACCCGTGTAGAGCTAGATAAATTACCTTTCCTTTTCAACGTTTTTTCTTTGAACATAACATTAGTACAGTCCCACCTGTATATTTGCACTGCCTACAATACCTGAGAAAGATGGTCTGCTTTGCTCAAAACTAATCTATAATTCATTGCTTGCACTACTTTGGGAGCGGCCATTTGTTTTGCCTCCATAATAGTTACAGGTGGACTTTACCATGCAGGTGTACTAGCCCCAAGTCTCCTGAGAACAAAGGCTTTTTGTTTGGCTAGTGCGGTGCTGCAGGTGGTGTTGGAAGGACTCCGCATGTCCTTCAGCAGCGTCCTGACCTCATTATGGGACTTTTTGCTGCTTTTGCTCAACAGTATATTCAAATGTTGTCTAATAATCATACACAGGTACTACATGTGAGCCAACTAAGAAGGTGCTTTGGTTGATTGGAAACCATGTGATAATGGCTGTAAAATGTAGTTTTTATCCTAGATTTTGATGTGTATTTTCCTGAAACTAGCCAAACCGGTTAAATGCGTCTTGCTCATGCACCCCCCCAAATACACCAGTTACTCTCCACTCCTGAAACCAGACCGTTGAGTCAGCGGGCTTACGAACATACCTGCTAGAGACACACCTTGCTCCAGTTCCGTAATTATGCAACACTCTCTACAACTACTATTCACCTGGTGATGTTAGAAGAAAACGTCACAGTTTGATATGTACACAGTTGGTTTATCCATCAACTTCAATTATTTTCTTTCCTGGACTGTTCCTCAAGTTGCCATTATTATTAGTGGTGGAAAATAACTAAGTACATTTACTCCAGTACTGTACTTAAGTAGAATTCTTTATACAAGACTTGTACTTTACTTGAGTATTTCAATTTCTTGCTGGACCTTTACCAGCTTTGATAACACTTTAATGCATCAATAATTATAAAACATATCA
Source organism: Dissostichus eleginoides (assembly GCA_031216635.1). Lineage (NCBI taxonomy): Eukaryota > Metazoa > Chordata > Actinopteri > Perciformes > Nototheniidae > Dissostichus > Dissostichus eleginoides. The sequence goes on along the minus strand of CM062283.1, from coordinate 23,843,456 downwards.
TATATATTATTCTGAAATCGACCAATTTGCATAATCAGTATTTTTACTTTTGGTACCTTAAGTATATATTGATGCTAATACTTGTGTACTTTTACTTGATTAACATTTTGAATGCAGGATTTTATATTTGTATACTTATAACAGAGTATTCCTACACTGTGCTAATTCTACTTTTACTATAGTACAAGATCCGAGTACTTCCCCCATCTGTGGTTATTATGCACAGGTGTGCTGACGCCTACAGAAGCTAGGTGTTGCCAGGTCTCATTGTTTACTGTAGGTTTATAGTAAACAACAAGCTAACCAGCATCATCAAACCCAAATACGACATTAGATACAACCTCATCCATTCCACTGAGAACAAAAAGGCATTTTAAAGTCAGAGTTTCAAGTGATTCAGGCAATGCGATACTGTCAGAATGAAAGTTATTCACAAAGAAAACTATTAAAGCTCATTACAAAACCGTACACATACATCATTGGGATCTGTTTGGGAGATAAGTTAGCAGGTGTCTTAAAGAAACTCATGGAAGTTGAACTTAGACAAACACAATTGTGTGAGTTGCTATAATGCAGAATATAATAATGTATGTATAAAAGCTAACACTTAAGACTTTTAAATATGCAAGTTAACCTAATTTATAAGAGCTGCCTGAATCCTGGAGGAACATCAGTGAGTAAAGATTAGCCAGCTAGCCAGAGCAATGGAAGACTGGTGTCTGGCTAGCAACTTTAGTTAGCTTGAGTTGTAGGCGTTCACAACTAAAACACTGGCGGTTGTAAAAAGATTAATTGTTAGCCAATTTGCTAGCAAGCAAACACCTGTGGGGTAACTCCCAACCCACCTGATTCAGAAGAGCCGTCGCTCAGCAGAAGTCCACAGTTCACAGCCGCTGGAGAAGTGTCCACACCCGGCCAGTGTCCGGTGCTTTAGTTCGCCAAGAGCTCCCTCCTCATATAAAGTGGTGGAAAATGTTACCAGGACGTAAACCTGTATTCTTGGTTTCAAAGGCAGCTTATTTGCCAAGGAAATATCACGACTGACCCCGGTTAAAGTGTAAAAGTGGGATTGGTGCTCTTTCTTTTCGCACCGCTGCGGTAGCCTCGGTGTTTCCTGCTAAGCTAAACTTCACTGTTTTGCTAACTCCTCCCTTGTGATACATTCAAGTGCACCTCGTTAAACTCAACTCCTTGCGAAGTCCCGCCCCACTTCCGCGTTTGCTTCCGTTCCAATATCTTTCCTAGGTCTAGCAGTCAGTCTTTCTAAAACATAGTATGCTACTGTATCTGCTTTAGTATTTATTTCTGTAACTGCACATATATACAGTCTTTAACCTGCACGCTGTTTAAGACAAGAGGAATTCCCAGAAGCATTATATTATCCTTTTTTACTATGGTAAAAAAAAGCCTTATTTTTAAATTTAAATAATCTTAAAGGTGTGGTAGGTAAGTTTGAGAAACCGGCTCGAGATACACTTTTTGTTATATTCCATGGAATGCTCTTAACATCCCGATAGCAATGAATATCTTAAGTGCTTTGACAAAAATCCATAAAAAATCTGTGGAAGCCGTAGTACTGTAAAACGCACGACCAATCATTTTAGCCGGCCCGGCTAAAATAACTGGATGGCCTACCTGCCTGTCAGCTTTCCATCTGTGCACAAACTTATCTCGTGCCCTCATTGGTCATGTGCGCGTTCGTGTGTGTTGGAGGAGGGGCTCTGTAAGGAAGTGGCAGATTTGTTCCGGCGCACTCGAGCTGGTTTCTCCAAAATTACCTACCCCACCTTTAATTGATATTGCTAATTTAATTTTCATAAATGCAAACTGTCTGGAATGAAACCTAATATTCAACAATTCAAGAAGGAAAGGAAATTATATTCTGAAACACTAAAAGGATTTATTAACCAAAACCAAAAGAAGCAGCCAGGACAGGATCATCATCATCATCATCATCATCATCATCATCATCATCATCATCATCATCAAACATTTATGTATGCATTTCCTCTTGTTATTCTGTTAATCATTATATCCCGTATTCTTGTCTAGCTATTAAAGCCGGTAGTGTACAGTGGTTTAGTTGATGCATGTTGCTGCTGAAAATTAAGTTGATAAGAATGCTGAAACTACAAATCAAATATGATTTTAGTTTTAAAACTAAAACAACAAGCCTGCACAGACTGTGAAAATAATCACTACCAGAGACCCTTTCACAACATTATATCGACATATGTTAATATTCAAAATGAAACAAAGAAAAATGTAATTATAAAAAAGTTTCACACCTTCATCATCCATAGCAGACTGTTTTTCAAAATACATGTAAGACGTGATGATACAAAGAGTTGCTGCAAGTTAGCGAGAAGGTGATGAAGCATTGAATTACCCAAACACAAAAATCTCATAATAAATAGTCACCATAGCAATGCTTTACTGTGAAGGCACTTTTAATAGTGATAATAAGAAGAAAAACCAAATATGAAATGCTGTATATATGCCTATGAAAAAGGAATGAGTCAGAGATGTGTTTATAAAGGCTAGGGCAGACTGAGGACCCGAGCTCCCTCTGAAGGAGTTGTGACGTAGAAAGTCGCGGTTCCACTGTATCGCTCCTGTAAAATACACAAACATACAACACAAACACAATGAGAACATTAACCCAATAATACTTCTGAAAAACAACCCCCTAATGTGAGTGTTAAGCATTAAAGCTGCATCTGAACATACTGTTGTCAACAATGTAAATACGAAATATGAAACATGACTGTCCATCCAGAAGAGCTGCAGACATTCATGCATCTCTCAAAGTCCTGGGACGGAAGGTGAGAAAAAAGGGTTTTGATTTGCAACCCCGACAAATTCCTCTTAAACTGTGACCTATTTTATACATTCTATGGCCGAGATGCAGCAAACTACAGTTACACATTACGTCCATAAATCATCTGACAATGTCATTCCAAGCCCTCCCACCAGGAGTGAACACATTATTAAAGAATAGTATAAGTACAGATTTATTTGAGAGAACATGGCAAAGAAGTAACCCATTTTCCATTCATATCAACTATGGAAAAAGGCCAGCAATAACTTTGCCTTTAAAATCAAAACTATGTCAGTGACATAAAAACTGAGAGACAAAATATAACTGTATTTATGTTAAAGGTGTAGGATTTGTAGTTGTAAAAGGGGTTAGAGCGTACTGTGGCGACTACGCTTTCTACACCACCTCAAAAGTGTAACTACACATGGGGGCTGTGGCTTCAGAGATAACGTGTGTGGACACAAGGCCAAACCTTTAGGAAAACACACTTATTTGCTTATTTAAAGTCGGATGACACTCTCTTGTCTTAGAAATAACTGGAGCAAGAGTTGCAAGCTTATTTTCTCAGCTTAGCATAAAGCCTGGAAACAGACTTCAGATCGGTTGGTAATCAGCTGTTCACAGTGACCGAAGGGTCCGCTGGCTGCTGGACATCCTGAAGGTGGGACGAGGGTCCAGAAAGTCATTGTGTTCAGAGAGAAATACTTCAAGCTAATTACGCCATGTCTGCTTCAAAATGTTTCAGGAGGTAGAACAACAACATTAGACATTTGTTAGGCCTCAAGAAAAACACACAAAGACAAAAGAGTGCTATCAGCCCTCTCACCAAACTCCCAATTGTCTGCAAAAACAGGGAACAAGCATATTTCCCAAAATGAGATTTTTATTATACTGTGCTTCATTGCTCTTAGACATGATCAACATGAAACAAGAACTCAGCATAGTTTATATTGTAGTAAATGAACAATATATTTCACAAGTGGATCTAAAGTGTTGTGTTGGACGTAGAAGAAAGCGCTAACCCAGATTTAACACAATTTGTTATCCATTATGGTTAACACTATGACATTGTGACAGACACAGAGACCGACGAAAACATATATTTCCGTATTATTTCAAACACCCCATATTAAAGGCTAACCTCAACCCTAACCTACTGGATTCACTGGTTCAGTTGTTTACTAGAGAGATCAAACCATAGTTCATCCACTTGGCATGTTCTGGTGTTTTTTTCTTGATGTTCTTGGCGCAGATCTTAGCATTTGATAAGACGAAGCGAGGTGCAGTTGAGGATTTCCACAGGATCAGGCATCACCAGATCCACCTTGAAGCCTTCAGCCAAAGACAACTTCAGCAGCTCCTCCACAAAGCCCTGCATGTCTGTGATCTCACGGTGCGCGTTGATGATGTCACCTGACTGCGTGACCTCGGCGTTACACACTGTCAGCCCCTGGTAGCGCTGCTTGTCGTACTGCTCCTGCGGGAGCTCCTCGGGCCGCGGCACCCACTCCAGTTTCAGCCGGTTCTGCCTCGGGTTGCATGGATGGGGGCTGGTGAGACCTTTGGAGGTTTTGTAGGAGAAGCACTCACAAAGAAGGGCCATGAAGGCTCTCCAGGTACAGAAGAGCTCTACTGTGAAGGCTGCCACTAGGCATGTGCGCAGCTCGTAGTTCTCCGGCGCGTGGCGTAAGTTAAAGTGAAGAATGCGGACCTGGAAGGAGAGGGAAAAATACGTGACTGCACATTATCCAGAGTGTACACAAAGAACCGGTCTGTCCATGTCTCTGATTGTACAAAGTCATGCACAAACACCCTCTGCTGACACTGTATGTATGGTAAACATTACCAGACTTCCTGAGGTTGGTGAAGGCCACCATGATAGGCGCTAAAACATTCTTATCAATATTTTTAGTTGAGACTGATCACACATTAAAAAAGTTAAATAACAGAGGAGCTAGTCTAATGCTGTAACTGCTCCCTGTCCCAAGCAATTTTATCGATATAAAAAAGTCTTTATGCATATATGCCTTTCAAAATATTGTCATATCACCTAACCCTATATAGGTGTATTGCTTTTAAATCATTCTGGCAGGAACCGGTCCGATTACACTTATTATGATGAAACACTGAATCATAACAATTGTGTCTATTGTAAACTAATGTTAATTAATATATTATTATCGAACATTTATTAAAACTCAAATAATGGGCCTCTTACAAGATAATTGTTATTCTTAAGGATTACTTGAACTTGTGTTCTTAGTCACATTAGCCAAATTCTCTTAACTGGACAATCCTCTTGTAAATATTTATAATAACATAATTATAATAATAATTTAACCCTTTTATGTAGTAAAAATGTGCATGATCAATGTCTCTAAGTGGCTATATAACCTGTTCCCTCCTGTTTGTAGGAAAGTGTCATTGTTTGTAAAGTGGTTCTACCATGAGGCCCATTGACTTGTATTGTCAAACAGAAATTGTGCTATTACTTAAAAAAACATACCTTGGACTCCACATTGACCATGATCATGGCTCCTAGGGGCCCTCCTTTGAGGCTGAGAGGCACTGCTGCCTCGTAGCGGCAGAGCTCCTCCAGCAGGGGGCGTATCTGGAAGAAGTCCACCTCCCTCCGCAGCAGTGCCAGCTCTGAGAAGCCGTCGGGCAGGTCCAGGGCGCTGGAGCGCAAGTAATTCAGAATGTACCGGAAGACTTTCCCGTCACGGTCGATGAAGACATTTCCTCTGCTGTCTCTCAGCACAGGGATCTGCCCGGTGAACATGGCCCCCAGCATGGAGTCCTGACAGCGGGTCAGAGTGTCCAGGGTGGTGGTGTAAATCTCCCCCCCTACGTTCAGAGACACCGGGTCCTGCAGAGAGCTCCTGTTGCTGTTCTCATCCGATGAGTTGAGGTTGAGCATCCTGGGGGAAAGCTGTGGCTCTTTGTGGTCCTGTGGAGCTTCTCTGCTGTTGTTGTTGGAGGATCCTTCTGCTGTGGTCAGGAATGCTGAGGACTGGGAGATGTGGAGGTTTCAAGTGCTTCTTTTGTTTCCAAAAAAGACTTGTCTCCTTTGACAGTTAGCAAGCCGGAGTAGTATCCAGGATACGGCCACGTTAGGAAAGATGTGAAGAAACGTGCCAAGTCTGCTTGCAAAGCTGATGAAAACCCTTTAAAAACCTGAGTTACAAACATATAACAGGTTGCTGCCCTTTTCCATCGCATTGTTGCCATGCAAATAAGTCATCCCTATTAATGCAGGCGTCTCCCGTGATTTTCGGCAGTAAATGTACATGTTTGTTGAAGTTTCTCAAACAGCAGTCCCACAGTCTGAGAGCAGAAAGGAAGGAGGGCCACAGTGACCGGACTAGCATGCTAATAACTGGACACTTGTGGCTCGCCACACACACACACACACACACACACACACACACACACACACACACACACACACACACACACACACACACACACACACACACACACACACACACACACACACACACACACACACACACACACACACACACACACACACACACACACACACACACACACACACACACACACACTGGAGCTGCCTGAGCAAGACACTGGGGACTGAGCAATTTGTCTGAAATGCATCCCTTAAAGTGACAGAGGGACTGAAAGTGCCATTTATCCATGGTGAAGAATTGAACAATGGCCTCAGACCCTTTTGATTGTAAATACCCTTTGGAAAACAGAAACTTTCCAGAAAACAGAATTATAAAAACTGAAAAAGTACATTTTACAACTAAACAGAAAAACAGATGTTGTTGCACCTGTATTGTGTCTATATTTAACAAGTTCATTACTACTCTACAAACATGATCTTCTTAAGTAGGTGGTATTAAAAAAAAGTTCAACTGACAGCAGTAGAGTCAGAGAGAAAGAATCAGAGAGCTTGACAGGATGTCAGCGTGTGTGTGAATGTCATCCACAAAAAACATACAGTATGTTCAATTGTAAATAGAGATCTAAATCATCTACTTGCTGTCAGGGGTAATATTTTGAGTCACAAGAGTAAAACACACCCATTTCCAAAAAGAAAGCGATGGATGAGAGGAGAGAATCTAAATCATCTGGAGATCATGTGCTCTCAGAGACTGAACCGGTGTTCATTTCACTATTGAAATAATTCTAGTCAAAATATTTGTTGAGAATTGTTTTGTTTTTTTAACATAAGACAGGTATAACATTTTTGGGTAACATATTCAGACCCAACAAATATCTGAAAGACAGAGGAATAGCAATGAACTACTTTCTGTTTTAAGTCTTATTCACTGACCCGCAGCTCATGATTAATAAAACCGTTTCCTGCAGTGCACAAATATATAGCTGTACTGATAAAGAGCCTCCTACTGTAGATTCAGAAACGTTCTGTCTCTGTAAGGAAAGTTACCTCATGTCACTAGTTCTGGAAGGAATAGATTTCCTGCCATGGACGCGGGAAGGGGGGGTGCTGAGGGGGCTGCAGCACCCCCATCTGTTGGCGGAGAGTTGTAACTGCAATGCCAAAAAGTTCACTAAACAAATCAATACAAAGGTTTTCTTTTGAGTTACTATTTTTGAGTTAGCATTTTAGTGTAAGCAGTCTATAAAAAGCTTCACTATAGAAGAGAAAGTGATAATGCGGTGTGCTTCTTCTGATGCTCTGCTATAGAAAAGAAGCTCGTCAGTGCAGACAAGATCAGGGATGGGAGTTTTGTGAAAGGAGGGTTTAACAACTGGCGAAAGGCAGCGGAAACATTTAGGGAGCATGAGAAGTCCCATCAACACACAGGCCGTCAACAAACTGGCAGCATTAAAACGAACACCGATGAATGCACTGCTCTCACAAGCTGTTGCTAAAGACCAAATGACTGCATTTAATATGACGTTATTATACAGGGCCGCCCCTCCCTACACGCAGATCACGCAGACTGCGTGGGGCCTCACCTCGCGGATGGGGCCTCATTTTGCGGTGGGAGCCTCATCTGAAGCGCAAACGCGGCGCACCTACAGTGTAAGCGCCAGTTTCACCGCTGCGAGGCTCCACTAGCACCTACACAACACATCAGCCCCATTGAACAGCTTAGTCGTGCCAGCCTATACAGCACATGAGGGGCAGAGTTTTACTCTCTGTGTGTTGCAACTTGCATATTTATTTATTGCACTTGACGCACACACGCATGGCGTAATTTCCACTGGGGACAGGAGGGACATGTCCCCCCCACTTTTCGAAATCCCGTTTGTGTCCCTCCACTTTACAAATATGTTTATTTGATTTTTTAACGCAAGCCGCCATCGCCACGGAGGAGCACACAGCCTCTGTGAGCGAGCGAGACAGAGGGAGAGAGAGCGAGCGATTTTTCTTTGATCTATGATGTTATATCAGAAGGAGTGAGGAAGTCCAGTGATTCATAAGGACAGTAAACCCTCTAACTCCCTCTGAATGTTCACTATTAACATAACACTGCGCTATCCAATGTTTCAGCTTATTCTCTCGGGCTAAACCCAGACAGTGGAAAGTATTCAAGTGAACATGTGAGAAAATAACCTACTGACTCAGGTAGCTGTGCTCATGCTAATGCTAGGCCAGCAGGAACAACAGAGAGGAGGTGCTTCTGTTCACACAGATGGCTTTTACAACCATCAGTCAGTCTGTTGTTCCACTACCAATTGAAGATTTGCCTCCATCCTTCTGGTTAGCGCTAGCTAAATTCCAGGACCAGCAATTTATGTTTTGGATAAAAAGAAAAGATGTCCCTCAAACGCAAAAGGTAAGTGCCCCTTTCTAACACAATACGAGGGTAAGGAAACTTTCCAAAAGGTTTTTTGTTGTGAGGGCATCTTTGTCCCAGGGCCCTATGTTAAACTCCACTCTCTGAAAATGGCCACACAAACAACAACACAATCTTTGTGCATATTGTAGAAGAAAAATGCAAGTTTCGTGTAAAGACATGGTAACATGGAATGATCCCCAAGTGTGAGAAGCAACTGGAGTTGTGTTTGTATCTGTGTTGGTGGTAGCCCGATACAGCAGTTTCCCTTATGAGCAATGTGTCCTGAACTTTTACAGTCTAAAGAACTGAGAATGCATGTATAAAGCTTATATTGTACTTTTCGACTAACTCCCAGCATGAGAGCAAACTAACTATTAGCCAAAATGTTAACGCCTTAAACAACAAATATTTGATTGATAATATTCCTGATAACTGACAAACATTACACATACAGCTCTAGAAAAAATCAAGAGACCACTGTAGCATTATCAGTTTCTCTGGTTTTACTATTTATAGGTATGTGTTTGAGTACAATTATTTAGTATTTATTTTATTCTATTAACTACTGACAACATTTCTCTGTATTGGAATTCAACAGACACTGGAATGGAATGGCTGCTGTACATGTAGTGATTGAGATTTGAGAACAATTTGAAGTTGTCTCTTGATGTTTTTCAGAGCTGTATGATCTCTTCAGTGCACAGTGTGAGGCAAAGTGTGTGTGGACCTGTATGTGCAGTATAGTCCTGCCGATGGAGCCGGCCTGCAGCAGGGTTACGGTGCATCCTCCAAACCCTCCGCCCGTCATCCGGCTGCCGTACACCCCCTCCACCTCCAGGGCGACAGACACCAGCTCATCCAGCTCCCTGCAGCTCACCTCATATAGGTCTCTGATGGGGGGGGGGGGGGGGGGGCAGCACGTTAGCTCACTCCTCCCACATTCTGTCCTAATAGTGATTCTACACCTGCTGTGGTGTACCTCAGTGAGTTGTGGCTCTCCACCATCAGCCTGCCGAACTCTTTGTATTCTCCTCTCCTCAGAGCCTCAGCAGCCTGGACCGTCCTCTCTATCTCCTCAATCACATGACGCGCTCTGCGGACGGTGACCTCATCCATTCTGTCGCCGGCCTCTGAAAGGATAGGGACGGTTGGGGCTATATATTGATTCATATTATTTCATAGTTAAACATTTTCTTACTGTTTTTGTTTATTGTTAATGTACCTTTTTATTTTAGTGTAATTTCCCTGCGTAAGCCTGGCCTTCTGGGGCCTCAGCGGCAGATTGGCTTTTGAGTGAATCTTCTTTTTTCTTTATTTATGGTTTTGGACGCTACAGGGAAGGTTAAAAATGCTATGTCATGTTACGTCAAGCTTCTATATAAATCAATTTCCTTCGTTAACCTTTGCATTCAAATGTTATATCTAGCGACCACTATATATATATATATATATATATATATATATATATATATATATATATATATACACTACCAGTCAAAAGTTTGGACACACCTTCTCATTCAAAGTTTTTTATTTATTTTAATTGTTTCTACTTTGTAGATTTATACTGAAGACATCAAAACTATAAAGGAACACATATGAAATGATCTAGTAAACAAAAAAGTGTTAAATCCAGAATATGATTTTGATTCAGCTGGCTACTGCAGAATGCTGTGGTAGCCATGCTGGTTAAGTGTGCCTTGAATTCTGAATAAATCACCAACAGTGTCACCAGCAAAGCCCCCCCACACCATCACACCTCCTCCTCCATGCTTCACGGTGGGAACCACACATGCAGAAACCATCCGCTCACCTTCTCTGCGTCTCACAAAGACACGGAGGTTGGAACCAAAAACTCAGATTTGGACTCATCAGACCAAAGTCCAGATTCCACTGGTCTAATGTCCAGTCCTTGTGTTTCTTGGCCCAAACAATTCTCTTCTTCTTGTTGTTCATCCTCAGTAGTGGACCTTTGCAGCGATTGGACCATGAAGGCCTGATTCACGCAGTCTCCTCTGAACAGTGGATGTTGAGATGTCTGCTACTTCAGCTCTGGGATCATTGATGTGGGCTCTAATCTGAGGTGCTTTAATTTGTGGTTTCTGAGGCTGGTAACTCTGATGTATTGATCCTCTGCAGCAGAGGTAACTCTGCTCTTCCTTTCCCGGGGGGTTCCTCATGAGAGCCAGTTTCATCATCAGCATTTGATGGTTTTTGCGACTGCACTTGAGGATAAATTCAAAGTTCTTGACATTTTCCGGATCGACTGGCCTTCATTTCTTAAAGTGATGATAGACGGTCGCTTCTCTTCACTGAGTTGAGTGGTTCTTGCCATAATATGGATTACAGCAGTAGTCAAATAGGGCTTTCCACTGTGCACTAACTCTGCACAACACAACTGATGGTCTCAAACACATTAAGAAGGCAAGTCATTCCACAAATGGACTCTTTACAAGGCACACGTGTTCATTGAAAACCATTCCAGGTGACGACCTCATGAAGCTGACTGAGAGAAGCTGACCTCATGAAGCTGACCTCATGAAGCTGACCTCATGAAGCTGACCTAATGAAGCTGACTGAGAGAAGCTGACCTCATGAAGCGGACCTCATGAAGCTGACCTCATGAAGCTGACCTCATGAAGCTGACCTCATGAAGCTGACCTCATGAAGCTGACCTCATGAAGCTGACCTCATGAAGCTGACCTCATGAAGCTGACTGAGAGAAGCTGACCTCATGAAGCGGACCTCATGAAGCTGACCTCATGAAGCTGACCTCATGAAGCTGACCTCATGAAGCTGACCTCATGAAGCTGACCTCATGAAGCTGACTGAGAGAAGCTGACCTCATGAAGCTGACCTCATGAAGCTGACCTCATGAAGCTGACTGAGAGAAGCTGACCTCATGAAGCTGACCTCATGAAGCTGACCTCATGAAGCTGACCTCATGAAGCCCAGAGTGAGCAAAGCTGTCATCAAGGCAAAAGGGGGCTACTTTGAAGAATCTAAAATATAAATCATATTCTGGATTTTTTAACACTTTTTTGTTTACTAGATAATTCCATGTGTTCTTTCATAGTTTGATGTCTTCAGTATTCATCTACAAAGTAGAACAACAATAAAATAAACAAAAACCATTGAATGAGAAGGTGTGTCCAAACTTTTGACTGGTACTGTAAATATCTGGGAAAGGGAAACGGCTTCTTTTGAAATGGAGCACCCTAGGTTCCTCCCTCCAAATTGAAGGCCAGCCGGCTGACAGCCAACTGACAGCCCACTGCATCATAAAACCCAGATAGTCTGCCCCCCCTCCTCCTGTGTCCTGACGCCGTGTCTCGATTCCTCTGTAAATGTATTCCTTTAATTGCAGAGCGCTTTTCATCACAAAAACAAACAAACCAGCTAAGGGATGCTGAGGAAACGCTGTTTTGCTAAGGCCATGGTTCACACAGTATGTTTCCTAGACATGCATTAGTTGCTGGAACTTCAATAATGATTGTAGCCCAATAGTTATTCATCACATAGATTTACCTGCATCAAACCTGATTATTAGTGGTGAAATGTAACACATTCAACATATGTACTCTTAGATGTAATGCAAAGCATGCAATTATTTCTATAGTCCTTAGTGAATGTTTGTATTTTAGGTGCTATTAATAATCAGTCAAATCATTCAAGAGTCAAAATCAGTTGAGCTACCCATAGGTTCACGAAGTTATTAAAATACGCTTCACCTAACCAGCTGCAACCATAAAGTGATGAACACATGAACATGCTTTCTTGTTCTAATGGTTTCTTTTTGTCTACAAGTTGAAATACTTCTCTTGCACATTGTCTTGCTAGACAAAAATCTAAAAAACAAATGTGCTTAAAGACAAGTGCCTTGGCTACTGCCACTATATAGCTAGTTATATATTCAGCTTTAGCTAAACTGAGCAGCTTCAAAAGTATGTCATTTTAGAAAGAAAAAGGTACCTCTGCTAACATTTCTCTTCCTGTCCTCGGACTACAGGCTGCAGTTCTAAGAAGAAGTCGGTTTAGATTTTTATCCACACAACACTGTCCACTCAGCTATCAGTAAAATAAAAAGAGTCTACACGCTCAATAGCCTGGAGGCTAAAACGGAATTTCTGGCCCCGTGAAAAAATGAAAAGGTTTTAAGGACTTGTTGGGAGTTGTGTTTTTTTACTTTGCACAGAGCCAGTCTAGCACTAAAACACTGTACGAAACAAGAGGAGACAGAATGACATCACTGGAATGGAAGAGGATAGGATCAGGCAGGATGCTAACCCAGGACAGGGGAAATAAAAAGGAAGTGGAATATCAAGGTTTAGCTCAGGAGAATAAGAACTAAACTCCTCACCCTCCAGGTCCTTCATGGTGGCGTCTCTGAGACTGCTCTTCCCCATGGCGGAGGCGGCCTCCTCACAGTGCCGGCGCCTCAGGGGGTACTCACTGCTGCTCAGAGAGTGCTTCACGTTGGAGTTGGTGATGAGAATGATCAGGCCTGGGTCTGCCAGAGGGACAGGGGTGGCCTCCAGGGACCTGAGTACAAACACAGGGACGCGGGAAGTCAGTCAGAGTTTGGGGTGCGGGGTGCGGGTCTTTAGCAACAGCTTGTGAGAGCAGTGCATTCATCGGTGTTCGTTTTAATGCTGCCAGTTTGTTGACGGCCTGTGTGTTGATGGGACTTCTCATGCTCCCTAAATGTTTCCGCTGCCTTTCGCCAGTTGTTAAATCCTGCTTTCACAAAACTCCCATCCCTGATCTTGTCTGCACTGACGAGCTTCTTTTCTATAGCAGAGCATCAGAAGAAGCACACCGCATTATCACTTTCTCTTCTATAGTGAAGCTTTTTATAGACTGCTTACACTAAAATGCTAACTCAAAAATAGTAACTCAAAAGAAAACTTTTGTATTGATTTGTTTAGTGAACTTTTTGGCGTTGCAGTTACAACTCTCCGCCAACAGATGGGGGTGCTGCAGCCCCCTCAGCACCCCCCTTCCCGCGTCCATGGACAAACACAAACCTGATGTAGATATGTAGTTCCTCTGTCTATGAAAGACCATTTTAAACAAGAAGAGACTAAAAGTAATCTCCATGTTGGATTCATCTCCCTGTTTAAAGTACCTGCAGTCGATGAGCAGGGCGTGGCCCTCCCTGCCCAGAACAGACACAAACTGATCCATGATGCCGCACGGGACTCCAGCGTGAGAGTGCTCTGCCTGCTGACAGGCCAGCGCTTTGGAGACCTTGTCTCCGTCATCTGAAAGATCAAGAAAGATTCATCTTTAATTCAAAGAATCCTGGCCCTTAAGTTCAACTATAATGGTTGTAGAAATAAAGTTATTTAAAGAATAAACTGCAGCAGAACTTCAAAACTGTCATATCGCTATATGACCGCCGGATAGCCTAGGGTTTAGAGGGGGCGGCCCATATGCAGTCACCGCTGCCTGGTAGGCCGGTTCGATTCCCGAGCGGGCCAATTCAGGCAATGTCCTCCCCTCTGTCTCCCCCTTTCACTCTAAGATCTCCAATAAAGGCACGCTGGCCCAAAAACTGTAGCATTGCAAAGTCAGTCTACACCAATAAATCAGTTTGCTGCTTTTGGGTTTTCCTTTCAAATCTCTGTACACCCTCCATCTCTGATATGATTAGGAATCCTCCCTGACTGCACTGAATATCAGAGTTGGTGTCACATGATTTTGGAAAAAAATGATATTTTGTATTAATTATCTCTGCAATAAATATTGCAAAATAGAAAATACAGGAATGTTGACCAAATGCCTACAAAGTTCCTTATGTTCTATCAGAAAGACTTCTGTGTAGATAAGTTAATCTACAACAATGGAGCTGTGCACGATCCATTTTGTATCAAGCAGCAGATTAGCAGCATGGTGTGTTTGAGTCACATTGCATTCAGTCTAACTACTGCACAGATGCTGGAAGGATATCTGGTGCAGCTCCATCACGCTGCTCTGTCTCTGATCTCAGACTCTGACCTGGCTGGAGTTGCTGCAGGAATGTGTAGAATGCCACCTCCAGAGAGGCAGAGCTGGACAGGCCCCCCCCCAGGGGGACACTGCTGGCTATCACCGCCCTGAACCCCGGGACAGGAGGAGCTGCAGACAGAGAAAGGACACGTTGAAGCAAAATACAACCAAAGCAGGACGAGATCAGCACGCTCCTGCAGTACATGTCTTCTCATTCACTGACAAACTCCTGTAGTATTATTATCAGTTATATTTATTTTCCTTGAACTATGGTAAATCCCAGGTAAAGTTCTCTAGCTATTGACAGTCATTGTGTACCCCTGTAATGCTCGATAACACCCTTCACGTAGTTGGCCCAGCGGGGTAACCCTGGAGCCAGCGGGGCCCCATCAGCAGGCAGGCTGAAGTCCACTCTGTGGGGCTCATCAGCATCCTCAGTCACTGTTACCACGGTAACATCCCGGCCACAGGTTTGACTCCCTACAACCACAGTCACCAGGGGCAGCGCCTGAGTCACCAAACACAGAGAGGAAATATTTAGCCAAACTCTTTTAAAATCAGGGAGTATGCTGATGTTACTGATGAGAGGAAGAATGCTGTTAATACAACATTACAGACAGTCAGTGAGGTGTGGCAGGGTGCACGGTTTGAGTGTCCAACAGTGGAGTTAGGCCTTGTCCTTAAGCCTTAAAACTGGGTAAAAAGTCCATTTCTGACAGCTTCTGGTACACAACGCCCTTACAAAAATCCAGAGGTAGGGCACCATTACCATCATTCAAATTACACATTTCACCTAAAATTGTAAAAACAAAATAGCCTACTCACTTCTAGATGTTTTAGTGCAGAGTTGTGATATGACACATTGAAATAAAGTTATTTGCAAACTCAGCAGTCTTTGTTCCCTTTCGAGTAGGCCTATGTATGCATATCCTGCATTTCTAGTATAAAAGTTGTTATTGAGTCCATTAATATATTGTTTATTTTACTTCTGGGTTTCCCATAAACCCAGGAATGTAATAATCCTTTGCCTATATGTCTTTATTCTTCCATGTTATGTGTTCCAAAATATGGATTATACAGGCCAGAGTTCTGAAAAGTTGACAAAACTCTGAAACTGTCTGTCTGTGTCTGTCTGTCTGTCTGTCTGTGTCTGTCTGTCTGTCTGTCTGTCTGTGTCTGTGTCTGTCTGTCTGTCACAACATTTACCGATATGTAGTTGAGAGTGAACGTAGAGTCTAAGGGCCTTTGTCCTAAACAAAACATAAATATATCCGTGCCAGATGTGTTATCCAGATGTGGTGTGGGATACTGAACAGTGCTGGTGTTACCATCGGCAGCACGAAGCCCTGGTTGTAGTCGGTGTGCTCTCCGATCAGGTTCACCCTGCCCGGGGCACAGACCGCTATGAGCGGAGCATCCCCCCCGAACAGCTGCTCGTACCGCCGCCGAGCCGCCGCGAACAGCTCCGACACAGTGGGGACAGAACCGGCCATGGAGCCGGACACTTCTGACACTGGGTAGAAACTACTTATATCAATGAGACATGCGTAGGGCAGACACAAAGAGTATTTTCTGAAGTTAAAAGCTCAGAAAGTGGCTGAGATATATGCATGAGAATGTGAGGATCTTCTGACATGTCAGGTGCTCTTTACTTCCTGGAGGTGTGGCCAAACGGTTTGTTATGAGGCTCTGATTGGTGGTAACCAGTCACATGACACAGCTTGATATTTCAGCTCTTCCACGTTAATCTTTTCTTCTTTTTTTTTAGGTATCGATCAGTTAAACTTGTTTTGAGAAAAAAGGTCATGGTATTTGTTTTCACGTATGTCCTTATTACCTTTTTAATAAAATAAGGTAAATAAATAAAATAAATTAGCACAAAATGGAAATACCCAAGTGAAGTATCAGGTGATCTTGAACTTTACAAATCTTTTGTCATCACATAAATACAGATATTATATTACACTGACTTGGTTTCATGTAGTTATTTTTTTATTTGCCTTTCCTTAAAAGGAATATGAAGGAAGAAACTATTTTTTTACAAGGCAAATCTAATGGGAAGACATTAAGCACATATTCAAAGCAAAGATACAAAGCTCTTTAATCAAACAAGAAATCCATGTAATGAGAAAAGGATCTAATGTATTTTTAAATTGTCTGTTTTTTGTTGAAGGAGCACAATGGCAATGCAACTTTATTGAGTTTTATTTCTGTCGGTTGTAGACTTATTTTGCATTTTTTACCATCAATTAAGATAATTATTGTATTTCAGTCATCAGCCTATATTTACAGTCTGTCCTGTGCACACACAGAGCAGGGGGGTCAAGGACAGCTGGTTCCTTCCCTCACAGCAGGCGGCAATAACATTGTAATCCTGCCATTTCCAGTTTTTGAAATTGCATCAGCAATCTGATTATTCCTCTATAACTGTAAGGGAACACAGGTAACATTTGCCACTGACTGTAACACTGTGCTTGGCCTCCCATGGCCCCCGTCCAAAATAATAAATCTATGATAATGCAATTTATGCGGTTGCAGCAAAATATGTGCTGTAACCTGTAGATGTTGGTTTTTTCCAGTAATGTAATTTAATACATTTAAACTAAGTTACTAAAACAAATGTTGTGACTAAAACAAATGCCAACAAATAATAAGAAATACAATAAAAACTAAGTTTGGCTGCATAAAACATTATATATTACCCCAAACTCCTTTTAATGTGCTGAATCTTGGGCCAAATTCAATTTAAAAAGTAACAAAAAAATTATAACTAAGTCACAGACACAAACTCTGATACTAAATGAACAATTATGGCATTTATATTTTTGTATGCGCTATACTAAACAAAAAATGTTAAAATCTTGAAGATTGTCTTTGTCTCCTTTTTCCCGCATTAAATGTGCTCCTCTCATTCAATTATTGGCCCCATCCCAGCCCCCCAAGTAATTTAGAACCACCACTGGTTACAGCAGTTTAAAGTGAAGGAGTTTAAATGAATAGGATGGAGGTCGCAGATTCACTGTGAAGTTAACATGATCTTATTTCATTATATCACATGTTTAGTCTAAGCAGAGTAGTGACAGTAGTGACAGCAGCACACGGGGAACAGAACAGAAAATGATCATGGTTACTCAGACATGGAGTAGCATTTACAGTCATTCCATATCCAAACAGTTAAGTTACTTCTTCGGTTTCGTATTTCATCTAAGTAATTTACATGTTCCCATGCTTTAATATTGAACAAATAATTTATCAAAGCATGCACAAAGGACTAACAAAAAACATTGCAGAAGACCTGAGAAAAAGCACTTTTACCTCCATTAAAGGTGGGGTAGGTAAGTTTAGAAACCGGCTCGAGATACACTTTTTGTTATATTCCATGGAATGCTCTTAACATCCCGATAGCAATGAATATCTTAAGTGCTTTGACAAAAAATCCATAAAAAAATGTCATCTGTGGAAGCCGTAGTACTGTAAAAGCACGACCAATCATTTTAGCCAGCCCGGCTAAAATAACTGGATGGCCTACCTGTCTGTCAGCCTTCCATCTGTGCACAAACTTATCTCGTGCCCTCATTGGTCATGTGCGCGTTCGTGTGTGTTGGAGGAGGGCTCTGTGAGGAAGTGGCAGATTTGTTCCGGCTGTGTATTTTCAAATTCTAGCGCACTCGAGCTGGTTTCTCAAAAATTACCTACCCCACCTTTAATATGACAAATTTCTCAAAAATATTTTCTCTGGACAGATTAAAAACTATAGTCTGAAAAAGTAATTAGCTATCAGACAAATGTAGTGCAGTAAAAAATGAAATATGTTTCTCTGAGATGTAGTGTAGTAGAAGTAGAAATTATATTTGACAATACATTTTGAATCTACTGTCATTTTATCAACATGTAGAATCACATGGAGTGTGGCTCCCCCTGGTGGCCGCTGTTGCAGGAGCAATATAACTTATTTCGGAAAAATTATGTGTTGAAGTCAATGGGGAGAGAAAGATTATCTTTCGATCCCGTTTGAATTGTGCCAGGAATTACACATATGATGTTGTCAATTTAAAAGATAATTTTACAAGTCAAAAAAATAAAAATGTGTCGTAAAACTGTGAAGTAACACTTTTTTTTGTGTGAAACCGCTCAATGAACTACATCTCCCGTCTCGCACCACCCACCAAGACGTTGGGTGAGATGTAGTTCCAGTTATTTTAGCCGGGCTGGCTAAAATGATTGGTCGTGCTTTTTACAGTACTACGGCTTCCACAGATGACATTTTTTTATGGATTTTTTGTCAAAGCACTTAAGATATTCATTGCTATCGGGATGTTAAGAGCATTCCATGGAATATAACAAAAAGTGTATCTCGAGCCGGTTTCTCAAACTTACCTACCCCACCTTTAATGGAGGTAAAAGTGCTTTTTCTCAGGTCTTCTGCAATGTTTTTTGTTTGTCCTTTGTGCATGCTTTGATGAATTATTAGGCCGTCACGTTGGCACATTTCACTTCTTTCTTTCAGAATGAGGCGAAAAGTATTAAAAGAGGTGAAAATCACTACAAGTCTGTGCATGTGGAGAGCTGTACATACACACAAGGGGAGTTAGTCGGTTCCGTAAGAGCCAGCATGCGGGACCGGGATTCTGGGATTTGTAGTTTTTCTAGTTGCGTATTTTTCATAGTCTTATATTTCAACAGTTTTACGACAAAATGTGACTTTTTTTACATGGAAATTATTTTTTAAGATTGACAAACATCATATGTGTAATTCGTGGCACAATTCAAACGGGATCGAAAGATAATCTTTCTCTCCCCATTGACTTCAATACATAATTTCCCATGGGTCGGAAGTAGATGGGCGGGACTTCGCCTCTCTATCTGCCAGAAATGATCACACTCCTGTAACCAATCCTGCTTCAGACTGAGGTTAGGACCGCCCACCTCATTAGCATATGGACACAGAAATACATAAATAAATGTAAGTGAACGTAAATGTAGAAATATATTAAAGATATATAATAATGTGTGTTGTGTTTAATTCTCAACTTGTATGTATTTATTTATTTATACATTCATTTATTTATTTCCATATTTATTTATTATTTTATTTATTTATTTGTGTATTTATTTCCACATTTATTTATTTATGTATTTATTTCCACATTTATTTATTCCTGTATTCATTTATTCCTGTATTTATTTATTTCCGTATTTATTTATATATTTATTTACACATTTATACTTAAGTCATGTTCTATCCTCCATATTTGCTGTGTGTGTGTTTGTGTAAATGTTTGTCAAATGACGTCAAGACGCCCGCCTGGCGGAAACGCTGCTTGGAAATATTCAAATTAATTATTTTATCTATTCATTCAAGTGTTAACTTCGAGATGTTCTTATTTAATACATTTATAATTGTATCTATTCATTCATGAAGTGTTTTTTTACGACTTGTATTTTTCTCGACCTGTAAAACAATTATTCAAACGAACATGTTAACATCTGGGATTGTAAACAGGTGGAAAGAGTTACTGTCGGCTTCCAAGGTTTGATCTAACCTCCTGTGGGAGAAGGGTGGTGGTTCTGGGAAAACTAGGAAAACCTGCTAAGTAGAGTCTAGTGGAGTGTGTGGAGCCTAAACAAATTCAGTCATTTGTAAATGTATTCAGTAACATTCACTTTATTTTCCTGGTGCATGTCAGTCATTGCACTTTCCACTTCATTTCATCCTATAGTCATTCAACAACAAAATCCATTTACAATCAAAACCACTGTCAACAGAACAACAAAAAGTGACCAAACAGAAGTGTTCAGAGTGACAGTCCTCACACAGGACACACACACACACACACACACACACACACACACACACACACAACACACACACACACACACACACACACACACACACACACACACACACTACATTGACTTACATGCATTTCCTGGAGACTTATCCTAACCTTAACCATAACCAACACATGCCTAACCAGGTCTAACCTGTAGCTTGTTCTGGAAGTAGAGGTCATTTGAACCTAGTTCAGTTCATGTCTAAAAAGAAAGCAGCTGGTATGAATCTTATTCCATTTTTCATATAATCTGAGATCTTTCCATCTTTTGTTTTTAGTTACTTTGTACCCATTGATATAATTCAGAGAGTACAGTGATTACAGTGGGCTTACAGTTCATCTTGTCAACCCATTTTCTTCATGTGCACCACAATAAACTAAACTCAAAGGTCCACTTAATAGATTTTCTGAGCTTTCAGTTGTATCTTTGGTGAACTACTTATAAAGAAGAGTATACAGGAAGCTTTCCCAACCCTGCTTGTGACTTGTCCTACTTATAGTTGATGTTCGATGTGAATGTCCTGACACTGACTGACTGACAGTACTGAAAGCTACAAAGTGGAGCTTTGAGAGAAATTATTTTTGTTCCCATGCTCATAACCTTCATAATAAAAACATTTTCCCTCACACTTTCACTGTACTAATGTAGTTTCGTAAAACATTCTAACAGACTGAGGTTCAATCTGTGATTAGGTTCCATAAAGGAAATTCCTTTGCATAAAGCTAAATAATAAATCAATCAAACACAAATGTTTAAAGCAGATGTGGCTTTTGAAGTAAAGCTGATGCAGATCACATGGAGCTCCAGTGGTCTTCAGCCAGTGGTTCCCCTCTGCTCCCACGAGGAAAGCTTCCTGACTGTGGCTCCTCTGTCTCTCTCTGCAGCACCTGAAGAGTCCTCTGCTCCTCTGCTTTCAGGCCTGTTGTCTTTTTAACCAGCCTGTGGCTGGTGTCTGGGCTCCAGAGGGCCCAGCTAGCCCTCTGGAGCCCAGACACCAGGATGGTTGCATGTGGGGGCCTGTGGTAATCTACGACCCCCCTGTCACTTTCCTCTCAAGCCGGTCCAGCTTGGCCAGGTTTTCCTTCAGGAGTTTGGAGCCGGGGCTGAGCATCAGGGCCCGCTGGTAATACATCCTGGCAGCTGCATAGTCTCCCTGCAAACACAAAACAATAAACCAATTACAAACAGGAACTGTGTGTTCAATAATATGTTTTGGGTCCAGAACCAACTCTCTCATACATCAACATTTTCAGCCTCAGTGCTGACCAGAGTCAGAAGTTGAGATCACATTGCGACTGTTTTAAAGTCCATTTGTTGCCTGACAGTTCCCTTTATGAATGTTAAATGATAGAACTTAGGGTAACACTTTATATTAAGGAACACAAATTAACCATCAACTAGTTGTTAATTAACATGCATATTAGCAGTATATTGGCTCTTTATTAGTCATTATAAAACACTTATTAATGCCTTATTCTACATGACCATATTCTACAAGTAATAAGCCATTAGTTGAGAGTTTTTCCTCATTAACCCTCTAATTAGTGCTTATTTATTGCAAGTAAGGAAGTTGTTGGACATGAGTTTGGTCTTAATATGCGCTGCTCAATATGGGCCTAATAAGGCAGTAGTACCACAAGAATAGTAATTCTCCCATAATAACACTTAACAAATATGACCTATTCTTATGTAACAAGACATTAAACTATAAGTGTTAATTGTGTCTAAATAACTCAAAATTAGATATTTATATCTAAGATATGTTTTGGGGTATTGACAGTTCAGCTACCAATAGCAAGGTGATATGGACCTGTATGTTTCATATTTGCACATTTATATTTTTGTAAAGTTTGTACTGAAGGTTAGACAGGAAACCGGGTACAGGAAGTAGGAGAAAGTGAACTGAATAGCCAACCCAGCCTCAAGGCATTTCGTGTTATAGTCACGAAATTTAATAGTAGTACCACAAGAATAGTAATTCTCCCATAATAACACTTAACAAATATGACCTATTCTTATGTAACAAGACATTAAACTATAAGTGTTAATTGTGTCTAAATAACTCAAAATTAGGTATTTATATCTAAGAACATGTTTCCTATTTTAAAGTGAAGTCTTGTTCATAACCAATAAGCTAATAGTTTGACTCTAATTAGGTATTTCTGTCTAAGAATATGTTCCCTATTTTAAAGTGAAGTCTTGTTCATAACCAATACGCTAGTAGTTTGACTCTAATTGACCTGAACAGGTTCCCTATTCTAAAGTTGCCTCCTCTTCACACTTTGTAAATACATTATAGCACACAACTACTGAAATTAACCTCAACAGTACATGAACAAGGTAGGCCCACGTTGAAATATCTGTTTTATTATTGAACCACTAAAGCAGTGGTTCTCAAAGTGGGGGGCGCAGAGGCATGACAGGGGGGGGGCGCGAGAGACCAGGAGGAAAAATGGTTATTAAATTTTTTTTAAAAAATCATAATTTGAGAAATTATTGATTCGAAAATAATATGATACAGTACAGTACTATTACGTCTGGGTCTCTTTGTTTCATTCAACCTCAGCTCTTTGTGTGTGGAATGAGCCATTTTGTGTGCGTGCGCGAGCGAGAGAGAGAGAGAGCGCACCGGTACCGGAGATCGTTGTTGTTAGCTTCTGGTGCTAGCGAGCTACGCTAACGGATATAAGGAGTTTTTTCTACAACAAGGTGGAGGAGAGTCCTCTCCTGTCAGACTGAGAGGCTCAGTGAACTAAAGGACTCTCTCAGTGTTTAGATAGTTAACTCTAGTCTAAGTTATCTCAGTGGGTCTCAAACGTTTTGGTCACCATTAATGTAAACAATTATTTCCGAGGCACACGTTTATATGATCATTATAGTTATAAAAAAATAAGAGAATAAATGAAAAACAGGTATGAAATACTATATGACAGTAAAAAAAGAATAAAGTTTAAAAGGGTGATTTGTAAAATATCCATAAAGAAAAAGTAAATCTGTTTACAGTTCTGTTTCATATGGGTGTTGAGAGAGGTATCCATAGATCTCTTCATTTTGCTCTCAAAGTGCACCAGATTGATGCTTTTAACTTCAATATTTAAAAATAAATCTTCCCGGGGGAGCTTGCCCCCGGACCCCCTATGTTAGGTCCACTCCCCACTTATAAAAATAGCACTTTACCCCTGCTTACACCTATATGCCGTGAGCTGATTATCGAGCCTTCATTGTAACAGTCGCAGGTACATTGTGTATTTGCGTGGGGATTGTTGCAGTAGAAAATTCCACTGTAGCGACCGGTACATTAATGGGAAACCCTAAATGTTTGAGCACCCTCTATGAAACGTCAAGCTACCACACAGCACCCCCAAAATAAATCTCTGGCGCCGCCACTGAGCCTGACAATTTGTGTTGGGGGGTTCCGACTTTTTTTTTTCTCCAAAGGGGGTGCCTGACAGAAAAAGTTTGAGAACCACTGCACTAAAGAGAGGTTCAGACACATACCAAAACATGTCAAGTTTCTCCAAGGCTGAGAACACATAGCAGCCTGTACTTTTTAATAAAAACAGATTTTTAACAGATGTTATGTATTTGTGATCATACTTTGTGACCTGCTTGTATGTACTTACACAATAGGTGTACTGTTCTCTCTATGTGTTGTACTGTCTCAGTGTGAACATAGATTAAACTCTTTTGAGAGCCAGGGAATGAGCAGCCATGCTCCTTTATTTACTTATTTGCAGTCCACTGACATTCAAACTGAGTGAAACTATAAAAAAAGAAGTTACAAGGCACTTAATGATCTCATACATGCAAGTGTAACATACACAGATTAACACATGGGACCGCTAAGTGTAAACAAGGTAAATATAGCTAATGCTAGCTGTGCAATAAGCATGTATACAGGCTAGTATGGCTAACGCTAGCATGTATGCTAACGCTACCGTGTATGCTAACGCTAGCGCGAATGCTAACGCAAATGCTAGCGCGAATGCTAACGCATGACATTGTGTTTAAACATCTCCAAATGTCATCACATAAACACAATACATGTTACTAATCCTTACAGTGTAAGTGTAAGGCTTAAACTTACACTTACAGTTATTGCTTTCTGACGGAATTTACGCTTTTACTCTTCAGGTTGCATAGGGAAAATTAGTAGCAGTCTACTCATGGATGTCTACTGCCATGCTGTTGCAACCCAGTCTCACGGCATTTCGTGTTATAGTCACAACATTTAATCTATTGATTCGTGTTCACCAACACGATTTTCCCCTTTTTTTCGTGTGACACGGAACGATTTTAAAAGCAATGCATTTCTATTGGTAGTGTGTTTTTGTGCCTGCAACACATCTTTTTGTCCGGTCGGGTCTTGGAAGACCGGAAGCTGTGTGCTTCCTAAAAACATGTTCTTTATAAATACAGTCTATGTTTCTTACTCAATATCAAACCACGATTATTGTTCTTAATTTTAAATCGTATAATGTCGGACTTTTTTTGCCGTCAGTGAGGAAAAGAAATGGGGCTCAGAGCCTCAGAATACTGAAAACTGTATTTTTAAATCTTTTTTTCTTTCTAATTTGTTATTCTTTTCTAAATAACACACTGTTATTTACTCAACAATAACACACAGTTATCCTTGTTTTTATTTATTTGTTTAATTCCATAATCTCGGGCTTTTTTGACGTCCGTCAGGAACTGAATTTCAAAATAAAATAACCGGAAACAGATAGAGAGGCGAAGTCCCGCCCATCTACTTCCGACCCATGGGACCTTATTTCGGAAAAATTATGTATTGAAGTCAATGGAGAGAGAAAACGTATCTTTCGATCCCGTTTGAATTGTGCCACGAATTACACATATGATGTTTGTCAATCTTAAAAAAATAATTTCCATGTCAAAAAAGTCACAGTTTGTCGTAAAACTGTTGAAATATAAGACTATAAAAATACGCAACTAGAAAGACTACAAATCCCAGAATCCCGGTCCTGCATGCTGGCTCTTACGGAACCGACTAACTCCCCTTTGGTGTATACTAGTGTTGTCACGATACCAACATTTTGGTTTCGATACCGATACCAAGTCAATAATTGCGATTCCGATTCTTTTTCGATACTTTTCTTAAAAAAAGGGAAACAGTCTTAAATGTAATTATTGTGCTTTATTTCACACCAGAACCAGAACCATAACACACACTTTACACAAACATGCTAAAATACTTCCAAATTTCGCTTCTGGCGTCTTTTTTGTCAACAAGCCGAGGCGCAGCGGCAGTTGCACTCCCGCTTGCAGCCATGCTTCTCGTTTTCTCACATGCTCTGGCAGCTAGCGCGTGCACGAGAGAGGGGAAGCACTTAGAGCGTGCTTGAGAGGGGAGGGACTGCAGGCACGGCTGCAGTGCAGGGAGTGGAAGCAGAGCGCCGAACACACACGGCTCTTATTAAAACGGCGCTTTCTCACCGGAATACTTTTCCCCGTCATTCTTAAAGTACCGATACTAATGAAACGGAGGAATCGTAACGTTTTTAACGGCAGGGTATCGCGGTACCTTTCAAGTATCGGTACACCGTGCAACACTATTGTATACAGCTCTCAACATGCCCAGACTTGTAGTGATTTTCACCTCGTTTAATTATTTTCGCCTCATTCTGAAAGAAAGAATTGAAATGTGCTAACGTGACGGCCGTCTTGGTGTGTGGTGCGAGACAGGAGATGTAGTTCATTGAGCGGTTTCACACAAAAAAAGTGTTACTTCACAGTTTTACGACACATTTTAATTTGTTTGACTTGCAAAATTATCTTTTAAATTGACAAACATCATATGTGTAATTCGTGGCACAATTCAAACGGAATCGAAAGATAATCTTTCTCTCCCCATTGACTTCAATACATAATTTTTCCGAAATAAGGTCCCATGGAGCTCCCCCGGAAAGGGAGGGACTTCGCCTCTCTATACACAGCCACTGAACTGATTACCCAAGATCCTCAGCTATGGTTTAAGCTCGGTGATTGGATTGTTTAGCCGCAATGCACGTTGGGATATGGTGTTAATGCAATATGAAATCCGAAAAACATTTAAAAAAAAGAAAATAATACTTTATTCCGAGTGTGCTTGCTTTTCTCTTTGGAAGACATCACATAACAGCATTGTAATACACGGTTCGGCTGCATTAAATATTACACATCTGCCGTAGTTCTTTATTTATAGAGCCCTGATTAGAAGACTTCTAGACAAACTGGAAGAACTGCCACCGAAACTGAATATGTGACGTGAATCATAAATATATCAGCAATTAAACAACATCTTCAATTTCTCTTCACACAATACGTCTCCTTGCAGTATCAACACTAATTCGGCTGACTTTTGTATTTGATCCAATTGGTAGATAGGTTATATTTACACCATAACGGTGCACAGCTGATAGAAAAGGACTTGTAGTTTTTAAAGATATTACTGATTTTCTTTGAATATAAGAATGTAAATACTGAGTTGAAAGAATAGTCAGGGGTTGTGGGTGATGGGAGACACATCCTTGGAATCAGAATTTCAATAGCTTACCATTAAATGACGGATATACCTTTCTGTCTGTGATGTTTTTTAAATCAGATATTAATGTGTAGAAGTAAAACATGAGAAATAGTATAGCAATATCCTGTAAAATTATGTGAAAACATGAATAAAACTACACATCTTCAGATGTTATACATACATAAGTGTCCTACACTAATAATAACAAGTTATTATGGCTGTGTTTACCTTGTGTGCACCGCCTAGTGGTTAAAGCACGTTATTGAATTATTGTTTTAATGTGTTATATTTGATGAAAAAAATATTATGAGTACATACTAATGTACCTGTGTTCACAGTTTTAGCTATAGTGTTATAGCAGAAAGGTTTAATCCAGTGTATTTTCTATATTCATTTAAGATTCCATAAATGAATGTGTATGCCTTAAACCTGTTTAGATGAAATGTGTGTGTGCTCATTGCAGTGCCTGTAGGCTGTATGATTGTTGCTACTGTTAGGCTGCTGGGGTAGTAGGGGATGTAACTTCTCATTATTGTTTGATTGTTGTACAACGAAATAATAATTGATCAACTATACCTGATAGGTGCATCATATAGTGAAACATCTGTTATGAGAAGTATGAGATCAAATGTATTAACATTTAGGATTCTTGATATAACGCACACACATTTTATCATGTAGCCTACCACACAAATGTCACATGTTTTTCTCTCTGAAAGCTATACTTGTATATGTTTAAACATCATCATCCCATGACATCTTTAGGAGTTTAACTAACAAAGGTTGACTGTTCTTATAGCCTAAAGCCTTCTCTGAACTTCCTCTAAACTCGAAGACAGCTGACCTAATTAGAAGGACCATTGTCTCTCACTCTGTTAGTCATGTGAATCCAGAGGTTTTTGCAAGAGGGTTTGAGGAAACATTACATGTTACTTGAAACAACATAAAGTTAGTCAATAAGGTGTTATCTTTTATCTGCTGTTCTGTTTAGTGTGTGAGTTTTTGAATATATGGTGCAAGGGGTCTCAGCTGACCTAATCAATGTTATCTTGAGAGACTGTTTCACTCAGAACAGGAGGTGCTCTTAGTTCATACTTGCACACACACACTGTAAAGAGAGAGGACGGACCAGATGAAATCAACACCAGCTGACTCACTGCTTGGGGGTCGTCCAGGATGTATAAAAACTGTAACATTGGAATATTGGAGCACTCTCTTCTGACTGACTGTCCGGATAACTTGTATCCCACGGTGGTAGAATTGAGTCCAGTACTCTGTGAGAATTGGACTGTCTGTTTTGCTAATAAACTAGTTGATTTAACATAGCCTTTTATTTTGTAGTTTTCTTTTGTGCTGCTTTCAACGACCTCTTCTTCTCATCAACAAACGCGCTGAAGTAGGGCCGGCCCTCTTGACGGCCGCCTGAGGGTGCCACTACAACAATACTTTCATAGGGGGAAAGTAGAAGGTCAATGATAGAAATATAGTATATCAAAAATCAGGAAGATACTGTAAGTGATCTCTACAATAAAACAGTTTAGTGCCGGATGTACAAAGATATTAATAGGAGGAAGTGCAAAACAGAAAAATGAATTAAGCTTTATTTAAACATTAAATAATACTTTAGATTAAGGTCTTCTTTTAAATAAGAAAAAAGCTTTGGGGTATCTACAGATAAATATTAAGCCTGACAAAGTACTTAACGTCTAATATATTGCTTTCCTGCAATGTTAACTATGTTGAAGCACTTATTTTGACCTGTTAACCCCCGAGCCTGTTTTTCAGGTCTCAGGCTCAAAATGACATTTCCAGAACAAATTACCATAACTACACTTCTAAAAGGGGTAAATTAATAATCTTTTTTCTCAAAGTAATGATAAACCTGTGAGTTGGATGTAGAAAAAGTCAGAATCAATATAAATGTTTTTTATTTTAAAGAAAATTCAGATTGAACATAGTAAAAAAATCTTTTTTTACTTATAGTGAAAACTACCCTTGGATGATGGTAATGTAGACTAAAAGCTTTAGGAATCCAAAGTACAACATATAATAAGTACCCTGTATCAAGATTGATGCAAAACAAGTGACATTTGACCTTTTTAGAGAGGTTTAGCAAAAAAAACTCCACCTCTGGGGTGATTTGGGTGGAAATGGGCGTTTTTGCCGTTTCTCTGGAAGCCATTGGTCGATTTTGGTGATTGACATCTGTTTTTAACCGTTAGAGCCAATAGAATCGAAGGGGAATTTCCACAAACACACCAACGTTATTAAAAAAAAGTGGGGGCTTCGCGCACGCAGTTTTGCTCAGAGCGAACCTATGTCACGCTCTGAAATCTGAAAACGGAGAAGTAGGTTTATTGTTTATGGATTATCAGAAATCATTTCAAAGTGACACAGACACATTGGATTAACCTATGGATTAACCTTCAGCAGCGTTGTTATCGTTTTAATGCCATTGAAGACAACTTTGATCAGACAACAACGAAGGTAAGCCATATTCCCGTTTTTGCTACCTAGCGCTATGTGTTGTGATGTCTGTTTTTGTTTATAAAGTCGCGAGTTCTTATCATAGAGTGATGATGTAGGTACCTATCGATTCTGTGTCTTCTCACAATGCTAGTCGATATGTTGGGTGTGCAGCTACTATAAGTAATAAGGGTGTTATGAGTGAGTTTCTGTGCAACCGCCATTAGCATTTTTTCGCTCGTGGCTAATTCAGAGGCTGAGCGTCAGCTTTGTGTTTTTTTTTGCAAAAAAATAAAATAATGATCAGTTAGCTGAGTTTCTTCCCGTTACATGGATAGAAAACATTCATAGTTTATTAAATATTAAGATGCCCTCAGACGCTGTTTCCTGCAGATGATGCGTTTTTCCGCCCGAGGGCGGGTCGATGGGGTTCAACAGGTTAACTGATATTATACATATGAATTATACTCTTATGTATGTAGATAGTATGAGAAATGTGCAGAATATGACAGTTTAATGGTGGAGGTACACATATATTGATAGATGTCTTGTAATGCACTGTTGAGGAACCTGCGACTGCGTTTTTCATTCATTGCATAACTTCAACGTAGTTGTGTATATGATTAGTCAATAAACCTTAGAAAATCTTGAAATCTTGAAAGGGATGTGCAAAATAGCCATTATATACAGTCTTTAATTAACTATTAGTAGAGAATAACGAGTAATGAATATACTTTATAGGGATCTGCAGATAAATGTTTAGTCTTCTCAAGCAAACAACTAATAGCTCGCCTGATCGTTGGCACTTGACAATCACCTTCCCTGAATTTTACTCAGGTGTAACTAAAGCCTGATTTAAGGGTTGTTTATATTTCACATCATTAATCAGAATCTGCAAAGTAACTAAAATAAATGTAGTGGAGTAAAAATACCAGGTTAACCTCTGAATTGTAGTGGAGTAGAATTACAAAGTAACAATGAGCTGTCATGTGGGTATATATTAATGCTGCCCATTATGGACACAAGCATTTTCACCCATTTATTAATTATATGTTTTAATTTGATAACACCAATGTGTTTAATACTGGCAACTTCTAATTGTGGGAAAAACGAAAACGTTCCCAGTAGAGACGTCCCATAGAACATTTTGCGAAACACAATAGCCAGCATGTGTAGTTCTGGGGGGGGGGGCTGGTCCCGTTCGAGTCCAGTTTTGGATAGTCTGCCGTGGTTTCGTTCCATTTCAAAGAGCTGTTTGACGCTCGGCGTAACCTTGGCGCACTGCCACTCCAACATCCAATCCCAGAGCTTGAAGATTAATCACGGGGTTTTCAGCAAAGGGACTGTAGTCCCAAATGATAGCTGAGGATTATGGGTAGTGTAGTGTCTTCGGCCATCCTAAACTCCGAAATGTTTTTCGGATTTCATATCGCATTAACACCATATCCCAACGTGCATTGCGGCTAAAACATCCAATCACCGAGCTTAAACCATAGCTGAGGATCTTGGGTAATCAGTTCAGTGGCTGTGTATCGCAATGATGCTCGAAATGTCCCATATAGGCCTACGTCTGTTTCCGGTTATTTTATTTTGAAATTCAGTTCCTGACGGACGCCAAAAAAGCCCGAGATTATGGAATTAAACAAATAAATAAAAACAAGGATAATTGTGTGTTATTGTTGAGTAAATAACAGTGTGTTATTTAGAAAAGAATAACAAATTAGAAGGAAAAAAAGATTTAAAAAATACAGATTTCAGTATTCTGAGGCTCTGAGCCCCATTTCTTTTCCTCACAGACGGCAAAAAAAGTCCGACATTATACGATTTAAAATCAAAACAATAATCGTGGCTTGATATTGAGTAAGAACATGTTTTTATGAACCCCACAGCTTCCGGTCTTCCAAGACCCGACCGGACAAAAAGACGTGTTGCAGGCACGAAACACACTACCAATAGAAATACATTGCTTTTAAAATCGTTCTGTGTGACACGAAAAAAAGGGGAAAATCGTGTTGGTGAACACGAATCAATAGATTAAATGTTGTGACTATAACACGAAATGCCGTGAGACTGGGTTGGCTATTCAGTTCACATTCTCCTACTTCCTGTACCCGGTTTCCTGTCTAACCTTCAGTACAAACTTTACAAAAATATGAATGTGCAAATATGAAACATACAGGTCAATATCAACTTGCTATTGGTAGCTGAACTGTCAATACCCCAAAACATATTCTTAGATATAAATATCTAATTTTGAGTTATTTAGACACAATTAACACTTATATGCAGGGGTGCACATAACTGGTACGCAGGTCCGCATGCGCGGCAAAAATCTGAAATGCGTAACGTCACTTGTGTCACTACGCGCCTTTGCGTACCTGATAGGTCATCCAAACAAAACACATATTTCGTCTACACGTGTTTTTTGTCAACACTCAGTGGAGTAAACTATTAGACATGTCCAAAAAACCAAAGACATTAAGCAGCCACTTTGGCGTTTTGCTCCCTGCAAAAAATCTTCGGACTTTCTTGGACTGATTGAACTGGATGCTGGCCGAGCCACGCAGGCCAGAACCGACGGACCTGTGAAGCTTTACAGGAGGCGGGCTTAGATCACTGGACGACAGAGTTGGTCGCCGTGTGCACAGACAGGGCTGCTGTTAACGTCGGTGTGTACAACAGAATTGTACCAAAACTACGTTACTGGCTGCGGTGCGAGACTCCCCTGTGCACATTCTGTGCATCGCGCACACACTGGAGAACTGCGCAAAATCAGCTGATCACAACGTTCACGTTCTGTGCTGCTGCAGTTTTATTTACAACAAGGTGGAGCAGAACACACAGCTGCAAACTTACTCAGGCTGTTAATGGAAGAGTTTGAAATCAGACAGAGGTGGAAGAAGTACTCAGATCTTGTGTAGGAATACTCTGTTACAGTAAAAGTCCTGCATTCAAAATGTTACTCAAGTATAATTTGAAAAGTATTATCATCAAAATATAGTTAAAGTACCAAAAGTAAAAGTAGTCGTTTTGCAGATTGGTCCATTTCAGAATAATATATATGATATGTTTTATAATGATTGATCATTAAAGTGTTCTCAAAGCTGGTAAAGGTGCAGCTAGTTTGAATGACTTTGTATACTGCAGGGTAGCTTGTGAATTTACTCCAGGTGGAACTAAAGTCTGATTTAACACTTGATTATATTTCACATCATTCATCCACATCTGTGAAGTAACTAAAGGTATTAAATACATGTAGTGGAGTAAAAGTACACCATGTACCTCTGAACTGTAGTGGAGTAGAAGTACAAAGTAGCATAAAATAGAAATACTCAAGTAACGTACAAGTATCTCAAAATTGTACCTAAGTACAGTACTTGAATAAGTGTACTTTGTTCCTTCCCACCTCTGAAATCAGATATGACTTCAAGTCACGTTATAATTTCTTAGTATTTGATCCTTCAACGCGGCCTCAGGAAATGCAAGGACTTCACAGTTTTGGCAACAAGTTTGGAGAAAGCAAATCGGAGGTTTAAACAGGGACAGGGGGCATCTTCATCATCTTCATCATCTACCATGCAAGAAGTGTAATAGAGGACAGTGAGAAGACACTGAGGAGGACAGTGAGGAAGACTGCACTTATTAACACCACGCTACGTGTGGGGTGAGTACCAAACACTGTCTCCTGGTACTCATCTGAGTAACTCACTAAAAAAGTTATGTGCACCCCTGCTTATATGTCTTGTTACATAAGAATAGGTCATATTTGTTAAGTGTTATTATGGGAGAATTACTTTTCTTGTGGTACTACTGCATTATTAGGCCCATATTGAGCAGAGCATATTAAGACCAAAACTCATGTACAACAACTTCCTTACTTGCAATAAATAAGCACTAATTAGAGGGTTAATGAGGAAAAACTCTCAACTAATGGCTTATTACTTGTAGAATAAGGCATTAATAAGTGTTTTATAATGACTAATAAAGAGCCAATATACTGCTAATATGCATGTTAATTAACAACTAGTTGATGGTTAATTTGTGTACCTTAATATAAAGTGTTACCGAACTTAGTACTAAAGCACATATTTTTTACGTTTTTAAAACTGTTACTGTTATTATGGCTTATTAGCCCCTGATCGATCCAAATCACAAAAATACTAGGAATGTTTATAAATAATATTTAGATAAAGCAATATATAAATAGATACACATCTGATGCCATATTCCCCCCCCCTACAAAACCTTTTTTCCTTTAGTATTTATGGATTTAGGAGCAAAAAAGTATTTAAATGGCAGCCATGATAAGATCTGTTCAAATTCTGTAGATTAAAGGAAAGAAGCTTCAATGCTTCCATTATATTCTTTTATATTTATCTTAGGATACACTGGACGATCCTTGCTGCGTTACATACAGAGATTATGAATAACCTTCATCTTGTCAGCCGAGACATTTTTAGAAATGTTCTTCATCTACCACAGTATGAAACAGCATGAATGTGTTTTGACTTGCTACCTTGATGTGCTGAATCCCCCCCATGTTCATCCAGGCCTGGGACTGATCCGGTTTCAGTTCCACAGCTAGCTTGTAGCTCTAGTGGGAGACAACAAAAAACACACAGTTCAGTGTGAAATGACAAATGTTTTTAGTTCACTGGATTCCACTTCTTACTTCCATACACATCTATTATACAAACTTAAAATTCTTGCATTTTTTTTAATTCAACTCTGTTGACTCCTTGTCACTTTTGGACTGATTTGAAATATATACCTGTGAACTCTACATAGTGGGGCGTCTTTGTGTTTAAGGAGTTGTCTGTAGCTGACCTAAAGTGAACTCTGTACCTGAACGCACCATGTGAACACAGACTGCTGCTACCAAATCAGGGTATATTAGGGGCTGTTGTTTTCACTATCATTGTAGTGCAGGGGTCACCAACCTGACAACCAGACTGAGAGCCTCCTGAATGATAACAAACTCTCTGGAGGGCTACTTGTTTCTGAAGAATATACATTTGCAGTTTCCCTTTAAATAATGAATATTATGCATTGAATAGGCTACATATAAGAAAATGATTTTTACTTATTACTGTTTCCCATTGGCTTTACATGTTGTACACAGTAATTTCCCTATTTGTTAGCAACACCTTTACAGTAAGAATACAGACTATTGTCGCAGGAACCATTATATGTGGTGGGGGGGAAATGATTGAGGAAGCCAATAATCTCCTCTTTTTTAGGAGCCTTGCACACGCCTGTTTTCCACACTGACACACATACCTGCAAACTCACCAGTTGAGTAAAAAGATAAACCAAACCCCTGTAGGGGGTCTGGGGGGATCCTCTATGGCGGAAAATCTCTGTCATAAATCACGAGGGCATATGAAATTCACGCGAGCACAAGTCAAGCAGCCGCGAACGCATATTATTTTCGCGAGCACTAAAACGGCACCCGCGCGAGAGCAATATTGAAGCCTGCAAGGGGAGAAACATGCCTTGAGCATGCGCAGTATCTACAGGAGCTCTCTTTGCTCTACTGCTCTCGCGCGAGGTCTCCTGCGCTCTCGCGAGCATTTCCTGCGCTCTCTGGGAGCTTTTCTGCTCGCAAAACTTTGGGTGTTTCTCAATGTCGAGGAAGGCTGCTCCAGAGCCACTATTTCAAGGATGCTACGTCATCGAGTCCCGCCGAAGGACTGTTCCAGGATGCTTGGAATTCTACCGAGGCCGGCGTCCTTCGTTGCGGGAAATTTCGAGGCTGCACATGTGTATCCTCCGCGGTCTTAAAATCCCCACAATGCTTTGCGCACGGACCAATTTCCAAATCTTTGGCGGAAATCGCGCTCCATTTAAGGCGGGGCCTCGCATATGACGCACACCTGCAAACCTGTTAGCCTGTTCCACCATTCTTCGTTTTCCGAGGCTAGGAAGGATTCTTGCCTCGCTTCTGAAGGACCTGACTCGGAGGGATATGTCCTACCAAGGAAGCGTCCTCGACATTGAGAAACACCCTTTGTCCTGCTCGCTCGCGGAGACATTTTATTTTTGACAGGAAGTGGGCGTACCTTGTCCCAGTAAAACCAAATCTAATTAGTTACACCCCTCTTCTTTTATGATTGGTGTTTTCAGCAGAAGAGTGATATCGGAGAAGGAGAGCCACGAAGAAGAATGGCTGACGACAAGGAGTTACGTCCAAAGAAAAACCTACTTTAACGATGCATATAGAAAACCATGGTTTAACATAGTTATCATTGTATCTGCTTGACCCATGAGAGCCTGCCTGCAGGAGCCAATCTCAGGACACCTCCACTCTGAGGACACCGCCTGTGATGCCCCTGTGGGTTCATCTGGAGAGGATGTGGCTGTGCTGCATCCAGCCTCCTTGATTGCCTTGATTGCAGTAACTCAGGGCAACTGGGTCTGGTGCCCTGCAGTTATTTAAAGCCTCTGCTCCTCTCTGTCTCCCTCTCTGCTTCTCCCTGCAGACACCCCGGTTTTGTTGAGTATGCTATGAGTTTCTTCAGTTGCTTCACTTTGTGCACTTCAACACTCTCACACTCATACATGTCCATACAATCCTCACCTGCATTTACACTACTGATACCACTGACATCCACACCTCATACTTTACTTGTTTTGCACTTAATTAAGGTTTGTGTCTCCTCTTTGTTGTGGCCTTTTGAGCCAGGTCATAACACCGCCACTCTCAGGACAGGAAGTGCATGCTAAGAATTACAAAATAAAATCGTACTGACACTGCTGGTGAAAGAGATATGTTTCCACTATAGACTATAAGCTCTGTCCCAATATTTTATATATATATATATATATATATATATAAAAGTAGAGAAATCTTGTATTTTATTTACACCAGCTATTGATTAATTTGGTCAAAATAGTCCCCAACGAGGAAATTACTAATATAACGTTTACCAAGGTTGGGGCACCACTCTCTAATAAGAGAGAAAATAGGATAGCATAATCAATTATTGTAGTCTCATAATCTGAAAGTCGGAGTCGAGGCTCGGTGAACAGAGGCTGATTTACTTCACACACAAAAACACATAAACTGGTTCTTTATAAATGAAACATTTATTAACGACTAACAATATACAACACTAAAGAATAACATTAGTTATTATCCCATTATTAATATGATTGATAAATGTATGAATGGAAGGTTACACAATATAAATGGACAGTAAATCAGATGGTTGGCAAATACTGAAAAGTATAGTTGAAACAATCTTTAACAGCAGAAAGATGCAGGGAAGTATTTTGGGAGTATTAAACCCTAATCTAACCTGAATTCAACAACTTAAAATGAGCATAACCCCAAAGTATACGGATCGCATTTTGCCTTACTGATCGATGAGCGGGTGGTGGCGTCCTGAAGAAAGAGGCAAGCAGCGGGCGGAAGTGGGACCTGGTGGAGAGGCCTGGGGTCAGATGCAGCCCGGTAAGTTAGGCTTTAAGACAGCGTCAGATGGATGTAAATACTTGTGGGTGTACATCCCCAGCTCCTTTAAGGATTTGTTTTGCAAAAAAGTCCAACCACTATTGGGTGAATGCAAATTGGACTTAGCTAGGTGGGCCTCCCTCCCCTTGTCCCTTGTGGGACGTGTTAATCTTATCAAAATGGTTATTCTGCCAACATTATTATATCTCTTCCAACATATTCCTATTTGTATCAATAAATCCTTCTTCAGCAGTTTCGACAGACAATTTAATGCGTTCCTCTGGAATGACAAGCCAGCTCGTCTTAAAAGATCTATTCTTCAGCTCCCCAAGTCAGAAGGTGGTCTATCACCACTTTCTTTCAGATCGACCACAACAAGTCAGAATCGGTAAGCACACATCATCCACCCTTATCCTAAACACAGGAACCCCACAAGGCTGTGTGCTTAGCCCTATGCTCTTCACACTTTTCACCCATGACTGCACCCCCATCAACACCTCCAACACCATAATTACATTTGCAGATGACACCACACTAGTCGGGGTTATTTCAGATAATGAGGAGATGGAACATCTGGTTGAGTGGTGTAGGGACAACAACCTGGTCCTTAACACCTCTAAAACCAAGGAGCTCATCATTGACTTCAGGAGAACAAGAAAGGAAGTCCACCTCCCCCTCCACATACATGGAGAAGCAGTGGAGAGCGTGGAGGACCTCAAGGTCCTTGGAGTCAGCATGTCGAACCATCTGACATGGACCTCTAACACCTCAAACCTGGTGAAAAAGGCACAGCAATGACTTTTCTTCCTCAGGAAACTGAAAAAGGCCAGACTACAACAGACACTGCTGGTAAACTTCTACCGTTCGACCATCGAGAGCATCCTGACGAGCTGCATCACTGTGTGGTACGCCAGCTGCACAGCTGCAGAGCGAAAGGATCTGCAACGGGTGGCATCGTCGGTACTGAGCTCCAAGACCTCAACAGCATCTATACAAATCGACTGAGGAAAAAGGCCAGCAGCATCATCAGATGCATCATCAACTCACTGTTTGACTCACTTCCATCTGGCAAACGGTTCAGGACAATAAAATCACACACCGACAGACTGAGGAACAGCTACTTTCCCAGAGCTGTGGCCTCCATCACTCCCATCCCTGTCCAACCTCAGAGCACATTACAACAACTGTGAACGCACGCGCCACACACACACACACACACACACACACACACACACACACACACACACACACACACACACACACACACACACACACACACACACACACACACACACACACACACACACACACACACACACACACACACACACACACACACACACACACACACACACACACACACACACACACACACACACACACTCCACCCCTCAAAGACTGCAAGCACTACTATTTAGACGTACTTATGGCTATTTTACTAATATATATTTAGACTGCAAGTGTAAATATGCACATTGACACTGAATTTTATCTCGTTGCACTGTCATCGCTACTACCTCTGCTTTTAGCACCCTTATTTATTTATTGTGTCTATTTTTTACTGCAGTGAGAGTTGCCAAGGAAATTTCGTTGTACTTTGTATGATGACAAATAAAGATATATTTTATATTCTATTACTCCCAAACTTCCGCTACTGCTAATGGGCCTGTAATATTAATAGACTCCTCTATTGGGCTGGCTGCAAATCTCAAGACTCCTGCCCACCCTGGGTTCATACTGAGACTTCCTCCTCCTCTGGTTCCTTGCACTCTATACTTTGCTCTCAACTTCCCACAGTAACCCACAAAATCTCAGACAACCCAGTGGTCACTAGTACCATTAAAATCTGGCTCCAATTCAGAAAACAACTTGGCCTACACAGGGCTTCAACGCTCGCACCGCTCTTGAACAATCACTTGTTCTCTCCATCCTGCTCTGACCCCTCCTTCCGCATTTGGGCACTAATGGTCTTGTTTCGATTAATGACCTGTACACGGATGGGGTTTTCTCATCCTTTGCATTCCTGTCAGCTAAATATAACATGCCAAACAGCCATCTTTTTCGCTTTTTCCAAGTTAGGCATTTTGTCCAAAAGCAATTTTAGTCGGACCGTGCTTCTCTCCGCCTCCGCCATTTA
This sequence comes from Dissostichus eleginoides, assembly GCA_031216635.1. Lineage (NCBI taxonomy): Eukaryota > Metazoa > Chordata > Actinopteri > Perciformes > Nototheniidae > Dissostichus > Dissostichus eleginoides. The sequence goes on along the minus strand of CM062283.1, from coordinate 23,804,444 downwards.
TTTTTTTCGAGTGACAGAGAGTAACAACATAGACCCAACGAATCGATAACTGAATTCGTTGCCAACTTTTTTATCGATTTTATCGATTCGTTGTTGCAGCCCAACATTATTGTACATTTAAACACATACATTCTGAGGATAATAAGTTACAGAATACCGCCGCATACCTTCAGTTGCATAAACAAGTCAGTTTCCTGTGCCTGTGTCACGTTTCCAATTTTGAGAAAGAGATTGTTATCTATGCACCACGTGGCCAGCTGGTTCACCTCCCTCCTGTAGTGGGTTTCGTCGTTGTTGCTGATGAGACCCACCACGGTTGTGTCATCCGCAAATTTGATGAAGTGGTTGGAGCTGTGGGTGGGTGTGCAGTCATGGGTCAGCAGGGTGAAGAGCAGGGGGCTGAGCACACATCCTTGGGAGGCCCCCATACTCAGTGTGATGGTGCCTGATGTGTTGTTGCCGACCCATACAGATTGGGGTCTGGCAGTGAGGAAGTCCAGCAGCCAGTTGCAGAGAAAGGGGCTGAGGCCCAGGTTTCTTAGTTTACAAACCAGCTGCTGGGGGATGATGGTGTTGAACGCTGAACTAAAGTCTATGAATAGCATCCTAACATAAGAGTTTTTAGTGTCCAGGTGGGTGAGGGCTGGGTGGAGAGCAGAGGAGATTGCATCCTCGGTGGACCACTTCGCTCGATATGCAAACTGAAACGGGTCCAGGGAGGGGGGGAGGGTGGATGTGATTTCCTTCATGACTAGCCGCTCAAAGCACTTCATGATGGTGGAAGTCAGCACTACAGGGCGGTAGTCATTGAAGCAGGATGGTGATGACTTCTTTGACACAGGTATGATGGTGGTTACCTTGAAGCACGAGGGAACAACAGCCTGGCTCAGGGAGATGTTGAAGATGTCTATGAGGACATCTGTGAGCTCAGCTGCGCAGTCCTTTAGCACACGACCAGGAATGTTGTCAGGCCCAGAAGCTTTCCGGGTGTTAATCCTTAACAGTGTGCTCCTCACACTGCCTGGGGGACAGACAGATAGCCTGGTCGTTGGGTGGAGGCGTTGTTTTCTGCGCAGGTGTGCTGTTCTGTGTTTCGAAGCGTGCGAAGAAGCCGTTGAGGATGTTCAGCAGAAAGATGTCACTGTCACAGGTCTGTGGTGGTGGTTTGTAGTCTGTGATGGTCCTAATACCCTGCAACAGGCTCCGTGTGTCTCTGCTGTCACTGAAGTGAGCTGTAATCTTCCTGGTGTACTGTCGTTTGGCTTTACGGATGCCGCGGGATAGGTCGGCCCTGGCTGCTCTGAGACCAGCTAGATTGCCCCCTCTGAAGGTAATGTTGCGGGCCCTCAGCAGTCTGTGGGCCTCTCCTGTCAGCCATGGCTTCTGGTTGGCCCTGATGGTGATGGATCTGGTGTGAGTCACATCCTCAATGCATTTGGTGATGTAGCCTGTAACAGTTTCTGTATATTCCTGGATGTTGGTGGTGTTGTTGTAGGTGGCTGCCTGCTTAAACATGTCCCAGTCTGTAGTTTCAAAGCAGTCTTTGAGTGCAGCTGTGCTGTCCTCTGACCAGACACGTACCTCTTTGGAAACTGGTCTGGTGACTTTCACTCAGGGCCGTTATGCCGGTTTTAGCATAACAGTGAGGTGATCAGAGAGTCCGATGTGGGGGAGGGGAGAAGCCTTGTAAGATCCTTTGATTGTGGTATAAACAAGATCCAGAGTATTGTTTTCTCTTGTTGGGAAATCGTCCCTACACCAAGCATCACTGATGTAAACAATGACACCGCCACCGCGGGTCTTCTCCCCGCTAACCTTAGCTCTGTCTGAGCGGTAGCATGTTAGCCGGTCGAGCTGAATGGCAGAGTCTGGGATGTTGTCATTTAGCCATGTTTCCGTGAAAACCTACACACAGCATTCTCTCACCTCACTCTGGGTCGCCCGGAGAAGTCTTATGTTGTCTATTTTATTATCCAGTGAGCGTACATTAGCCATGAGAATGCTCGGGATAGCGGGCCTGTGTGGGCTAGCTGCTAGTCTAGCCTGGATGCCTCCGCGCTTACCCCTCTTCTGCTTCCTCTCACACCGCCTGCGGCGTCTCCTATTCAGCATGTAGGTAGCAATCGAGGGTGAGGTCGAGCGTATTCCAAGGCCGCTGAGTTCCTCTGCCAGCGTAGCGTCTATTGTGTGGTTTGTTGTTATTTCCTTGTCCAGCAGGAATTCACGACTGTACTGTATACTCCTGACTGTACTATCGGTCCGGGGTGGTTGAAGTGAACTCGACGAACCAACACAGTCTCACGGCATTTCGTGTTATAGTCACGAAATTAATCTATTGATTCGTGTTCACCAACACGATTTCGCCATTTTTTTCGTGTCACAGAACAATTTTAAAAGTAATGTAAATAATAACAAATTAGAAGGAAAAACAGATAAAAAAATACATATTTCAGTATTCTGACACAGAACGATTTTAGAAGCAATGTATTTCTATTGGTAGTATGTTTCGTGCCTGCACCAAATAATAACAAATTAGAAGGAAAAAAAGATGACAAATAATACAGATTTCAGTATTCTGAGGCCCCATTTCTTTTCCTCACGGACGGCAAAAAAACTCAGACTTTATACAATTTAAAATAAAAGAGATAGGGTCAGGCTTAGGGTAAGATATTGAGTAAGAACATGTTTTTATGAACCACACAGCTTCTGGTATTCCAAGACCCGACCGGACAAAAAGACGTGGTGCAGGCACAACACATACTACCAATAGAAATACATTGCTTTTAAAATCGTTCTGTGTGACACGAAAAAAATGCGAAAATCGTGTTGGTGAACACGATTAAATAGATTAAATTAATTTCGTGACTATAACACGAAATGCCGTGAGACTGGGTTGGACGAACATACATTAAAAAAAAAAATCGAAAACACTGAAAACTCGGGAGAGCTAGGGGGGGCCGCTGCTGCTGTCTGCGCCGCCATCTTCTTAAAATCAGATTATAGAGCATCTTCGTTTCAAGTCATTTGTCACCAATCAGTGTTCTGCCAATAGCTCCTGGTAGCTTTCAAGGTCACTACACAAGCTCTGTAGGCCATCCCTATTAACTTGTTAAACCCCACCTGGGGCCTGTTTTTCAGGTTTCAGGCTCGAAAATGACATGCCCAGAGCAAATGACTATATCTTGTCTTCTAAAAGGGGTAAATTAATAATCTTTTTTCTCAAAGCAATGATAAACCTGTGAGTTGGATGTAGAAAAGTCATAATCAATATAGGTGTTTTTATTTTAAAGTAAATTCAGATTGAACATAGTAAAACAATTTAAATTATAGTTTCCGTCCAAAAAAAACATTACTTATAGTGAAAACCACCCTTGAATGATGGGATAGTAGACAAAAAGCTTTAGGAATCCAAACTATAACATATAATAAGTACCCTGTATCAAGATTGATGCAAAAAAAGTGACATTTGACCTTTTTAGAGAGGTTTAGAAAAAAAAACCCACCTCTGGGGTAATTTGGGTGTATTTGCCATATCTCTGGAACCCATCGGTCGATTTTGGTGATTGACACCACTTTGAACCGTTAGAGCCAATAGAATCGAGGGGAAGTTCCTAAATCCATTTAAACATTACCATTGGTGAATGAGAGTGATGCGCAGCTAGCATGCCCCAAACCGGAAGCTGGGTTACAGCTCTCATACATATGAAAACTACTCTTATTGACAAAATGTTATGATGGATTATCAGTAATCATTTCAAAGTGACACAGAGACATTGGATTAACCTCCAGCAGTGTTTATATGCGTTTTAATGCCATTGAACACAACTTTTGATCAGAAAACAGCAAAGGTAAGACGTATTTTCCGTTTTGGCTCCGTAAAGTTGTGTGTTGTCTTTGCTTGCCTTCGCTGCCGCGAGTTTTGGTCGCACGGTGATGATACTTATACCATTGGAAAATGTGGAATCTCAGCTTTCATATGATATCTAGTTTGTGCAGATCCGATGAAGTATAAAAGATCGCTAACGTGAGTTATTTGCTAAGTGCGTTAGCACTCTTTTGCTTAGTGCTAATTCAGACGCTTGGCGTTAGAGTTGTGTTTTGTCTCGGTAAAAATTGTTCATATCGTCAGTTAGCTGAGTTTCTTCCCGTTAAGTGGGTATGACACATTAATAGGTTGTTAAATGTTAAGAAGCCCTGAGACACAGTTTTGTGAATATTGCTGTGTTTTGGGGGGGGCATGGGGTTTAACAGGTTAATGCAAGGGCCCCATCTCACCCTTGTATCAGCTGGTTTCAATGTACACGACTTGGATGAGTGAACACAGTCCATGTTAAATTGGTGGAGATATCTTATTCTGGATCAAAGTGGTAGATCGATCGACTGAAAGAGGGATATTCCCAGTTAAGGTTTGCCAAACTTTATGATTGATCAACTCAACTTTGATTCGTGAGTTTAAGGCAGCTTTGATATTTAAATAAAGCATCTTGCATCAGCTGCAATGAGGTGACTTCTTTGTTCCTTAAATGAATACATTATTCAAACCTGTTTCTACATTGTCTTTCAAAAAATGTGCACCCACTTCTGCAATCATTTGATGGCAGGAGACTGGAGAATTAGCAGCACCAGCCCCTCAAATTCACATAATGGTGGTTAATGAACACGGCATCTTCTTTGCCAATTTTTTGGAAGTTGGATTAAATTTGAGGGGTATTTGGATGGAAACCTGACTGAAGAGAAGCAGAGAGAGAGGAGGAAGAAGACAGAACAGTACCTGGAAGGCTCGGTCCAGCTGGTTAATCTCTCTGAACTGGTTCCCTTTGGAGAAATACAGCTCTGCTCTCACGGTCACATCACTGGGACTCTGCTGCAGGGCTCTGTCCAGAGCAGCCAGCGCCTGGCATGGACACAAACAGTAATAAACATACAGGCATACATGAACAAACACAGAAAAAAGTGCCTATCTCATCTTGCTAATTGTTTGGATTCACTGAGAACAGAAATCACAGCCATACTGAGATGAGTATGAGAGACAGTATGATCATAATTAAATCATTTGATTTGTGTTTTAATAATTTGTGTGTGACTTTAGCAAACTCCGTGTTGTTTGACCTGCAGATAAAAACAAAGTGTACTTACACATTTTGTATAGCAGGACAATCACCACATATATATTTTTTTTATCATACATTTTTTATTGCAACATCTTCAATTTACAACACAGTACAGAAGACAATTCAGGTTGCACAACATTTTGGATTAATTCAATCCCATCCCTCTATCCTACACCACAATCTTAACCCTATTAAATCTGTAAGGGTACTAATAACCTTCCCCCAAAAGTGTAATACTCCTGGACACTCCCATACAACATGTAAGAAAGAGCCAATGGTTCCCTGGTGACAAAATGAACAATAAGGGTCAGGTACCAATCCAATTCTGTGTCTAATTATTGGTGTTAGATATGCTCTATGACAACATTTCAGATGTATATACTGATGGTTTGGGTTTTTTGAAGCACCCGTAACATTAGCCCAAATTGCATCCCAATCCAATTCTTGTCCTAAAGTGGATATTTTCCTATCCCATGCTCTCATGCCTGATGTAGGCATATAGTTCTGGGAGTTAAGATTGTTATAGATAAACAAAACTATTTGTTTGGGAGCACTCTGCACCCAACTCAGAATAGGATGTTCTTTCAAATCTGACCCCCAGGGGACCCCATAGGCTTTACAGGCAGACCTTATTCTAAAGTGTTGATCAATATTATATTGAGAGACCAGTTTTTGAAAGTCAAGGATACAATTTTCCCCATTAATGTCCTGAATAGTTTTAATACCTTTATCCTCCTAAGCTTTGTTGTTAAATGGTTTGCCCCCAGTCAATAGGTTATGATTGTTCCATAATGGAGATGACCTACACCACACACTCTTAAAGTTTAGGAATTTCCCTGCTGCTCTGAACACTTTAATCATATAAGTTAAAATTGGACCGTACAGTAAATCACATTTTTTGGTAGATATACCTAAAAGGAGAAAGTCCCTTAATCTTATCGGCGCCATTAAGTCTTGTTCCATATTCTTCCAAGATGGCATTGTATCCTCATTTACCCAATAGCTGAGAGATCTTAATATGAATGCCCAATGATATAGTTTAAAATTTGGGCATGCCAATCCCCCATCTGATTGTTTATACTGAAGAGCTGACCATTTTATACTGGGTCGTTTACCATTCCAGATATAGCATCGTAGTAAAGAATCTAGTTTTTGCCAGTATCCTGTTGGAGGTGCTAGGGGGATCATTGAGCTTACGAAATGTATGCGGGGTAATATGTTCATTTTAACAACCGATAAACGGGCTGGGACTGATGCTGGAAGGTGTTTCCATCTTGTAATATCTTCTTCTATTTTTTTCAAAACTAAAGAGTAATTTGTTTTAGCTATAGATGATAAGGAAGTACTAACCTTAATACCTAAATAGAGGACCTCATTTGAAACATTGATCTGGGTTGGGAGGGACACCTCACTTTGGCCTATGTTAAGAAGCATCAGTGTTGATTTTGATTGGTTAATCTTGTATCCCGAAAGCTGCCCAAACTGCTCCAATACTTCTAAGAACTGGAGGGTTCGCTGAACATCTGCCATACAGATTAATGTATCGTCCGCATAATTATAGTGATATAGAGTGTGACGTTCCACCTATTGTGATGGGGGAAATCTGAAGGCAATTCCTAATGAATTGTGCCAGTGGTTCGATGGATACATTGAAAATTAAAGGAGACAGAGGGTCTCCTTGCCTTGTATCCCGTTTTATGTCAAATAAGTCGGAGAAGCTTCCTCCCACACATACTCGAGCTGTAGGATTCGCATACAATGTTTGAATCATGTTTATAAATGTATCTCCACATTTAAATTATTTCAGAACCCTCCATAGATATGGCCATTCCAGGCGATCAAACGCCTTTTCAGCATCTAAAAACAAAAGGCCACAGGCAGGTGGAATTTTATGAGTTACGCCAAGTATGTGCAGGAGTCTGCGGATATTATCAGATGCGAGCCGCCCTTTAATAAAGCCTGTTTGATCGGGGCTTATTAATTTCCCAACCACCGTCTCAAGTCTAATAGCTAAGACCTTGGAAAAAATGTTGAGGTCAGCATTTATCAGTGATATTGGGCGATAGTTAGAACATTCAAGGGGGTCCTTTCCAGGTTTGGGTATAACCGTAATCAGAGCCATATTTAAGTCTTTGTGGAACATACCCTTATTGGTAGCATAATTAAGTGTTTCTAACCATACCGGTCCAATTATATCCCAAAATGTTAAATAGAGTTCCACAGGTATGCCATCTATACCCGGCGTACGGCCCTTATTTGTAGCTTTGACTGCATGATAGGTGAATCCAGTGTTTTGGTGTCATCTAATGATAATGTAGGGAGGCCTAACCCGCTAAAAAATTTGGCGAAGTCTTCGTCAGAAGGAACTGAACTACTTGAATACAGTTTTTTAAAGTCATTTTTAAATGTTTCATTTATCTCCTCTGTAGAAGATACTGTTCCGCGTTTATTACATCTGATTGCTGGTATGGTCCTTTTAGCCTCTTGTTGTTTTAAAGTTAGTGCCAAAAGATGGCTTGGTCTGCTACCTTCTGCATAATACTTGTGTTTGGTTATATGGATCATATATTCTGAATGTGTCTTAATAGATCGTTAAGTTCTGCTTGCTTTGTTTTGAGCTCACTTTCTATTGATGTAGTGTATCTCTCTTTTAGGCCTTTTTCCAACATATTAAATTGTTCTTCTAGGTGGGAAATCTTTTGCAGTCTGCTTTTATGTAGGTGGGAACTGAACCGTATGGCATTATTTCGTATAAAACCCTTGATGGCGGCCCAAACCACCGTCACATCTGTGACGCTATTCTTATTCAAGATTATACATTTTTGTCAGTTTTGATCTCAATTGCGATATAAATGTGTTGTTCTTTAAAAGGGTCGTGTTGAACCTCCATCTAGTAGCCCCATTTTTTATATTTCCATAGTTAAAATTTGCTAAAATTGGGTTGTGATCCGAGAGATGTCTGGGTAGGAACTCAATTGACTGTATCGAAGGCATCAGCCCAGAAGATACAAGAATGTAGTCTATTCGAGAGAAGGTTTTATGTCTCGTGGAGAAAAATGTATAGTCTCTCACAGATGGATTATGCACCCTCCACACATCAATTAAGTTTAAGTCTGTTATAAAGAGATGAAGTGCTTTGGAAGCAGATTCTTGAGAACTTGATAGAGTTGCAGCAGATTTGTCAAGGTTATTGTTTACAAAAGCATTCATGTCCGACCCAACATATAATTGGTAGTAATTTAACTTCAGTAACTGTGAAGTGACTGAGGGAAAAAAATCAGCTTCAAATACTGTTGGCGCATATATGCTAACAAAAGCCACTTTTTTACCCTGAATAGATGTGCAGCAATAGGCTAGACGTCCTTTATTGTCAGAGCCAATCCTTTCAATTGATACATTTATGTTACGCCTCATACATATCATAGCTCCTTTAGTGCGAGTGCCATCAGTTGATGCCACAACAGGTTTATAGAATCTGTTTTGAACCCTTGAAATGTCATTAGGTTTAAGGTGTGTCTCCTGAAACATTGCAATATCTATCTTCTTTCTGCGTAAGAAATCTAAGATTTTTGAACGTTTATACGGAGAGTTAAGTCCTCTTACATTAAATGATACAATATTCAAATGTTCCAATTTATCTGTATTTATTCCCTGGACCTGTTGTGAGTTGGTGGTGGATCCCTGAGTTACAACCCTCCCCTTTCCCCCCCCCATTCGACCCTCTTCTTGGTAACATCTGTGAGCGTCACTGAGCTACGTCTAACACTGAACACTGATTGTTCCCCCCCTTGCATAAAGATAAAGCATAGCAGATCTCACAAACAGTAAAACTGTGGAATATTAATCCTCTTTCAAACCGATCAACCTGTATCATTACAACCATCCCCCTCTCGTTCTCATGACATGGTATAGCCCAGGCATCCTCAAAGTCCGGACTCCGGTCCGGATCCGGACCGAACCACAACTGTCTCTGGACTCTGAGCAAATTATACTTTTCATATGTATTATCTGTATTATCTGTATTATCTGTGTTATCTGCGAGACACCGCCACAACGCAACGAGTCAAAATTCTCCGCTATGTCCACTGCAAACAGCGCTCTGCATGTCCGACTGTTCCAATGTCTGTGTGTGTCTGTCAACGCATTGGTCCAATCACATTCAGCATCCCCTCAGCGTTTTTGTCCCCCACCAACAGTCTGCGAATCAGAGGCAGAGTAGGGCGGGTCTTCGCGGAATGCGGGTGGGAAAAATGCGTGTCTCGTCTCTCCCCAGCTGCCACCCCAGTTGGCAGCTTTGTTTTGAAAGAAAAGTTGTGGCTCATCGGACATTTATGAGAGAAAGTCTCTAATGTCCGAGTGCAAGTGAATGCAGCACAAGACCCACGTCTTGTAACCCCTCCCCCGGCCCTGGCGCGAGCGTGGAAATATGATTGGCGGCGATTTAATTTGAACGGGACGGTGCAAAACGAGAAGCATTCGGACCCAAGTACTGAAGGAATGAGGTATTTGCGGTCTACAATAACAGAGAAGAGACTGTCAAGTTTGGCTGTACTCAGCATTGAATCAAAACGCACTAAAGCTGTTGATCTTAATAAGTTTGTGAGGCGTTTCGCTGAACAAAATGGTAATCGCCGCATTCAGCTGTAATAGACATGTCAACTTGATGCTCTGCTCACGGATGAGCATACAAAACTGTTAAGATGATGACCTTACGTGTGTAAATATATTTTTTTCTCTGTGGGGGTCTGCCCCCAAAAAACAGTTTTAAGTCCTGAGAAAGTCAAATAAGACGGTGTGTAAAACTACACTGCCCAGCCAAAAAAAAGTAACCACTTTGATTTAACTAGGCCAGTAGGTAAGGACTTCCACTGGATAATAACTGAAGTATAAAAGAATGCATGACTGAAGTGTTTGAAGGCAAACAAAAAGAGGAAATAACAGGTCAAATCAAGCAAATCCCCCTCTCAGATTCCACAGCAACCAGAAGAACATAAATACTGGCTGGTGATTTGATTAATCAGCTTTGTGATGGAATAAAAAATGCATAGTGCATTTCCTTAGCTGTGGATGAGTCTACTGACACCACTGACAATGCTCAGTTGCTGGTGTTTGTGAGTTTTTATGATGAGGCAAAGGGGGAGTTAGTTGAAGATGTGTTGGGCCTGACGAACCTCAGTGGACACACAAGTGGGCAAGACATTTATAAAGCAATAATGGGAATGCTGAATGAAAGAGGGTGCAGCTGCCTTTATTCATAACTGTGCAGCTCTTACACTGCGACTCTGAGGGATCAAGCACAGACACAATAACAATGAAAACTGCTGCATACAGATACTTTTTGTTTTTGCAACCTCGTGTTAAGAATCTTGTTGCAATTGTTTGAATGACCGTAATAAACGGACCTTTGTCTTATTGAAAAATGTCTTTGGACCTTTAAGATTTGTATTTGAGTACCCCTGGTATAGCCCATATACAGACCGTTGCCTGCCGATGACGTCATATCACGCACCCATGAATGTAAACAGTGGAGGCACCGGGCTACCAGACCTATCGAAAAAGTTTTCAAAACACGCCTCCAGCTTCCCAAGCCTATTCCATTATAATGTACATTTATGTATGCCGCATATTAAAGTATATATTCTGGGCGGACTATTACCTTAACACCATATAAACATGGCAATTAAACAATAACATTAGAACTCTGATCTGCAATAATTTGAAAATAAACTGGCCCCTTTTTCAACATATTCAAGTATCGAGGCTCAACGAACATTGTCCAATATAAAATAAGCATAGAACATCACCTACATAGCGTCTACCTGTCCATATGTTGTCTAGGTGCCAGACTAGGCTTTTCTCTGTCCTTATTGCAGGTCCATCTCGTCCCTTGTCACAGGTAGCGTATTCAATGTCCAGGATCTTCTCGCATGTCCAGCACCGTTGATTTAAGGGCTTCTTTCGCCTCTTCTGCCGATTTAAATGACATCCTCGTGCCCTTGTTGTTCACTCTCAGAATTGACGGATATATGATGAACGAGTCGATCCCCTTCTGTCGAAGTTTAATGCGGATCTCCTTGTATTCCTGTCGCTCCTGTGTCGTACCGGGGCTGTAATCGGCGAAGAACAACAGCTGTGTCCCGTCTTGGAGAGTCGGTCTAACTTTCCTCGCGCCTTCAAGAATGGCCTGTCTGTCGGTATAGCGTAGGAGTTTGAGAACCATGGTCCGCAATCTTGAGGTGTTGTTGTAGAAAATACGATGCGCCCTATCGATTTCCAGTGGATTACTGTTGGGGCTCTTGATTGAAGGTATCCAGATATGCAGCATCTTTTGAAGGTAACCCCTGGGATCATCGCCCTCAACGCCTGTTGGTAAGTTGACAATCCTTACATTGTTCATTCTGGACCTGTCCTCCAATTCATTGAGCTTCCTTCGCATCTTTGTCACCTCCATGATACACAAGCTAGTTTCCTTCTCATTCCTGCGCACGGCAACCTGAATGCTATCAATCTTATTGAAAACCGTGTCAAACTTTTTTGCGTGACCATCAGCTTGTTCTTTTAATGACCGGAGGATGTTGCCGTTTTCGACCAAGTGCTTCTCTAAAGGATTGAGAGCCTTCTCAATCGCACCCTTTAGCATGTCTGCTACTGTTCCCTGCAGAGTTTCCATCTCATCCGCGATAGCTTGCTTGATTAGCATAGCTATATCGGCGGGTGAATCGCTAGCTTGCTGTTGTCTGTTAGATTCTTGTTTTTTAGTCGGAGCCTTATCCTTTTTTGCTGAAGACATATCTTAAGTTTTGTTCACTCTTACTTTAACTCAAATGTGTGTTATTACTGTCTATGAGTTGCAATAAATATGAAAAAAGGGGGGATTTTGTTCAGCGCTCAGTATCTTGCTGCCATCAGCCTCGTGCCTCACCGGAAGTCTCACAATCACCACATATTAACACCACAAACACCATTTTTGAAGCCTAAATGTAATAGGAAGAAGTAAAAAAGCTATTTTTAGGCAACTAACAAACTGCATCATGGTCACACAGCTTCCCCACTGCTCAGCTTAAGGAGGCTAACATTCAGTGTGATGCTGTTTAGTATTTTAATTTAGTCACTTGGTAGCCACCGCCTTTTTAAGAAAGATAGAAGCTTCAACATTCACCAGTGGGGTATTTACTGATGTCATTTATCTCATAGAAAAGAAAAGTGAAATCTCTTCAGCTTGTGTTAACCACAGACCTTATTTCAGGCATCTAACCAAAAACACATTCCAAAAGACTTTGAGACGAGGGAACTGGAAGTGGTAAAATTATAATTAATTTCAGGGTTTGAGGACTCATCTCTGCACCAATCTATAGAACAATAGTGACAAACATGTCCACCAATACCACACTGGAGCTTGTATGCATGTGAGCATTTTATGGTTCTGCAGACTTGAGTGTGAACACTCTTCTCCCTGTGAAACTGGGTCATAGGGAAGTGCAGATGGTGATGACAAAACACTGGGAGGAAGAGTGGCAGCTGCTGTTCAGCTGTGTTGGGGAAATATTTCCAAAGGCCCATAACTTTGACCCAGTTTATCAGTTCATGCTGTCCTGACTGAGCACAGGCACCTGTAACCTCGGCTGCTGTGCTCTCAGTGTTTTGTCTCCCTGTTCCTGCCTGTTGGCGTCAGCTGATAGAGGTGTTATCATTCTATCTTGTTATGCACAATCAGGGTTGGGTTGTAACGGAATACATGTAACAGTGTTACGTAATCAGAATACAAAAATCAAGTAACTGTATTCAGCTCGCGTTACATTTGAAAAACGAGTAATCTGATTACAGTTACTTTCGTAAACCTGAAGTGAATACATTTTGGATTACTTATTGGAATTATTGGTGGAAAGATTTCCTCACAACAATTAATATTCGTTACTAAAGGTACAGCCGAATCATCACAGCGCACAAAACCTATTACCGCTGCAGATGGACCAAAAAAGGGAGCGTTTGAAAAAAATGTGCGGGTCCGCTCAGTGAAACAATAACAACGAAACATGGAGGAACAAAAGTCTGCGTTTAAATCGTGGCGATATCGACACCACTTCGAATTTAAACAAGACCATGGGAAGAATATCACGGTCCAGTGTACCTTGTGTCTTCCAACCATCAATACACTGTCTGCATCAAAGGACTCCACGTCTAATCTTAAAAAGCACTTGGAGGTAAGTCAACGTTTGCTTTTTTTGCTCTCTTTATTGTTGAAATTATATGAAGTCCGTTATCCCGACTTCGACAAAGTTACCTTACTGTTTTATAAAAGGGAAATAAACACAACGAACACACACACACACACACACATCATGCGCCTTGGTGACCGGAGATCTCCTTTATAAAACTAATAAAAGGGGGAATAATCGGGCAGTTCGTGTGTAGGTGTGTGTGTGTGTGTGTGTGTGTAGAGGTGTGTGTGGTTAAAACACATCAGCCTGCGGTCGCTCTTTAGCCTTTCTAATGATTCTGAAGGTAAACACAAATACCTCATTCACACCAACGGTGTTTCAGGGCCGGTTCGGAGCTGGAGCTTGAAAAGCACCGGGTTTTCCTGTTCACACCGCAGCGGAGCAGCCTCTTAGCTCCGGAATCCGGTTCGTTTCAAGCACCAAAAAATTCTCCGGCTAGAGCAAAAGCACCGCATACGTCACGCTTACGTCGAGGCGGGGGCAGGGGCAGGGGCGGGATCAACTCCTGAACAACAACAAAAAGCCCGCGTTTTATCCAGTTTGTACACAACGATGGAGAAACTTAACAAGCAGCAGTGGTCCACTGAAGAGACCAGCTACCTACTGGGAATCTGGTCTTCCGATAAGGTACAGAGGAAGCTGGAGGGGAGCACGCGGTCCAAAGCAATTCTCCAACAATTGCAGAAAGAGATCGCAACCGCTGGTTTTTACCAAAACCAAAACGAGTAGCGCTTCAACACAATCGGCCATTGTTGTTGTTGTCGGTGTGAGCTGTGAGGGGTTTCCGCGCGGTTTGGCTTTATGAAGCAGGCACGCAAACGGTTACGTCATGACGCAAACGATGACGCAATGACGCAGCACCAGTCGGACTCTGGGCGGTGTGAAAAGAGCCGGAGCTAAACCGAAGAACCGGTTCTGAACCTGAAAAGCTCTAGCACGGAGCTTGAACCGGAGTTGCGTTGGTGTGAATGAGGTAAGTGAAGGCGGTGCGTGAAAGGCGGTGCGTGAAAGGCACTGCGCGCTCCTCTTCTCAGAGGCTGAGTTAACCCTCCCGCTGCCTCCTGGTGCTGCAGAGATTTCTTGAAGAGAAGGAGGTTTTCCTTCTATAAAACAGCTGTGGGCAGCAGATACTGTGAGAGTCCCGGACATGAATTCATAGATCAAGGCAGACTGGTGCACACACTCTCCTGTTTTGCCAATCCGGTGCTTAAACAAATAGCTCTACACCTCTGGCCGAAATGTCCTTAAAATGAAGTCCGAGTTCGAAATATATCTCAAATAATGTATGCACTGTAATTTCCCCACATAAACATAACAGTCTGCAATGAAATGGTTGTCTCCTGTGCGCTCCACTTCACTTCCTCCTTGGCGCACCGGTAACTATCTCGAAAAAAAAAAAAAAAAGTCGGGATAACGGACTCCTCACATCCCAAGCTGCATCCCCAAAAAGCTTATTATGTTGTTACATCGTTTCAGATGTTATGTTTCAGTTGTGCTCTTGATAAGCCATTAAAACAGTAAAAACACGTTCAGTTTCCTTTTGCTTTTTGTGTCTCCTGTACACCAAAACATACCCATCTGTTATGGAAAAAGAAAGTAATCCAAAAGTAATCTAAAAGTAATCTGAATACGTTACTTTTTTAAGACACGTAACTGTAACTGTATTCGGATTACTTTCAGAGCCATGTATTCAGTAATCAGTAACTGATTACATTTACAAAGTAACCCTCCCAACCCTGTGCACAATGTTGATTATTCTCTCAGAACTAGCTAAACACATGGGTCTGGGGTAGTTCTTCAGAATTGATTGTGGCATCTCAACCTGTGGTCAACTCGTAGCCCTGTGATATGTCTTGTGAATTCTCCGGCAGAAGCTCCAAATAAACCGTCAGTGTTTGCCATCCAAGCTCCAGCTCTCCTCGTGTCTCTCTGAGTCCTGATTCCAATTGCTTCAGAAGTTTCCCCCACAAGCTGTACAGCTGAGGTTATGAGTTTCCATGGTAACATCTGCTACTGAGTTTATCACGACTGTGTGTTACCTTACTTCTAAAATTTGAGACACACAATTAGAGTCACACTCTCACCTGTGTGTAGTTCCCACGCTTGCTGTAGATTGCAGACAGGAGGCGGTAACACTCAATGCAGCCGCTATCTCTGGATATGATGTCCAGCGTCATCTTCTCTGCCTCTTTGCTGCGACCAGCCATAGCTAAAACCTGAGCCTGGTACACAAAGAGCTTGTCAATTGTGGCTGTGTGTGTGTACAATCAGTTTTTTTGGGCCAACAGTTTCCATGATTCCTTGTGTGTGTGTGTGTGTGTGTGTGTGTGTGTGTGTGTGTGTGTTTACCAAAGCCAGCCAGATGTCGGTGCTGTGGGGCTGCAGGGCGGCGGCCTCGCTGTACACCTGCAGGGCCTCGTTGTAGCGGCCCGTGTTGTAGTACAGCGCTCCGAGCGGAGTCAGGATGTCCACCTTCCTCGTCACCTGCAGCGCCCTGCAGGAAGGTCACCATTGTCTTTTTCTTTTTATGTGCCATATAAAAGATAACACATCTAAATGTGTATACTAATTTTAGTTACCAAGGTAAATGCTTAAGACTGCAATTTCAATAACGCTGTTGCTTCTTCAATCAAAAAGCCCTTGAATCTTTGCTGATTAAAAGAATGCCAAAAGAAAGACCCGTTTTCTCATGGTGATGTTTATATACAATATAATCATACAATTTTACATCCATGAGATCCAGAGATATCCATGTTTTAATAATTCAAACAAAGTCCACAGAGGCAGAGACAATTATTTTACATAGACATTTTAATTTGAATTGACATGAATTCAAACCTAAAAAAGAAAACAAGTGTTATAACTGTTTTTTCTGGAACCACGGTTAGCTAAACAGCAGGAGTCTTGCAGCTGATCAGGATTTTGCTCCTGAAAAGCAGTATGATAATACCTCACCCACCTCTTGTACCAAGACTCCGCTTCTGTGTTCTCATTGGATGATCGCAGTAGGCGGCCCAGGTTCACCATGGCAACATAGTGCGCTGGTTTGAGTCTGACAGCCTGCTGGTAGTGAGCAGCTGCCAGCTCCCCCTCTCCTGGGAACATGAGAGGAAAAGGAAGTGGGAGTAAATACATGAACAAGTGGAAGAGAAATATTGCAGGAATTAAGAAGGAAATAAATAAAAAATACAGGAGGGAAAGAAGAAGAGATTTAAGTCAGGAGTAAGGATTATCTATTAAATGTGTGTGCCTAGATTATTCAAATTGAATACCTGCTGCAGCCTATTTACAATCAACTCATCAAAACAGGAAAAAACAGTATTATGTATAAATGCTTACAATACTACTAAGAAAAGGATAACCAGTCATACATCTGGTAAAAATGTCCCTTTATAATATGCTATGGCAGGGGTCTTCAACGTTTTTCAGGCCAAGGACCCCCAAACTGATGGAGAGATGGAACAGGGACCCCCTACTATATCTATTGTATAAAATTGTGTTTATATTAAACTGGGCCTAGTGCCATGTATAAACATAGCTACTTTTATTGTGCATTCAATACTAAGCTATTCAATTAATACACGGGTTCATAAATTCATGTTTTTGTTTTAAACGTATGCAAGGGTCATGTTTTTATTTTAAATATACATGTAGAAGGGACAGTGAATCCCCAAGTCATCTGTGGATGGCACACATACTCCCACATTAGTGAGATGTCTGACCCTGATGAGTAGCACACAACTTATCTAACCTTGGACGGATGGAGGTTGTGAGGCAGAGGGTCAGTCTGGACCTGTATTTGTTGTTCAGGTAGGTGAGTGAGGAAATTCCACTTTTGCAAAGATAGGTTTTTGCAAAGGGAAAAAGGCTCATCATAGCTTTTGCTGCCAATGGTGGAAAGTCTTTCTGGCAAGAGATCCAGAACTTGGTGAGTGGTTTAGTTTCATATATGTTTCTGAATGTACTGTCAGTGGATAGCTCGATGAGCTGATCCTCCTCTGTCACTGTCTGGCGTGTGCCGTCTGCTGTGTGTCTCTGAATGGAAACTGGATCCATGTCTTGTCCATGCGCCAGGAGACAGCTTCAGAAAAGTATTTCCTAAATTGTCCCTCGAGTGCCTCCAAGTGCGCAATAATTGCACCTGTATCGGGGGCGAGAGGAAAGCAGAAACGCCCAGCTCACTCACTGATGGAAACATGGAAAATATTCCCTCCCCAACGCGCTCCATCCATCTTCAGATTTTTTTGAGAAAGACTTCCATTCTGTCATACAGCTGAATGGCATGTGTATTATGACCTTGCATAGGATGTTAAAGAGCAACTTGCAGGTTTTTACTACATTTATGCTTAACCTTGCCTGAAAATTACAATTAAAAAAGTTAATGCAGGATTTCATATGTTTTACGAGACATAAGGGCAGGAATTCAGAGGGGAAAGTAGCCGTTTTGAGCTCTGCTACTAAAAACCTTTTTTTTTAACGTCACACATAGGGGAGCAACTTTCTCAGACTCCTTCTCTGCCCAATTCACGATAGTAGTTTGTTTGAGCGGTTGTGATTTAGTGAGCTGGTATTTTTTCGGTAATTTTACATTGCATTTCACCATTTTTAATCATGGTAAGCTATTGTGTTTGTGCAGGTTGCACAAACTCCAACCTGTCAGGACATCGAGTCCACAGTTTCCCTAACAGGAAAAGGACCGGACCTAGCTTTTGTTCCTGGGTGCGTTGTGCGAGGTGCATCCACCTCCCTGCAGCACATACTCTCCACAGCTGAGGCCATGGGCTGGCATTTCCCACACAAGCACCTATCATACAAAACGTTTATCAGGAAACCGTATTACATCTCTCTCCCCCCCCCTTCGCTGCTTTCTCTCTCCCCTCCGGTACACAGCACCGTAAGACGTAGTGTGGAGTTGCGTAGCGCGAGATACGGCTGATACTCGCGCATTAGTTTCTGTTATGGATCAGTATCAACAGTCCTGCCAGTAACGTTACTATATTATCAATACTACTTTAGTTATAGCCTGATATATGATAGCTAACTTTAAAATGTTGTGATGTGACCGACGTTAGCTAACATTAACTGTAGCTAACGCCGGTCACTCACCAAGACAGCTGCCCTGTTCTCCACTGGTTCTCCTCACACCACAGCTCCATTTCTCTCCGATGGCCGTTATTTCTTCTCATCCTTGGCTGCTCCTGGTCTCTTGGCCGCCTAGCAGGCTGATAATTATAAGGTTGTGGTCCGTCATATGCATACGAATATACATTTTCAACCTCTTCTGTGTCAAAAATAGCATTGTGATCCATGTTTATTAATACGTTATAGACCGGCCGCTCTCCCTGATGTGACGTCACACGCGGGTGGGCTTTTTTTATGCGGAAGTAAAAATGTCTTACAAAAACGACGCCAGATGTCACTTTAGTGTATATTTCTGTATATTTTTGGGAAAATCTAGTGTATACATAATTTTCCTACACATTTATTCACTGGGGTCTCTAACCTGCAAGTTGCTCTTTAAGTTTGTTCAGCTCAGCGAAAATGTCAACAAGATATGCAAGTTTAGTGACAAGTTTGGTGACCCAGACATTGTCACTGAAAAGTGGACAAGTGGAGAAGTAAAAACTCCCAAATAGACGTGCGTAATTCCAACACATGTGACAACACTGTTCCATGTGAAACGCATCGAACCTCAGAATGGTCAGGTGGGCACAGCGTGTTCTTCTCCCTAAGCAGCACACAGATAAGAGAAAAGAGGCGTTTGCAAAGCACTCTTCTTGACTATATTGACAACTTTCACGACCGAGTCCATGACATCTGACAATTCAGCGCGACTCCCTGTGTAGCATGCAGTACGTCCAAATCACTTGCGAAGCCACATCCCTTACAAGCGCAATTAGTCCCCTTTTTGAACCAGCCATGGCTCTTGCACCGTCGGTGGACAGCGCAATACATTTTGCCTATGGAATGTAATTTTCTCTGAAAAAAACATCAATCACTTTGGAGCATTCAGGAAGCCGCTTAGAAAACTAAAATAATAATATAATTATCTGTATATTTTCAGGTCTTCTCTCGTTTGAGCTTACCATTATCATCTGCTTCATCAGCAGCAGGTGCCACCTCGCCACTTGCATTTCCACCGGTGGTTTCTGAAGTGGAGGGTATCCAACTTGTGCTTGTGGAGTATTTTGGTCAAGTTACAAGACGATACATTTTTTTCTCAAAATATACAAGGTATCTAATTTTCAATAAAAGTGCAGCGTGCGTCCTTGTAATACATTTATTTGTATTTGTGTCTCGGGTCTTCGTCAGCTGGGGACTGAATAGGCTCTCGGCCAATCACAGGAAACCTGACAGAGCCGCAGTAACATGCAGCCTCATGATTGGCACAGCAGCAATAGGGGCGGGTCCTCCTCTTTGTAGTCTGGTGCTGTGAGTGAACCGGTGCCCAGCTGGGGAGAGATCCTGTGTGTCGCTGAATGTGTGCATTACGAAAGATAACGTCTTCTGCCTCCATTTATCCGTTCGCTACAATATCTCGGATTCATGTACTGACCAAGTTGATGGATCTCTTAAAGACAGTGCTTTGGCCTGAAACGTAGTGGAAGTAAATCAATGCAGAGAAACATTTTAACTTTTTGGAAAATACTGAATTAGTCATTTTTTTGGAAAAATGTGTGTGTGTGAGTTTCTGAGAAGAAAGAACTATTTTAAAAGATACAGTGATAATAACAATATTGTTTCATAATCATGTCTAAAACATTTAGTAATTTCTCGAATGTGCTCTCGGATGTTGTTCCTGGGATTTGCTGGAGCCACTGTCAAGCAAAATCCCAGTTTGGGGGTTACTGCAGAGTGCTCCGATCATCATGGAACCACTGCTGCTTCGCCTTCCACCTCTTCTCTAGCTCCTCTCTGAGCCCTTGGTATATCCTGAGCTCCTCCCTTGGTACATCCTGAGCTATTTCTGTACTAATCTATACATTATTTATACTCATCATACATTTAATATTGAGTTAGCCAACCGATTGTTGTCTGATTGCTTTAGGTACTTTTAAGGCTTTTAAGTTTTAGTTCTCTGGCTACAGGTTGAGTTTGAGTGCTGAAAGTAACTGAAGTCAATGGCTGCCTACATTCTTAAGGAACTATGTTAGGATTACATCAGATTAAACCCCTTGTGATGATCTCCTCCAGCACAATTTGAGCTTTTTTATTTTTTTCTTGTCAAGGTTTAAACTGGGAATGTTTTTAATGGAAGCCATACCAACCACCCCTGGAGCCAGAGAGCCATTGGGTTTAACTCACCAGTATCCACCAGAAACACTCCGTAGTTATTATGCAGGTCAGAGCTGTCTGGACACTTCTCTATTCCTTCCAGATACACTTCTTTGGCTTCAGCAAAGCGTTTCTGTGGAAGAAAGCAGATTCAATGAATACAGATTAAACCAGACATGAAGTAGACCAAGAGAATACTAGTGCTAAAGCTAATGGTGCTGTGCATGTGGCTGCCTGTTGCTGCAGCTCCCTTTGTCTTTATAGATTTATCTTTTTACTACTTTTATTCCTCTTAGTTGTACTGTTTTCTTTGGAGATTTATTTTTGTTTTGTAACTAACTATGGCCACATTTTGTTTCGAACGTTTCCTGGTCATTCTTCTTTTACTTTTTTCACTTTTTGTGACGGAGAGCCATGCTCAGAGGAGTGACGGCATTGTTTACTCCTGTGAGCAGCTGAATGCGCTGTGTAGACTTGTGCTGCTGCCCGGAGCCAGGCATGACATCCCGGAGGAGTTTCGGAGGCTAAAGCGGGGCTGCAGGGCTGGAACCAAGCGGAAGACGAAGAAGAAGAGAAGATACAAACCTTCTGTTCCGGCTATTATAATGGGGAATGTGAAGGCTTTGGGGAATAGCTCAGCGTGCTGACGAAGACGCAGTGGGAATACCGTGAGTGCAGCGTCATGTGTTTTACGGAGACTTGGGCCCTTTCTCATTTCTCTAATTCCCCTCCTCGACTCCTATCCTCGTGTCTTATTCCCGCCCTTTCAATAGGTTTACCTCTCCGCCCGCTGCTGCTGTCTCCTCCACTTCACACCTCACCTCCACCTCTCAGCCTGGCTTCTGCATCTCCCCTCTGCTCCCTGTGCCTTTGACCCCCCCTCCTCTATCCCCCCTGCCAGGCACCCTGGACTTTACCACCTCTCCTTTGATGTGCCTCCCCTCCACTGAGGCCCCGGCCCCACGAGGACGCATACGGTAGTTTCCGTTACAGTTTTGTGTCATATAGACCGTTCGGCCACACTAGGACGACAGAATATGGCAGTAAACGACTACGGTAACGATAACGGGTCCCAAGGTGGATAGAACGGCATACGCAACGCTCTGGGGGGTCCAACGGCTCCGTTATTACGCCCTATACGATCATTTTCTGATAATGATGACGCAATAGCCCCGCCTCTCCTGCTCACCTCCGCGTCATTGCTGATGTGTTTCGCCAACAACAACAACAATGGCGGATCGCAACGTTGCTATCGTGCTCCAGACGCTACTGACCATGACACAGTTCTTTGTGCAACATCTACAGCAGCTCTTTTCGCTGCTTTTGGTGGAGGAAGTTACAGCGCCACGTACAGGCTCGGCATATGTATTGCAGCTTTTCCAGCGGTTGCAGCTAAACGGAGCTGTCTCGTGTGAACAGACACTTTCCGGTGTCTATTGCGTGTGGACGGAAGCCTTTTTTGCAATTGCGTTTGCGTATGCGTTTTACCATATGCGTCCTCGTGGGGCCGGCCCCTGAGACATCAAGCCCCCCGCTTCACTGTGAGTACAGGACAGGTCCAAAGACAGCTGGAAAAACACCACAAGGCAAGGCTGCTTGCCCGGATGGTATTAGCCCAAGGGTTCTGAGGACCTGTGCCCGCCAGCTGTCTCCTGTTCTTCAACACCTGTTTAATCTGAGCCTGCACCTGGAGACCATCCCGGTGCTGTGGAAGACGTCCTGCGTTGTTCCTGTCCCCTCATGTGAGGAAGGTGCTGGAGAGACTGGTCTTGGCCCATCTCAGACCGCAGGTGAGATCATTTCTAGACCCTCTGCAATTTGCCTACCAGCCTCACCTGGGGGTCGACGATGCCATTATTTACCTGCTGCAGCGTGCTCACTCATACCTGGATGGATCGGGTTGCACTTTGAGAATCACCTTTTTTGATTTCTCAAGTGCATTCAACACGATCCAGCCACGGCTACTGAGTGACAAGCATTAGAGCCGGTGACACCAGCAGAATCAATAAACTGATCAGGAAAGCTGGGTCTGTCATCAGCGTCAAGCTGGACCCCTTTGAAGCTCTGGTGGAGAGGAGGACACTGAACAGGCTGTTGTCCATCATGGATAACCCCACCCCTCCTCTCCACCTGCAGCTGGACAGACAGCAGAGCTCCTTTTCCAACAGACTGCTGCAGCTCCGCTGTCACAAGGACCGATGCAATAACTGCTGTACACCAAATCACCTCTGGCTGGCAGAGAACTCTCTGGTCCATAGTTTCTCTTGGAATAAAATCACACTGTACATTTTACATTTATATATTCAGTTTAATATTTAATATTCCATCTGTCACATACTTATGTAAATATAATTCCTTACTATATATCTTGTTATTGTTAAATTGTAAATTCAACATGTATATTTTCTACTTTTTTGTTTATTTCATGTCTTTTAATTTTTATTGTACAATGCCATGTCTTTTTATGCTGCTGCAACACAAACATTTCCCAAATTGGGATCAATAAAGTACTATCTTATCTTATTGTAATTCAGGAGTTGTGAAGCAGTGTTGAGTTACAACGTGCCTCCAGGCATTTTTAAAAGAAACATGAAACATACTTTTAAAAAAAACAGCCTATACTGAGCAATATCCCCCTTCATCTTTATTGGTCTTTGTTTTCTATTGTAGCATGTGTGCTTATATCTTTAACCTCTGACTTTTATTAAGTCTTATTTTCAGTTTCTCTCGTATTACGTGCATAATTGTTAAAGCAAATAAAGCTTGATTATTGTTATTATGATTATTATAGTGTCCTCCTTATATCTTTGTGATGTTTCACCTGTTCAGCATAGAGTGAAGCCAGACTGGAGTAAGCATCAGCAAAATGTGGACCGAAGTGTATGGAGTCCTTCAGCAGAGCCTCAGCTTCTTCTTCCTTCCCAAGTGACCTGGAACACATTGTATGTTTCGTATATATGTAGTAGTAGTATGTAAACTATATATATAATAGATATACAGTGGAGGAAATAAGTTTACCCACTTACACAGAAATTAACAGTCTGTAATTTTAATGGTAGGTTTATATAAACAGTAAGAGTAAGAATATCAAAAAGAAAATCCAGAAATTGACATTATATAAAAGATAAAAATGTATTTGCATTTAACTGTGGGAAATAAGTATTTGATCCCCTTGCAGAACATGTGTTAGTACTTGGTGGAGAAACCCTTGTTGGACGCACAGAGGTCAGACGCTTCTTGTAGTTGGTCTCCAGGTTTGTGCACATCTCGGGAAGGATGTTGGTCCACTCCTCTCTGAAGATCCTCTCCAAATCCTTCAGGTTTTGAGGCTGATGCTTGGCATCTGGAAGCTTGAGCTCCGTCCACAGATTTTCTATGGGATTAAGGTCCGGAGACTGGCTAGGCCCCTCCCTCACCTAAATGTTCTTCTTCTTTAGCCACTCCTGTGTTGCCTTGGCCGTATGTTCAGGGTCATTGTCCTGCTGGAAGACCCCTCCATGACCCATTTTCAGTGTCCTGGCTGAGGGAAGGAGGCTATTTTAGGGTACATGGCCCCGTACATCCTCTCCTCGATGCAGGGAAGTGGTCCTGTCCCCTTAGCAGAGAAACACCCCCAAAGCAGAATGTTTCCACCTCCATGCTGACGGTGGGGATGGTGTTCTGGGGTTATAGTCAGCATCTCTCTTTCTCCAAACAGGGCGTGTCGAGTTGATGCCAAAGATCTCGATGTTGGTCTCATCTGACCACATCACCTTCTCCCAAGCCTTCTCTGAATCATTCAGATGTTTGTTGTCAAACTTCAGACGGGCCTTTCATGTTCTTCTCGAGCAGGGGGCCTTCAGGCGCTGCAGGATTTGATCCATTATGGTGTAGTGTGTTACCAATACTTTTCTTGGTGACTGTGCTCCCAGCTGCCTTGAGATCATTAACAAGTTCCTCCTGTGTAGTTCTTGGCTGATCCCTCACCTTTCTCATGACCATCAATACCCCACGGGGCCAGATCTTGTGTGGAGCCCCAGACCGGTCTCCACACAAGATGAGCCCCAGACCGAGGGTGACTGATGCTCATTTTGTCTTTCTTCCATTTCTAAATAATGGCACCAACAGTTGTCTCCTCCTCACCGAGCTGCTTTCTGATGGTCTTGTAGCCAGTCCCAGCCTTGTGCAGGTCTACAATCTTGTCCCTGAGGTCCTTAGACAGCTCTTTAGTCTTGTCCATGGTGGAGAGGTTGGAATCTGATTGATTGATTCTGTGGACAGGTGTCTTTTATACAGGTAACAAGTTGATATTAGGAGTACTTTTTTAAAGGAAGAGGACTTATTTAACCGGTCCGTGGGAGCCAGAATCCTTGTTTGTTGCAAGGGGATGAAATACTTATTTCCCACAGTTAAATGCAAATTCATTTTTATCTTTTATATAATGTCAATTTCTGGATTTTCTTTTAGATATTCTGACTCTCACTGTTTATATTAATCTACCATTAAAATGATAGACTGTTCATTTATTTGTAAGTGGGTAAACTTACAAAATCTGCAGGGGATCAAATACTTATTTCCTCCACTGTATGTACTGTAATGTGTAATACCAGATCTGACCCTCACTCACAACTAAAACATACTTGTAAGGGTGTTTTATCCCCTGGATAAACATTTCCAGTGAAATGAAACATATCTAATACCGCAAGTGTTAGATATGTTTAAGAAATCATTGCTCATACACAGGTCCTCCCTGGACATATGCCTACACATATTAAAGCATGTATTCAATAGCACCACCATGTGGTCAGTTGTTAGGTGTTTGACACTTTGTCTAAAATATTTTTGCACTATGACTTCGCCAAATCATATTTGGATTTCACTTGCTAGTGAAACACATTTATTTTTTGTTAAAACCTAATTAATTATAAGAGTCAACTGAAACATTTATGATATCTTTTGTTGTTGCTATTATTGATCATTCTTGGGTGAAAAGAAAATAAGTAAACTTAGAATTTCCTTTGAGCAATAATTTAGAATTTGCTGCTTTAACAGGACCTTAGCAGTGAGCTAGTAAGCCGTCTTCTTCAATGGCCGCTCTGTTTGTGTTTCCGGAGTCTGAGCATGTCTTACTTGAGGAGGTTCCCCAGGTTAAACAGAGCTCGGTTATGCTGAGGGTTAGTGGCCAGTGCCTTCCTGTAGTAGCGCTCAGCCTCCTCTGGGTCACGGGTCAGAGTGCCCAGATTGTTCATGGCGCTGGCATGGCGGGGGTATAACCTAAGAGGAGGGGAGGAAAGCAAAGACAGCAAAAGAGGAGATTGGAGAAAGGAAAGAGACAGCATATTAAAAAAATCAACTGTCATAAATATTTATTCTGCCAACATAACAGTTTATCACTGGAAGCATAAAGGCTTAATTTTCTTTGGACAGTATATCAATGATGACGGCGTAGTTTCTTTAAAAACTCCTAAAAATACAAGTTACCACATTCACACTTTTTCAGATACCTTCAGGTTAGAAGCTACGTACGAAGCAGTATGCTGTAGATTAAAACCAATAAAGATGTACATCCCTTAGTTAAGCTGTAGCAGGACAGGGGAAAAAGTCAACACAATCCTACAGATTCCCTAAAAAAAAAGAAGGGGAATGGTTGATCAAGCCACCCCTGAGAGAAGCTGGAGGAAACCAATCAAGGGAATGATTGGCACCTGTGTGCTGTTAAAAAAAAGGACAGCATGTCATTCAAGTGTGAGAAAGAACCAAGAGGAAGTCGGATCTAGCAAGAAAGAAAGTGGATTCTTGAGGACTTCATTAGGGAAACCAGGGCCCTTTCTCATTTCACTAATTTCCCCTCCTCGACCGCTCGAATCCTCGGTCCTCCGGTAGTGACCCGGAAATGGATTTCAGTGCGCCATGTTGAAGGACATCTCATTTCTCTAAATGCACTTCGAGCAATGTTTACAGTGAGAACAGCTGTGAGGTCCGTGCAGAAAGCAGAGCAGTGTGTATAATATATATCGATCAGTATAACAGGCCTACATTACTCTCTTTATTTGTATGCTTTAGTTTAGTAGATATCTACAAACAAAGAAGGCTTCTCAATTCTCTCATTTCCCCTCCTCGACTCCCCTCCTCGACTCCTATCCTCGTGTCTTAGTCCCGCCCACAGGAGATGCGAGCGGAGGAGTCGAGGAGGGGAACCGAGGAGAGAGGAGTGGAAGCAGCAGGCGGTTAGAGAAATGAGAAATCCTCTCCTCTAAGCGGTCATTTTAAAGAGACGTCCATTAATGATGACAGGAGGCACAGCAGCACTCTGTCTGATGGACAGATGTGTTCATGACGACTCATATATTTACTTTTAATTCATTCACAGTGCGGTATAATGAGACACTAACAGGCTACAGATGCGGACTTATACACACACAAATATTTATATAAATATATACAATTTCAGAATCAAACAAGTATGAGAGCACGCTCATAATAACGTAACACAATCAGAGACTGGATATAAC
Source organism: Dissostichus eleginoides (assembly GCA_031216635.1). NCBI lineage: Eukaryota > Metazoa > Chordata > Actinopteri > Perciformes > Nototheniidae > Dissostichus > Dissostichus eleginoides. The sequence goes on along the minus strand of CM062283.1, from coordinate 23,777,348 downwards.
CCCCCCCCCCGCCCCCCCTCTCTGGTCGCTGAAATGGGGAATTGAAATTACGAGCCAAAAGTTTTATTTACAAGTATTAAAAGTAAGCATAGGACACCAAACCAACTGAGACCTGTCTGTCCACCGCATTTACGCACTGTACAACACGCACCTACACACTGTACAACACGCACCTACACACTGTACAACACACACCTACACACTGTACAACACACACCTACATACTGTACAACACACACCTACACACTGTACAACACGCACCAACACACTGTACAACACGCACCTACACACTGTACAACATGCACCTACACACTGTACAACACGCACCTACACACTGTACAACACACACCTACACACTTTCCAACACGCACCTACACACTGTACAAGACACACCTACACACTGTAGGTGTATTATTATTGTATTATAGCTCCTCCAGAGAGCCTCCTCGATGCTCGGTCCTCGATGTGCATTTAGAGAAATGAGATGTCCTTCAACATGGCGCACTGAAATCCATTTCCGGGTCACTACCGGCAACCCAGGTTCACGGCATTTCGTGTTATAGTCACGAAATTAATTGAATCTATTGATTCGTGTTCACCAACACGATTTTTGCATTTTTTTCGTGTCACACAGAACGATTTTAAAAGCAATGTATTTTTATTGGTAGTATATTTCGTGCCTGCAACACGTCTATTTGTCCGGTCGGGTCTTGGAAGAACAGAAGCTGTGTGGTTCATAAAAACATTTTCTTACTCAATATCTTACCCTAAGCCTAACCCCTTTTTTTTTTTTTAGTTTTTTTGCCATCCGCGAGGAAAAGAAATGGGGCTCAGAGCCTCAGAATACTGAAATCTGTATTTAAAAAAAAAATGTTCCTTCTAATTTGTTATTATTTGGTGCAGGCACGAAACATACTACCAATATAAATACATTGCTTCTAAAATCGTTCTGTGTCAGAATACTGAAACCTGTGTTTTTTATCTCTTTTTACTTCAAATTTGTTATTATTTACATTGCTTTTAAAATCGTTCTGTGACACGAAAAAAATGTGAAAATCGTGTGGTGAACACGAATCAATAGATTAATTTCGTGACTATAACACGAAATGCCGTGAGACTGTCGAGGAGGGGAAATTAGAGAATTGAGAAGCCTTCAAAGAGTCGAGATTTTGTCTAAAACCATTTAGTGCTTCACATAATAAAATACACAACGGCTGTATCCTGATATATATAGGCTATGATATGCTTTAGGACAGGGGTACTCAAACTTTGTTGTTAAAGGTCCACTTGTGAATTTTATACAAGGTCAATGGTCCGGGTCAATGCCAGTAAAGTCCCCCCCCCCCCCTGTCGTTGCTGTGGACCTTCTTAATCTTTTTTTATGTTTTTTTTTAATTTTTAATTTTGAAATTGTAACGTTTATTCTGTTTTTTTTTTGTGTTTGTATCTTTTATTTTAAATTTATTTATTTATTTTATGTTTTGTGAGCCGAGCTGTGTGATTTTATATTTGATGTATCTCTCAGTACAGCACTTTGGTCTGGAGGTTTTAAAGTGCTATATAAATAAAGTTGGATTGGATTGGATTAATCTACCTTATTTGGGGGCCCCCTTCTGGTCCAAGCACTTGCCTGTCGGTAAACGGTGCCCCTGTATACACACACATTCAATACATACATACAGTATGATGGCTTGAACTAGTGGGAGAAATGGCACTGTTTGTCTGTAGCCAATGCCTTGAACCTCGGCAAAAATGGCATTAGAAGCATTAGAAAGTCAAGGTAAACTTGCGGTTAACTTGCGGTCTGCAATGCGTGTCACGCTCGCGCACACAAGTAAATATATATGCACATTCATTCTCACAACGCGTCAGACACAAGAAAATATACATTAAAGGGGACCTATCATGCAAAATGCACTTTGTGATGTCTTTTATACATAAATATGTGTCCCCGGTGCGTCGGGGAACTCACGCAGCATCAGAAAATAAAATCTCTCTTTTCCTCCGTACCCAAATCTTTTAAAAACGGGTGTACAAAGAGCGGATACAGATTTGCTGCCGATCTGACGTCAAATCGGCAGCGGACCCACAGAAAATTGCTATCAGAAACAATGCCTGACGTGTTTTGGATGTAATCTCGTCTTTGTTTACATTAGCAAGCCTCGCTAACACTCAGAGCTAACCTGTACTGTAGAGTAGTGCTGGGGGGAAACGATTATTTTGAAAACGATTAATCGGGCGATTATTTTATCGATTAGTCGACTAATCTAACGATTATTTTTCTGTTGTTCGATTAATAAAAAACATAATGTATCTCAAATAAATACATGTGAAACATGTATTTATTGTGTTACGATACGCCCTTACGGTACGGTACGCACAGTTCTTGTGTCATCTACACAGTGAAAATGTTTGGTAGTGCAACTCATATGAGCCCTATCACACTTGGATGTGCTGGTGCTCATTTTAATGTTTTCAATGCTCATAAAAACATTAATTAATTCATGACAACTGCGCACCAGCTTGCGTGCAGCCCTGGCCTGGACATTGCTTGGCTCCGTTAGTTGACATACATTGATACTATAAGCTGACTAACGTTAGTCTAATGTTATGTTTGACTCGTAAACGACCACAACATGAGTTAGCTCTCTGTGCAGTTTGATCGTTCCGGGTTAGTAGCGGCTAGATAGCGGTGTTCTGCAGCCGTAAACTAGCTACCATTCCAGCCAACATTAAATGCTGACAAACGTTAACTAACACACAGCTGGCGCCGCTAGCTAGGTAGCTAACATTAACTACTAACCAACCAAGCACGAACAAACCGCACGGAGAGCTATAAGATAGTTAGCACTACCGAAGTGCACAGAACTCAAGCTGCACAACACACTACACAAACGTGGAATTAATTTAGCCAAAGTTAGTACTTACTTATCATTGTTCCCTCCACGAGAGACAAGGGGGTGCCTCCAGTTTAAATGCTCCAACATCGCTGTTGTGCTAGTGTGGTATGCCAACTCCATTTGGCAAAGACTGCAAATAACAATGCCTTTGCGTTTTGGACTAAATTTAAAGTATTCCCATGCTTTTGAAGACCTAGGGCGAGATGTTTTTGTTTGGGGGCTTTTTGCAGGGCTTCGTGCGCAATCCTGTGAGGAGCAGGTGGTAGCCGTTTCAGTCTCCATAGTGTTTAAAGTGCGATTGCGAACTGCTTGTTGTTGTTTTGGGTGACCCACGTGTGTGTGGCGATGTGTCGACGAGGAAATATGTCGTCGACGATATTTTGAAGTCGACGCGTCGACTCTACAGCACTACTGTAGAGCACGTGTTTAAAAAGCAGGAAATAAAAAAAGAACTCACCTTGTGATAAACCCGCAAGAGAAAAGGCATTTGAGCTCCATACTGTTTCAGAAATAATCTTTGATGTGGTTTAGAACAGGATGGCGTTTTATCACAGCAGAATTTAACTTTATCTCGGGTAGAATTCTGATCTACCCGAGTAGAATTCTCCGCCTCCTCTTTTTTTTTTTTCAAGCTAAGGACCCAAAATCCGCGTTTCTCTAACAGGGCTGCAAAAGAGGGGTATGAGCAGTATGAGGCATGGCTACAATGGGTGAACTGTTTGGTATTTTAAGCAAAAAACTTCACAGACATGTTTTGTATAGGTATGGCCCTACAATATATTTTTCCAATATAGCATGATAGGTCCACTTTAACTTACATCAGAATCAGAAATTCTTTTTTTTTTTTTTTTATATAATGGGACACAGGGTTCGGTCCGGATTGATTTGCAGTTCGGTCCGGATCCGATCCTCGGTCCGGAGTTTGAGAAGCCCTGCTTTAGGAGCTGTAGGTGTGTATGGTAGCCTACAGTGTGTAGGTGCGTGTGGTACAGTGTGTAGGTGTGTGTGGTACAGTGTGTAGGTGTGTGTGGTAGTGTGTAGGTGCGTGTGGTACAGTGTGTGTGTGTGTGTGTGTGTGTGTGTGTGTATATATGCGGCGGACAGACAGGTCTCAGTTGGTTTGGTGTCCTCTGCTTACTTTTAATACTTGTAAATAAAACATTTGGCCCGTAATTTATTTTCCTCATTGTAGCGACCAGAGAGGGGGGGGGGATATATCCAGTCTCTGATAGTGTTACGTTATTATGAGAGTGCTCTCATACTTGTTTTATTCTGAAATTGTATATATTTATATAAATATATACGTGTGTGTGTGTATATATGTCCGCATCTGTAGCCTGTTATTGTCTCGTTATACCGCACTGTGAATGAATTAAAAGTAAATATATAAGTGGTCATGAACACATCTGTCCATCAGACAGAGGGCTGTGCCTCCTGTCATCATTAATGGACGTCTCTTTAAAATGACCGCTTAGAGGAGAGGATTTCTCATTTCTCTAACCGCCTGCTGCTTCCACTCCTCTCTCCTCGGTTCCCCTCCTCGACTCCTCTGCTCGCATCTCCTGTGGGCGGGACTAAGACACGAGGATAGGAGTCGAGGAGGGGAGTCGAGGAGGGGAATTAGTGAAATGATTAAGGGCCCAGGGCTGCGGTCGAATTGTCAGTTTAGCTTAGGAACCTTCCTAACGGAGTAAAATGACCTGGAAGTACTTCAGTGGCAGCCATGATAAGAGCCGTTCGAATTCTTGATGATAGGAAAGGAGATTTGAAACTTCCTTAATAACCTCCTTTATCTTAGGAAACACTGGACTTTCCTTTACGAAAGGAAAGGAGAAAATGCTGTCCCACAATGCCTAGCGGCCGCAGCCTTTACCGTCACACAACATTCGGCCGTTCACGGAAACAACCGATTATGACCGAGAAATGATATCATGAAAGTTACGGTCGTCATTAAGCATTTTACAACTTATGTGGTAACTTGCCAAAGTGCTTTGTTTTTGAACAATCAACACTATAACAATCAAAAGGAGAAATATGAACGTTACTTTTTTTACTGAAATGATCAAATAAAGTCAACATTTCATAGTGTTTACTCAGCTCAGTCAGCTGTGTGGGGTTTTTTAAACTTTTAAAAGATGCTTTAAATGGTAATATACACAGTGATAGTTGTTAAGGACTAACACGTTTATTTTAAGATCTTTTCATATAATCATACATATTGGGATCATTTGTATTAATGTGGACCGGAGGGAGAGGGTGACGAGCATAAGTTTCACTTCACTTTTTATTTAAATTCCAACCTTGGTCACGAAAAATATTTGTTTCTCTGTTGTTCACGTTCATAAAGCATAAAACAACACCATCAGAGCACGGTGCAGAGTCTCTAGATTACAGTAGTCCGCCGTTCTTATTATACATCCATGTAGTTCGCTGTATAGAAAACTGTAGTTTCCCCACAGCAGACGCACATTTATCACGTCCGCTGGCACATCATAAATACGTCTGATAGTGTAAGTGCAGTCGGATTCTCAAAGCACCGCAGTCTCTTTTCCTAAGTCCTTTTGAATTCTCCTATCCACTATTCCTTAACCCCGTGACGTGTCACACAGAGGTCAAGGAATAGTGGATAGGAATAGACGATAGAAGCTGATTTTTGGACAATTCGACTGCAACCCAGGCTATTTTTGGGAGTTTTACCACTGAACCCAGGAGCTGTTGGGGCAACACAGTGTCACTCCCTGATTGTCAAAGAGCGACGCTTGGTCAGGGTCCTATGGCGTGCAGTTGTGACGCACCGAGTCTCCTTCAGCTTCATAAATGGACGCAACTGATTGCAATGTATTCCCATCGGCGGCGGTATTTGACGCTCAGGGAAGCACCGCATCGGTCCATGTCGGCGGCACTTAAAGGCAATGTGAGAGTCCATTCCCATTGGATAACGGAGAATTTTACACCCGGAAGTAAGTATTCTCTTTACTGTCGATTGATTTTACAGTGATATCTGCACTACTCATCAACTCAAAAACACCAGATTATCCTTGTTAATTACACAACATTGATTGCACTCATGCTGGCTATTTGTGTGTTTTCGCAACATGTTCTATGGCCCGTCTCTACTGGGAATTGTAGTTTTAAAAGACGTTTTCGTATTTCCCATAATTAGAAGTTGCCAGGATTAAACTGTGTACACCCCTGGAGGTTTAGGGGATGGGAAACACATTGGTGTTATCACATTTAAAAAATATCATTTATAAATGGGGGAAAATTGCTTGTGTCCATAATGGACAGCATTATATACCCACAGGACAGCTCAGGTCAGAAGGGTTTTATTTAACAGCCGGTCTTATGTCTGTGACCCCTCCTATTGTTAATTGATAAGCCTTGAAACATGCACTTGTCAAGGTTCAGAGGCAAATTTTGCAAATATGGCAGTAGCCATCGATCATCTTAAGATAATATAAGATATACTTTATTGATCCCAAGTTGGGAAAATGTTTTGTTACAGCAGCATGTAAAACACGCAATTTATTGTTACTTTGTAATTCTACTCCACCAGAATTCAGAGGTTAACCTGGTATTTTTACTCCACTACATTTATTTTAGTTACTTTACAGATTTGGATTAATGATGTGAAATATAAACAACCCTTAAATCAGACTTTAAATACGCCTGAGTAAAATTCAGTGAAGGTGATTGTCAAGTGCCAACAATCAGGCGAGGTATTTGATAGTGGGTGCTTGAGAAGACTAAAAATGTATCTGCAGATCCTATAAAGCATAATTTCATTACTCGTTATTCTCTAATCGTTCATTAAAGACTGTATATAATGGCTATTTTGCACATCCCTTTCAAGATTTCAAGATTTTCAAGGTTTATTGACATATCATATACACAACTACGGTGTAGTTATGCAATGAATGAACTTGGGTCACAGGTTCCTCAACAGTGCATTACAAGACATCTATCAATATGTGTGTACCTCCACCATTAAACTGTCATATTCTGCACATTTCTTATACTATCTACATACATCTTATAAGAGTATAATTAATATGTATAATATCAGTTAAAATAAGTGCTTCAAAAGCTGCAGCTGATTCAGAACGCTGCTGCTCGAGTCCTCACTGACACTAAGAAAGTGGATCACATCACTCCTGTTCTGAAGTCTTTACACTGGCTTCCTGTGTGTCAAAGAATTGATTTCAAAATACTGCTGCTGGTTTATAAAGCATTGAATGGTTCAGGCCCAAAATAATTTCTGACCTTCTGCTAAATTATGAACCATCCAGAACTCTCAGGTCTTCAGGGACTGGTCAGCTTTCTGTCCCCAGAGTCAGAACTAAACATGGAGAAGCAGCGTTCAGTTATGCTCCAAATATCTGGAACAAACTCCCAGAAACCTGCCGGTCCGCTGTTTTTTCTTTCAATGTGTATTTTATTATCTTTGCTTTTTAATGACTGTTTTTAAATGCCATTTTCTTAATATCTTTCATTTTTGTAAAGCACTTTGAATTGCCTTGTGTTGAAAGGTGCTATATAAAATAATTATATCAAACAAAATATTAATTTTATTGTGAAATTAAAACAAACGGTAAAAGAATAGTTTCCGGTCTATTCTGAGGCCCGATCTCTGTAGATAAATAAAGAACTACGACAGATGTGTAATATTTAATGCAGCCGAACCATTTATTACAATGCATTCATGTGATGACTTTCAAAGAGTAAAGCAAGCACTGCTGAATAAAGTATGATTTTATCTTTTACGAAACGTTTTTTTCATATGGAATACAGTCGGAGGTCAACCAATCACAGAGCTCGAGGACTAATCACGGGGTATGTTGAGCAAAGTGGACTTGCGTCGTCCCAAACGATAGCTGAGGATTATGGGTAGTGTAGTGTCTTCGGCCATGCTAAACTCCGATAAAACAATTTGTTTCTCCGAATTGAAGGGGAAAAATACAAAAGCATTGCACACAATTTAAACCAATCAATGTTGTGTAATTAACAAGGATAATCTGGTGTTTTGGAGTTGATGAGTAGTGCAGATATCACTGTAAAATCAATCGACAGTAAAGAGAATACTTACTTCCGGGTGTAAAATTCTCCGTTATCCAATGGGAATGGACGCTCACATTGCCTTTAAATGCCGCCGACATGGACCGATGCGGTGCTTCCCTGAGCGTCAAATACCGCCGCCGATGGGAATACATTGCAATCAGTTGAAAGCTCTTTGCGTCCGTTTATGAAGCTGAAGGAGACTCGGCGCGTCACAACTGCACGCCATAGGACCCTGACCAAGAGTCGCTCCTGGATGTTCAGGGAGTGAGACTGTGTTGGTTGGGGAAACCATTTATCTTTCCCCTCCCCAGTTAAACCTGCACTCCGGTGATCTACTCTGGCCTGTCACCCTCAGATAAGTTATTCTCACTACACCGATATCATTTCTCCTCCTCTTGAACTCTACACCCACACACCACACTCTGGACTAGAAAAACAGAACTTTATTTTCATACATCCCTATCCCCTGAACTACACTCTTAAACTGGACTGGTTACAGAGTGACTAAGGACAAAAAGGACTTCTTTCCCCCCCCTCCCCCCCACACTCACTCACAGTCACCATGATTTAACAATCGTAGTACTCTGAGTCAAATAAGTAATTGATGTTTTGTGAGTTAAATTGTCTTATTTGTTTGTTTTTATGTATCTATTGGATTTAAGTTTTTCTGTAAATGGTCTGTGGCATGATTTGTTTATTTGATGTACTGATTATAATTTTGGGTTAAAAATACAGACATTTTATGTTGAAAGCTAATTGGTTGATTATTAGTTTTCCTTTGTAAACTTCAGTAGCTAGGTCACTGGGCTATCCCTCTATAACTTTGTGTTTCAGCATATCATTTTTTTGACAGCTGGCTATATTAAATATTCCTCTGTCTGGCGCCCAAATTTATTTTATTCATTCAGGGATAAGACCTACGCTACAAAGCGTATCCTCGGACACTACAGTAAGAGTGTTTAAAGCAATAACACGTAATTGTGGCCACACATACAGTACAAGCCACAAACACAGACATTGAGGGATCAGATCAACCAAGTGTATACTATGGAAAAGATTTCAAATACAATTAGAAACAAAAAAACTTAGCTGATAGTAGATGTAAAAAATGGATTGAATATTGCAAAAACTAAAATACAACTTTAATGCTCTTTTTTATTTAAGAGCCAAAACACTGAGCACTGTTTGATTTCAGTTCTGCTTTCTAGGCGAAAAAAAATAAATATATGAAAACACATTACTCCAAAAAAATTTGCAACAAAATGTTTCTTAACCTTTTTGTGTAGTATAAGGTGTCCCTAATAACATACTAAAAGTCTACCAAAATCTGACCATTAGAAATTTGTAATTTTCAAGATGGCGTCCAAGATTCCTTAAAATACCCTAACTCCTTCATAATTTATTCTAGACAAGTACTTTTAAACTTATGTTTTGGGGGCCTATAAATCCATTGGACTTGTTCAAATTGCAATAATATGATTACATCATTTTTAAATCCAATATTTCGGTTTGCCAGTCCCTTATAATGACATTACTCCCTTATTACTCATCCAAAGTAGAATTACATATTAAAGCAATGGGTTAGAAGCACATTGATGTTAAAAGTGACGTTAATTTAACAATACAATTGGACACTTCAGTTGTATTGGTCATAGCTGGCATGAACCGATTGTCCTCCAATTTCTCCTGTACGTTGCGAGCTGGGGCCTCCATGGATCAGACTTGTTTATCCAGCACATCTCACAGATGCCCGATTGGATTGAGATCTGGTGAATTTGGAGGCCAAGTCAACACCTTGAACTCGTGAGTTCTAGTGATTTACTAGTGATGTGTCAGAAATTCACTAGTCAACATGTATGACTGTTGAAGCAATTCACCAGTAAACTAGTTGCACGTACATGTCAACTAGTAAGTAGTTTTGTTGTACTAGAGCAGGGGTCGGCAACAGGCGGACCGCGGTCCGGATCCGGACCCAGACGCCGACCTATACGGACCCGGACCTATAATCAATACATTAATAGGGGATTTCAATTTTGACGGGGCGATTCAATTTTAACCGCTGCCGACAGGGGGCGAAAGAGACGAGTGAGCGATACAGGGAGAGAAACACAGAAGAAGAGACGGGAGAGCGGCAGATAGAAGCGGAGAGGAAAGTGAGTGAAGAGAATAATTAGCGATACAGGGAGAGAAGCGGAGAGGAGAGTGAACAGGCGTGTTAGCGGCAGACAGGGAGAGACAAATAATTACACATGGTGCTCTCCAAGAAGAGGAAAGTGGACAGTGAGAACAGAGCTTTTAACCCTGAGTGGACGGACTCATTCATGTTCATCCTGCCCACTGGGAGCACAGAACCAGTGTGTCTCATTGTTCAGAGACCGTGGCGCTCATTAAAAGTGCCAAAACGCCACTATGAGACAAAACACAAAGTGTTTGACCAAACATTCCCTCTCAAGTCAGAACTGAGGTCACAAAAAATAAGCAGTCTCAGAGCCCAATATGATCAGTCCACCAGGATCTAAATTCAAACTAAATATCGTTCCAGGGCAGGCTAACCGAGGCTAACCAATGAGCACCTGCATGTGTGTATGAGAATGGCCCTGACACCATTTCAGCCCAGATCTAAACTCCTGGCAGGACAAGCTCAAGCTCAATTCTCGCACTGAATTAAAAAAAAGTGAGTGAGGGAATATAAGAGGGAAAGAAAGAGAAACTTTAAAACTGTTCAATTGTTATGATGTGTAAAGACTGATATTGTTCTATAATCGGCTGAAACTGTTAGGTCATGATGTGAAACGGTTAACAAAGAAAAAGGGAAACTCAAGCTGCTCCTACACTTTATTTTATTTATCTAAAATTAAGCACTTTTAAGATGCACATATTTTCAAAAGCTATTTTATTTATTTTCTCCTATTTTATTTTTAAATGCAGCCAGAGAGCAACATTACACATATCCACAGTATTTTACTCTATATCTGTGTAGTTCAATGTTAATTGACAATAAATATTGTTGTTTTTGAATTGTACTTTCTTTATTTGATTGGCAGTCAGTTGTTGATGACATGCAGACGTTGATAAAGCTACAGCTACTTCAATATATATCACACTAATTCATAAAGCAACTTAGACATTTTGATGTTCCGGACCTTTGCATGGGGAGATTTTCTCTAACTGGACCTCGTTGAATTTTAGTTGAATACCCCTGTACTAGAGAAAAGAAAACCACAACTAGTATAGTGGGCTGAAAATATCAACTAGTTTAAGAAAAAGCCATATATGTTAAATCAATATCCAACTACTTGCATACAGTTGCTCACTAGTGCTAAAACGGCTAAACTAGTTGAAGGAAAGGCCTTAAATGTAAAGAAAATGTGTAACATGTACGGTCAAAGTCTAAGATGTTTATAACAGAACCTGAATAGTGAGAAAAAATGCCCTCCACTAGTTAACTAGTGACTCCTCTAAGACTTCACTAGTTAACTAGTAAGATAAAGTGTGTGTAACTAGTAGGGATGCTCCGATCGATCAGCCGCCGATCGATATCGGCCGATACTCACTCTCTGCCGATCGATCGGTGCTCTCTAAAAATGCCGATCGCGAGAGCCGATCGCATGACGTAAAATGACGACGTAAAATACATGACACTTTTCTCTGTGCGCGGCAAAACAAGCTCGCCAAAATGGCTTCACCAGTCTGGCAGTATTTTAAAATAGCGGGATGCAACGTGTGTGAAGCAGAAATCATGCAGCTCCGCCCGCTGTGACGGACCGGTGAGCGGAGCAAAACACACACTAAGAGTTAGACCTAACAAACTTAGCCATTTTATCTACCTCTGGAACAAGCTAAACTAGTTATAAATATATTTATTCTTCACTGTCGGGTCACTCATTACTGGATCAGTGAGCTGCATGAGATACTGACAGGCTGTCAGGAGAGAGAGAGAGGGAGAGAGAGGAAAAGAGAGTGCTTCCGCTCATTTCTCCCTTGTTATTATCCAAAGTTAATGTAAACTTGAATAATGTAGCCTACTTGATTTGAATATAATAATTATGTTGGTTGTTGTTTGTGGAAGCGCTAGTAAATGAGCCCCATTAACTGAGTTGTCAACATCACTTTAAATGGAAGATCCCCATAGGCCCCGCCCACTCGATCGGATCGGTATCGGCCGATACTGATTCCGGCGATCGGCCCCAAAATTGGCGATCGGAGCATCCCTAGTAACTAGTTAACTAGTAAGGTAAAAACAATTGTATCTAGTGGACACTTTGGACCTTACTAGTTAACAAGTGCACATTTTGAGCCTCACTAGTTAGCTAGTAAGACCGAAAGAGGCTTCAACTAGTTAAGTAGTGAACCTTTGCCTTCACTAATTAACGTGTAAGCTGCAATATGCATCCACTAGTTAACTAGTTGCAGTTCATATGGCTAACACGTTCACTAGTGAGCCACATGCAAATGAAGCAGGCGGGACACAGATTTTGATTGGTCAGTCAACTCAGTGCCTTAGGGGGCGTTCTACTGCAATTTTTTATTTAACGTCTCGAAGACGTGAGGCGCATCAGTCGGGTATTTCATCAGACAGTGCCTAGTGTTAAAACATTGTCCGTGGGAAGTCAGTCAGTGTGCCTAGAAAAATAAATGTATTTTTTCTGCTTTGCTCCGCTTTGTGTGTGTGTTTCTGTGTGTGCGTATGCTTGTGTGTGAGTACGGAGCCCCTAAAGGCCCGGACACACCGGGCCGATTTCGGCCGTCGAAAGATGTATGGCCATCGATGAGCGTCCTGTCGCCCTACTCAGATTGGTGTGTCCCGCACCGTTGTGTCTTTTCGGCCGTGCCGACACCTTCCGCTCCCGATTCAACATGTTGGCAAAATAAATCACTCTGATTGGCTGTTCAGCTTAGCGAATCAGTGCATGAGAAGCGAAACGGAAGTGAAGAAGGCACACACAGACGGCTATTACTTTTCATTTTCCAGTACCGCACTAAACATGCTTTCGATTATAAGTCGTTATGTGAAACAGTCTGTGATGGACGAGAGTGAAAATGGAACGCACGCTATTTGTTGTTTGTATATATCACGCAGTCTGTCTTCCGGTTGCCTCTTTTGAATGAACCTGGACCTGATTTTTTTTTGACAATTCAACGGAAACCAATGACTTGTTTATGTAACACTTCCATCTCTTGAAGCCCAGGGCGCTTGCAAATTGTGCAAAGAAACACACAGGGCTAACTAAAAGTCTCACCAGACAACAAAATGACTCTGTGACGTAATACACAGTCTTGGATATTAAACAAGCTGTTGTGTAGAATTTGAAAAGGAACATAATGAAACAATTCTAATAGCAATAGGCACAAAGTCACATTAGGCACATGCTGTGTGACTTCGAATCGTTAAAAGATGATCAGTCATAGAGCTGTATTGCAGAGGCAGACCTGAGGGCAGTGGTGTAGTGGTGAATGGCCTCCTGGTGCCGGCTGTTGTCTTTCAGGAAGTTGGCGTAGTTGTAGTGGACTTTGGCATTGTGTGGCAGAGTCTGGATACCAGAGCTGAAACGGGGAACAAGAATAGGAAAATAAGGTGCAGGCCTCTGAGCAAAATCGGCATGAGAACAAAAACAAAGAATGAAACTATACTGGAACAGGAGTTATGTCTCTGTAGGGCAGGGGTGCCCAACCAGTCGATCGCGGGGAGATTCCCAGTCGATCGCGAGATGTGTCTAAAAATAGAACAACAATATTCTGTTTTATCGTTAATGTCCTTTAACATAATCTTCCTGTGCCAGAATAATGCACTTGAACGCATCAAAGCTTTGTGATTGGCGTGCCCCCATGTGTCGGGGCGTGGCTGGTGGGCAGTGGGCACTAGTTAGCTGACGTTGTCCGTGTCAACAGGAGTGACAGTCCACACACACACAAGACCGCAATTATGGCAGAAGCAAAAAAGCCCAAAATATATAATTTTCACTCCGAGTGGGAGGATGATTATTTTTGTATCTATTCCAATTCAAAGTCCATCTGTCTCATCTGCAATGCGAGCGTGGCTTTATCGAAGAAGGGTAATTTAGGAGCGGCATTTCAAAACAGTGCACAAACGCTACGAGACGGAATTCCCTCCTAATTCTGCCCTACGCTCTTCTGTTCGTTGCGTGCATATGTAACAGAGTTAAACATGTGAATACATAATTATAAGTTTGTGAATGTTTCATTCATAAAAACTTGTGAATTTTAAGAGATGAGATTGTTTCATTTAATATTTTAAATATTAAAGGGCCGTCACCGCCCTTAATTTTTTATGTTTTTAAAAGGCATCATAGAAGTTGCACCGACAGAGGTCCGCCGTTTCCCCGCAGCGAGGCTCCCCCCCAGTTGACATTTCGCTAGCACCCCAGCCCCCCCCCTCCCCCTCTCTATTTGGACTGGTAGATCTCGGCAGACTGGCAACTTTACAAGTAGCTCTTGGTTCAAAAAAGGTTGGGCACCCCTGCTGTAGGGGTGGGGGGACATTCTTACACTGGTCACTCGTTTCATTTCTGTCCAAAATAACATCCTTGTCATACTTGTAATTCCTTAATAATGTCAGGGTCATCAGTTCAATAAACTATAAACAGCCTGTACAGATGATACTGAGACACACACTGACTCTTTATTATCATAAACAAAATCAACAGGACAGAGAGAAGCCGGAAACTTTCTAGCAGCATTTTGTAATTAGCATGTTTAAAATAAACTCCTTTTGTAAGCTCTTTTTGCAATATAATAGTGCAAGGGTTGTCTTACAACGTCTTACAATGTGGCCCCATTGAATACATCAAATAACTATAATTGTATTTATTTTCAAAAGTGAAAAAAACACAAGATCTGCAATTATAAGAAACATCTGTTTTCTATGATTTCTGAGCTGAAATATGGTTTACATATTTTACACAATGGAAATTCAAGTCGTACTGAATCCAAATATTTGTGTATCATTTAAATCACTATTGTTTTTTTTACCTGATCACTATCAAGAGTATATTAGTACTGAATTTCTGGTGCAAATGTAAGCCAAATGTTGGCATTTGAAAACAGGGACCACATACTGTACAATTTAACACTAGGAATTTAATGTACACAGAAAATCACCTTTTGTGTGCCTATTTCAGAACAGGGGCAAAAGTCACACACACACACACACACACACACACACACACACACACACACACACACACACACACACACACACACACACACACACACACACACACACACACACACACACACACACACACACACACACACACACACACACACACACACACACACACACACACACACACACACACACACACACACACACACACACACACACACACACACACACACACACACACACACACACACTTCTTACCGGAAGAGGGCCTCCCTGGAGCGCCAGACGTTGTTCTGCTGGACGGTCTTCCAGGAGAAGAGCAGGAGCAGCAGCAGCAAGGAGACGCTGAGGACTGTGGTACCCAAACGGCCAACCAGCGAACACAGGCGCCCCAGGCCGTGAGCCACCAGAATACAGTAACCCATACTGGAAGAGGGCGAGGGGGGGGGGTAGGAAGACAGACGGGACAGAATCTCTTACTGCAGTCCTACATTCTAATAGAGGTGTTTAGGCTGTTAAAAGGCCTGCTGGCTGATTTGTACTGTCAAACAATGTGAAAAAGAAAAGACCATACCATTACATAGGAAACACAAGGAAATTAGTTCTAAAAGGAGTGAAACAAATTGTGAAACGAATGGTTCTGAAGGTTTAATTGAGATGATTTAGCAGATTTCCCACCAAATAATATTGGGTATTTCATTTGTGACAACATGCAAATATTTCAAAAACTACGAGGGTTTGATCGCCAAAATAAAGGTTTCTATTGAGAAACTAAGGAACCACCAATATTTCCTTCAGTATGGTAATATGTGGAATGATAGGAGAAACGAAATGTCAGTGAATTAGTTAAATCTGTGCTATTATTATTTAAATGCTTGTTTTGCATTTAAAGTGTTTATCAACAAGAGCAAATATCATCTCATAAGGGCATGACACTGTGTGTGTCTTATTTAAGTCAGAGCTGCTGTATTTCCATTTAGCAATCCTAATATAAAGGCACTTTGGTGTAAACAATTGCAAAAGGTAGAAAATAATCACGAAATGCAGAAAACACACCCCTTGAGAGTAAGCAGCTACTTCTGCCCTCGAGGCCTTTCTCGCTCTTCTTCATCCTCTTCCACACCCTCAGTCTCAGTCAGCATCTGTCCTTAACCAGAGACTCCGTCCTCACTCAGAAACAAAGTCTTTGACCTCATTTTGAGGTTTCCTTACTCATCGATTAAGATTTTCCACTATAACTTGAGCTATTTCGGTGAATTTATGAAAAATAAATGATTGAGTGAGTGCTCTGACAGAAAATGTATGCTTTGTTTAACCAACTTCTGGCTAACACGGCAGCAGATTTAAAGAAAAGGTGATTAGTAAAAAAACTGAGGTCACTGCAGAACATCTTATAAATCATTAATATCATCTTTCCCTAAACTCTGCTTTTCAACTGTGTTAATCTAGCTTGATCAGGGCCTACAGAAGGTTGGATATGTATATTTAAAAAAACTTTGATAGATAAACAAAGAAACATGTTTGGAAGAAATGAGAAAGACTTACTCCTCATAGAAGAAGGGGAGTAGAAATCGGACACCACAAATATATGAAGGCAGGTACATGAACACATACAGACTCACCTTGGCATGTAGAGGACCCTCTCTGCCACGACAAATCCAACCCTGAAGAAAAGGTTACTGGCAGGAATGAAGGGAAACATCAGGAATAACATTCCAACCAACATCTCCCTGCTCCCCTGGCCCTGCACAGACAAACACACATTGTTTCAATAAACTCAGTCAATTCTCTGTGTAACCGCTGTCAGCACATGTACTGTATGCATGTTCTTCAGCTGTGACTACTGTCGATTGAATTATCTAATTACAGTTTCTGTGAAGCCCATATCTGACGCAATTTATATTTGATGAAGCGCATAGCCTCTGCCCATCTTCCTCCATGGCTGTGTTATCAGTATTAAGAGCTAGAGATGTGTGAAGTCGCACCACTCAGAGGCTTGTTCTGCTGAGAACAGCTTTGACCTGATGAGAGGCGAATTCAGGCTGGAGCCACACGAGGACGATAACGCAAACGGACCGCAATCGTTATCAAAAAAGTATTCCGTCCACACGCAACAGGCACCAGAAACGTGTCTGTTCACACGAGACCGCTCAAAAGCGCTGGAGATGCTGTAGTACATATGCCAGGCCTGTAAGTGGCGCTATACTCCTGCCACAAAAGCAGCGAAGAAGACTTCCCGCGCATGGTTGCCATGGTTGACCCGTTATCGTTATTGTTATAGTTTTCTGCGTTTCCATGTCGGCCTCGTGTGGCCGAACCGTCTATCTGATAGTGAACTGTAGCAGATACGACCGTTATCGTCCTCGTGTGGCCGGGGCCTCAGTCTCACATCTAATATGTAATAGCTCTGTCGGTCCACAGCACGAAACATAGTTGTATCACAATAGCACATCTTGTGAAGTGGCTACGTTTCTTCCCTCCATTAATTTCAAGAGGCCAGCGTACATGACACATGATGTTCAAGTTCCTCTCACTGTAAACAAACAACATGGCAGCTCTCCTCTTATTCAGAGTGTACAATTCCATATGTTAGGATAGTCTTGCTTCTGATTAAATGTCTAGCGAGAAATGTATATTTTACTTTCAGAATCTTTGTTCGGTCAATGTGTTTGAACTTGAGTTTGACTATTATTACAAAGATTATTTCTCTCCAGAAAAGTGTGTGGATAGTACAGAGTGCCTCAACACCAGTGTCATTACAGCCACCTCACTCTGCAGAGTGTAACCGGCTGCTGTGTTGCACATTTTACTTGTACTTAATACACAGGTATTATGGTCCTAAACTAGAGATTTGGGAATTGCACAATCTTAGCATTTTAAAGGTCAACAGCATTTTTTCACGCATGTTCCAAATGAAAGTTGTGTAACCTCACACCTCTGTCCTTCATCCATATAGTGGAGAAAACTATATGGATGAAAAGAATATGATCTCAAGGTCCAAGCTCACACACACAGTATGAAAGAGTGGTGACTTTTGCAGAGCAGGAAAAACAAAGTATTCTGAATAGAGATCTATAAACCGCCTGAGGACAAAGTCCCAGCAACACCTGGATGCATTTAGTGTGGCTGCAGCACAGCAAAATAATAACCCCTCGGCCAAATGTCATCAAAAATGTATCGTGATGCTAATGCCCACCCCCATCACTCTGTGTGACTCCCCAGTCAATGCTGTGGAGTCTTTCCGCTTCCTGGGCACCATCATCGCCCAGGATCTCAAATTGGTTCAGAACATCAGCTCCCTTATCAAAAAAGCCCAGCAGAGGATGTTCTTCCTGAGGCAGCTGAAGAAATTCAACCTGCCTAAGGCGATGATGTTGAACTTCTACACCTCCATCATCGAGTTTATCCTCACCTCCTCCATCACCATCTGGTACGCTGCAGCCACAGCCAAGGATAAGGGCAGGCTGCACGCCTCGAGGACCCTGAGGCGGGCAGGGAAGATAGTGGCCGACCCCTCCCACCCTGGACACAAACTGTTCACCCCCCTCCCCTCTGGCAGGAGGCTGCGCTCCATCAGGACCAAAACCTCTCGCCACCTGAACAGTTTCTTCCCCTCCGCTACGGCCTCATCAACAAGGCCCGGGACCCCCACTGACACGGAGTATTATCCACCCCACAAACATGATGCATTACATTAATGCACATCATGTGAACAACATCTTGCTCTTTCATTATACTTTGAGCCATGTTCATGCTCAGCTCTGACTATATTGTGCACATTTCTGCACACATGTCTGCACAGCCCTCCATTATACAATACAATGCACCGTAGTTTGCCATATATTATCATATATTTATTGTCATAAGTGTTTTTTAATGTTTTAAGGTTCTTTGAATATTTGAATTTAAAACTCATTCAAGCATATTCTATTCTGTCTCCTATATAAAATGTATCATTCAGTGCAAATACCATTCTTGAGATTTAATGGAAAATGCTACATATCAGAAGCTTTTTTCTGCCTTTGTATCTGCACTAGGGATGTTAAGATTCACCGATTCGCATCGGTGCACCGGCATAAACGTTCAAAATGCGAGTGCACCGGTGAAAGAATGCACATCGGCTACAGTTTGGGTTGAACTCGCGATGCATCGATTGTAGCGTCTTTGCATCGGTAAAAACCGATTCATTCATATATCCTCTCATCCTGTCAGCACTCAGCAGAGACGATCTTTGATCTTTGCTTCGCACTACGGAGGCCGAGAGTCTCAGTTATCAACACACATGGAAGTCGAGGAGAAAGAGAAACACAGCGCACCGAAAAATACCTACAAATCAAACGTGTGGCAACACTTCGGATTTTTCAAGAAAGACGGTCAACTTGAAAAATCGCTCGCAAATTGTAAACGATGCTGTGCCGCTTTAAAGTACACAAGTAGGCTAGTACGACGTGGGGTCTGCGTCTGAAAAGAGAGACCTGAAAGTAAGACATGAGTTCAATCACTCAGTGAGGTGTTCTGTCAGTGAGAGTGGTGTTTAGTTTAACAGCCTGTGACTGCCAATAGGAGTTTAAATGTCTTCCTTACTGTAAGCAGTTATGAAATACCTGTTTATGAAAGGTTATTTGTATTCTTTATTGTTCATATAGAAACCACTGCTTTCTGCTCACTGGTGAGTTAGCCTATGGATGAGTGCTAAGCACATCAGGCTGCAGTTGCTTGGGCATTGCACTATGGTAGTTGTTATTTGCACATTGTTAATCCTGGGCAATGCATCCTTAAATTGTTTAACTGTACGTTATAACATTGAATTGTACTCTGGAGACAGAGAACACTACTACACTTGTGAAAAGGCCTGTTTGTGAAAGGTCCAAGTGTTTGTTTTTTTGAAGGTAAAAAAGAAACAGCATGATGGGATGCAGTACTAGTAGAGAGAACCAAATATGTAAAGCACTTTTTTGTTAATTTATGATTTGCTGCATATAAGGAAAAAACTAAATCCTCTGTCGTACCATATTGAAGTATCATTATTTTGCATCGTGTTGAATCGCATCGTATCGCCCCGAATCGCATAATGTTGAATCAAATCGTATCGAACTGTATCGCAACAGGGGTGAATCGTATCGTATCGCATCGCCTGGTGCTTCAAATGTATCATTAATGTATCATATCGTTGGCAACGTATCGAGATGCACATCGCATCGGCCTCAGTGATGGAGATGCACATTCCTAATCTGCAGTGATGACATAGGGTTTTCTTTTCGAACCTTGTTAACTCTCGACTCTTTCCAGCTCGTACAACTCTTCCCACTCTTTAAAGGAGGTAGTAGCATGTTACAAGGACAGACAATCATCAGGAGGCAGCAGAGTGCAGATAGAACTGACCTGCAGTGAGAACATGCAGCTGAGGCAGAGGGCGACCATCACCACGGCCAGCAGCACCGTGGACACATTGCGGATGTCCCCCAGCGACTCCACCAGGGGGATGCTGCCCACCTGCCAATCATAACACAGCACGACGGGGGCCAGCAGCAGCCAGGCATTGAAAGACAGCAGGTACGAATAGGTCAACATCCTAAAGAGCGCAGGGGGGTGGTGGGTGCGTTTGAGGTGGACAGAGACAAAGGAGAAAACAAAGAGAATAAAAATGAATCATTTGGAAACCTAATGAGGATTTCAATCAATCATTATAACCATCTTGTTTGTCTCAATAAAACCATAAAGTTAGCTTCGTTATGTTTCTGCATGGTTTTTTGGTTGTATTTTTTCTGTTGTATTGGCTCTCTTTACCCCCCTCCCTACTCTGTTTCTCTTTCTCTGCAGGGCTGGTATTCTCCTGGCTGCAGATGAGGCACACCTGTTCCCATTATCAACCTTCTCTATAAGAGCCTGGCCCTCACTCCACTACTCTGCCAGATAATTAAATGTTGTTGGACAATCCAAAGTGCCTCTCTCAGGGTATATGCAGGAATCCTGAAGTCAAATGTAATACCTTTTAAGACCTTTTTTTTTAAGATCCTTCCCATACATTTTAAGACCTCATCGCCACTTGGAGTTTTAACCGGTTACATTGGCGACACACTTTACCTCACATTGACTATATACAGAATTGATTGTCCTTCCTCCTTATCTTCCAACCATTTGGACGCAAACTTGCATTTCCCCATAACGATGTTTTTTAACAACCGGCGTAAACGGACCTTCGCGCGCTATCAAGCAGTGAGCGTGCGATGTCCTGTTCAGATGACGTCAAATCCAACGGGATGCCATAAATAAACTACACAGAATCACACTACACACCTACGCAATGATTAAATTCAGGCAAACTTTAGAATACAACCTCTTTGGACAATTTATATACTTGCTATGCTACAAAATGTAATACCTTGGAAAATGCTGTTTAATACTTTTTAATAGCCTTAATTTTCGCTAAATTGATTTATCAACTTTTAATACTTTTTAAGACCCCGCGGACACCCTGCTCTCTGCAGCCCAAGCCTTGTTTTTCCAGATTGCTGTTTTTTGTGCAACCTTTTTGTGTTTTTGCCTGGGACGTCTCTCTCAGCTTCGTGGGGACTTTTTCTGCAACCAGCCAGCTCCCTGTCTTCATTACCTGCCTTTGACTTGCTTTCCTACAAAATATCCGAACACTACATGCTTGGACGAACAGCAGGAGGCTCTTTTTCTAACCTGTGCTTATTCACAGTGTGTTCCTCTACCTTTCTCTAGATTTCTCTCAGTGGGTTCACCTTGCACTAGGTGTAGGAAGAACAATGAGTGGATGGACAGCACAGTGTTAATTTCGTCAACGAAGACTATGACGAAAAATGTTTGTCAACGACCTTTTTTACATGACTAAGACGAGACGATGACGAGCTAAAAATTGATTTTTGATAATAAAAACTATGACAAAATGTATATTTTGTTTTCGTTGACGAGACGAGACGGGACTAAGGTGTTAATGGTGGACTATCGGACATTCAAAATGCAGGGTATTTTCCCCCAATTGTCCGTCTTGTCTGTGAAAATGCATCTTACGTTTCTAACTTGCATTATCATTATTTCCGCTCTCTTCACTCCAGAAGAGCGATCTCTCTGTGTCTCTCTGTGTGCGGGGGGCGGGGCCTAACAGACACGCTGCAGCGGCACACAGAGATCTGCCGGGGACGGAGCGTTCAAAAGTATAGTGACACTCTACAAGGCTCGATGTGGACAAAGCTCGTTTGCCATTAGTGTTTTCGCGTAAGCGCGTTGACATGAGCAGTCTGTCCAAACAGCTGGCCAAATGGCATCATATTCAGTTGGAGAAATGCAAAATGTTTGACTTCCTTAACTCAGTAACGTTATCACATCAGGTGCGCAGAGGTGGGAGAAGTAGGCCTACTCAGATCTTGTAGTTAAGTAAAAAAGTACCAGATTGTAGGAATACTCTGTTACAGTAAAAGTACTGCATTCAAAATGTTACTCAAGTAAAAGTAGAAAAGTATTAGCATCAAAAAGTACCAAGTCATTGTGCAGATTGGTCCATTTCAGAATAATGTATATGATATGTTTTATAATTATTGAGTGTTATCAAAGCTGGTAAAGGTGCAGCTAGTTTGAATGACTTTGTATACTGCAGGGTAGATTGTGAATTTACTCCAGGTGGAACTAAAGTCTGATTTAACACTTGATTATATTTCACATCATTCATCCAGATCTGTAAAAGTACCTAAAAGGTATTCAATAAATGTAGTGGAGTAAAAGTACACCATTTACCTCTGAACTGTAGTGGAGTAGAAGCAAAACATTTAAATACTCCAGTAAAGTACAAGTACCTCAACATTTTACTCAAGTACAGTACAATATAATAACATAATTATTACATTACATTGCATTTAGCTGACGCTTTTATCCAAAGCGACTTACAATAAGTGCATTCGACCAAGAAGATACAAACTTGAAGAAAACAGAATCATATAAGTACATCAGGTTTCATAGAGCCAAAACATTTCAAGTGCTACTCAACTGGCTTTAGATAAGCCAGTCCTTTATTAGTATATAAGTGCTTTGTTAGTAAATCTATCGCTCGAAGTGGAGTCGAAAGAGATGAGTTTTCAGTCTGTGCCGGAAGATGTGTAAGCTTTCTGCTGTCCTGATGTCAATGGGGAGCTCATTCCACCATTTTGGAGCCAGGATAGCAAACCGACGTGTTTTTGCTGATGGGAACTTGGGTCCCCCTCGTAGTGCGGGTGCAGCGAGCCGTTTGGCCGATGCAGAGTGGAGTGCACGTGCTGGGGTGTACAGTTTAACCATGTCCTGGATGTAGGAAGGGCCAGATCCATTCACAGCATGGTACGCAAGTACCATTGTCTTGAAGTGGATTCTAGCAGTTACTGGAAGCCAGTGAAGGGAGCGGAGGAGCGGTGTGGTGTGGGAAAATGTTGGAAGGTTGAAGACCAGACGAGCCGCTGCATTCTGGATGAGCTGCAGAGGTCAGATGGCACATGCAGGTAGACCAGCCAGGAGGGAGTTGCAGTAGTCTAGGCGTTAGAAGACGAGAGCCTGGACCAGAAGTTGTGTTGCTTTCTGGGTCAGGAGGGGACGTATCCTCCTGATCCAGCAGCGGGTTGTGGCAGCGATGTTTGCAGTGAAAGACAGTTTGTTATCTAGGGTCACACCCAGATTCCTTGCAGTCTGAGTCGGGGAAACAACAGAGGGGCCGATGTTGATTGTTAGGTCAAGAGTGGGACAATCTTTTCCTGGAAGTCAATTATATATAGTACCGGATCAATAAGCAGTATCGATAAGAGTAGTAGTACCGTTAAAAAACCTTAATGATACCCATCCCTAGATATCACACAAGTAAAGTGTTAAGAGAGTGAAATGTTGCTTTACGAATTTCAACACTTGATACTGTCACCTTGATTCCAATTTCAGATACCTGTATTTGCCTGAATTAGTTTAAAGAGAGAAAACATTTTGACTAGAAGTTGACTAAAATGTAATGATTTTTCCTCGACTAAAACTGGCCTAAAACGTTTTGAGTTGTCGTCGACTAAAACTAGACTAAAACTATGAAGGATAAAAAGGACTAAAATGTGACTAAAACTAATAACCATTTTCATCTAAAGACTAAATCAAAAATAGCTGCCAAAATTAACACTGGGACAGCAGAAAGATATTTTTGCATGTTGAAAGAGACTCACATTTTTTTTTTCAAAAAGTCACAATTATGGATCGTTGATGGTCGGCTGTCATACAAAAACCCTCCTCCACACCTGAGATTCTCTCAAGAAGAGATCAAAGAACACAAAGGAGTGAGGGGGTTGGCATCAATGACCTTCCCTGATACTCATTGTTGGAGATGGCAATGGGCCTATGAGAAAAAAAGATAATAATAATAAAAAAAACCTTAACTAAAGTTCTTTAGGTGCAACACCCTAACCACAGGTAAGGCAGGTTGTGAGCCTTGGACTCACAGGTCAAAGTCTTGGTGGAGACATGGTCTCAGGTCAATAGCTGTGTGTGTGTGTGTGTGTGTGTGTGTGTGTGTGTGTGTGTGTGTGTGTGTGTGTACCACTGACCTGGTAAGCAGGTGTGGGGAGAAGGAGGCGGGGTTGTCCTGCTCAGAGAACAGAGGCATGGATCCTCCCATCAGCCACAGCCTGACGGACATGATGATGAGCACCTGGAGGAGAAAGAGTGCAGCATGAGTACAGTTACAATCAAACACCAGCTGGTATTTTTTTCATATTTGTATGAGCTCAATGTCTTTGAAATGCCTTTTACATTGTTACATTATCATTTATATCATTTGAATGGTCTGTGTTGTAAATGTATTATTGTGTATACACAAGAAATCTGTCGCACATCCGTCCGTCTGTTGCCCTGCGTTGATCACCTTAAGGGAGCTGTCGGGGTGGGTGGTGGTGAACGGTACATGGTCAATGTTTGTTTAAAAATGTTTGCAGTCGCGAAAGCTCTAAAGTTTCTAAACCAATCAGACATGGACAAAAAAAAGGATCAGTCTATGTGTCGAGGGGGAACTAGAGACACCCCTCTGCCTTTACAGACATGGTCCGGTCTGACAGCGCTCAGCTCTCTGCTGCAGAGAGGCAAGGCAAGGCAAGTTTATTTATATAGCACCTTTCAACACAAGGCAATTCAAAGTGCTTTACAACAATGAAAGACATTAAGAAAATGGCATTTAACCTGTTAAGCCCCGAGCCTGTTTTCCAGGTCTCAGGCTCGAAAATGACATTCCCAGTCAGAATCAATATAGATTTTTTTTTTTTAAAGTCAATTCAGATTGAACATAGTAAAAAAATGTAAATTATTGTGTCCGTCCAAAAAAAAACATTACTTATAGTGAAAACCACCCTTGAATGATGGGATAGTAGACTAAAAGCTTTAGGAATCCAAACTATAACATATAATAAGTACCCTGTATCAAGATTGATGCAAAACAAGTGAAATTTGACCTTTTTAGAGAGATTTAGCAAAAGAAACGCACTTCTGGGGTCATTTGGGTGGATTTGACCTATCTCTGGCCCCCCTTGGTCGATTTTGATGATTGACATCTCTTTTTAACCGTTAGAGCCAATGGAATCGAGGGGAAGTTCCACATACACACACACGTTACCAAATAAGGAGTGAGAGTGACGCCTAGCCAGAATACCCAAAACAGGAAGCTGCCATACACTCTGGAAGCTATCATTAGCAGCTAATATTTTTCAGTTTTTGACATAAAAATGGAATTATGGATTATCAATAATTGTTTCAAAGTGACAGACACATTGGATTAACCTATGGATTAACCTTCAACAACGTTTTTCTCGTTTTAATGCCATTGAACACAACTTTTGATCAGAATAACAGCAAAATGTGAGCATATCTCCGTTTTTTGCTACCTAAAGCTACTTCGTGTGTTGTCTGGTTTTGCTTCCCCTGTCGCGAGTTCTGATCGCTCAGTGATGAGACTTATATTTCTAGAATCTGTGGAATCTCAGCTTGCTAGCAGAGCCTGTTTGTGCAGATCCGATAAGTATATTGATCGATTTATACCTAGAGTTCTATGCTAAGTGCGTTAGCATTTTTTCGCTCAGGGCTCATTTAGACGCTTCTTGTGAGACTTGTGTTTTGTTTCGGTAATAATTGTTCATATCGTCAGTTAGCTTAGTTTTTTCCTGTTAAGTGAGTATGACACATTCATAGTTTATTACATTTTAAGAAGCCCTGAGACACAGTTTCGTGAAAAAAAAAGAAGCCTGTTAAGCCCCGTAGCCCCATTAAAAAGCAAAGATAATAAAATAAACATTAAAAGAAAAAATACATGGATAAAAGTTACAGTGAAGTTTAAGATATGAATAGTTCCATTAAAAGCAGCGGCAAAAAGAAAAGTCTTCAGCCTGTATTTAAAAGTAGTCAGAGTTGCAGCGGACCTGCAGGTTTCTGGGAGTTTGTTCCAGATATTTGGAGCATAATAACTGAACGCTGCTTCTCCATGTTTAGTTCTGACTCTGGGGACAGAAAGCTGACCAGTCCCTGAAGACCTGAGAGTTCTGGATGGTTCATAATATAGCAGCAGGTCAGAAATGTATTTTGGGCCTAAACCATTCAGTGCTTTATAAACCAGCAGCAGTATTTTGAAATCAATTCTTTGACACACAGGAAGCCAGTGTAAAGACTTCAGAACAGGAGTGATGTGATCCTCTTTCTTAGTGTTAGTGAGGACTCGAGCAGCAGCGTTCTGAATTATCTGCAGCTTTCTAATAGATTTTTTAGTGAGACCCGCAAAGACACCATTACAGTAGTCGAGTCTACTGAAGATAAAAGCATGGACAAGTTTTTCCAAATCCTGCTGTGACATTAAGTCTTTTAATCCTAGATATATTCTTAAAGTGATAGTAGGCTGATTTAGTAATTGTTTTAATGTGACTGTTGAAACTCAGGTCAGAGTCCATGACTACACCTAGATTTCTGGCTTTATCTGTTGTTTTGAACATTGCAGACTGAAGCTCAGCGCTGACTTTTATACGTTCTGCCTTGGCTCCAAAAATCATTACCTCAGTTTTATCTTTGTTTAATTGGAGAAAGTTCTGACACATCCAGTCATTGATTTGTTCAATGCACTTACTCAGTGTTTGAATTGGAGAATAGTCTCCTGGTGAAATGGTTATGTAAATGTGGGTGTCATCCGCATAGCTATGGTAACTTATTTTGTTGTTTTTCATTATCTGAGCCAGTGGTAGCATGTAGATGTTAAAGAGAAGAGGCCCCAAGATGGAGCCTTGAGGAACCCCACATGTCATATTTGTCAACTCAGATGTGCATTTACTAGGGCTGTCAAGTTAACGCAAACAATTTTTAATGCCACTAATTATTTTAACGTGCGATTAACGCATGTGTATTTGTCCTCGGCCCGCCCCGTAGTTTCAGAGCCCAAAGGCTTGACGTTGTTGTTGTTGTTGTTAGTTGGATGGTGGGAGGCTTTGCTGAGGGAGGTTTGGACCTCCCGGTTACATTTGAACTACGAGTAGAGGGAGCGCACCGAGCACTGCCGAAGCCCCCCAGGGAAGCCCCGTAGAGGTCCATTGTAGTTAAATTGTCAAGCTACAGGACGAAAGAAGAGTTGCTGAGACTGGCCTGGCAAAAGCGAGGATCTCAACATCTTGGAAAGAAGATTTTTTGGCCGGGATTCTTTGTTCCCAGCCAGGTTAAGAGTTTTCTATGAGGGAATTGTCATTAATGGGTCGGCGGAGGAGGCGACTGAGGATATGGCCAAGAGGGGGCTCCCGGTGTCAGTCATTAAGCCCCCAGATTCACTTTCGAGCAGATCCAGCGGTTCAGATGGGGGAACCAGGATTTTTCTAGTCAGACTGTCACTGCCCGTCCCTGAAACCCCTGTTGGTGTTTGTATGTGTTTGTTACTTCTGTGTGTCTCTCTCTCCTGTATTGTCTTTACAGTTTCACCAAGTAATTAAACTTCAGTAAAGCTGACATCTGTGCCGGAGTTTTCTTTCAAATGGTTTAACTGGATGGATAGCTAGCTGAGTGCTAGTGAGACCTTCACGGCCCGTCAACACGGCGGCGTGCGTTGAAGCTTTAACGCTTCTGCCCATTCACTTTGAATGGGGTGACGTCACGCTTTGCCGAACTGCATTGTGGGAGCGTTGCTTCGCTTTGCTCGCGTTGCTCGCTTCAAAAGTTGAGCAATGTTCAACTTTTGAAGCTTCGGCGGAAGCGTCAGCCAATCAAATAATATGCCAGTACAAGCTCTAGCCAATCAAACCGCGTGCTTGTGTGTCCGGGGCGGGAGATTCATGTGATTGGTTGTTGGTCGAGTTTCAGACAAGCTCACCGGCAAGCTTCAACGCACGCCGCCATGTGGACGCTGCGTCACAGTGTCTCTCCCAGGAAGAATCCAAGGCCTGCCACCAGGGGCGTTTCCTGGACCTGGAAACATTCGGGGCTTAGCCCACAGTTCATTAAGGTACATTAAGGTACATTAAGGTACATTAAGGTACCGGGCGCTACAGTGGAAATTTCTACTGCAACACTCCCCACATGCACATACACACTGCACCCGCGACTGTTACAATGAAGGCTCGATAATCAGCTCAGGGCATATAGGTGTAAGCAGGGGTAACCTCCTCTAGGGGGGTCCTCACCTCCTATAGGGGGGTCCTAACATCCTCTTGGGGGGTCCGTTGGCATGCTACCCCGGGAAGATTTTTTTTCAAATATTGAAGTTAAAAGCATCAATCTGGTGCACTTTGAGAGCAAAATTAAGAGATATGGATACATCTTTCAACACCCATATGAAACAGAACTGTGAACAGATTTTATTTTTCTTTATGGATATTTTACAAATCACTCCCCTGTAACTGTGTAATGTAAGGTAGCTTCTGGCTTCATGTCGAACACTGACAGTAAGTCAACATTTTCCACAGAGCTTTCTTTCAAATCACCAGGTAACGCTAAAAAACATAACATTTATATTGTATGACAAAGTGTTAATTTAATATCTCTGGCTAGCTATAGCTACTTGCTAACGGTTTACCTTACCCGCGCGATTCAAAGTAACGTCAACAACATAGCTGTTTATGCTTTGCTTACATGTTCGCATAACTTGGAAGTTTACTGACATTTACATACCTTGTTTACTAACAAGCCCCGGATGCCCAGCCCAGGCGACGCGCCTGCCTGCCACACTCCCAAGACCAGCCAGGCCTCTCTAGCCACCCTGGAACAACTGTTTCCCACAGCCGCCATAACCTCCACTCCCAGCTCCCCTTTTCAAATAAACGAATGTTACGCTCACCAGCATATTCCGAGTCTGATTCTGGGTCCCCTCCAGTACATGTGACACAGACACTGAATGCAAGCTGGTAAAATAGCCACTCAGCCATAATGTGAATGGTTTTGTCAATCCTATCAAGAGAGGTAAGATATTAACCAAACTAAAAAGAGATAAAGTTGAGATGGCCTTTTTGCAGGAAACACACCTTTCAGATACAGCGCATGCTAAATTAAGAAGACTAGGCTTTAAACATCAGTGGGGGGTGGTAATATTAATTTCCAACAAAATTTGTTTTGAGCCCACATTTGAAAAGAAGGACACAGAGGGGAGATATATTCTATTGAGAGGAAATCTAGTTGGTTCATTGATTACTCTACTAAATATTTACGCTCCTCCTAATTCAGACCGGACATTTTTAAAACAGATATTTGATTTGATTACAGTAGAAACTCATAGGTTGCTAATCTGCGGGGGGTCTAAACATTAGATTGAGTCATAAACTGGACTCCTCAAATGTGCATATTGTACAGTCCAAGCTGCAAAGCATAAAACAACTGGAGGATATTGGTTTGATAGATGTCTGGAGAGAAATGAACCCTTCAAACAGGGACTATACATTTTGTCCAATCCACATTTGGCGTATTCAAGGATTGATTATTTTCTTACCTTTGGTAAAGATATACACAGGGTGGGAGACTGTGACAACGGGATCATGAACCTTTCAGATCGCTGATAAATGAAACCAGGATACATCCTTTACCGTAAAACTGGTTCTAAACACAGCTGCCTGTGTGCGTTTGATAAATACTTTCTGATTTTATATTTATGATATGCTACTTATTAGCTACATGGCCCTAACGTGTAACGTTATACAAGCATTTCTACCAGTGCTTTTCACAAGTAGACTCTTGCAGGCCAGAGTAGCTGGAGTGAGTCAACAACAAAAAAGACATATCTGAGAAGGACGAACAGAAAGAGGAAAAGGAAAAGAGAGCACACTGAAGAGACCAGGAGGGTCAGAGCAGGAGGAAGAGGAGATGAACAGACCAGGAGGGTCAGAGCAGGAGGAAGCCAGGAGGAGATGAAGAGACCAGGAGGGTCAGAGCAGGAGGAAGCCAGGAGGAGATGAAGAGACCAGGAGGGTCAGAGCAGGAGGAAGAGGAGGAGATGAAGACATTAGTGAAGAAGAAGAAATGTATGTGAGGAATAAAGAATAAGTGTCAGAAAGAGGGACAGAGGCAGTGATCATGAGGCAGATGAAACTCCAGCTGGACCACATGGTATGTTTTTATTCTCCTTGCATACATATTCCATTACAGCAGCACAATCTAGCGGCTTAGTATTGACAAATATGTATTGAAATGTGTTGCTGCACAGGTCACTTTTAGCTCTCTTAACCCTCCTGTTGTCTTCGGGTCAAATCTGACCGATTTACTACTTTCATCAATCATAACTTTTTTGTTTTACATTCGATTGCATTAAGGCTTTATGATATCCTTCACAGTAGACATTTGAACATATACAATTGCTGATCACCACTTTCATTGAATTTTGGATGATTTAGTCAACTTTGTAACACCCATGGTGTTCCCGGTCAAAAATGACCGCCATAAAGAAAAGGAATTAGTAACCATCCGGATCAGATAATACACTCACACAAACACCCACACCCACACAACACACACAAACACCCACACCCACATACTCTAGATGTGTCCCCCCCCCTTATGTGCCCAATCCCCCCATGTGAATCACACCTGGCATACACAGAACAATTTGACACATTTCCCGCTCTTATGTGCCCATCCCCCCACATGGATCACACCTGGCAAATGCAATACATGTTCAGTGTCTGTTCTTTGTATATTTACTGCAGTTTTTCATGTATACCAGTAGTCTGATACAATATGTACAGTTGGAAAGGGTGTTAAATGAAATTTGGTGATGATTAATGGTTTTTGTGTTAATGTAATAGCAGTTAAAACAGGACCGGTCAAATTTGACCGCGAACACCAAAGTAAGGGGGGGGAAACTAAGAAATTGGAGGGTTAAGAGATGGGTGATGTCATTTATAATAGTACTTTGACTGTACTTACAGTAAGCAGAATTCTAGGGAATCATGAGTAGTTTCTGCTGTTTTATACTATATTTGAGTTTGTTTGTCTGAACACCTTGTTTCTCTTGTGCATTAAGAATACTTGTGTTAGGGCATGATTTAACAATAAAAAGGTTATATATACAGTATAAAATACCACGTACTGTCCGCCCTCCCATGCCACCCTCGCATGACCTCTTGCTATACGATGTAAAATGTTCTAGAACCGCCACTGGCTATAGCACATCTTGAATCCAATAAGGGCCCAGGCCCAGAGGGGTTTCCTTCGTGATGGGGGATTCATGGTCCCAATGTTGCAGGCTACCTTTAACTGGGTTCTTAAGGAGAACATTATTATGTGAGATCACTGCCTTCAATCTCACTTATTCCAAACGAGGGAAAGGATCAAACCGAATGCGGACATTTTAGACCAGTACAGGTTCAGACAGGATTTGTATGAGAAAGACAAACCCAGGACAATATCAGAAGACATTACAAATAATTAAACATACAACAGAATGCTATTTAGAAGCAGTATTAGTTGGGCTAGATGCAGAAAAAGCATTTGATTGGACTTTCTTGTTTAGGGTTTTAGATACATTTAGATTTCACAGTACTTTTATAAAAAAGTATACAAGCTCTATATGATAGCCCCAGGACGAGAATCTAAATTAGTGGAGTGGTTTCAAATGTCGGTACCACTTTACAATAAGACTACCCTTATAAAGGGTTTACGAATAGTTTGTAATTCATTTATTAATTAGGTTGTGAACACTTTATAAATCATTAATAAGCTTTTATAAGACATGAGATAAACAGGGCAACTGTGACCGGTTGCTTGCCAAATAGTGAGCCCACATGCATCTGTACTGCTAAGCCTTATATTGGCTACTTAGCTTACTTCGTCTTCTTCATCAGCCAGCATCCTTGGTATCTGTTGTTCACTGAGTTGATTCTCCCCCCATCCATCTTGAAGTTTCTTGGCATCTCTTATAACCATCTATGAATGAGTTACTAACATTTATAACTGCCAAAAGGGAGCTTTATTGTAAAGTGTAAAACACATTCCCAATTATTAATGAGTTACTACCATTTATAATTGGTAAAAGGGAGCCTTATTGTAAAGTGTGAAACAAATCACCATTTATTAATGAGTTACTCAACACAGTCTCACTCCCTGAACGTCCAGGAGCGACGCTTGGTCAGGGTCCTATGGCGTGCAGTTGTGACGCGCCGAGTCTCCTTCAGCTTCATAAACGGACGCAAAGAGCTTTCAACTGATTGCAATGTATTCCCATCGGCGGCGGTATTTGACGCTCAGGGAAGCACCGCATCGGTCCATGTCGGCGGCACTTAAAGGCAATGTGAGCGTCCATTCCCATTGGATAACGGAGGATTTTACACCCGGAAGTAAGTATTCTCTTTACTGTCGATTGATTTTACAGTGATATCTGCACTACTCATCAACTCAAAAACACCAGATTATCCTTGTTAATTACACAACATTGATTGGTTTAAATTGTGTACAATGCTTTTGTATTTTTCCCCTTCGATTCGGAGAAACAAATATTTTTTCGGAGTTTCTCAGTCCTTTGACGGTCGACCAAGCTTTTTCTATATGTTGGATATGACTGCCGTCTGGGGGTTCACAAACCACCTGCTGTGGTTTAGGGTGTAGTGGTTGTTACTCAGCAGCACTCTCCTGTATGCCCTCCACTCATCACTAATAATGCTACTTCCTGACTTAACATGCCGTCTAATCAGAGGGACAAGAAATCTTGATCGTTTCTCCACTAGTTTCAACACTAGTCTCCGCCTTTTGTCTGTAACTCCCATCTTTCCGAAGACCCATTTCTTCCTTCTCTAGGTATGTCCAAAGCGTCCACGTGCATACTAACAAAAAAAAAATCATAACATCATCTTAGTTAACAACAAAATGCACACAAATTACAGTAAAGATTGTTGCACATCATGTTTCAAAATGCCATACTTGTTTATTAGGTGCATTGTATAACATAATTTAAGGATAATTATACAGTAATGGTCCATATTGATTTAAAAAAGTATTCTCTTGTACAAGAGAGCCCAGTCTATAACTGCCGAACATAGGAACTGGGTACCTTCTCCCAGACACAAATACTCAAATAAAATATTTTACTTTATCAGCATTGGTATTACCAATGCTTACTATTTATTTGATACCAATTTGGTAATACAATTAATAAAAAGAACAAGGTTTGGGTTCGTTCTTCAGATATGACTGTGACATTAACGTGTAAGCTCAATAATGAACTCCAGCTCAACCAACCATATTATAATATCTAAGTAATCATCTTAAAATATGACATTATTATTTGTAATATACACACATCTTATTGTGAGGTTGATTTCACATACACTACGCTGCTCTTCAACACTACTTTGACGTTAGCTTGTCTACATAATCGATCATAGCTAATTTAAATGAACCTTAGCAATGCATAAAGTTACCTACCTAACAAAATATCTCTAACTTACAAGGATGACCTTATTTTACCAACCTCAAACAGAAGCCGTTTATTCTACAGTATTATCCCACTTAATGCTTAACACTTCTCTATTACGTTTTAACTTGGAGGCTACGATGAGCATCGTTAGCACAGATACCACTTGCTTACTACATGCTAACCCAAGCCTTAACATTCATTAACGTTAGCTGACTCAAAACATAAGCAACACATAAATAAAGTACTCAAATTTCACTTACCGCAAAACTGCATTCATGCACCGTCTGTTTTAACCGCAAAGCGAGTCACAAGAGTCCGATATAAGCATGAAGAATAGTCCACAAGGCACCAGCACAACAAACACGGCCGAGTTCAAGTTCTGTTCCCCGGATGAGCTGAGCAGGCTGAGTCCCTGTAGCATCACGGAGCTGCTAGCAGAGAGACAGGAAGCTAACAGCAGCAGTCCCTGGAATTACCTGTCACTCAATGTGACCACGCCCTAATTTATGCATAACTTTAAGGCTTAATATAACTTAAACAAATTATAAATGGTAGTAACTCATTAATGTGTTTTACACTTTACAAGGCTCCCTTTTGGCAGTTATAAATGTTAGTAACTCATAAATAAATGGTCATAAAGAGATGCCAAGAAACATCAAGATGGATGGGGGGAGAATCAACTCGGTGAACAACAGATACCAAGGATGTTGGCTGATGAAGAAGACGAAGTAAGCTAGTAGTGAGCCTGTGTTGATGTATGAAAACTATGTTAGAACTGGTTTATAAATGGTTCTTAATGATTAATAAAGTGTTTACAACCTAATTAATAACCTAATATAAACCCTTTATGAATCCTTCATAAGGGTAGTCTTATTGTAAAGTGGTACCCAAATGTCTTTCCATTAGAAAGGGAAACAAGACAGGGCTCCCTAATTAGCCCTCTCTTATTTGTGATCTTTATCGAACCTCTCAGCCGGTGGATTATTCAGAGTAACAATATCAAGGTAATAGCAATGAATGGGGGTGAACAAAAGATCTCCCTATTTGCTGATTATGTATTGGTGTATTTATCCAACCCGGAAATATCTCTAGTACAGTTATTTCCACTTCTGGACCAATATGGATCCTTCTCTGGATATAAGCTGACTGTTTTGAAAACACAAATCCTGAGTTTATAATGTCCCTCAGAAAATATTTAGGATAAGTAAAAATTGAGGTGGGATGCTCAATCAATGAGGTACTTGGGAGTAAATATTACAATAGATTTAACAAAATTGTTCTAACTTAATTACCTATCGCTGAACTAAGAAATTAGGGAAGGCATAAGGAGATGGGACCTTATTCCCTTACTCAATTGAAGTTCTCGCTTTGAATCAGTCAAAATGGTAATTGTACACATTACATTGATAAAATACAGACGGAGAGTACAGAAGTGCACTGGGATAACTTTTTGTTAAACGTTTTTAAGGATGCTATCTTGAGGGCTCAAACCAGAACATGTATAATGGTTTACGACAAACAAAAGGTCGCTGTATGTAAAAAAGATGGATAAGGGAAGGAAACTTAGTTCGGAAGGAAGAAGATTGGGAGAATTTGAGAGGAACAATGGAAACATCAAGTTCAACTTTATGGCCAGAGTTTTGTTGGAAAAACCTTATACGGTTTTTCGTTACTCCAGCCCAAAAGAGACACTACACCATATCCTCTTCATGCTGGCGACAGTGTGGATGCCTCGAGGCAAATCATTTTCACATATTCTGGTCTGGCACATCATTGAATCCTTCTGGCAGGAGGTTCATGGAGTTTTACGGAAGGTTTTTCATATAGACATTCCATTTAAATTTGAATCTTTATATTTGGGTGCTTTACCTTCAGACAATGTTTCCTTTAACAGGCAATTTCCTCCCGTCTGTCTCCCACTTTCACTCTAAAATCTCAAATAAAAGGCCCTCTGTCCAAAAAATCCCATAAGAGATAAATATTGATTTAGAATCTTGGGAGCTGCTAGCAAGAAAGCCATTACTAGAATGTGGTTAAAACCAGGGAAACCTACTGTGGAGTGGATTGACATGGATCGAAAGGATAACTTTTGTTTTGAGATTGCAGAAGGGAATCTTTTTTAAAAGATGGGAAAGATGGATAATGTATGTTACACCAGTACGACCTCATTTGTCTAAAGTTGATTTTTGTGTCTTTTGTTTACCTTGTTCATGTTCATATATAATCTCTTTTATAGCATGTTTGAAGTGCTGTGAATCATGCCACTGTATCTATGTACAAAATATATAATACATTGATGTGTGCTTGGATTGTAAAATACAGAAGGCTAAAGAGAATATTGATAAGTTTTGATAAGTCGCTTTGGATAAGAGCGTCAGTTAACTTATATGTAATGTAATGTATTGTCAATGATTGTCTAGACTTGAAAAAGGTAATATAAATATAAATAAAAAATGAAATGAAACCAAGGGAATACATTTACCATACCAATATACCAGTGTGTCTCAATCTTAAATTCTTTGTTTTGGAAAATGGCCAACAGTAATTTCCTTTAGAACCAACAGTATGGTACTTTTCAGTGTAAAAAAATACTCACAAAGCCAGAGATGAGGCAGGCTCGTTTGATGAAGGGGCTGCAGACGTAGCGGAGGTCCCTGATTCTGGAGCCCGACAGCTGACTGCAGGACACACACAGCAGGTCAGTCAGACTTTATCAGGGCAGCACAGGTCCTCCAGTCACAAGCGTATTTTGCACAAATTTGCTTTTTTGTGGCTGTTGACTGTGTATGATGAATGATATGAATGATATATATCAGAGCCTGCCTGACATTTAGTGGATAGTTTAGGTTTTACTTTTGAAGGCAGAGTGAGATAAACAGTGGATAGCATTAACTATGTCTCTTAACTAAAGTAGATTGTTAAATGTCAAAAGTAAATCCTGTGTTTGTTGGCGTGATAAGGAGCAGTAAGATGGCTATATATTTGAATGGTCTTTAATGGATTTAGGTTTATTAAAAGTTCTCTTTGTAAACACTTTGATTTCTCCATTGACAACAAAACATTATACAATGGTTCAACCACAATGACAACTGAGAGTGCAGAGAGACAAAGAAAGCTCAGAGTTTAAGGCTAGCACTATTGGAATTGGATAAGGGAATATCAGCTAAACCCACTACTAACTGACAATAACTTTCATACATTTTGTTTCAATTTGTTATCTTTTCTCCTTTATTTATTTGAATAAATATCTCTTATTATTCACAATCTGTTCTCTCCATCCAAACTCGCTGATGTTGATGATCAGGCACTAGACAGTTCCAAATATAAGGGAAAATGTAGGGGGGTAACAAACGTCTTTTTCACAACAGTTCATTTCATTAGCCTGAGGTAGAAACTAAAGAAGGAGCTCTGGTGGCAGAAAAAGGACAGCAAGGGAATAAGTAGAGAGGGATAGGATCAGACAGATAGGCAAGCTCGGAGAATCCATTCATCTCCCCATCACTGTGAGATGTTCCCTGTGCACAGCCTTCAAAGCAGCGTGGAGATCTCACAGGCATTACACATCTTAACGGCTCTCCCTTCCTTTCTAAATGTGTCTTTGACAAAGGCTTTGCTCTGCTCTTCTGCTGATGTTTGAGGAGCCAGGAGAAAGAATGACAAAGAGTTGTCAGACACTGCATTCGCCTAACTCACGTGAAAGAGTTTGGCCTGAAACATCCAGGCTGTTATCCCAGCTGATTCCCATTGAACAGCCTTCTGGAGAGGTGGTGTGATCTTGATGCTTTTAAGGGTTTTAAACTCTCACAAACGTGCTCTCTCTAAAAATCTCTCAAAATGTTAGCAACGTGCACTTCAGAGAAAATCTAGGAAAAAGCAATTATCCCTAGAAGTTGGTGTAGGTAGTATATCTTTGGCATCATTGGGCAACATTCCATAATGACCTTTCAGCATATAAGTGTGCAGGTTTCTTCAGATGCCAAATAGAGTGGCGCATAATTATACCGAAAAAGTTGCTGTTTGATCATTGGCAACATCTGCACTGAAACATGGCAACTCCCCAAAAAAAGAAAGACAGACGTATGAAAGAGAGGTCAAACCTAATGATAGAGACAGAGAGAGACAGAATATGTTTGAAATGTGTCTGATGTAAATCTGTTAAACCTTTATGTTAATAATATAATGTATCTATATGAGTTGTTGTGTCTCTTGTTGTATTGATTTCCGCTGCAGAGTTAAATTACTTCAGTTACTTGAAAATCACATGAGGCAATGAGCTGCAAAGGCTCATCACTCTGGTCTTGTTTTATGCCTCTCAAATATG
Source organism: Dissostichus eleginoides (assembly GCA_031216635.1). Classification (NCBI taxonomy): domain Eukaryota; kingdom Metazoa; phylum Chordata; class Actinopteri; order Perciformes; family Nototheniidae; genus Dissostichus; species Dissostichus eleginoides. The sequence continues at coordinate 23,739,081 of CM062283.1, read as the reverse complement.
ACACTGCATAGTATTTATAAGAATTTGATTTGAAATAATTGAAAAAAATAAAAACACCGTACCAGCCTACATGAATGTACTTCCATGACATAAAGAGATGTATCAAATATTTACAGAATTTAAATAGAAAGGCCATATTGAATGACTGTTACAAAGCTCTTTTAACCTGTTAAGCCCTGAGCCTGTTTTTCAGGTCTCAGGCTCGAAAATGACATTCCCAGAACAAATGACTATAACTTCACTTCTAAAAGGGGTAAATTAATAATCTTTTTTCTCAAAGCAATGATAAACCTGTGAGTTGGATGTAGAAAAGTCAGAATCAATATAGAATTTTTTTTTATTTTAAAGTAAATTCAGATTGAACATAGTAAATAAAATTTTTAATTATAGTGTCCGTCCAAAAATAAAAAACATTACTTATAGTGAAAACCACCCTTGAATGATGGGATAGTAGACTAAAAGCTTTAGGAATCCAAACTATAACATATAATAAGTACCCTGTATCAAGATTGATGCAAAAGAAGTTAAATTTGACCTTTTTAGAGAGATTTAGAAAAAGAAACCCACTTCTGGGGTCTTTTGGGTGGATGTTCCATATCTCTGGAACCCATCGGTCGATTTTGATGATTGACACCTCTTTTTAACCGAACTGAGGGGAAGTTCCTAAAATCCATCTAAACATTACCCATTGGTGAATAGAGTGATGCGCATAATAGCTATATATGAAAACTCAGTTTTTGCCATAAATATGACGATGGATTATCAGTAATCATTTCAAAGTGACACGGACACATTGGATTAACCTATGGATTAACCTTCAGCAGCGTTTCTATCGTTTTAATGCCATTGAACACAACTTTTGATCAGAACAACAGCAAAGGTAAGACAATGTCCCGTTTTTGCTCCGTAAAGCTCCGTGTTGTGATGTATGTGTTTGCTTCCCCTGTCGCGAGTTCTGATCGCTCAGTGATGATACTCATACCCCTAGAATCTGTGGAATCTCAGCTTGCTAATCGATATCTTGTTTGTGCAGATCCATATGTAATAAGGGTATTTATACCTAGAGTTCTGTGCTAAGTGTGTTAGCATTTTTTCGCTCACGGCTCATTTAGACGCTTCTTGTGAGACTTGTGTTTTGTTTCGGTAAAAATGGTTCGTATCGTCAGTTAGCTGAGTTTCTTCCCGTTAAGTGGGTATGACACATTGGCTGCAAATCAAATTCTCGGCAGAAGCCATGCTACAAGATAAAAAAAAGTTATATAATTTTAAAGCATTTCTTAAAAATGTACCCACTCAATGAACTATGACAGTAATCAAAAGCAAAAAGCAATGAGCCCGTTTGCTTACTGGAGGAAGGGTCTGCGGCACAGCACCAGGGCGTCGTAGAGCACGCACACGGCGAACACCGTGATGCCCGTCTCCTTCACCAGCATGGCCCCGGTGCCCAGGAACAAACTGGCCAGCAGAAACCATGCCGACACCGTGGGAGGCAGTGAGCCCTCACACACACACACACCGACACTCCTGCAAGCCAGAGAGAAAGATTCATCATTTCAAATGAAAGACAAATGCCCACTAGTTTGTTAACAACAACTGGTCGAAAGGACAAGATATTTACTTTTTTCTGTGAGAAAGACTTAAAAAAAGTTCAATAAAAACATTAAAAGTTGATGTGTTAAAAAGGCAATCGAGAATATTATAATTTAATTCTAGTGCTTGTTTGCACTAATTCAATCTGAAAAGTATATAAGGATTGTAGATTTCTTCATTGAGCCATTATTACATAACTTCTAAATATTGCTTTTATCCACCAAAAGTTTTAAGGGTGGAGGTACAGAATGTATCTTTCATTATTTACTCGTGGATGAATATGAGCAGGGACGGTGGCAGAGAAAGGTGTTTAGACAGCTGTTTTTCAATTTTAAAATGGTGTTTTAAAATTAAGAATATTAAAACACAATATTAATAATAACACAAAAAGGCACTTTGATGTAAGAAATACATACACTGACAGGTTGTTACCATGCCAAACGTTTATCCCAAATATTTAAACCACTTAACTGGATGTAAAACAGTTAGTCAGCTAAGCTCATCTGAAATGTTGCTAAAACAGGACGATTGTGTAAATTGTGGGTTAGTAAACCGTGATAAATGTTTACGACGGACAGCTGTGGTTGTAGTTTTACTGTGCAACTGCATTAGCAGTTAAGCCCCAAGCCTATTTTTCAGGTCTCAGGCTCTAAAAGGACATTCCCATTCTAAAAGGGGTAAATTAATCACCTTTTTTCTCAAAGCAATGATAAACCTGTGAGTTGGATGTAGAAAAGTCAGAATCAATATAGAATGTTTTAATTTTAAAGTAAATTCAGATTGAACATAGTAAATAAAAATGTAAACTATAGTGTCCGTCCAAAAAAAACATTACTTATAGTGAAAACCACCCTTGAATGATGGGATAGTAGACTAAAAGCTTTAGGAATCCAAACTATTACATATAATAAGTACCCTGTATCAAGATTGATGCAAAACAAGTGACATTTGACCTTTTAAAAAAAAGAAACCACCTCTGGGGTCATTTGGGTGGATTTGCCATATCTCTGGCCCCTCGGTCGATTTTGATGATTGACACCTCTTTTGAACCGTTAGAGCCAATAGAATCGAGAGGGAAGTTCGTAAATCCACCTACACGTTACCATTGAGGAGTGAGAGTGATGCGCACGCAGCTTGCCCAAACCGAAAGCTATGTTACGCTCTGAAAACTGAAAACTGAAAACTAATGATTATCAGTAATCATTTCAAAGTGACACAGACACATTGGATTAACCTTCAGCAGCGTTTTTATCGTTTTAATGCCATTGAACACAAGTTTTGATCAGAAAAACAGAAAAGGTAAGACATATTTGCCGCTTTGGCTCCGTAAAGCTACATGGTGTGTTGTCTGGGTTTGCCTTCGCTGCCCTGAGTTTTGGTCACACAGTGATGATACTTATACCTGTAGAATCTGTGGAATCTCAGCTTTAATCTGATATATTGTTTGTGCAGATCCGATAAGTAATAAAGTATTTATACCGTGAGTTCTGTGCTAAGTGCGTTACCATTTTTTCGCTCTGGCTAATTCAGAGGCTTGATATTACCCTTGTGTTTCGTTTAGCTACAAATTGTTAATATTGTCTGATAGCTGAGTTTCTTCCCGTTAAGTGGGTATGACACATTCATAGTTTGTTAAATGTTAAGAAGCCCTCAGACGCTGTTTCTTGCAAGATGTTGCGTTTTTCATGGGGCTCAACTGGTTAAATAAGTTTGGCCAGCTGTTAGTCGGTTAAAACATGTCTATATCATGTTACTTGTTATGTCAATCATATATATTTTTTTGAATTGTCCCTGTGCTACCAGATCTCAGTTGATTCATCGTTGAGAACAAAGTTAATTATTAAAGATACAAAAGGAAGGCCAATGAGTAACAAACCATAATGAAATTGTAGTACACATGGCACAGTTTGGAATATTAAAGTTTGATATAAGCCAATGAGTGCAAAGTTTTCTCCCGATCACATGGTCTGAACATCTTTTTGGGATTGATCAACGTGTGCTATGCATGGATGTATAATAAGAACTGGATACAGCGTCGGAGGCGGGGTCTCGTTCTTTCCTATGAGAGCTGCTCATTGGCACATGAAGGCAAAATGGCCCAACTTTTGAGAGAGCGAAACATCACAGATTACCCGTCATGCCTGGCTGTCAGAGCAGAAGAACCCGTATGTGCAGTCATAGAGCATGCGCCCCTTAAGCCCCGCCCCCCGAGCGCCCACTCTCGGCTCACTAGAATGAATGGAGAGAGAAAATAAATCTAGAGTCGGCTTTTAGTGCATTTTACATCTTTAAGGACTTAATGATTCTAATAAGGCCTATAAAATAGTTCATACTGGGTAGTTTATTTAGTTTAAAAAAAATTATCCGCTGATTTACAGACGTCTCTTTCCCCATGTTAGTCAATGGGAAAAAGTCTTTCAGGGCCGGGTGACGTCACGGACTGATACGGAAATTGTAGTACCGCCGTTTGGACACTACGAATTTTGGGCACAGAGTCCGGCCAAGCGGCAAACTCTGGGGCAGAGCCGGGAGGCCAATAAGGAAGTGCCTCAAACTGCAGTTCATCTATTGGCCGATAGGCTATGACTGCAGAAAGGAGCAATTTCCGTAGACCCCCATGTTAAAATGCCCAACTTTACAGCAGAAATAAACATGTTTCTACCCCTGGATGCAATAAAAATTATTCGGGATATAGTTAGATTCCACCTTCATGATTTTGAATTGGTGAGTGAATTGTTATATAACGCGACCCTTTTATTTATATTAGGTCTTAACGTTTTTGCATAAATTAGGGCGTGGTCACCTTGAGTCACAGGTCTCTGCCGTGAGTGCTGCTTCTAGCTTTCTGTCTCTCCGCTAGTAGCTCCGTTAGCTCAGTAAGCTCCAGGATGCTACAGGGGCTCAGATGCGAGGCTGATGGGGGGAACACAACTTGAACTCAGACGTGTTTGTTGTGTTGGTGCCTGGTGGAGTATTCTTCATTTAAATATCGGACTTATCTTATGGCTCTGCGGTTAAAACAGACCGTCCCTGAATGCAGTTTCTTTGGTAAGTGAAATTCAAGCACTTTATTTCTCACAGGTGTTTTTATTCAGCTAAGCTACATCTGTGCTAATGATGCTATCCGTAGCATACAAGTTAAACATATTAGAGAAGTGTAAAACATTAAGAAGGATTATACTGTAGAACAAACGGCTTCTGTGTGAGGTTGGTATAATAAGGTCATCCTCGTACATTAGTTAGTTTGCTAGTTAGGTAACTGTATGTATTGATATTGTTGATTTAAAATTTGCTATGCTCAACGACGCAGACAGCTAACGTCACAGTAGTGTTGAAGACCAGCGTACTGTATATGAGATTAACCTCACTATAAGATCTGTGTATCTTAAAAATATGAATCTCACATCTCCAGATGGTTCCAGAAATAACGTTAACGTAGTTATTGCAATATGGTTTGTTGAGCTGGAGTTGATTATTGAAGCTGGTTAATGTTACCATCACAATAAACGAACGAACCCAAACGTTGTTGTTTTTATTAATATTATAACCAATACTTACTAAGCATTTTATTATCATTACACCGGAGAAACCGACTTATTGTGGCAGCAGAACGTGAACATGTAGCTTAATGCCTGCATTTAACGACAAAAAATTGGGTAGTCAATGCTTTAGGGACAAGGGAATTATTTGTTTAAATATTAGATATGACGTTATGTGTGCTTCTGTGACAATTAAGCTTATTCATTGCATTACATTTGTTAAAGATGTTTGTCTTTTACCCTTACGTGTGTGTTACAAATGAATGTGAATATGGCATAGGACATATTTAATTTGACTGTCTCATGAAAAACTATTCCAAAGTAACAGTAAAATAAAAAGGACCCCAACAATACAATAATACACAATCCAACTGATAAGATACAGTAAGGGCTGTGATATCCAGCACTTATTTTTTTAAGGATAATCAAAAAGATTAGGACAGGTAAAAAACAACACATTGTTACTTTACTATCTGTTTGTTTAAAGTGTCCAGGTGATGCAGACAGACCAGAGGATGCCGACCACGAGAGACAGACCTATTCCTAACATCAGTGAACTTCAGCATGGACTCAAAGGTACAAAGACCCCTTTCATACTGTACAAAGAATCGAGAAAAGTTCTGGTTTAATAGATAAGGTAACAACTTGAATACACTGATATACATTCCATTAAACATGACTAAATACTGACATCAGGGAAGTTGACTGTTCCTTCCTTGCAAAAAGTTATAATTAGATTTGACCAAGCAACATGCTTTTTTTGTCAGCTTTCACATGTCAATGTATTTAAGGCAATTATTATTTTACTTTGTGAAAATTACTACCATTTGTCTCTACATATTGTCTGTAAAAACGTGGTAAAAGTGGTTCTTGCAGTGAGACAACCGAACAGCATGACACTACAGTTGCACTAAGTTCTGATAACAGTTGAATATTATTTTAATAATAACATATATTTGAATGTTGATTAACTGCAGACTGTTCATTCCTAATCGGATTATCTTTGTAGTACAAAGTGATGAATTTCAAAAACACATTCAAATCATTTTGTATTTATTTCTACAGCCCCCTACAGGACATACCTGAAGGACACAACTGCCTCACCGTTTTCTCCGAGGGGCAAGAAGAAAATGAAAAGCTGATATGAGATTAAAGACCAATACAAGACATTCACTAAGAAACTACTCTTTTATTGTGAACACAAAGATCTGCACACTGAATAGTGTGTAGTCGAACAGGACCATCATTTGTTTGTGACAGCTGTGCCCAGTATGGGCTCACAGATGCAGTTTGGTGGTTTCTCCATCAGGCCTGGTCCTCCTCCATCAGGCCTGGTCCTCCTCCATCAGGCCTGGTCCTCCTCCCAGGGAAAGACCGCTCCACCTCAGTCCTCTCCAGCCAAACCCACAGACAGGACATCCGTCACACTGAGGTTTCTCCCAAAGTCTCTGCAGCTCTCTGGACACCACGCTGTCTCAATTGATCCACACTGTGAATATGAGAGGGGAAAATGTGTGTAATAAAAGAAAAAAGAAATTTAGACAAAAAGAAATATGAAGTTAACTGTAAGGAGAGGCTCAGTTTTTTAAAATAAACAATACTATTACTGTATTTCAATATCTCACGTCTGAAAGTTTAATTTAAAAGAAGAAAAGGCACCTAAAATGAAGATTGTTATTTCAATACATTTAGTTTATTTTGTCTTTTTAATTGTTTAAAGTACAGTACATATAACTGGTACTTAAGAGTTTTAGTACAGTCTGGTTGTGGAGGAGGCACACAGGTAAGAGCACTCACTAGCTACCATCACATGTAACTAAGCTTGACTTGAATTTATTAAAAGTATAATTAAGTAACATCAAAAAATCAATAACTAAAATCATGCAAATATGTGAATCTTTGCTGGATCCACTGTTAAATTTACCACATATTACATATTTTAGAAACCTAAAGGCATTTTAAGATTTGTATGCAAGTATAATCCCAAAAACTCAATACCTTCGATTATTATTGAAAGTTTTGCTCAATAGTTTCATGTTCACTTACCTTAAGCAACGTAAAATGTGCAGACCGGGAGCAACAGATGTAGGTTAGCCGGCTAGCATCACAGAACAGCACTGCTGAGCATGTTAGCTTAGCTTGGTAGCCTCAGCTAGCTCTGGAACTTCCAGCTCGGTGGCAGGAGGTCCCACCTCTTTGCCTTTATTTGGATCAGGCTGGAGCGGGCGGGAGTTAGACTCTGACGTCACTGTCGAGCCGTTAGTGGCCAACACCGCCTACTTTAGGCTTCTTGCCAACTCTGCAGAATCCTATGGGTGACGTCACGGACACTACGTCCATTTATATATACAGTCTATGAGTCCAGCGCACTTCCTGGGGGCTTGGTGCTATGTTGTATAGCATAGCTTATATCTATAAAACTATTTCAAACGACAGTAGCTTCATTTACCAAACTGTACCAGCAAACAACTAAATTAGTCATAAGTTATTCAACATTCCACCATGCAAGGGGGGATAACTGTTTTTAACTGGCAGACAATGTTATATTACCATCCTGTGTGTGTGTGTGTGTGTGTGTGTGTGTGTGTGTGTGTGTGTGTGTGTGTGTGTGTGTGTGTGTGTGTGTGTGTGTGTGTGTGTGTGTGTGTGTGTGTGTGTGTGTGTGTGTGTGTGTGTGTGTGTGTTTTCTGAGGCTGCTGAAGTTATCTTACCTGATGTAGGAGAGGAACGTCAGCAAGAACAGGAGACATGCTAAGACATCAGCCCTGCCGACGATACCAGACACCTGCAGCACACAAGGGTAAGGTTTTTATTCAAATCAACTACATTTGAGTGTACATGTGAGACCATCGAATAAACTCTACGGTAGAGTTAAAGTTACTCTTTTCTTGGAGTTGTTCTTTAACCCTTTTCAGGAGTTAAATCTGAACACTTAAGACTACTCCCATGTAGAATAAAATGAAACTACCACTTTAGAGTTAATTTGAATGTGAACTCTATAATAGTGTTAACGGTTAACACTTGAAAGCATGTTTATTTAACACAGGGTTTATGCAGGAATCCTGAAGTCAAATTTAATACCTTTTTAAGACCCTTTCCATACATTTTAAGACCTCATCGCAACTTCGAGTTCTAACCGGTTACATTGGCAACACACTTTACCTCACATTTACTATACAGTATTGATTGTAAGATAGCACAACTAAACAGTTTGTGATAACTCCTTATCATAATTCAGATAGAACAAAGCACAAGAGAATGAATTGTGTGACCAACCCAATGCAAGGTTTATTAGAAAAAGAAACCATTAGAAAGGAGAGCCTCCTCTCCACATGAACTTCAACCCCCTGTCAAGGTCAGGTTTAATGCAGTATGCTGCTTTGTTGCTTCTGTAGGCACACTTTGTGCTCTTTCATTCCAGTCAAACTCCTCAGAAACCAGTATTTGACCAATAAACAAAACAATTGACAAAACTTTGAACTATGAAATATATTAAACTTTGGTGAGCTTCAGCGGGGTAATGCCATATAGGAGCTCCCTCACAAATACCCAGGGTTTAAATTGGGCCGGGGCTGTCCGGGGCTAAGCCCCGGCACATAGGACGATGCTCTGACGTCATCACCCTCGCACATTTGTCATATGTTTACAAAAAATGATATATATGTTAAGACTTTTCTCGTTCTTAATATAGACTATATTTAGCGTTGATATGTGTTGACTTTACTTTAAAATAGCAGATCTCTGTGACCGGATATAGTTTTTCTGGCTTAGTGAACGTGTGTCTCTGCCATGGAGGAGCAGCATCGCCCGGACTCCGCTGCTGCTCCGTGGCTCCTCCGTGCAGAGAGTCTGCACTGCACGGTGTGTGTCAGCAACGTGCAGTCAGGGGAGGCACGGATTGGCCATCGGGAGAGTCGGGACTTAAACGCCGCGACTTTCTGGCTAGCATGTGGGACCGGACAGCTCTGATCCCCATCAGTGGCGCCCCAACACACTCCTGTAAACCTGTAATTTAAACCTGTAATTTAAGTACATATACATGTACAAAAAAAGAAACATTCCAATTCCAATAAGCCATCAATGTTGGCAAATTAAATAATACAACTCTCTGACACAACATAAAAATGTGAATCACACCCATATGACATTTGGTAATCAAAAGGTTTGAAATGTCTTAATCCTTCTCTTTCTAGGACCAGTATCTTCCTGGGGATTTTTTCACTTATTTGGAAAGCATGAAAATGGTCATGGAAACAAGTTTCATACTCAACCAAAACAAAAATAACTTTTCCATCGTGAAGAATGATACAGCTGATTTTGCTGAACACTGGCATGTTTTCCTCTGTGCTTGTACAAACAAAGAGGCCAACTCGACATTCAACTCCACAACACTTTACCCAGCTTGTGAGTTTGACAGTGGCTTGTGAATAAATGATGAAATAGGCAGATATATCTTCTGCTTATTCTTGCGTTTCAAGTACACACATTTTGACTGGATCAGACTCAACTGGTTTTAAAGTCAAGCATTCCCAATGATAAGCTAATGCAAACTGGTGTTTTTTCGCAAGGGATACTGTCAAATTCTTGAAGTTCTTTACACAGTCTTTGAAAAATGTGTGTTTCGCTTCAAATCTCATAGTCCAGATATGAATTAGTGGCCCAATTTTTCGAGTGCACCTCGGATAGTGGACCAAGAAATGATGTTTTGGAATCAGGTTTAAAGGGTACAGTTCTTTAAAAAGTCGGTGATGTTTAATGATAAGGTGCTTTAAACACACAGTCCTCTCTTCGGTGATAGAGTATGAGAACACAAGGTTTATAATGTTCAGCAACAAGAGCAATAAGTGCCAGTGCAATTCATCCTCTGGTACCAAGTCACCAAATATCAGAGGTATGTTTGCGATCAAACAGGTTTGTGATGCATTTACCCCTATTCCATGAACTTTAAAGTCCAACTGACATCACATCTAGTCCTCCCTATTTGTAATGAAAAATTATGTAAATGTGTTTTTCTTAGTGAAAATATCAGAAATGATCCCTTTTATCAGCAAGCTGCTGAGATTTAAGAACGTATTACCAGGGGTGTACATAACTGGTACGCAGGTGCGCATGCGCGGCAAACATCTGAAATGTGTAACATCACTTGTGTCACTAAGGATCCACTGTTGAATTTACCACATATTATATATTTTAGAAACCTGAAGGCATTTTAAGATTTGTATGCAAGTATTATCCCAAAAACATGCAAGTATTATCCCAAAAACTCAATACCTTAGACCGTACCGGTCCTGCTACCGACGGACTTGTGAAGCTTTTCCAGAAGGATCACAGGACGACAGAGTCGGTCGCCGTGTGCACAGACGGGGCTGCTGTTAACGTTAACGTTTCTATCTACCCGTTATGCAGATAGTGATAGTCGAAGACCGTAAAAGTAACCTAAGGAACAAGCTAATTTCGTGCTTAGTAACTGTAATGGGAATACTGCTGAACCAACAGTAAGGCGTTACACTACTGCATTACAGACAAAAGTAATCTGATTACTGTAACGCGTTACTTTGAAGCGGGCTACTTCCAACACTGATTAAGACGCCATTTACTTTGTCATGTTACTAGCTAGCTGTTAGCTCGAAAAGTGCGTCACCTCGTCCACATTCCCTCTATGCAGGTCGCGGGACTCGTCCGTTACAGTCGTAGCCGTTCAGACTCTAACATTTAATGCAAAGGAAAAGTTCGTCCTAGCGAAAATAAACAAACATTAACTTTACGCTGACAGAAAATATAGTTTGAGATGTAAAACAGAACTCTTACCTTCCTCGGGACGAAGTCCAAGTGAAGCCTCGTGGTCGCGGCAGCAGAGCAATTGATGAATATACACCTGAGCAGTGTTGTATCACGCTCCTGAACACTCAGTGACTGACTCCGAAATATAACTCTGCCAACGAGTACCCCTTAACCCAAACGGTAGTCTAAATTTGAAATAAACTCCCAAAATCTAACCCTTTCACACTTTTTTGTCTATCTACAGATTATTTTACTCCAGAAATGTGCTGTGTACTAGCTCGTGACAGTTGACCTTCTTCCTTTTCGTCGTGTTCCTTTGTTGGTGCGAGACTTTTCTTAACCCTTTTAGGCATATTACTTCGCCCGCCGTGTATATGCTTGCTGTAAAGCGCTTCCTGGGTAATTCGAGTAAAACTTTGAGTTCTCACTGTCGGGAGCCTGTCACTCTATGCTGCGATCCCCATGCCTGCTAGACCGGAGTTTTCACATTTCTCATTGTTATACGCGTTACGTTTGTTTATACTTGTGGCTTTCACTTGTTTGTGGAAGTAACTTTCCATTGTGTTCAAGAGGGGTCCCTAAGGGTTCAGCTCTTGAATGAACTCTGTTCTTGTCTCACTCTCTGAGCCAGTAGATCAAATCTGTGTATCATATACTCACAGCTTCGGTGTGGATGGGGTGCACAGCAAACAGAAGTGCTGTGACAAAGGCCAGGCGTGAGTCTTCAAACACGCAGCGCTCACACGTGTGCATGAGAAGGCAGGTTACAGCGCAGTGCAAACACACGTTGATGATGTGGAAGTAGAGAGGCGTCATGCCGCCCAGCAGGATGTTCAACCTGACAGACACAAAGATAGAAATCATCAGCACCGTTTGAGGAGGGAGCTGCATCTGAGTTGTATCAGACAGTGAGAATGTTTAAAATCAGCGATAAAGACAAAGAATTCAGACTGATCGATTATTAGTAAAGCAGGTTTCTTTCTTTTTTCTCATTAACCTCAAACATATAAAGACAAAAACGGTCAAACTTATCGAATACAATAGCTCAGCTTTATAGCTCTGTGGGTTACACTTCCTCGATGAAGTGTCTCATCATCCTGAACAGAATCCTGATCCATTTTCCGCACTGCAATGAATTACAAAAGAAAGAGCATCTTGCTTTGAGAGCGAGTTTAATATTCCCAACACCAAATCACACCCTGTTTATCAACTTCTAGTAACTAATCATTCAGTGAAGAATAACAGTGAAATATTATATTTTCACAGGCTTCATCATAATTGGTATTACATTACATTACATATTACAGATGTAACACTCCAGATAGGACTCCAGTGGGCGGATTCCAACCAAAAACCCAGCGGATCCCAGTGGCTGGGGGCGTTGCCAAATTGCTAGAGGGCGTTGCCAAATTTAGGATTTAACCATGAGATGGCGCTTCATTCACAAATACACAGACAACTTGGTGTTGTAGAACTTAGTCTGTTTGCAATGTTGCAGCTCTGCAGTTGTGTTTGCTGAATACTGTAGCATTTAATCACTTATTTGTTATGGTTTTCACAGGCTACTATAACGAAAAAACATCAATATTTTAGATCAAATAAAGTATATCTAATCTTATTATCTTAATTGTAATTCAATAATATATAGTCTTTATATATTAAATAATCATAATAATGTAAATGTTTACACTTCTTTATTTTTTATGCTAATACTTTTACAATAGTTTGCCTTTATTAATCCCCGTGGGGAAATTCAGTAGTTCAAACAGCAACAGGGTGAGAGTGAAAAACAGGACAGCACAGATTCACACAGATTAATAAAATCAAAAATAAGATCAGCGATAAAAATAAAAATAATAATAATGAGAAACTATGAAATAAGAAATGAATAAAATTAAAATGTAATTATCATATCATATATTATAATGTAAGAAACACTCCAGCCTTTTATTTAAACTTGTTTAAAACATATCTAAATAAATATGTGTGTCCCGGGCCATAAATGTAAGTATACTGTTTGCAACATTGCACAACAAAGAACTCAATGTGTGATTGTTATAGCTGCCCTGCATGTAATTCTGATTGCCCATCGGAATGTGACCATCCCCCTTGGGAGACTTCCTTCACACATTCAGATGGGCAATTAGTTTTAAACAAAGAGTCCGCAAGCTACTATCTCTTGTTAAAGGGAGGCAATGCTCATGACACGCATTTTTAAATAATTATCATACGATAAAACAGACCAGTCTCTGCCAGTCTTTATTTTTTTTTTTAATCTGATGACGTTATCAGTGATTTTAAGCTGATTAATTACCGAAATAACATCAACCCTGTGGGCGGCGCCATTTTGACGAGTCACATGACTTATTTTACCGGACGTGACGTGAACTATGCGTTTGGACAAAATGACGTATGTGCTTCGTCCATGTTGTTTACTCTAGTTACTCTCCATTGTTCTCACAATTCCATTGAAATATGCCTCATTGTATTTTGTTGCAAATAGGATATATTTTTTATCGTAATGAACAGGTTATATCACAAATTGTATTTCAAGATAAGCTAAGTTTCATTTTGACTTTTTAACAGCCAGTCTCAGTTCTGTCAAAATACTCACAGCTAGCTGAGTGCTTCTAGGGCATTTTGATTGTTTTCACCTGTTCATTGAGAAAAATGTCCACTTCATGTATATATTTATTCAGATTTTTTTGGCTGTATATATCTCTTTAGTGATTTATGTTGCCTGATACACATCCTCGTGTTTGGTTAATACATTTAATTTCATAGTCAATGTCAACATCATGCCACCATAATAATTAATCTGTGGTAGCAATATATGTATATTATTTACACTGTGAAATATCGGTATATCTAAGGAAATATGTATGAAATTATTACTTTTTAATGATGAATTAAACAAATAAGATGTTTGGCCTGAAATGAACGCTTTTCTTATTTAATATTCACGATTGATTTATCATCATCATCATCAGGCCTTTTCTTTTGGCATTGTATTTTTGACATGCTTGACAATCGGCACTACAATTTAAAAATATTGTGCATATGTTAATTTTAATTGTAAAGTATATAATGCTAAGAAGAAAGGGCTGTACCCGTCAAATTGACCCACCTTTCATTTATTGGTTCAACCAAAGAGGTGCGTTTCACATCCTTCATGGCAACCAGTGCTGTTCTCAATACAGCTTCTTCTAACACCACAGTGCCGAATTCCCTGTGTAAACATATGCAATCCAAGTCGTCGGTGACCAGTTTATTTTCAAGCTCTTCAAGCTCATGACAACATATGTTCATCAGAGGATTGTCCATGGCTACACACCGACTGCAAGTACACCATTCATGTACAGGTCTCCCTACTCGCCCCCCGAAATCAATTGCACGAGTAAAGGGATCGTCTCCAGCAAGATCACCGTGCTGTTCATCCTCATCGTCACTGGATTCCTGACGGTTCTGGCCACTTGGCTCGAACCTATATGGCTGAATTCCCCCATCCAATCTCTCCACATTGCTCAAAACTTCTTCCTCGGCTGACGAGTCCGAACTCAAATACTCCGCCATGTTTTCGTCGAACGACCTGTTCCTGTGTTTACAAAGTGAACGCATAGATGACGTCACGACCTAGTTTTTTGGATCATGTGACTACTGAAAATGGCCAAAATGGCAGCTGCCTGACGGAATATACAGGTTGATAAAAAAGAGCAATAAAATCATTATTTACCGGGGAATATCGCTGATTTCTTCAGGGTATGGTTTAAACATAATGTTTCACTAAATACTGAAGTTTTTATTAATTATCTAATGAGTGGACCCTTCCTTTAACAGAGGGGGGATAGAGCTTTGTCACACCGTTAGAGGGTTCATGAATAGTGGATAGGAGAATTCTAAAGGATTTAGAAGAAGAGACTGCACTGCTTTGAGAATCCGACTGCACTTACACTCTTCTAGCATTTTAAACTGTTAGTGGCTGACCCAGCCCCATGGTCTGTCACAGTAGTGCGGGAAAGAGAAGTGCACTGTTTTGCCTAAGTCACTTACTCCAGAAGTAATAAGGCCTAAGTCAGGTTTCAAATTGCCTAAGTCACAACAACATGTTCGTAAATTGGCCTAAGTAATCTAATCCTCTTATTTTACACAATTGACAGACAGTGTTATTTGTACGTCAATAGTCATATATTGTCATAACCTTTTTGTGTGAAATAATTCATATATATCATATATTCTATATTTGGTTCAGTTTTTTCTGTTTTTTGAAAAACTTTCAAATATGACTTAGGCCATTAGTTTAAGAAGGTGACTATATCTAAATAAATGTGTGTCCCGTGCTAGTGGATCGCCGGAGCTGTTAGATTAACATTAACATGCTTATTGTAGTTGTAAGTGCACTGCCTTGCGGCCTGTAGCACCATCCTTGATGGAGCATATGTGTGGGCTGGACCTGTATTTTACAGGAAAGGAGTGAGCAGAGGGTAGAGTTGTCGATTCTTGTTCTGTTTTCTGTGACTATCTTCCTCACCCTCTCAGACTTTCAGTTGCGCGCGCTACTAAAGAGACGCGCTACCATGGAAACCAAACAATGGTGTAGCTGTATTAAAGTCCGAGTGGAAACAGTCCTGAGTAAATCTGATTTTGTCAGAAATCGGGAGAAATGCGGGAGAAATATGACCCTGGGAGGAAACCGGGAGAGGGCTATGAAATCGGGAGTCTCCCGCGAAAATCGGGAGGGTTGGCAAGTATGGTCCCGGGCCATAAATGCAATTATGCTGTCAGTTTTCAGAGTCTGAGTGAGACAAGCAGCTCTGATCACCTGAAGCTCCGCCCACTGTTTAGCGAGCTCCATGAGAAACTGACGGGCTGTCAGGAGAGAAAGAGAGGGAGAGAGGAAAAGAGAGGCTCCGTTTCTCCCGTGTTATTATCCAAAGTTAATGTAAACTTTTGAATAATGTACTTCATCTACTACAAGTAGTTTGTTTGAATGTAATAATTATGTTGTTTGTAATTTGTGGAATCATTTATTGAAAAATGAATCTGAATTTCTGCTGGGTAACAGACAGTATGTTCCCTGACAGTTGTTGACTTCTCAGCTTGTCACTCAGAGGGGGGTGGGGGCTGGTGAACGGTATGATCAATGTTTTGTAAACACTGTGAAATGTTGACTTTATTTGATCATTTCAGTAAAAACTAACGTTCATATTTCTCTTTTTGATTATTATAGGTTGGGCTAAAGGCTACTGTACTGTATAGGCCTACATATGAAAGGCAATTAAAGCTAGACGTTCTTCTGGAAATGTTCACATCAGGCACCTTCAAGTTAAACAATAATACAGTAAACAATTAACACAGTAAATTATGTGGATTAAACCACATTTATTTTGTTAAAAAGAAACGAAATATGATTTTTTTTTGAATGATTAAATGTATCTTATTCAATGCAGAATATGATTATATCCGTGACAGTGGGAATCAAAAACGATATGCTACAGCAGGGCTTCTCAAACTCCGGACCAAGGTCCGGATCCGGACCGAACTGCAAATCAATCCGGACCGAACCCTGTGTCCCATTATAAAAAAAAAATTCTGATTCTGATGTAAATTAAAGTGGACCTATCATGCTATATCGGAAAAATATATTGTAGGGCCATACCTATACAAAACATGTCTGTGAAGTTTTTTGCTTAAAATACCAAACAGATCCCCCATTGTAGCCATCCCTCATACTGCTCAAACCCCTCTTTTGCAGCCCTGTTAGAGAAACGCAGATTTTGGGTCCTTAGCTTGAAAAAAAAAAAAGAAGAGGAGGCGGAGCTAATGCCTGATCAGAATTCTACCGGAGATAAAGTTAAATTCTGCTGTGATAAAACGCCATCCTGTTCTAAACCACATCGAAGATTATTTCTGAAACAGTATGGAGCTCAAATGCTTTTTCTCTTGCGGGTTCATCACAAGGTGAGTTCTTTTTTTATTTCCTGCTTTTTAAACACATGTACTCTCCAGTACAGGTTAGCTCTGAGTGTTAGCGAGGCTTGCTAATGTAAACAAAGACGAGATTACGTCCAAAACACATCAGGCATTGTTTCTGATAGCAATTTTCTGTGGGTCCGCTGCCGATTTGACGTCAGATCGGCAGCAAATCTGTATCCGCTCGTTGTACACCCGTTTTTAAAAGATTTGGGAACGGAGGAAAAGAGAGAGGGTTTTATTTTCTGACGCTGCGTGAGTTCCCTGACAAACCGGGGACACATATTTATGTATAAAAGACATCACAAAGTGCATTTTGCATGATAGGTCCCCTTTAATGTATATTTTCTTGTGTCTGACGCGTTGTGAGAATGAACGTGCATATATATTTACTTGTGTGCGCGAGCGTGACACGCATTGCAGACCGCAAGTTAACCGCAAGTTTACCTTGACTTTCTAATGCTTCTAATGCCATTTTTGCAGAGGTTCAAGGCATTGGCTACAGACAAACAGTGCCATTTCTCCCACTAGTTCAAGCCATCATACTGTATGTATGTATTGAATGTGTGTGTGTATACAGGGGCGCCGTTTACCGACAGACAAGAGCTTGGACCAGAAGGGGGCCCCCAAATAAGTAGATTAATCCAATCCAATCCAACTTTATTTATATAGCACTTTAAAACCTCCAGACCAAAGTGCTGTACAGAGAGATACATAAAGTATAAAATCACACAGCTCGGCTCACAAAACATAAAATAAATAAATAAATTTAAAATAAAAGATACAAACACAAAATAAACCAGAATAAACGTAACAATTTCAAAATTTAATTTTTTTTTAAAAAAAAACATAAAAAAAGATTAAGAAGGTCCACAGCAACGACAACATGAAACACCCTTTAATTTACTGCAACGACATGTCGGGAAACCCCCTCAAGGGGGCCCCATGCATAGCGCGCCGAAACGGCTTCTTAATTTCAGTTTCGTTGCTCCGCTCCGGGGGTGGGGGGGGGGGGACTTTACTGGCATTGATCCGGACCATTGACCTTGTTAAATTCACAAGTGGACCTTTAACAAAAAAGTTTGAGTACCCCTGTGCTACAGTATAGTAATACAAGATAAATCCCACTTGTTGTACCTGGCAGAGCAAGAAACACTCCAGCCTTTTATTTAAACTTGTTTAAAACATATCTAAATAAATATGTGTGCCATAAATGTAAGTATACTGTCAGCTAAAGCCACGGCATCCCAATTCCCGTATTGAAGTCAATAGCCGCTTTCACACCAAGTACTTTGCTGTACTTAGTGCCGGTGTTGTGTCAAATGATGCACCCCCATCATGAAATGCCCCCCTTGTCACGGGAACGCATTTCTAAATGACACGTTTACACCTTAAAACGATGTTTAAAACGAAAAGTAAACGTTCAGGGTTTTTATTACTGGTAATTTTCAGACTGTGAGTTGTTTAGTGGTAGCTCATATAGTCTTGATTCTTGTGGTTAAACTTTTCGCTCCGTATTTGATGGTAGTGGTGTCGAAATTCATTCGTCACTTCCTTTTCAGTTTTTTTTTTTTTTTAATCTTTTTTTATTATTATTATTGTTACGTCCTGTCTGTATACACGTGCTTTAAAATGTATTGTTTAATTTTACATATTTGTCATATAATAATCAAAATATATGTTTACAAATGTTACATAGTCTTTGTCAGCATATTTTTGCCACGTTATGCACCCCTTGCTATCTTACATAATAAAAGTGTCACATTCATGAAACTTGCTCCATTTATTGGTACTAGTCCTAGAACTATACCCTAAAAAATGCTTGAGGGTGGGATTAATAGAAACATCTTTTGGGGTGGGGTGCATTTTATGACAGGCCTGGTTATCACAATATGCCCCCACTTGCTATCTTACAAAATAAAAGCTCATCACTCCACCGCTCCCATGTTTTTTTTTGTGTTGCCATAAGTTATTCTCTCTCCGTTGGTGCACAGGGCTAATGCTAATGCTAATAATGCTAATGCCAGCAAATACAATGGCAGCTTCACAAAACTTTTCAGAGTTCTCCGGGGCGTGGTTTGCAATTCGCCCAGCCAATAGAAATTGTTACTTTTTCCCCCCAGGAGAGTACCACCTCTCTAGCAGGCACTAAAAATGGGGGTAAAAGTTCCCGGCACTAAGTACTTTTTTTGGTTTGAACGCAAAATAAGAGGTACTAACGGAGCTAAACGGGAAAAGTACGGGGAAAAGTACTCCAGTGTGAACGCGCCTAATGGGGAGAGAACATTTATCTTTCGATCCCGTTTGAATTGTGCCACGAATTACACATAGATGTTTGTCAATCTTAAAAAAATGTTTTAAAGTTTAATACTTTTCACCTCATTCTGAAAGAAAGAAGTGAAATGTGCCAACGTGACGGCCGTCTTGGTGTGTGGTGCGAGACGGGAGATGTAGTTCATTGAGCGGTTTCACACAAAAAAAGTGTTACTTCACTAACTGTATAAATATGCAACAGTTAACTTAACTTGCTGGAGAAGAAAGATCAGGGGGGGGGAGAGAGCTGTGGCTGATGGGCCATTAGGTGTGTAAACACACAGCTGATCACCTGAGAGCTGCCGTTTCATTCAGACTGTTTAAAAAATTGTTTTAACATTGCACAACAATGAACTCAATGTGTGATTGTTATAGCAGTAATATTAAACACTAATAATACAGTCAACTATTAACACTGTACATATTATTTTTTGCCCGTGGGGAGATGACGAGGCTCCATTAAAATATAAACCTATTTTTTGTGAATTACTGAGTTTAGGCACGTTAATAACGTTTTAATGAAGTTGACTACAGTTTTTAATCCTCTGGAGCAGAGAGAGGAGCTGTGGATTATTGTTATGGATTAATGCATCAGTGTTTCTCAGGTTCAAAAACACTAAACTCACAACTTAAAATTAAAGCGTTTAGTTTATTTAATAAAAGAGCACATGTTCAATGTGAAAAGTGACAGTAGATATAGATTAGTTGCAATTTGGTGCTATATATATAAATAAAAATAAAAAAAGAATTGCAGCGCCCCTCCAAGACAATGGTAGGGGAAAAACTGTACTCAATACTGTGGGCAATCCCCACAGGAGCAATTTGGGGTGAAGAGTCTTGCCCAGGGACACAACGACATGCTGACTGCAGTGGGGTTTTGAACCTGTGCTCCCCTGATCCGAACACCAACGCACTAGTCCACTGCGCCACACGCCTCCCGTACATCGATTCCCTCTCCACACGACAGAATATCAACCAGCTTATAATAGCTTAGAAAGAGTGAAGCATGATAATGGTTCAAGATCCAGCTGTCATGATTGAAAGAGAAGACATTTCAAATTCAAAAGGAAAGAATATTTGCACATTAACAGATTATGGATTTAAAATGGGAAAGTGGAAACAAACCATATCAGGCTTAAGTTTTTAACATATAACTTGCCAGTATGTAGGGCTGCTCGATTATGGCAAAAATCATAATCACGATTATTTTTGGTCAATATTGATATCACAATTATTAAAAACGATTATTCATTGACTTTGAAAACAACCATTTATTGAACTTAAAAAAATTAATAATAATAATTCGAACAATATGTTTTTAACAGTTGATTACCCTGAACTTTAAGTATAATTCAACTAAAAACCAATTAAAAAAATTATAAAATAAATAATACATTTATATCTACATTTAAATAAATAATAAATACCAATAAAGAAGATCAACAAATATTTTGGAGCGCACTTCCACAACCTACTAAACATATATAAATATGATAACTAATGTCACTCACAACCTGTAATGTTGAATTATATTGCTACACGTAGTACTCTTATTTTGGTAACCCCTTATCCGGAAACAGGAAGTAGCAAGCTAAGAAGCTCCGGCTTGACGAGGTTAGTAAAAGTTGACTGTACGCTAGAGCTGCCCGGAGAATAAAGACACGGCAACTAAAGCTTCCCTTGTAACGTGTTTATATGGATTTATTAAACAGACTGCAAGTCACAACACAACCTGGCCGAGAGGGCTTTTAGGGAGCGGCGAAAGTGCACGCGCGGGCAGGATGTATAACGCAAGACGAATTGAGAGCATCATGGCGAAAGGGAATGCAGCAAAATAATCGTTTTATTTCGATTACGTTGTTTTCGTAATCGTTGCAAGCCAAAATCGTAATCGAGATTAAAATACGATTAATTGCACAGCCCTACCAGTATGGTGAGCCTACATGCAATTAACAAGACAGATATGTACTTAACATTAACACAAAAATAATGCACAACACTCATAGCCAGCATTTACATCTTTATTCCATTCCATGTGTCTCAGTGTATTATCGATATGAACCCCATTGTACTTATAGGAGCTGACTTGAGTTATGGGTACATTGACAATAACCACTGGCCTTAGGTCCCCCACATACCTTTTGGTCCCACACCATTTCTCAGTCTTCTACACATTTCGCCCAATATTTGCAGTAAGCGTATGTTTTAAGCTGATAGTACTTTGTTATTATAATGTCTGTAGTGAATCCCAAAGATATCCCTTTTAACCGTCCGAAAATATAAAAACATGAAGTCGTAGTTCCGGTGATGAGGCTTTAATAAAAGAGCACCCAACACAATTCTGTCACTCAGAGTTGAACTTTCCCACTATAACCACGGCAAAAAGAAAAATGGATTGAGTGGTTAAATGCTTTGTAGAGTGAAACAAAACCAAAAAGGGAGAGAGCTGAACAGAGCACAAATTCACTTCTGAACTCCTTATCTCTGATTGGAATTAGATCTAAAGGGGTGCTCTGTAAGCCCTCTTCCACTCCATTATGTGAAAAAGGAGACTCTGGCCTCCACTACCCATCTTTTATATATAATTCATTTCATTTCAAACCTTTATTTATCCAGGTGTATCCCATTGAGATCATAGATCTCTTTTTCAAGGGAGACCTGCTCAAGTAGGTTCCACATAAAAACATAAAACAACAGAACAACAAAAAGGACATCATACAGCATCATTACAGGGATTACAATTTACATAACTATCCACATGTACAGGTACCAACAGCATCCGATTGAATAGCATCCAACCGAGCTTTAAAAACATTTAGTGGCACCAAATTGCTCAGTTTCCATTTCAATTGCAGACTATTCCAAGACAGAGGAGCTGCGCATCTAAAAGCTATCTTCCCTAAGACAGTCCTAGCAGTTGGCACATTTAATAAAACCACAGCATGCGATCTCAGGCAGTAGCCACTTACAATTCGCCGTGAGATCAGGGAGCAGATGTAGGATGGAAGTTTCCCTAACATGGCTTTGTATATAAAAATGTACCAGTGACTGAGCCTCCGTACAGTTAGCGAAGGCAAACCAGCCCTGGCATACAGGGTACAGTGATGGGTTAATACTTTACAGTTTGTCACAAATCTCAGCGCACTGTGATACGCAGCATCTAACTTGATCAGGTAATGGGCAGGTGCATTCATATAAATCAAATCACCATAGTCCAGCACAGGTCAAAAGGTCACAGAGCCTTTTCCTGGCCTCAAGCGAGAAACAGGACTTGTTCCTGTAAAAGAAACCTAGCCTAACCCTCAGTTTTCTAAGCAGGTTATTGATCTGAAGTTTAAAAGAGAGACAATCATCAAGCCAGATACCAAGGTATTTATAACAGGCAACCACTTGAAGTTTTATTCCTTGCATAGTTACAATATCCAAAAAAGGCTCTGGTGTCTTTTTAGCTTTTGAAAAGAGCATTACCTTGGTTTTATCAACATTTAAAAGAAGCTTTAGTTCAGAGAGCTGAGTCTTAATAATGTTAAAAACAGCTTGCAATTCAACAACAGCCTCCTTAATGGAGGGACCTGCACAGTACATCACGGTATCGTCCGCATAAAAATGTAAAGTAGCTTCATCCACATTTTCACCTAAACTATTGATGTAGATGGAAAATAAAAGTGGACCTAAAACAGAACCTTGTGGTACACCATTAGTAATGTTTAACCACTCAGAAGACAGCCCATCAAACTGAACACATTGGGACCTTTCAGAGAGGTAGTTCACAAACCACCCACTGCATGGCTGGATATGCCAATACTGACTAGCCTCTGCTTCAAGATGCCATGATCGACGGTATCAAACGCTTTGGACAGGTCAACAAATAGAGCTGCACAACTCTGCTTATTATCTAAAATACTCGCCATATCATTCACCACTTTCATTGTGGCAGTGATGGTGCTATGTTGCTTTCTGAAGCCTGACTGATGTTTAGACAGGATGTCATTTGTACATAAAAACTCCTTTACCTGTTCACTCACTAGGCGTTCAAGAACCTTAGCCAGAACTGACAATTTAGAGATGGGCCTATAATTATTTAATAAGGTGGCTTCCCCTCCTTTTAGTAGAGGCAGGACATAAGCTGACTTCCATACTTTTAGAATTGTGTTTGTGCTGAGGGAGAGGTTAAAAAGAGTAGTGAGAGGTGGAGCAATAAAATCTGCAGCTATCTTTAAAAAGAAAGGTTCTACGTTACATTCAATAGGGATGACTGATAAAAATCAGCTTGAGCTTGCAGAGAGAGCATTAACCCTCACCATAATCTGACTGTGATGGTTGTGAAACGTCTAATAACCAGTGGCGAACCGTGTCTATCACAACTGGACCTTCTGTAGACACACCCCCCTATGGGCTCAGATCAGTCTCTTAAACACACATGCACACAGAATGATTCACACTTGTATTTCATGATCCGCAAAAGGATTCACACTTGTATTTCAGGATCCACACAAATGTTTTTCAATGCACACACAAATGTGTTCCGTTTCATATACATGTAAATAAAATCCAAATACAGAAAAGTTTTACATGTCTATTTTTGATCCACACATTTGTTTTCCGTTTAAAACCGCTGAACCTGCAACACAAACCGCTTTCTGTGCATGGATCGCTGTGCATTCATGTGTGGGTTTTTGGAGACTCCCCTGACGGTCACCCGATTCGTACTTGTAATTTTCTCTATCTATAGCCAATCAGATGTCTCCTCAATTCTAAGCCAATCACATGAGCGCGCCCCCACGAGGGTATGATTTATTGCGTTCATGATGTAGCGCTTCATATACGCATTTTGCGCTGTCCGGAGCTGACAGGTCCATCTCAGGACACCTCCACTCTCAGTACATTGCCACTTTTCGAACAGGAAATGCACGCAAATACAATCTTTTATATTATTAAGGTACAGCGCCACTTTCCGAACCATTAATGAATGCTTGTGTACACAAAAACGGCAGGCAAAACCATTTTAAATGTGTTTCCTGTATGGCGAATACAGCTGCTTTATTTACGTCTGTATGAAGTAGTTGTGAGTGTGGAGGGAGCAGCTACAGGTTAGCTTAGCCTGATCGATCAGTGGCCTGTACTACGAAGCCAGTTCTACAGACCCAGAGTTATCTGGCTTAACTAACCCTAACAAGCGAGATCTCGCTAAGCGGTCCTACGACGCTGGTTATCAACTCAGTAAATCAACCCAGGGTTTCTGTCTGGCCGAGAGCGCGTTCACATGAAAGGGGCGGGGTTAGCAACATTTGACCAATCACAAACAGGCACAAGCGCACTGACAGCGCAGCGTCATACTTCATGAATGAAAAGTAAACTATAATATTAGACAAATATGAAGAAGTTAAACTTGAAACATCCATGACTTAAACACTTAATCCAGGATACAAGCAACATAGCCGCACCTGCAAGGTGAATACAGCACAGCTGGTACAAAAAAACAAAAAACGACCGAGTGTTTGAATGCGTACATTAACAGTTTTATGATATCACTGCCCCATCCAAGACACGAGTGGATCTGACTTTAATTACATTTGACTCAAGTGTTTCGTCAACTTAATGTGTTGTTTAAAATAACACTTCGGCATACAGTATGTGACAATGTACGTGTTGCACGGCCAGATACGGCTCGAGAAGCTGACTCAGATGAATGAGGCGAGTAAACACAGCTGACAGCAGCCGTGAAACTCGAGCGATTATTCGCATCGTGTCCGGTGTGAACACACCATTATTACAAGTATTATATAATTACAAAATAAAATCGCCACTCTCAGTACAGCGCCACTTTCCGAACAGGAAATGCACCTAAATACAATCTTTTATATTATTATTATTATTATTATTAATAATATATATATAAATAAAGACATCTTGTATTTTAGTTACACCCGCTATTGATTAATTTTGTCAACAATGGACCTTGACACTGTCCACATAGCTATAGTTTCTTCTATTGTGCCATCACCTACTCTCTGTGATACATTTCTCACATTTTTTATCGAAAAAGTATCTGCACTTAGGCTAGCCCACACTAGTGCTACCCCAGATCCTGCTCCTTTTCTGGGCCCTGCTGTCCTCGACCACTTTGAGCCTGTATCCCTCTCTTCTCTCTCGGATGTAGTCAAGCACCTGCGGCCGACAAACTGCACCTCAGACAGCATTCCCTCGCGCCTTCTCAGAGATGTTTTCGAATCAGTTGGAGCAAGTATTTTATTACTAATAAACACCTCTCTTAGCTCAGGATGTGTCCCAGCTGCCTTCAAACATGCCGTGGTCAAGCCACTACTTAAAAAGAAAAATCTCGAACCCTCCATTCTCGCAAATTTTAGGCCCATCTCCCAGCTACCTTTTTTATCTAAAGCCCTGGAGCGAGTAGTCTATGTCCAGCTGCAGTCTTTCTTAACCACGCATGGAATCCATGAAAAGTGTCAGTCTGGCTTCAAACCCATGCACAGCACTGAAACAGCCCTTTTAAGAGTTTTTAATGATCTGCTCCTAGCCGCCGACTCAGGTAGCCCAGCTGTCCTGGTGCTGTTAGACCTGACAGCTGCCTTTGACACTGTGGACCATAGCATCCTGTTGTCACGGCTTGAACAGTCCGCAGGCATCACAGGCTCTGCCTTTGCATGGTTCAGGTCCTACCTGACAGACCGTAGCTTCTCAGTGCAGCTAGGTGCCTTCTCCTCTGCTAAAGCCCCTCTTACCTGTGGGGTTCCCCAAGGCTCTATCCTGGGCCCCATCCTCTTTTTACTGTACATACTGCCCCTAGGTTCAATTCTCACTAAACACAATATTCCCTTCCACTGCTACGCCACGATGTACAGATCTATCTGCCTCTCAAAGCAAATGTCAAACACTCACTACAGCAGTTGATGGACTGCTTGATAGAGATCAAATCCTGGCTGAGCAAAAACTTCCTTAACCTCAACGAGAGCAAGACAGAGGTCATCTTTTTGGACCCCAACCTCCAGTAATAAGACTATTGGCCAAGACCAAGTCGTATTTATCTTTTAAAGACCTAGAAAGGGTTATTAATGCCTTTGTTACCTCGAGACTGGACTATTGCAACGCTCTGTATGTGGGTATGGACCAGGCCTCAATTAAACACCTGCAGCTAGTCCAAAACGCAGCTGCACGTCTTCTGACTGGCCACAAAAAGCATGACCACATCACCCCAATTCTGGCCTCACTGCACTGGCTTCCAATTCGGTTCCGAATTGATTTTAAACTCCTTTTATTTGTTTTCAAAGCCCTAAATGGGCTGACTCCGGCCTATATAGCCGAACTCCTCCATCGCTACACCCCAGCCAGAGCTTTAAGGTCTGCTGACCAGGGGCCTCATTTATAAACGGTGCGTACGCTCAAAAGATGGCGTACGCCAGTTTCTACGCAATATTTGCGAATTATAAAAAACAAACTTGACGGGAAAATGTGCGGTCCTCCACGCAAACTCTGACCCATGCGTACGCACTAAGCACAAAAACGGGAGAGACGAGAAACTGCGACACCGTTGGCAGAAGGAAGAATGGAGAGAAATATGTGGAAATAATACCATAAATAGAATGTTACCTCATTTATCAAATATGAAGAATTCATTTTCACAAATTGATTAAAACCAATCTTAAAATGATTTAACAAACGCCTGTTTGAGACTCCTCAGTGCACACAAACATAACTTGGAGAAATAAATAAATACGGAAATGTTATTGATCACCCCTCGATTATGTTCTCTTGTTAAGAAATGTATTCTCATAAATGATACGGTAAACAGAAGGACAGAATTAATTTAAACTGACGCCGTTTAGCTTTTCTATAGGTTGTATAATACGAGCATGGTTTTATATACTATCATGTTTAAATCATGTTTTATGCCGTTCGCCAATACTTGATAAGTCGCTCGTAAAACACAGGAGGTATGGAAACTAAGAACACCATATGTGGTCAATTGTACAGCTAATATAACACAACACATGAGTTGTATTTCCTTTAACTGGTGGATTATGGATATATAGTTGCTGATCGACAGCTGGAACACAAACCACCAAATACAAAAGAATAATTCAGATCCAGTCGTCATGACTCCACTCCGGAGGGATTCCCCGATCATTTCTTACAGTTTCTGATCAAGGGGGTCTCCTGTCCCCGGTACAAACACACTGCCTGAGGAAGGTTAGGCTATGTGTATTTCTTTTGTCATTAACCTTTTTTGGACCACTTATTTATTTATTTGGTGACGATCCGACCTCCATGCTGCTACTCTGGTTCAAACTGCATCCACCAAACAATAAGATTTATCTCCACCTCCCCAAAATAACCAAAATCTGACACGGTGTGAGATGTCTTTTTTAGCTGTTCTGTCGTCATTTCCTGCGATCTTCTTCATGCAGTCAGTCAAAATGAATGAATGAATGGGCGTTTCTTTGACTATTTATAGGCAAATATGGGCGTTACGTGAAGCCCGCAAAAGCTGCGCCGCATTTCGAGTTGATTGTGATTTATAAAAGGGAAACCGGCGTAGGATGTGCCGTACGCAAGTCCTGCGCCGGTACGCAGTCTTTTATGAATCGGAAAATGTCTGTGCGTATTTGCTTTGTCCTACGTAAGCAACCTTCCCACTTCAATCCTACGCAAGGCTTTATAAATGAGGCCCCAGCTGTTGCTGATAGTGCCCAAGACCAGGCTCAAAACCTGAGGGCACCGAGCCTTCAGCAGCTGGCCCCAGGCTCTGGAACACTCTGCCCCTCCATTTGAGGTCGGCCCAGACACTAGGGGTTTTTAAATCCTCACTAAAAACACACTTTTTCTCTCTGGCCTTCTAGTCAGAGCGGAATATTTTTGTTTTTTTTATATTTCTGTTGTATATTATTGTCTTTTATTGTGATTGTAGTAATGTGTTTTTATTACATGTACAGCACTTTGGCTCGACCAAAAATCGCTTTTAAATGTGCTATATAAATAAAACTTGATTTGATTTGATTTGATATATATATATTTCTTTTTATATTTATTTATTTATATATAATAATTAATAAATAAAGTTAATAAATATTAATTTAATTAATTTAATTAATAAAGTTAATAAAGTTCTGTTTGAAAGGAGGTACTTTATTATTATATATTATCATTATGTCAGTGGTCTAAAATGGTCTTACAACGGTGCCGACAATATTATTGTTTATCGCAATAATTTCCGGGAAAATGTATCGTCCAACAATTAATTATCGTGACAGGCCTAACGAGGACACTGTGAGCCTGCTGTCGGCACCACTTTTGAAGAACATCAGAGCCTTGAGTGATTCACTTGTGCACTGAGCCTCTGTCGGCTGTAGGACAGACTCGCTCTGTGAAACCAAGCCAACAATCATCTTCTTTTTTTCAAATGGGCAAATAATCATACCTCATGCTCAAAGAAATAGAAAATGCCTGTGTGGGGATTTCTGGCAGAAATCTGGGATTCTAAGAGTTTTTAAGCACACTCATACAACTGTATAACTACTCCCTCAGTGTGACTTATGTAATACATCCATCCTTTCAATTAATTCACTTTTAACCATGCAATGTGTTCAGAGCATTTGAAGTTAAAACCGCGGCACACACCGGTTGGGAACCACTGTGATAGACACATTAATCCAACACTAAACATTATCCAGTAATTTCATATATGATTCTGAAATGAGCCTTTATGCTTTAAGTACTTTTTTTTTAAAACAGTATGGTTTATATTTTGATCGCAAGACTTCTGTTCTGTTATTTAAGTAAGATTTAATTTCAACGCTGCACTGTTACAGAGAGTATGTTAAACAATTCAGTATTGCTACTTTTACTTAAGGATTACATCAGAGTACTTCCACCACTGCTAATACCAGTGATAGAGCTACAGAGCTGTGCAACAAGTCCACATAAACAGTGCGTGTATTTGTTGGCTAGGTGTCATCTGAATGGGTTCAATCCTAAAGAATAAAGTTGTACTGTGGTCAGGGGGCTGCTCTCCTACTCTCACTCATAGAAATATGACTGACACATCTCTATGATATAACTACCACACATATTGGGAGTTTTAGTGTGACCAGCACACTCGGTGTATTTTGTATTCCACGTGAAGCTCCTCCAACAAGGTGTCCAGAAGAAACGTGTAGCTTGTATAATTCTAAAGAGCTTCTGCAACCCCTTCTCTTCACAAGGGGAAAACTGTATGACGTCAGCGTTGATAGCGTGTTTATATATCATGCAGGCGCTCGTCAGCGACATGTACTGCGGGTCGTTAACACTGCGCTTTAACTAAATTGGGTGTTATTGTCAGGAAGTGAAGGTGGAAACACAGAAATGGCAAAGCTGAAAAACTAACCTGAAGGTGAGGATGCACAGCGGTCTGTAGGACTTGTGGCTCGTGTTGTCCGCCATCCTCTTGCCCCAGAAGTCGTTGCTGAAGACGTTCTTGAGGCTGGAGCCGGGTCGGACGTCCGGGTTGTTGATGATAGCCCACACATCGTCGTGCACCAACTCTCCGTGGAGAGAGCTGCTGTAGCAGACGGCGCACACGGCGGCGAGCAGGGCGTATCGACCCACAGCCAACACCGCTTTGGGGCGGACGGTTAGCCGTGGCGGCGGGGGGGACTTCTTCTCCCGTCCCGGTGCTGTCATGTCAGGCCTGGCTTGTCCCGCTGCAGCGCTGTGCTGAGGGTGGATCCAGGGGCCCCGGAGAACACGTCCATCCCGCCGACAGAGAGCGGCTGTGTGTGGACCAGAGCGCGAGGACGTTGTGTTTGAGCTCTGCTGCCTTCAGGTGAAGTCGGGGAATGCCAGAATCTTGGTTTCTCTATGCCCTCCTGTCTATTCGGTTATTTTATTTCGTTTTGGCTATTATTTAACTTGAACTGGTTCATAAACACATTCGTCTATAAACATAGATATATATGATATTTCTTCTTAAACCTTTTCTATAATTAATTGTCTCAAAAGATACTTTTGAAATCATTTCTTATATTTAAACAGTCGTTTGAGAGAAAGTTCAGGAATTTACGGTAACAGACAAAACCCAATAATGTGGCTGAAAAACACCATGGATGAAAAAAGAGGGACAAGTTTGTAAATCCTCGTAGACTTGCATTTCTTTGTGCGGTTGTCAGATGACAGACGGTTAAAAGCCGTTTCTTATTAGTATTGACATAATGCAAACATGTATCTTCTCATACAGCAAGAATAAACAGGTGCAAAATAATTCTTCTGGAGGAATGAGCCTAGATAGCACCATGCTGTCTGTATCAAAAGTCTGATAAAACTTCTACACGAGGAGATGAACGGCAAACATTTAAATAGGCTACACTGAATGTAATATTATTGAGAAAGTATGATTTTCTATGTATAGTATTCCTTTTCTTTTGTTATTGACAGGTTATTACGTCTAGAAATTGGAAAAAATGCACGATTAAGTCATTATTTTAGTATACGAGCTCATGTGCAGTACTAGAACGCAACATCAGTTCCGAGAACCCGCCTGCGGACGCATG
Organism: Dissostichus eleginoides; assembly: GCA_031216635.1. NCBI lineage: Eukaryota > Metazoa > Chordata > Actinopteri > Perciformes > Nototheniidae > Dissostichus > Dissostichus eleginoides. Next base: position 23,708,342 of record CM062283.1, on the reverse strand, counting down.
CGCAGCAGCACTTGCCAGGCCGACAGAAACATCAGCTCAGAAAACCAATAAAGCTCTGCGGCACACTCTATCGCACACCGAGTCAATAGTGACACACGACACGAGTCTAGTGACTGCAGAGCAAGGAGACACATTACAGGCTGTTTTGAGTCCTGCAGGAGAGTTTCTTTATATATAGTGGAGTGGAGGAAATAAGTATTTGATCCCTTGCAGATTTTTTAAGTTTGCCCACTTACAAAGAAATTAACAGTCTATATTTTTAATGGTAGGTTTATTTTTAACAGTCGGAGTAAGAATATCGAAAAGAAATCCAGAAATTGACATTATATAAAACATAAAAATTGATTTGCATTCAACTGTGGGAAATAAGTATTTGATCCCCTTGCAGAACATGTGTTAGTACTTGGTGGAGAAACCCTTGTTGGACGCACAGAGGTCAGACGCTTCTTGTAGTTGGTCACCAGATTTGTGCACATCTCAGGAAGGATTTTGGTCCATTCCTCTCTTAAGATCCTCTCCAAATTGACTCAAAACCTTAAGGATTGGCGGTTCTAGACCGATTTTACTGGGGGGGCCAGGCTGGGGCCAGTTATTTCATGAGAGGGGCACAATAAAAGCGGGTTAAAAAGACAAAGACAGTATAAAGTAATTGTGTAAAATAAACATAAACTTTTATATAAGGTAATGAACAGTTTAATCTCCACTGTACATCCGGGTCTCTGATTTGATTTAGTTCCAATAAATCGTAATATTGTAACCTTTTTTTTGGAGGGGGCCACACAGGGGTTACGGGGGCACTGGCCCCTGTTGCTTTGCTGTTTTTAGTGTAGTCTGACATGACTTGAATTCTGACTGTTTTCGTCTGAAAAAGTCCTCGGCTTTACCAACCCTCTTGGGGTGTTTGGTACTCTGGAGCCGCTGCAGGTGGGCTGGCTTCATGGAATTATTTGACAGGATTGCGCAGCAAAAAAACACTGTGACTGCAGTGGATTATTCGATGTACAGGTAAATCCATGAGAAATATATTCCTCACTGTTTTGGGGAAATATTTTCCTAGGCCCATACTGTACCTTTGACCGAGTTTATCAGTTTGTTCTGCCCTCACTGAGCACAGGCCTGCAACCTTGGGCTGCTCTCAGTGTTTTGTCTCCCTGTTGCTGCCTGTTGGCGTCAGCTGATAGAGGTGTTATAGCAGAGGCGCGGGAAGGTAATTTGGGTGGGGGTGCTGAGGTGCTGTCCGATGTGCTAATTACGCACCAACGGGGGGGGGGTGGCAAAACCACACACACACAGCATAACAATGGACTCCAGTGAACACTATTACAGGCACAGAGCACGCACAAATGCACTAGCACACACACTACAAAGATGTAAAATATTATTTTACCAACAATGTGGAATTTATTGGCTACATATTACCAGTGGCGGCTCCAGAGTATTTTTGTTGGGTAATCTATGGTAGGGCTAACCCATACAGTGGTGGGGCTCAAGTCAGTATTTGCAATGTAATTACATACACGCTATATCGCCCCCTTGACAGTGAAACGCCACGCGTGAGGTTTAGATTATTTCCCTGTCTCAATCCAAATTGAACTGTATGAAATAAAAAGGCACATTTGTCTTGTAGTAAATAAAAAGGGCGACCTGGAGCCAATCCTGCAATTTCCCCACAGGTGAAAGAGTTGACATGCTGAAAACCCAACCCCTGCAGGGGGGTCTGGGGGGATTCTCCCCCAGGAGATTTTTTGAAATACTAACATAAAATACACATTCTGGTACTCTCTTGAGAAGAAAAATAAATAAATCTATTACTACACATTTAAAAAAATGAATGCCATTTTTGTTTTTTGTTACTTTGTTCTGAAAGCTGAACCTGCTGCTCCTCACAGAGAGAAGAGGGAAGAGGCTGTGTGATTACTTTACATTGTGGATAAGGGTGGATAGCCCCCATTGTTCTGTGTGTCAAAATGAAAGACAGCCCACACACCTATCAATCATCAAACCGTGGGGTCTTATTTCATTACGTGTTGATTTCTATCAACACGTAATGTTGTATCGATGTATATAGAGATGTACTACCGCAAAAGTATTCTCCGTCGGGGCTTCCTGCAACAACACCACGCCGTTATCGTGATTCTGATTGGCCAGAAGACATTATCAAAGATGTTTTATTGAGAAGACGATCACTACGTGACAAAAGTTTTCAAAACCGTTTCTAGTCTTCGGTATTTCCAGACAAGTGGCTACTGAAATCAATCTTACTAACTGCTGTCTGTGCAATTTACTCCGCGCGAGTTGGCGGACTTTATTTTGCTTACTTTAACATCATTTTTCATGGTGGGGCTAAGGTGGGGCTAAGCCATTTCTTGGTATGGCTGTAGCCTACCCCAGCCATACCCTGGCGCTGCCACTGCATATTACACAGATTATGCACGGCTGCAGCAGCAATAACCATAAAATAATAATTAAAATACCACAAACATGATATTGACCAGTATACAGATTATGCACATGATTTTGCAGATTTAGCGTTTTTAGAGAGAAAAAATTCCGAGATACGTTTTTGCGCCATGTCAGTTACTTGTGTTGTTGTGCGTCACGTTAAAAGTAGCCGACTAAAAACTAACAAAAAACTTTTTTTCCACATCTTTTTTATTTTTCTTCCCTCAAGCAAAATTATTTATTATATAGTTTTAAATTATCATTTGAATAATAACATATAATATAAAATATAATCTCAGGCACAATGAAATTAAATACATATATATAAAATTAAAATAAATGTCCTGACAGAGGAGCTCCGCACCGCCTGCCTGCCGCTAGGGGGTGCTGCAGCGCCCTCAGCACCCCCCTTCCCCGCGCCCCTGTGTTATAGTGCTTTATCTTGTTATGCAGCATGTTGATTATTCTCTCAGAGCTAAATACATGGGACTGGGGTAGAGATCTTCAGAATTGGTTTGGCAACCGCTGTGTCGTCTCGGCTCTGAACAGCTGTTCACCAGCGGTCCAGTCTGTGCCACAGTGACTCCGGACCGCACAGTTACTGTTCGCGGAGCAGCAGAGTTCAGCCGACAGACAGGAAGACTCGAGCACACAGCTCGCGCTTCATATATTAAAAAATAACACCATGCGCGTCATGATGGCACATAACAGCTCGCGACCGCAGATTATTTCGGCGATTAGATAAAATGTAAATTATATTTGACGCAACTTTAGTTACATTTCCATGACTTTTCCAAAACTTTGGGAAAAATATTGTTTTCCATAACTTTTCCAGGGCCTGGAATTTGCATTTTGAATTTCCATGACTTTTCCAGGTTTTCAATGACCGTACGAACCCTGTCTTTATACATCCATGGGTACAACTTCAGATAAAAATGAACACATAATGAAATATGACCCCCGGTTTGATGATTGACAGGTCACAGAACAATGTGGGCTATCTACCCTACCCACAATTCACACAGACAAGTTCAGCTGTCAGCACAAAGTGAAAAACAAACAATGCCATAAAATGTTATTAAAATGTCGGGTTGTAATGCATTTATTTATTTTTCTTCTCAGAGTGTACCAGAATGCGTAGTTTATGTTAGTATTTCAAAAAATCTCCTGGGGGAGAATCCCCCAGACCCCCCTTCTGGGGTTGGGTTTTCAGCACGTGTGCCTTTTTATGTTATACAGTTCAGCTTTGATTCAATCATCTCATTAAACCTTTTTTAGCATACTTTAGTTCTGTGAAGAGATATAAGGGATATATGCACTGTACTTCACTTTAATTAATATTGTATGCTGAAAAGCGTATATATTACAGCACGATTTTTTGTTGAATAGATTTGAGTGGTTAAAAATTTTGGGTCGCGATTTATTGACAAAGGAAAAAGTGGGTCCCGAGGCCTGACCAGTTGAGAACCACTGCTCTAAAGTATCTTATTTGGGAAACATGGTCTCTATGGTTTGGAGGACAATGTTTCCAGGAGGGGTATAATGGGTTTATTGTTAAATGTAGTAATTGAATTTTAAGATGTATTTGATACTATTTTGTTTCCATCCCAGGTGAAATCTTTCGTTATTTCTTCTGTGACACAATAGCCGCTTTCACACCAAGTACTTTGCCGTACTTAGTGCCGGCACTTAGTACCCCAGGGCACTAAGTACAGATCGCGTTCACACCGGAATAAGTTCCCTAAGGGAAGATTACGCAAATGAGCCGCTGACGTCACTTCTTCTTCTTCTGCTTTGGGTTTACTGGCAGGCCGCAAACAACTTCACGGCGTATATTGCCACCCGAAGTCCCCGGCCGGAAGTCCCCGGAGTTGGGGACCAGCAGCTTCTACTGAAGCCTCCCGAGTAAATCGCCAGAACGCCGACACCTCCTCATCACTCCACCGCTCCCATGTTTTTTTTTGTGTTGCCATAAGTTATTCTCTCTCCGTTGGTGCGCGGGGCTAATGCTAATGCTAATAATGCTAATGCCACAAATACAATGGCGGCTTCACAAAACTTTTCAGAGTTTTACGGGGCGTGGTTTGCAATTCGCCCAGCCAATAGAAATTGGTACTTTTTGGTACTTTTTTGGTACCACCTCTCTAGCAGGCACTAAAAATGGGGGTAAAAGTTCCGGCACTAAGTACTCTTTTTGGTATGAATGCAACATAAGGGGTACTAACGGAACTAAACGGGAAAAGTACTCCGGTGTGAACGCGCCTATTGGTTTCAGATGTTTTTTAATTCTTGTCACGTGAATCTTTTAACCCTCACATGATCCAGAGGGCAAATGAAACAACTTTTCACCTAAACAACTTTTTTCCTACATGGCCAAGCTCTCTCATGGTTTAGATCATGTCTCCAAGACAGGTATGATTCAATTCATTGCACAGAGTTGGGACTCAATTAGTTTCAGCACCATGGCTGAACAATTTTAAAGAATAAGTTTGTTGTGTGTTTAGGAAATTGTGGGTAAGGCAAAACACAACACAAGCAACATTTCATGGTTTCAAGAAGTTTAAAAATTATAGATAAGACTCTAAGGCCTAGTGGTCGACTGTAGACTGTTAACCCAGAATGCAAGTGCTATTTTCTACCCAGGTCAAAGCTGTCTTTCCCTTGCAATCTTGAGGAGGGAAGATGGATCATTCTGAGGCAGATCTTTTAAGGAGCTGCGTCTGGAGGCAGACTGGAGTGTCAATGAAGGCAGCTGAATGACTCCCTTCAGTTACTTCTTCCAGCTATTCTTCCACTGCTATTGTCTTATGGGTTTGGGTCAACACGAAGAACAAAACCCAAAACATCTGAGATGATTTACAGCCAAGTATATTAGTAATCTCAAACTCCAGAGAAGAAGATCTCCGTTAACTGCTCTTTTACAGAAGCCTCAGTTTTCTGATTACAGTTCCGTCCAATTCAAATGGTAATGATGTTGCTTCAGATGTCATCAAAGGATTTTGCTATGAGATGGGACATTACAGCATGAAGGCTAAGATAAAAATTCCATCTAATGGCTATGCATGGAGATCGGAATTTGCACCCCCTGAAGAAGTGTTTACTGGACAATATAACAGAAGCAGAACGAGTGGACGACAGTTACATCTATAGCTATAAGAGTTTTGGAAGATTTTTCATTATGTATGTACGTTTGTTAAACTTGAATGGGACAAATTGATTTTTTCCTCTTAAGCATACTGAGATTTTTTTAATGATTTCCCATTTTAAGTAAGAGTAGAATAGCGCAATAGTCTTTTCTTCCACTTTTTGTGTCACTTTTTGTGACCCTATGAATTCGAAATTCATAGGGTCCGTACAACCAGAAGAACTTTTTGTATCTCAGCCTGTGGAGTGAGACTATGGAACAGTGTGAATGTGGAGCTAAAGCCATGTCCAGACATTAACCAGTTCAAGAGGAAATACAGAGAAATTATTTTCTCGAGGTACAGGGATGGGGAAGGTGTTTGACTATGTGTATGTGTATATGTGTGAGTATGTAGGTGTGTATATGTATATGTGCATATATGTACATATGTGTATATGTATATATGTCAATCAACAGGTAAAGCAGATTAATAATAATAATAATAACAATAATAATTAATAATAATGATAATTATTATTATTAATTATAAATAAATCATTTAGGGACAAGGGGGTGAGATTAAATAAATTATACTTCTTCTCGCTCTTTCGGACTCTGGATTGCTGTCTGTCCTGCCGTGCTGTCGGGGGCTGATCGACCTGAGCTGCTGATCGACCCTGAGCTGCTGATCGACCTGAGCTGCTGATCTGGAATTAGGTGTGTTTCAGCACAATGTTGCAGAAAGTTACCCTCGTGTTCGCTTTTTTTCTGGGATTAATTGTCAGCCCGCATATCGGCAAAGCTGACGGATTGCCTCCCAGCGATGTCTCTGCTCACTTCGGACATTCGGATGGTGGAACCTCTGGAGCGCTGACTCCATCGGATAGTTTTTACCAAAAGCTGACGTTTCATGGCACGAAATGCGCTCTCCCGTATGCCATTTGACTCTGGACTCGCTAATATCGAAGGATCGGAGCGGCCCCGCCCCCCTGAGGAGTGAAGCGTCCAGAGCCCATGTGAAAAAATCATCTTCCAGGCTGTTAATATTGTTACTGCTTTTACTCTCTGGTATCGTTAACATCAACCCTGGTCCCGAGTGTTTCTCTGCTTCCTTGCAGCATTTGCCAACTCCGAATGAGTTTAGCTGTAGGCAGGATTGGGTTTTCTGCAAGTTAATGCTAGAAGCCTAGTGCCCAAATTAGATGTTTTCAAGACCTGGTTTTTAGTTGCTAAGCCTGATATTGTTGTAGTTTCTGAAACCTGGTTAAAACCGTCTGTCACTGACACTGTTATTCACATTGATGGATATAATGTATTCAGAGCGGATCGTAAGGGCAGAGCTGGTGGTGTTGCAATATACACTGCTGAGAAACTACAGTGCTCTGTCCTTCATTCGATTTCAATTCCAAGGCAATTTGAGTTGCTAGCAGTCCAAATAACTATAGCAAATGCTCCTCTCACTGTTATTGGCTGTTATAGTCAGAGCGGAGTATGACACCTGACTATTCCCTGTGTTTTTTATTTATCTGCTGTAATTTATTGTCTTTTATTGTGATTGTAGTAATGTGTTTTTATTACATGTACAGCACTTTGGCTCGACCAAAAATCGCTTTTAAATGTGCTTTATAAATAAAACTTGATTTGATTTGATTTGATAGGCCTCCATCGGCCATCATTGATGCAACTACTAGCCTTACTGAATTGTTGTCTACGTTTTCTTCTGAAATCATATTATTGGGTGATTTAAATTGGGACTGGCTGAGTGATAAATCTTCACAGTTTAAGCAGGTTTGTGATTCTTTGAACTTAACTCAGCTTATTGATAGTCCCACTAGAATAAACCCTGCCAAACCCAATAACGATACCCTTATAGATGTCATTCTAACAAATGCAGCTCATAAGTATGTGTCTGTTGGTATTCTTCCTAATGATATCAGTGACCATTGCACTATTGCTTGCGTTAGGAGCACTAAGTTGCCCAAAGCCAAGGGCCTTATAGTGCTCAGGCGCTGCTTCAAACACTTCTCTGAGCAGGCTTTCCTACTCGATCTGGCGGAGGTTAAATGGCACTTCATAGCGTTAATTCCATCTGTCGATGTTGCTGTCCAATTCTGTATTGATCACTTTTTATCGATTATTAATAGACAAGCCCCCCTTAGAAAATTTAGAGTTAAGAATAGGAACACTCCATGGTTTACTAGAGAACTATCTGATCTCATTCATGATCGCAATAAGCAATGGTCCTTAGCTAGAAAGTCTAACACTACTGACGACTGGCTTCTTTTTCGTGTCCTCAGAAATAAATGTTCAGCCCTTATTAAAAAAGCTAAAGCTGATTACTATCTGAGCTTAACCACCGATTGTTTTAATGACCATTCTAAGTTCTGGAAAACAATTAAATCACTTCAGAACAAGAAGGTTTCTAGTTTCCCACAAAAACTGAAGGTCAGTGATTATTTTATTTCAGATACAAATGATATGTCTAATGCCTTTAATGCTCACTTCAAAAAGGCTGGTCACATTTTTGATGACAAGAAGAAGAGAATTGTTTGGGCCAAGAAACACAAGGACTGGACATCATGAGTGGAAACTGTACTTACTACTTTGGTCTGATGAGTCGAAATTTGAGATTTTTGGTTCCAACCGCCGTGTCTTTGTGAGACGCAGAGAAGGTGAGCGGATGGTTTCTGCATGCGGTTCCCACCGTGAAGCATGGAGGAGGAGGTGTGATGGTGTTGGGGGGCTTTGCTGGTGTCACTGTTGGTGATTTATTCAGAATTCAAGGCACACTAGCATGGCTAACAACATTCTGCAGCGCCATGCCATCCCATCTGGTTTGAGCTTACTGGGACCATCATTGGACTTTCAACAACACAATGACCCCAACGAATATCGAATCCAAGTTTAGCGCTTTTTGAAAATATATATTAGGAATGACATGAAAAGCGGGAGAGAGATAGAGGGGGTGAGATGCATGTCATACTAACTCAGTATCATCCAGGGTGTGTGAGTGTCTCTCACCTGGCAGGTTGTTGACATCCTCATCTTTATTTATATATATTCAAACTATCATTTGTATTGTCTATGTTGTAAATTATAGTAAAAAAAAAAATCTATTATCACATCTAATTGAACATCAATTTAAGCGCACACAACAAAACAGGCTTGTGTGCATAGTATGGTTTTGAATAAAACACATCAGTAAATTATAAAGTGCATCAGACAACTCAAATCACTCCATTTGAGCAATTTATTTAGAATGTCACTAATTTAACTAAAGTGATTTAACCTAAGTGAAGCCAACCTGAGGAGTGGGCACTACAGTCAGGAACTAGCTTACTTTTTAAAATTCCACTCCAAGGGCAGTAAATATTACCTCCGCCAATCGCATGGCCCGGGTATATGTTGCTATCCCCGGGATGACCTTTACCTTTAAAAGGTAACCTCTCAGTGACAGTTTTTCACTCTGTTTATACCATTTTTTTAATACACACACACAGTACAAATACACAAAGGTATAGTTGCATTTAGAGAGGCCAGGGAGCAGTTAGGGGTTTGGTTCCTTGCTCAAGGACACCTTGGCAGTGCAGGAAGTGAACTGGCACCTCTCCAGCTACAAGTCCACACTCCATATTTTTGGTCCGATCGGGACTTGAACCAGCAGCCCATAGGATCCAAGGCCATTTATTTGAAATGTGCAACAGTCACATTACAATTTTAGCAGCACTGTTGAACATTTTGAAAATGTATTTGTAAGCCTCTTTGCATTTCTATCTTTATAGCCAGTGGTGTAAAGTAACTAAGTACATTTACTCAAGTAAAAGTAAATGTTTTAAGATACTAGGGCTGCAGTCGAATTGTCAGTTTCTCTTAGGAACCTTCCTAACGGAATGAAATTACACGGAAGTACCTCAGTAGCAGCCATGATAAGAGTCGTTCGAATTCTAGTCTAGATGATAGGAAAGGAGGTTTCAAACTTCCTTTATAACCTCCTTTAGCTTAGGAAACACTGGATCTTCCTTTACGAAAGAAAAAGAGACAATTCTGCCCCACAATGCCTTGCGGCCGCAACATTTAAGGCGAGGGAACATTCGGCCGTTCACGGAAACAACCGATTATGACCGAGAAATGATATCATGAAAGTTACGGTGCTTATTAACCTTTTTAAAACATATGTGGTAAGTTGCCAAAGTGCTTTGTTTTGAACGTTCATGAGTATTATAATCAAAAGGAGAAATATGAACGTGTTTTTACTGAAATGATCAAATAAAGTCAACATGTCACAGTCTTTACTGAGCTGTGTGGGGTTTGTTAAACTTTTAAAAGATGTTTGAATGGTGATATACACAGTGATAGATGTTAAGGACTAGCGTTTATAATAAATACATTTGTATTTATTTTAAGATCTTTTCATAGTTCATACGTATTGGGATCATTTGTATTCATGTGGACCGGAGGAAGAGGGTGACGAGCATAAGTTTCACTTTCCTTATTTATTTCAATTACAACCTCGTTCATGAAGAATTTATGTTTCTCTGTTGTCCACGTTCATAAAGCATAAAACAACAGCATCAGAGCGCGGTGCAGTCTCTAGATGCGTCCGCCGTTCTTATTAAACATCCATGTAGTCCGCTCACTCCGCTGTATAGAAAACTGTAGTTTCCCCACAGCACCAGACGCATATTCATGACGTCCGCTGGCGCATCATAAATATCTCGGATAGTGAAAGTGCAGTCGGATTCTCAAAGCACCGCAGTCTCTTCTCCTAAATCCTTTTGAATTCTCCTATCCACTATTCCTTAACCCTGTGACGTTTCCCACAGAGGTTAAGGAATAGACGATAGGAATAGACGATAGTAGCAGATTTTTGGACTATTCGACTGCAGCCTAGTACTTTACCCGAGTATTTAATTGTTTTGCTACTTTATACTTCTACTCCACTACAGTTCAGAGGTCAATGGTGTATCTGCACAATGACTACTTTTACTTTTGGTACTTTCTGAATGCAGGACTTTTACTTGTAACAGAGTAATCCTACACTCTGGTACTTCTACTTTTACTCAAGTACAAGATCTGAGTACTTCTACTTAAGTACAAGATCTGAGTACTTCTACTTTGACTTAAAGGGGACCTATCATGCAAAATGCACTTTGTGATGTCTTTTATACATACATATGAGTCCCCGGTGTTCCAGGGAACTCACAAAGTGTCCGAAAACACAACCCTCTCTCTTTTCCTCCATACCCAAATCTCTAAAAACGGGGCTGCAACGGATTTGATACGGGTGGATTTTTTATGTGCACCTTTTTGACGTAATGTAGGTGCACTCCGCCTGATTGGTCAACTCTCCACCAATCAGGGGAATGAGAGGTTGGGCCATGTTGACTCTCCACTCGTAATCATAGCAAGCATGATAACATGACGCTCGTGCCGGGGCCGTGTCACGCCCCCCTCTTCCGCATGGGGGAGTGGTCAGCTGAATCAGACCTTGCAAAGACAGAGCTGGAGTGAGGCAAAATGAGGCATGGCTAAAATGCATGATCTGTTTCGTATTTTGAAAATAAAAACGTATTAATATACCTTATATATATATATATATACCTTATATATTATTTAAATATAGCATGATAGGTCCCCTTTAAGTACAAGATCTGAGTAATCATCCCACCTCTTTTTATAGCCTTAACGTGGGTTTTAAAACATATCAATATTGACATGTGATAGTGTGTAACAATGTACTCATGAAAAAAATCAATTAGAAAACACAAGCTTAAGCTAACGTTAGGAGTTTGTAACAATGTATGCTAGATAGCAGGCTAAACGATTTATTAAATCATATTGCGAAACATTCACTACACATCACTGCCGCTCCGACACTGAGCCCTGCTCACACAGTGCTCCGAGACCACCAACGCTCCGACACTGAGCCCTGCTCACACAGTGCTCCGGTTCCTGCCAGAGTGACTCCGGCGATCACAGTGACTAATACCAAACGTAGCTTTATACGGTCTGTGTTAACGTAGCTGCCTGAAGGGAGTCCGTAATCAGGAAGAGAAATAACACCCTGATGGCATAGAATAGAAAAACACAGACGGTGTCTTTATTCTTTTTAATGTTTTTGTAACAAAAAGACAAAGGCGAACAGGATGAATTGTAATGACTGAGGATCTTCTCATTTAGCTCCACCACAAGTTAAAGGTGTCATTTGGGTTGTTTATTAAGACTAAAAGCATTTACACAGCAAAAACACAAAACAAGCTGTTGAGTTTAGGTGGGAAGGAGTACAGGAAGAAATGACAACTTAAATGTTACATTATTTTTTATGAAATGAGCTCTGAAAACCGTTTCACCAACATCCCTCTCCCATTTCATGCGAGTCATGGGTAGAGGTAACACACACACACACACACACACACACACACACACACACACACACACACACACACACACACACACACACACACACACACACACACACACACACACAACACACACCACACACACACACACCACACACACACACACACACACACACACACACACACACACACACACACACACACACACACACACACACACACACACACACACACACACACACACACACACACCTTCCCTCTCCCCGATTCTGCCGTCCATCTTTCTCCACAGCATCTGAAAACACACATCAGATTGAGTTCCAAAGAATGCTACGTTTGAAATTTGAAATGGTAAACAAAAGGTACATCACAAAAATGTGGGAAGATCTAAGAATTTCTACTCAGATTTACCTAAAACCCCACTAAAATCAAACTTTTTAGAATTGTTATAATTTGCTTTAAAGTGGACCTATCATGCAAAATGCACTTTTATACGTCTTTTATACATGAATATGTGTCCCCGGTGTTTCAGGGAACTCACCAAGTGTCAGAAAATACAACCCTCTCTTTTCCTCCGAACCCAAATCTTTTAAAAACGGGGCTACAACGAGCGGATACAGATTCCATCCGACCCGACGTCAGCCCGGAATAGTGGGCAGTGACGCTCCGCCTACATGGGCAACGCTCCACCTGTCAGAACACCTCGGCAAATGTCTGCTTGTGTGTTCTAAACATTTTGCCTCGGACATGTTTATCAACTTCCCTGAAGTGAAAAGAGGATATGCCTCCAATCTAAGGCTAAAAACTGGATCAATACCAACCGTCCGGGACCAGGAAACATCCAATTTGGAAGCTGTACGTTTTTCCATGTTAATATTTGCATTCCTTTTTATTTAGCGGTGTTTTTCCTGATAAAGTTATCTCTACTACGTAGCTTGTAGCATGTAGCATGTAGCTTGTAGCATGTAGATGAGACGTGATGTGATTCAGCAGTCTTTATTACTTGTTTGCGCACATGAATATACATATGTGTGTGTGTGCAAGACTGTTAGGATACAACAGTGTGTGTATGTGTGCGCAATTGTTGCAAGGAGGGGGGAAAAACACAACGCTGCACAGCTCCGTTGATGGGACTTGGCTAATTAGCGGCTAGCACTCATTACAGTCTGTCTACTGAGCTCAGCCCCTCTCCAACACATCAGCTTTGCTAAATAGACAGCGTTAGCCCCCATCTTTTGGGATTTCAGATTATAATTATCCAAATAGTATTTTCTCATCCTGAATACTAAATTGAGATGATTTTGTTCTAACTATGTTTCTTCTATACAGGCCAGCACCCCACATACTACCAGCGGAAAACCTGTGATGATAGATGATAGATTCTGCATGTCAGACAGACCCACCGAAGCTGCGTAATGTATTTTTTATGGGTTCAATGAACCATTGATTTTGACAATAAAGTTCCGACAGTTTATATAAAATGTGTCATGATTATTCATGTTTGATGGGTAAAGTATATGCAGATTTCAAAAGCAAAAGGTTGTGTGTGGACTTTTTTTGTCATCAACAAATGGGTGTGTTATGCCATTGCTGTGTAGTATATAATATAATAGTAACGCCATGTACAATGACAGAATGAAATGAAAGATTGCATAAAACCATATACACCAGTATTTATTTTCATAAACAATATTAGCATACGTTTTACAAATTCGCATACGCTCGTGGCGCCTCGTGCCTCGCCCCGTAGCCTCGCCCCGTGCCTCGCCCCGTGCCTCGCCCCGTGCCTCGCCCCGTGCCTCGCCCCGTGCCTCGCCCCGTGCCTCGCCCCGTGCCTCGCCCCGTGCCTCGCCCCGTGCCTCGCCCCCCTCTTCTGCAGGGGGGCGTGGTCAGCTGCAGCTCATTTGCATTAAAGCTACGTCACAGAATCAGCCCTTGCAAAAACAGGGCTGGAATAGAGCAAATAGAGCGAAATGAGGCATGGCTAAAATGCATGATCTGTTTGGTATTTTGAAAAAAAACCTTCACAGACATGTTTTATATAGGTATGGCCCTACAATATATTTTTCAAATATAGCATGATAGGTCCACTTTAAATTGGAATAATGCTACCTACTAGCTTGAAGCCCTAATTATTAATTGGTGTCAGAAAAGTAATGGAAATAAAACACATATGTGTATTCTTTAGCTTCAAAGTCAAATGGAATAACAAATATAAATACACATCTGTTTCTAAATCTTAGTTTTTTTGTGCTTATACTTTTAAAGGAGTTGGTCAACATTGATAATAATTGTTATTTCAAGATTAATCTTGAGCTAGATACCCGATGGTTAGCCCAGCTTAGCGTCAACATGGCCATCCTGGGTTCTTTCAAATTTCACAATACACAAAACCTCTTAAGCTCACTAATCATTATTATTATATATTTATTGAACAAGGACTAGAATAGATGGCGCCTCAGCGGGGTAAATCTCCGTTTAGAGCAGATCTTTTGTTCTGCTCCGAGTGGGGACAAAGCTTCTCAAAGTGCAGTGCCATGATATCTGATCTTGGAAACCAATCACATCTTTGAGAACAGAATGAGATCGTCAAAGCTGAGGAGATTGAATTTGGATTGTATATTGCAATGATGGTGTTTTAATTAATTATTCTAAAAATGTGAAAGCTTGTTTGAAAAGAATCTCAACCGGTTTAAGCAGTCTTACTGACCTGAGACCAGCAGGTGATACAATGCTGAAGATATGAGTCATGCTGTGTTTGATGCTTCTACTGTTAATGAGTTCCTAATATGTCTACATTCAAAGATGTTATATTCAGTTTTCAACTCGTGTTTTTAATCAATATGTATGTCGTTTTTTAAAACTGTATACAAACAGAAATCTAAAAATATCAATTTAAAATTGTAGTTGCTTATGCGCTGGAATTATTTCTTGGTCACCCGTGTTTCCAGCAGCCTGATGGATCTTTACAGCGCATGCTGCCAGAATTGGTTGGTGAACACAATTTCTTATGTCTCAAATGGAATCAAACTTTAAAAATGTTCCGTTCTTTTTTTTAAGTAAACGTTCTGCCAAGCTTAATGAATCGCTTTTTATAAGCATAATTTGAGGCAGGAAACAATTAATGATATTTTTCATATACATCTACATAGGGCTGTGCAATTAATCGTATTTAATCTCTATTACGATTTTGGCTTGCAACGATTACGAAAACAACATAATCGAAATAAAACGATTATTTTGCTGCGTGCGCTTTCGCCCCTCCCTAAAAGCCCTCTCGGCCAGGTTGTGAGTGACAATAGTTGTGTGAGTTCAGCGCGAGCGAAGATGGCAGAACAAGAGCAACTCGTGAACAAGAAAGGCAAAACCAATTTTGCTGTTTGGAAATACTTTGGGTTTAAGGAGTCCGACGTGGAACAAAGAAAAGTACAGTGCAGCAGGGGCGGACTGGCCATCTGTGTGTTCTGGAGAATCACAGACGGCCGGCTCGGCTTGACAGTTCACGAGAGTTCCCCCTGGACTTCATCCACCACATCACAGTCATCAATTAAGGACGCGCTTTACAGTGCAACGGCCTACTCAACCAGCTCGCAAAGACACAAAGATATCACAGATGCCATCACATTCTACATAGCTAAAGACATGTGCCCAGTTAGCACGGTTAGCAACCAGGGGTTTAAGCAACTGGTTAACACTATGGACAACTGGTTAACACTATTGACAACTGGTTAACACTATGGACAACTGGTTAACACTATGGACAAGCGTTACGCGATGCCGTCTCGGCATCATTTCACCAGATCTGCACTGCCTGCCCTATATGAGAAATGCCGTGGGGAAGTTGAAAAAGATGTGGCTTCAACTGAATACTTTGCAGTTGAATTCTACTTAAAGTTCAGGGTAATCAACTGTTAAAAAGATACTGTTCAAATTGTTTTTACAGTTCAATAAATGGATGTTTTCAAAGTCAATGAATAATCGTATTTAATAATCGTGATATCAAAATTGACCAAAAATAATCGTGATTATGATTTTTGCCATAATCGAGCAGCCCTACATCTACATCTTCCATTCCAGTTATCTTCATGCTGTGTTCAATTACTTTTCAATGTATTGGATATTCTGCCATTATCTGGACGCTGGTCGCTTTCACTCCCAAATCACTGTTTAGTTTATAATAGTCCATGTTTGTCCTACTGACGAGAACCATGTACACTTTGCAAAAGCCTGACACAGCCTCTCTATCTCCACTTCATATATCTTTACAAAACAGCTGTGTCATCCTGTTAGTCTCCACCTTTTGTGATTATGTTTAGTCTATTCTTAACACTATACATCCCTCTTCTCTGCGTGCGTGCGTGCGTGCGTGCGTGCGTGCGTGCGTGCGTGCGTGCGTGCGTGCGTGCGTGCGTGCGTGCGTGCGTGCCCGTCCCTCACCACTTGGCAGCAGTGCTCCTCCTCTGCTGAGAAACACTGTAGATCTCCTGCAGCTGTTTCTTCTGGTCGTCGCTGAGTGGCGCAGTCAGACTCTGGTACCATGCTGCATCAGCATTCTGGATCCCTAACACACGTGGGTTTAGATCAGGAAATGTCAGATCAAATAATTAGTAAGTGTTTCAGTGACAAAAGCAGCTGTGGTAAAAACAAACCCGCGTGTGATGTAGCATGGAGACCAATCCCTAAGCAGTATCTGAATCTGAAAACTAAATTCAAAAAAAAAAAAATTGTATTTGCAGATTACTCCAGCTAACACATATTGGGTATTCCCAGAATCATTTTTTTGTTTAGAAATAATACCTTATCAGTTTGTTTATTTATTTAATATGTTCTACATTGCTTTTTATACATTTTTTCCTTCTTATTTATTTTCATCGTTATGGGGTTGAATTATTATTTCAGCTGGAAATTGCCTTGCAATATTTGTATTGGTGTATATGAGTGCATTTGGGTACTTATACACTTGAACATATGGTGCTTATGTATATTTTGTGTGTGTGTGTGAACATATGAATGTAAAAAAAGTAACTTGAAAATAAGTGTTCACAATGTTTATATGCATATATTATTATTATTGTTTATTTGCCAAGTACATGTGTACATATGTATATATTTATATATAGAATTTTCCTTTTCAAAAAAGATAGTCAACCGCTATTGACATGTGCAGAAAATGATCCTATATCTAGTTTTCATATATATATATATATATGCATTTATTTTTTTCCTGCCCTAACTGTAATTTCTTTTTCCTCCAGTTTTCTTTATCTCTTTGTACTCCTTATTTCTATACGTTTTTGACGCAATAATGCCAATGTTGTATTAGGATGATTCACGGGAGGGCTACTTCCCATAAGCTATGTTTCAGCCCTCCCGCTTCTACTAATTGTGTTCATCTTTGCGTGTATGAATTATACTTTTTTTTTTTTTTATGAATTAGTAGAATAAAAAAACCCTCACTTACTTAGCAGGGCGGAGGTGAAGAAGCTATACTCGTCCTCTCCGTTGTCGTAGTCCAGCGGAGTGCTGTACTCCTCCAGGGGCGTTCCCTCAAACCCGTCGTCATCCCAGTAATCCTCTTCGTCGTCGTCGTCGTCGTCCTCCTCCTCCTCCTCCCCAGCCTGACTGCTGGACTGATGCTGCATGGCGCTCTGGTTCTCGCTCACCTCATCTTCATCACTGGGAATTCCTCTGTCCATACACAACATCATACAATCATTAGGATCACAGCCTTCATAATTCCCTATGTCTTCAGACTTCACTCTCTTGAACCGAACGACAGACACTTGACAGACACACAGAACTGCATGATACGAATATTTATCTCATTTTTAGCAGGAACCGTACTGGCAGCAAAGCCCGGCAGCTGTTAGTTCACTGTAGACCCATTTTACAATGAAAGGTACATTTAAAGTCCTTACCTATTTTAAAGTTGAGCTTTTTTATATTTGTACAATTTCATAATGTGCATTTTTTCCAGTGATGAAATTGCCAAATTGCATCCACTACAGTTGACTGTGGTCCTAACAACAAGGACATATTTCACCTTTAAGACTGCATCTTATTAAGGGAAAATCCTGACGAGAAACAAAGTTAGACAGCTTTATAAAGAGAGGGAGAGAGAGAGGGAGAGACATAGAAAAGAGTCACACCGACACTATGTTCACAAAGCGGTTCTGCCTCACATCATCTCACAGAACACAAACCCAACTACCTCACTCACTGAAACACTTATTCCTACACAAAGTCAAACACAATGCTATCTGAATCTGCTCGTTCATGTTCAAAAAGTATTGTTTTCCCTGTAAGGAAAACATGTCATTTTGCTTCTGTTGAATGTGATGAAATCCATGTACTTCAAATACCCGGCCGCAGGAGAAACTCTGAGCTCAGTGTGCTACAAGATTAGTAGACAAGCTTTCATCACCGAGCCAATCGGGTTTCTTCCCTCTGCTCTCTGTCTGTCTTATTATACTTAGTTTACATCCTCTAACCCTGTCCTGCACACTTCTTTATGTTATCTTCATTATCCT
The DNA here is from genome assembly GCA_031216635.1 of Dissostichus eleginoides. Taxonomy (NCBI): domain Eukaryota; kingdom Metazoa; phylum Chordata; class Actinopteri; order Perciformes; family Nototheniidae; genus Dissostichus; species Dissostichus eleginoides. The sequence continues at coordinate 23,689,887 of CM062283.1, read as the reverse complement.
CCAATCGTCCTGATTATTTTCTCACCATTCTGGTCTTCGTCCTGTGCCCCTGCATTGGCCAGCAGGTCTGGTTTGTTGACGAGGCGGGAGGCGTAGAGGTGTTTGAGGCCCAGGAACAGAAGCAGAACTGAGGGGAGGATCTGGGCGACCCCCTCCAGCACTGGGGGCCGGCGGGGCAGCTCCATCAGCACGCTCAGGCCAACGATGCACATCTTACGGTCATGGAGCCTGGGGAGTGGAAGAGAGCCCAACGTTTAATTAAATACACAACACGTGCAGACCTGGTACACTTTCAAGAGCCCCTGCTTGTCTGTGTGTGTGTGTGTGTGTGTGTGTGTGTGTGTGTGTGTTTATTTGAGCACTTTGATAGTGATCTTTTGTTCCATATCCAGCCAGTAAAAACGCAGGTAGGGCCGCTGCCCTCCCGCCTTATCCTCACTGTAAAGTCAAACAGAGCCTATGGCTTTAATTAATATAAAATAAAAAACAGATTACAAGTAGTCGAAAAATAATATATATGGATACATATCAATAACAAAATAGCTTAATTTTAATCCGAAATTAAATACTTAGAGCTACAAATATGTTTCATTTAAATACAAATCACCAATTAATAGGGATAGAAACAGGTGTGTGAGGATCACAGGCGGTCCTGCCTCCTCTGACAAGCTGGGTGTAATCACCCTAATCACAGAGCCCAGTTCTGCATCCTGAAGAAGGATTTAAATAGTTGCTGTGTGCAATCCTGGTAGACTGAAGCGTGTAGACGGGAGGCATTTCTACCAAGTCAGGACAGGCAGCCGGTGAGATCAGATCCATGATGTTGTGTGAGAGCTCCGCAGAGCCGCTAATGTTTATGTTCTGTTAGATTGTTTGCGTGTGTCCCACGTGTCTTGTTAGAACTCTGCGCAGCGTGTTCAGATGTAGGTTTCAATGTGGTGCGCTAATTGTGTGGAACATTCTGAGTTTAGACGCTCTGTTATTTATCGTCAGAAGGATAGGTAAAATAAGGAATATATTTATTCTTAAAAAGTATTAATTTTGATTTACTAAAAACCTTTCTAATAAGATCCTGTTAAATGTAATCCACTGAAGATTCCTGCTAAAAGGGGAGAAAAGAATCTTTCTTAAAGAATTCATTTGATTTATTAGAAGCATCGATAGTGAAGTCTTGTTTTAATTCATTGAATACTTCTGTTAAAAGGAGGAAAGAATCTTTTCTTGTTTAAAAATAATTAATTTGATTTGTTAAGAACATTTCTAGTAAAGTCCAGTTAATTAAATCTGCTGAGATTTTAAAAGAGCTTGGGTTTAAAGAAACGTTTTATGTTTAAAATGGATATTTCTGTGCTTAGTCCGCTAAATCTATGTGTAACATATTCATAATTAAGGCAGCAGTTGCCGAACAAATGTATTGTTTACATGCTTTATTTATTTGATAACTTACAAGTTCTAAAATGCATCTTTCTTGTCTTCAAAGGATTTTCACCTGCACAAAGTGACCCAGTCAGCAAAGACATTTAAGTGAACTGCTAAATAAAAAGTCTGAAAAGAAAAGCTGTGTCATTGGAGTGGAATCCTGTTCTCAAAGTCCAGTAGATGCTTCAAGTCCCTTCAAGTGGGGAATCTGCACAAAAACAGAGGAAACTTGACACTCACAGGTGAACTTTTCTGATCTTATGGGATTTAAATATTACAGTTAAAAAGGGAAAATAATTGAGTCCAGTTATGTAAAAAATAATTTGATATAAAGGTCTATTTTGAAAGAAGTACAACAACTGAGGGAGAAAGATCATTTTAACTGCATTGATTGTACTTAACGAAGACATTTGTTTTCCCAACTTTAATTTGGTCCTAAATTTGTCTGAAATGGCCAACATTAGCTCCAAAGGACGACTTTTTGGGGATCTCTACTACGCGTCGTTGCAATGTTCAGGCAGTCCAGTTTTTCTTATATCCAAAAAAACTATTCTATTGTCTAGTAAAATAAGTCTGTGGCTGAATATAAACATTCAAAATAAATTGTCTGAGCAAACACTAAGAGCACATCCCTACCAGCGATTTAATCCATGAGATAAATCTCACTCCAAATACATTTTTCAAGAACTTTATAGAGTAAGGACTATTACTATTACCTGGCAGCCTCTCTGCTCAGCCTCTCTGCCACCTCTCCTATCTGCATGTGGGTTGTGTGTGTGTGTGCATGTATATCCTCTGTGTTTCTGCATGTATATCCTCCCCTGTGTGTGTGTAATGTGTGTAAACACAACAGAGTGGGGAAAGACATGTCCCTGTAAGGGATTAATAAAGTATTTCTACTTCTTTCTAAACACAATCAAAGGCCATTCCTTAATCTAAACTCAAGCTAAACATATCCTGTTTAGTGCGTCTAGGAGAGCACATATTATTTAGAAGATGTCGGAAATGAGTGTCCTTCGAGACCGTTTGGTTATTGTTTATTGGTTTAGCAACTCTTTTAGATAAGGTCTTTGCCAAGATGTTCAGGGGCCTCATTTATAAAACTTTATTCACGTGACAAGATGGCGTACGCAGGAACAAAGGATATTCAGCCCGGTTGTTGGCCCGGTAAGAAACTCCATTTTGGAGGGCCAGGAAAAAGGTGAAAAAGTAGCCCTGAGCCGGAACTACCCCTAGTGGAAAAGCAAAAATAAGGGGGCCTGGTTTGGCACGGCATGCTTAAACCGTGCTACGCGCTGCAGCGGAAATGCGCCATAAAAGTCCCATGTGGCCCTGGGCTTTTAGCACTTTTTATTTCCTCCATGTCATGTCCTTCTCCAATCTGCTTAAATGTAAGGAATTAACATGCCTCTATAAATGAGTCCATAACTTCAGGTGGTGCATGGACTTGAGGTGAACAAATCTTCATATAAATGCCAAAACGTATTTGTGATATGGCTATGAGAGGTCAAACGTGAAGTAAGTCTGTTTAGTAAATATAAAGGCTTTAGATTTCTTTCTGAAAATAACTCATTAAGTGTGTTTGTTTTTGATTATGCAACTCAGTGGATGGCTGGGCGGCATGTTCTGCACATCTAGCTTTTGCATGTGGTCCTGTAAATGTGACCGTTCTAAGTGGTCTTGTTTCTATCTTGTCAATTTGTCAAATATTCATGTCTCTCGGGATGTCTAATTGTATAGCCAAATACATGTGGAGTTCAGGAAAAAAATGAATTGTAAATTCTGACAGTACCATCTAATGCGAACACAATGACATCAGTCAGTTCAGTAGCATTAATTGACACATGTGTAATAAAACCAGTGTAAGTTGACTTCCGGTGGCGCCATGAGGTAGGAGACGGGGTGGAAACTAGCTCGTCCAAAAACCAACGAAAATAAGCTCTTTAAAACAATATTTAAGGCAGTAAGTGGGACAAAACTTGACGGATAAAACTAATTTAAAAAAGGATGGAAAGAAAACTGAAAACTGGGAAGAAAAATATTACGAGTGACCGACACAACGAGGCCGGAGATGAAGTGTGTGAGCGGAGAGGAGGACTCGGTGATACTGGCGGAGATACGCAAGCCAAGAAACGAGCACACAGAAGCGGCTAACGACAACAAAAAGGTTCTGGCACGACTAGACAATGTCTTTAAAGAACTGGTGGAAAGAACAGCCTTGTTGGAGCAGCGAATGGTGAATACTGAAGAGAGGCAAGGGGACACGGAAGACAGGACGGCGCGGCTGGAACGATCGGTTACCTTCCTGCTTCACCAAGAAGCAAAGTTAGCTGCCAAGTGTGACGTTTTGGAATCAAGGTCGAGACGCAACAATGTGCGGATACATGGCATACCCGAGGGCTCTGAGAAAACTGACACAATAGGATTTATATCTGGCTTTATTCGTTCATCACTGCAAATCCCGGCCGAGGTGGATATTCGCATCGAAAGAGCGCACCGCTCGCTGCTCGCCAAACCGAAGGAGAACACGGCTCCTCCGAGGGCGATAATTGTTCGCTTTCTAGACTACAGGGTGAAAGAGCAGGTCATACAGCAGGCATGGAAACAAAAGACCACATATGAGGAACGGACCATCTACTTCAATCAAGATTACACGAATGAGGTTCAGAAAAAGAGAAAGCAGGTGCGGGACGTAATTAAAAAGTTAAAGGACAAGAACGTCAAGGCAGTCCCCATGAGGCTGAGAACGCAAAGCAGTTGGACAATGGTGACGAGACAGAAGGGGAGTCAGCCTCACACCACAGGGCCAGACCCACAGGCCGTCACTGAATAAACTCACGGTCATGATCACTATGGTAAGGACGAGAAGAAGGACTAGAACAATTATATACAAAACCAGGAGAAGGTCCTGAAGCATAGTGAGACAATTAGAGATATGCCTAACATAATGTACATATAACACGAGCAGAGCTTTTTAGAGTAATATACTACCTGTGCAAACTACTGGAAATGTTGGTAATATAGAGCAAATTCACAACTCACTTAGAGTAAGTAGCAACTTTACATAACAGCTGGAAGTTGCAGGTGCACATAGTGCTATTTCCCCAGGGAGAATTCGCCACACCTCTCTGGTTAGGGGACTTTTGGGAGTCATGTTGTTTTGTCATTGTTTATGTGTTCTGATGGAGATGTTTATTGTTTACCTTTTTCGCTGTGTGTCGTTTTGCACAGTTGTTTTGATTTATATGAGGTGCAAAGCTGAGGGGTTTCAACATAAATCAATATGAGTAGGTTTAATATTGTATCCTATAATGTCCACGGTTTAAATCACCCCATAAAAAGGAAAAAGATAATGAGCCAACTAAAGAAACTAAAATGTTCAATTGCGTTGCTTCAAGAAACCCATCTTGTCGAGGTTGAAAGCCAAAAGCTAAAAAGAGAGTGGGTAAACCAAGTATTTCATGCTTCATATGGCAAGAGAAGGGGTGTGGCCATACTAATTAATAGATCTTTGCCATTTTCAGCGGAGAGAGTGATAAAAGATAACATGGGAAGATTTGTAATGGTAATTGGCTCTATTGGAGACATGGCTATTTCCATACTGAACGTGTACGCCCCAAATGAAGAGAACGAGGATTTATTTTTAAACATAGCTAAGATTATTACTACTAATGGAAAAGGCATGATAATAGTTGGAGGGGATTTTAATACTGTACAGAACGGCAAATTAGACAGGTTGCCACCAGAACAAGGACCAACTTCCAACAAATCTAAGGTGTTGAACAATGTTGTTAAAGAGCTGGGTCTCATAGATCCACGGAGAAACAACAACCCCAGAGGGAAGGATTTGACTTTCTACTCTAACCCACATGGTAGCTATTCAAGGATAGACTTTTTTTGTGTGTCACAACAACATATACACAAAGTCTTGAATTGCGACATAGAGACTATAACCATAAGTGACCATGCTCCTATAACATTGACTATACATTGGGAAGAGAATCTTTTTTCAAATATTGGCAGCTTAATGTGTCAATTCTATCGGACCAGAATGTGGTGAAGGAGATAAAACAAAATCTAATGGAGTACTTTCAAATGAATGATAATGGAGAGGTATCTCCGTCAACTTTATGGGAGGCTGGAAAAGCAGTTGTTAGAGGGAAAATAATTGAAATAACATCTAGGCTGAGAAAGGCTCGTCTGGAACAGCAAAACAGTTTGGAGAGTGAAATTAGAGAATTGGAGGCAGAACATAAAAGAACATCCAACAATAGCACCTTACTTGAACTAAAAAGAAACAGATGTAAATTGGATGAACTGTTTGCAAAACAAAGATACTATGAGATGGGCAACAGAGCAAGTCGCCTTCTCGCATTCCAACTCAGAAAGGCCCAGACAAATAGGATCATTTCAAAAATAAGACACCCTAATTCTAAACAAATGTTGGCAAACCCATTAGAGATAGCAGGAGCCTTTGCAGATTATTATGAAAAGCTATATGATGACTCAGACTCTAAGTTTATAGAATCCAAAACACAACAATTTCTTCATAGATTACATTTACCACCATTAACAAAGGGGGAGGCATCTAAAATGATACAGCCAATTTCATTGCAGGAAATATCTGACACTATAAAAACTTTGAAAAATAACAAATCCCCTGGTACGGACGGGTTTCCAGGTGAATTTTATAAATGTCTAAAAGAAGAGATTACACCAATATTATTTAAAGTTTTTAATTATGCTCTGTCTTCAGGTAATCCACCGAAAACTTGGTCTGAAGCCATTATATCTGTCCTACATAAGGAGGGCAAAGATCCGACTTCATGTGAGGGATATAGGCCAACTAGCTTGCTTTGTAACGTTCTAAAAATATTGACGAACATACTGGCTCGGAGAATGCAAATATGTATAACCAAACTTATCAAACCGGATCAAACAGGTTTTATCCCATGTAGGCAAGGGGCTAATAATATTAGGAGAACATTAAATCTCATATCATGTACTAAAAGAAATCCTCAGCCAACCATGTTACTAAGCCTAGATGCACAAAAAGCTTTTGATCGAGTCAAGTGGAGCTTTTTATACAACACACTGGATGCTTTTGGGTTTCAATCGACCTTCATAGATTGGATAAAAATGGTGTACAGCTGTCCAAAATCACGTATTAGAGTAAATGGTTGTTGCTCAGATTTTTTTAACCTTAAAAGAGGAGTTAGGCAAGGAGATTGTTTAGGTCCGTTACTATTTGCCGCAAGTATCGAACCGTTGGCCGAACTAATAAGACAAAATAAAAACATAAAAGGAATAAGAGACAATGGGGGGAAGAACACAAAATGTCATTATTCGCGGACGATATATTAACACATAAGTGAGCCTTCCTCATCTATTCCAGCTTTGTTGAACAATCTTAATGAATACGGGGAGATATCAGGTTATTTGACCAATGAAGCAAAATCTGTAGCTATGATGATCTCAGGTGACCGTCCAGCAGGGCTGGAGGGTCAGGTTCCATTTAAATGGTCCACAAAAGGATTCAAATATTTGGGTATTAATATTACTCCTACCACATCTCAGCTATTTGAGGCAAACTATGGGAAACTGATAAATGAGATAAAAAAAGATGTTGACAGGTGGGGAATTCTACCTCTTAATCTAATGGGGAGAATAGAAACGGTTAGGATGAATATACTGCCAAGACTTTTATTCCTGTTCCAGTCATTGCCTATTGTGATCCCTAAATCTATTTTTAAATTACTGGACAACATAATATCAAAATTCCTGTGGCAAAATAAAAAACCGAGAATTAAATATAAGACACTTCTATGTACAAAAGAGAATGGAGGGTTGAATCTACCTCATTTAAAATATTACTATTGGGCAGCACAAATTAGAGCAATAATCATGTGGATAACTGAAGACACGGAAACAATTTGGGTTGATATGGAACAAAAATCATGTAATAATCTACCTGTGGGAGCACTTCCATTTTGGACAGAAAAGGCACAGAAGGGGTTGGGGACTTGCAATGAGTGGATCAGGGCTGCGATGAAGATATGGTCAGAGGTACGAAAGGAATTCAAACTGTCAAACTCTATTAGCAGGGCCACTAAAATAGCTACAAACCCAGACTTTTTACCATCTATTATGGACTCAGGATTTAAAACAGGGGAAAATAAGGGGTTAATATATATTACACAACTCTTTACTGGACAAACCATTAAATCATTTGAACAACTGAAACAAGAATTGAACCTACCATCCTGTGACTTTTATAGAGCCTCCGTACAGTTAGTGAAGGCAGACCTGCCCTGGCATACAGGGTACAGTGATGAGTTAATACTTTACAGTTAGTAACAAATCTCAGCGCACTGTGATAGGCGGCATCTAACTTGATCAGATAATGGGCAGGTGCATTCATATAGACCAGATCACCATAGTCCAGCACAGGTCAAAAGGTCACAGAGCCTTTTCCTGGCCTCAAGTGAGAAACAGGACTTGTTTCTGAAAAAGAAACCTAGCCTAACCCTCAGCTTTCTAAGCAGATTATTGACCCGAAGTTCAAAAGAGAGGCAATCATCAAGCCAGATACCAAGGTATTTATAACAGGCAACCACTTCAAGTACTTGTCCTTGCGTAGTAACAATATCCAAAGTGGTCTCCGGTGTCTTTTTGGCTTTTGAAAATAGCATTACCTTAGTTTTATCAACATTTAAAAGAAGCTTTAGTTCAGAGAGCTGAGTCTGAATAATATTAAGAACAGCCTGTAATTCAGCGTTTCTCAAAGTGTGGGGCGCGCCCCACTGGTAGGGCGCAGAGATGTGATGTGGGTCGCGAATGGACGCGATGAACGGGAGATTATTATTTTATTTTTATTTTTTTTAAAATACATTTTTTGGACCTCAGGCCGGAATCGAACCTGGGTCCTCGCGGGCGGTAGTGGACTGTTACAGCCGAAGACTCGCAACGGGTGTTTGCGGCGGCGGATGCGGTACCGGCGCAGTGAAAGTCCAAGGCCCACCTATGCCAGAGCCAGCGGCCCACCGAAGGCAGCAGCCCACCGAGAAAAGTCCCGAATCTCCCGATGGCCAATCCGAGCCTGCTCACACACACACAACTGAAACCAAAATCATTTAGAGACATATGTAAAAATCTCACACACACACACACACACACACACACACACACACACACACACACACACACACACACACACACACACACACACACACACACACACACACACACACACACACACACACACACACACACACACACACACACACACACACACTCACACACACACACACACACACACACACACACACAGCGTTGCAGTCGGGAAGAAAAGCAATGTGGAGCGGCACCTCACCACTTCATAAGGAATTTAACCGTGACACTTTTCGAAATCCCGTTTGTGTCCCCCCACTTTACCAATATGTTTATTATTATTTTTTAACGCAAGCCGTCATCACCACGGAGGAGCACACAGCCTCTGTGAGAGAGAGAGACAGAGAGAGAGAGGGAGAGAGCTAGAGAGAGCACACCTTTATCTATTTAATATAGCCTAGTTGTAAAAAATAAAGTAAGAAATCATTCCAATGTGTACTATAGTACAGTAAAAGAAAAAAGAAAAACTGTTTAAAAGGGGAGTGATTAGTAAAATATGCATAAAGAAAAAGAAAGAATGCTAACTAGGTAACATAAGATAAGAATAAACAAGTTTAAATGATTTGTTATTGGTTGTGATCATATTCTAAAGATGTTTGGATTATTGAAAAGTATACAGCTCCCTTTCATCTGAGTGTTGAGAGCTGTATCCATCAATTCATGTTGTGCTCAAAGTGCTCCAGATTGATGGTTTTAAAAAATCTTCCCGGGTGCACGCCCCCGGACCCCCCTCGGGGATGTGAGGTCCACCTCCAAATAAAGCAGGTTAAAATAATTTAATTGCATACATTTTATTTTAGTAAACACTGAAAACGGGTCCCACAGACCCAAACAGCACACAAAGGTTAAAGGTCAGCATATTATAATGTTAAAATGTGCTAAATATATACACTGCAAAAAACTAAAAAAAGAGGAGTAAAAGTAGCTCACGACAGGTGGGGCTTGAAAAGGCCCACCTGTTCAAAGTGGGGAATGGCAGAAAAAGTTTGAGAACCACTGCTGTAATTCAACAACAGCCTCCTTAATGGAGGGACCTGCACAGTACATCACGGTATCGTCCGCATAAAAATGTAAGGTTGCTCCATCGACATTTTCACCTAAACTATTGATGTAGATGGAAAATAAAAGTGGACCTAAAACAGAACCTTGTGGTACACCATTAGTAATGTTTAACCACTCAGAAGACAGCCCATCAAAGTGAACACATTGGGACCTTTCAGAGAGGTAGTTCACAAACCACCCACTGCATGGCTGGATATGCCAATACTGGCTAGCCTCTGCTTCAAGATGCCATGATCGACGGTATCAAACGCTTTGGAAAGATCAATAAACAGAGCTGCACAACTCTGCTTATTATCTAAAATACTCGCCATATCATTCACCACTTTCATTGTGGCAGTGATGGTGCTATGTTGCTTTCTGAAGCCTGACGGATGTTTAGACAGGATGTCATTTGTACATAAAAACTCCTTTACCTGTTCACCCTCTAGGCGTTCAAGAACCTTAGCCAGAACTGATCATTTAGAGATGGGCCTATAATTATTTAATAAGGTGGCTTCCCCTCCTTTTAGTAGAGGCAGGACATAAGCTGACTTCCATACTTTTGGAATTGTGTTCGTGCTGAGGGAGAGGTTAAAAAGAGTAGTGAGAGGTGGAGCAATAAAATCTGCAGCTATCTTTAAAAAGAAAGGTTCTACGTTGTCCGGACTAGTTAATGACATATACAGGGGACGAGACAAAAAAAGGGGCTATATCAAAACTTTACAAGGTACTACATTATGAATGTAACAGCAACAATAAGGATGTCAAAGAAAAATGGGAGTTAGAAGTGAATAGGTGGGACATACAATACAAACAGTCCAACATGGAGGGAATTTGATTGGAAGGTGAAAATTAGATATTTAAACCCCATCTATTACTCAAAATATAGCAATACCTCTCATTTGTGCTGGAGGGGCTGTGTACGGGTGGGAGACTTCACACATATATTTTGGGACTGTCCAAACATTCAGGGCTTCTGGAAGGATGTTCAAGAGGAGATTAAACGGGTGCTGGGCATTACCTTTACTTTGGACCCAGCACTTTATATACTGCGTATACTGCCCAGTGATATGGACAGAAAGGTAGCTTCTGTCCATATCACTGGGTACACTGCCCAGTGATATGGACAGAAAGGTAGCTTTCTTACTAACAATTCTTCTTCTAATTGCGGAAAAAATGATAACGGTCTCGTGGCTGAAGCCGCAGCCCCCCAGCATAGTCCATTGGAGAAACAGGGTAAAAAATGTTTATTTAATGGAGAAAATCACAGCAAGACTACAGCTGAAAACTGATCAATTCGAAGAAAAATGGTCCCTATTAATACAAGCAACACCAGAACTCTAGCAGCACCTCTTTGTTTATTTATTTGTATTTATTTCTTTTTACTGCACTTGTACTTGTTTCATCTGGATGGTAAAGCACTGGCTCTTACTATCATAATGGTTCAGATATTGTGCGATCATGTTTCCGATGAGGGGGAGTGATAATGTCTGTAATATGTTGATAATGTTTGCACAATATAGAAATTGATAACATTAAGAAACTGTATGTCCTTTTGGTGCCCAAGGAGGGCATGAATGATTAACCCTGATGTAGAACAGCTGCAGTTATGTAAGCATCATCCATGTATGTTCTATTGATGTTATGTATATAAAATAAATAAAAAGTTCAACCTAAAAAAAAACCAGTGTAAGTTTAAAGTTTCAAATGATCTTAGACTCCAGCACTGTTAGCCTCCTTTATTTCATATCTGGAGATACGAATGGCGCTCTGTATACCAACAAGCCTCCCCTGGATCCACAAAGAAACCCTCTGACCCGTAGTGTGAAGTCCAACTTCTGGCTGAGGTGAAAACTGTCCACCGAAGATCTGTTGACCTTGGAAGGTCAGATCCTTAATGAACATCTCCTTTTGTATAATGTCTTCATAACCGTGACCGTGATGAAAACTGCAGAATGGAGCGCTGCCATCTCAAACAGTATGTCTCTGTGGTCCACTGTACCAGAGAGCTCTGGTGTTTCCTTTAGAAATTGAGCACAAGGCTTCATTCGTGACTACTTCGCTGCTCAGGTCAAACTTTTGACGGGTTTCTCTTCGCCTTAGTTTCCACAGTTGCTTAAAATACACAGTTAGAAAATGTCTTAGCTTACACTTAAAAATTGAATTTTAAGCAAAAAATCTGCTGGAGCAACCGGTGAGTGTGTCCTCACTGCTTATCACTCAACCAGGAAGTTCTCTGGCGTATTTTTACCTGAATTTATTCTAACGTGTCCATTTGCCAACAACAGAAACGTCCCACTCACCCCAGGAAGAACTCCGTGTCGTTCATCCACTGGTTGATGAAGTGGGCAGTAATGGGCTGGGGGTTGTGCTGGAAGTGCATATTGTCCAGAGTGTGGATGAGCAGAGCTGGGTTATAGTACAGAGCAGCAATGGCTACCTGCAGGCACATGGTCCTCAGCTCACTGGACTTCACACCCCGCATCAAACGTTCCAGAACTACTTCCACAAACAGAGGGATGCACTGCAAGCAGGGAAAACAGAGGAATGAGGGAGGGGTTACTCTACAGCTAAATCTTTGGTGGGTCAATCCATAAGGAGTACTTGTATTCTACAATTTAAGGCTAACACAGCTGGTAAGCAACAGTCTCATTTTATTATCTTACTCTCTGAAGGATAACAAGTAAGGGCATTTCCCAAAATGTTGAACCACTGCTTTAACATGGTAATTGTAGGATGGAACACGTTTTTGTTCAATAACTGTTGCGTGCAGGAATATTTGTTGAAAAGTATGATGATAGACTGTAAAAACAGTCATGCATGTAGGTTCAACTGGTTCCAGTACACCTACTGTATTCAATGTACCATAGTTGTTTGTAAAACCAAATGTTTGGCGAGTGATTTGAAAGGAATGTATTGTGCTCAGTCAGACCTGGTCAATGCCTCTTCCTCTGCACTGCAGGATGATGACCTCCAAAAGTTTGGCAGCGTGACACTCTGCATCCTCCCCTGCATCTATGGTTAACACCTATAATATGACAATGGTAGAGTAAGAATAACACAGGACCATGTTCACATTATATGGACTAGTGAACAGCAGGTAAGGACAGTTATAGCCTGACCTTTTTGCACATGCTGTAGATGACTTCTAAGTGCTTAGGGTTCGACAGGAGCATATCTGTATCCACGGTAACATAGTTGTGCAAAAGAGGCATCATATCTGTAACAAAAACACAGAGCACCTTTAACATTACCACCATTACTTTAGGGTTGATACATCGACAAACAGAAACATTTATTTTAAAACGTGGATCATTTTTTTTATAACACTTTGAAACTCAGAGGAAATGAATTTACAAGGACAAATATTTGGGAGAATGCAAATAACATATCTATATGTAATAGAGCAAAGCAACTACAATGTAGGGTGTTACAACATCTTCAGATATCGCCTCAACTCAGGAATAAGATGGACCCAAAGAAATCAGCTTTATGTACGACGTGCATTACAGAAGTGGGGAGTTTTTTTCATACTATATGGACCTGTGTGCATATTCAAGATTTCTGGGGGAAAGTTGTTTCAAAGCATAATTACATTTTTCGTAAAGAACGGATACAAATTTAAAACTTGAGTATATTGGATGATACATCATTTATGCACAATTTATAGTAAAGATATTTTCCCCAAAAAATATTTAAAAAACTCAGATAAAAACAAAGTGGTTACTAACATGAGAATGCAAAAAGCAGCACAACAGTAAACCTAGTCCTATTTGTACCATACCTTTACATTACCACCAACCAAAGGATGGCATCTTCTACTGAAAGCGTTGAAGTGTTCACATACCTGTGAAGTAGTCAAAGCAGTCGTGCTGGAAAACCTCATACAGTACGCCAAGTAGCTGCCACATCTGAGGGGAGACGCTCTGACAGGTGAGGCCGAACGCCAGGGACAAGATCTCCTCGTAGAACTCTGCACAGTTCAGGGATACTGTTAATCACTCTCTCTCTCATGTAAGGACACTAATTCACAACATAGACTGTATAACTTCCCCTGGAGTGGGATCTGTAAGTGTAATGATAGGTGTTTTGTATATGTGCTCAACGTGTCCTGAGTGACATGAACATGGAGCCGTACACACAGCTGAAGCTGGAACGTGTTTGAAAACCACAATGAGATGTTCACTTGTGGGAAATGTGGGAAAAGCATGGTGGTGTCTTGCTTATGGGAGGCATGGTTAAGAGTAAAGTGCTTATTTATAATAAATTAATTTAGCCATGGAATGACCTCAGACGTACTCAATAACAACAACATATACCGATCAGCCATAACATTATGAACACCTGCCTATTATTGTGTAGGACCCCCTTTTGGGTCCAGAACAGCCCTGACCCGTGGAGGCATGGACTCCACTAGACCTCTGAAGGTGTGCTGTGGTGTCTGGCACCAAGATATTAGCAGCAGGTCCTTTAAGTCCTGAAAGTTGCGAGGTGGGGCCTCCATGGGTCTGACTTGTTTATCCAACACACCCCACAGATGCTCGATCGCATTGAGATCTGGGGAATTTGGAGGCCAAGTTAACAGCTTGAAATCGTCGTTGTGTTCCTCAAACCATTTTTGCAGTGTGGCAGGACGCATTATCCTGCTGAAAGAGGCCACTGCCATTAGGGAATACAGTCTCCATGAAGAGGTCAGCATGGCCCCTGACAGGTCTGCAGCTACGCAGCCAGATATACAACAAACTGCTCTGTATTTTCTGACACCTTTCTAACAGAACCAGCATTAACTGTTTCAGTAATTTGAGCAACAGTAGGTCTTCTGTTGGATCGGACCACACAGGCCAGCCTCTGCTCTCCACGCCCATCAAGGAGCCTTGGTCACCCATGACCCTGTCGTCGGTTTGGTAGGTACTGACCACTGCAGACCGGGAACACCCCACAAGAGCTGCAGTTTTGGAGATGCTCTGACCGAGTCGTCTAGCCATCACAATTTGGCCTTTGTCAAAGTTGCTCACATCCTAATGCTTTTCCATTTTTCCTGCTTCCAACACATCAACTTTGAGGACCTAGCCTAACATATCCCACCCACTGACAGGTGCCATTGAAACGAGATCTATGCTCTTCACTTCACCTGTCAGTGGTCATAATGTTATGGCTGATCGGTGTATAAGCCTACGGTTTCAGAATCAAACAATACATTTATTTATCATACATTTATTTAATCAGACTCATTATTTATTTATATGAAATCTGAACCAACAGACAGATCTTAGACATGTATTGGAATCTGTACAGACCATGTTTCGAGTAGATTACTGAGAAAGCTAGCTAAGAGCATCCTAAGAATGCCTTGGCTGCCTTCTGTCCATTACCATGACTCTGTCTCCTGGATCCCTTCTATCTGTTCATTTCCCTGTTTCGCCTGATCTTATGGCTCAGCTATAAACTGCAACTAGTAAACCCAAACCCAACACAAATCCAAATATAAAGTTTTGAAATTTAGAAAAGAATCACAACACTATTTCTCTGTGAACTATGTTGTGAAGGAGATCAGTTGGGGGACATTACTTTTATAAATGGACAAAGGCGCTTTGGAGGAAAGGACACAAGCACAAACGTTTCAATGCCAGGTTGCCATGGGGGCAGCAGAACGCCAAGAAGGAACAGCCCGAACCCTGATTGAGAGTATGTTTGTAGGAATGAGTATGTTTATGTAACACCGAGGCGCCTGTGCAAACACACCTGCCATACCTATGATGGGCTTTTGCAAGACCAGACCGATCACCTGCAAACAGATCCCCTCCAGCTGCTGAGTGATCTGAGAAGAAAAATATATAAAAAAGGTATCAAATATCACATACAAGAGCAAAACAGTTCAAGTTTCTATGTGTGTGTGCATGTTAGACCTCCTTGTGGTCCTCCATGACGGTGAGGATTGTGTCGATGGTGCTGAGGATGCCCAACGCCATGACGGTCTTGTCCTCGTTCTCCTCATACTCCTCACTTTGTAGGACCCTGGTGAAAATATCTGCCTGCCAAACATACACATGCACACACAGTAGTTACACACACTGCAGATCCACCTCACAATATGTCTTTAGCTGTAACGGATGCAGATAAAGAGACCAAGCCCCCAGAAAGGGAGCCAGGCATTGAACCCAATTTTCGTAGTGGCAATATGGTAGCAACATGCACAAAAAGCAGAGTCCAGTTTTTATCCCTTTATTGAACTGAGCCGATACGGGACATGACGGTGCCGATTGGAGGCGGGCATAAGGGTAAAGGTGATTGCGCATGCTCTATCTATGAGCCTCATGGATGTGGAAGATCCAGGGAAAAGGAGGGAGGTTGTGTTCTTAAGAGTCAGGCTGTTTTGGCTTCATGCACCACAGAGCAACTCTCATAGTGTCTGCAACACTGAATCCAGTTATTTATACATCAATGGTACAATCACCATGCATCCAAAAGTTTCAGGGATCAAAATTAAGACTATTGTAATACTACTATCTATGCAGCGTTGAGGGAATGCCACCCCTCTGGTTCCCCCCTCGTTTGAGACCAGTTTCATTCTTCTTGCTGCCAGCAGAGTGGGCGCAGTGCCTGCATGAAACAGTTCTGTTGGGTTCCTTTGTTAGCATTGTTAGCAGTGTGAGCAACCTGCTATGTGCCGACTCATCCATCTCATAAGAGACATGTAGAGGCATACCTCAATAATAGATATGCTCGAAATTACATATAAAGTACCTTTATGAATTTGTCCTTGGTAAAATGATAAGAAATGTGTTTGTGATTGTGTGTCCCTACCAGGTTCTGTGTCATGTCCACAGCAATGGCAGCCACCTCCTGGTTGTACTCGCAGATCATCTTCTGAATGACATTGGTCAGGTCGTCATTCTCCGTCTCTTTGACCACGTGCAGCAGCTCCTGCATGACGGGCCTGATGTGGGCTCTGATGTAGATCTTGGCTGCACACAAACACAAAGCATGTGGTTGCAAGAGGACCTCTTAAACTCATAGCATAGTTAAGCTTATTATTATTTTTGAAAAAATAGTAGAGGTAATAGAAGTAAACATAATTATTTAAATAAAACTTCAAGTACTTAAGGCAGGGACGGCCATCTGTTCAGGACAATCACAGAACCAGCAGCCATAAATTAATGTTTTTTTTCCTTTAAACATCATCATTTATGTTGCACACTGATAGAGGACGACAGCACTAATAAAAACATGTAGTGCTTACTCGCCAAGTAAAGACATCTCTGATAATATTATGAGTGCAGATTATTGTGTTGTGACTCCGCTGCTACGGACTTCCATGTGCAGTGCTGCCGGAGCGCACCAGAACAACCCCGGACTTTGTTTCAGAGGAAAAATATTATTTGTGGTTCACAAGGGGCCGTACACATGGCTTTTCTATGTGATCAAGTCCAGGCACAGGGTCATTTGATATTTAATGGTATACACAGATGAAGGTGGGATTGAGCAGTGGGAAGGCTTGTGTTTTTTTACCAGGGCAAGAGAGGAGGTAAAAGCTGCTGTTCATTGTGCTTCATTTTTGTTGAAAAGAGTATAAACTGCAAACACGATCTTCCTCTCTGGACATTGGATTTAATCCCTGCTTAAGATATAGATCTATCTATCTATCTATCTATCTATATATATATATTATAACATATACAAGCCCTTTAATCGATACAATGCAGCTGAAGCAATATACTGTATGTTGACCCTCCCCTTGCTTTTTGCCTTTATGATATAGAAGGCTAACCACTTCCTGACTCAGATTGACTGATCTCTCACATGCACTTTTTGTATTAGCCATATTTATCCAGTAGTTTGCTTCATCCTTTCAATTACTTGACCTTTTTTTCTTTATAGAATCTTAGAGCAGTAAAAGCTGATTGAAGTGGTAAGGTGGTTGATGTTAGTTAAACAAAAAAATAAGTATATGCCTCCAATGACCTTGTTCCTGGTTGCTGACCAGGGTCTGCAGAGCAATGGCGGCTTCAACCTTGACAGGCATCTCTTTGTCCTCAATCAGATCCTGTTTGACCAATTCCACAGCGTTCCTCAGTACGAGCTCATCGTGAAAACGCAAAGGGCTGAAGGAGTGAAGCACCCAGCACGACTGGCAGGACACAGCAAAGGAGCAAACATTAGTGCAACAAACAGTCTTCAAATATTATATTCCAATAGTTAAGAGGCGCACACCATTAACACCAAAGAAGATCAAACAAACCAATTGTAAGTGACAGCACTGAGAGGGTTTGTAGTGTCAGCTACAGTTCAAACATTAAACAGATGTGTCAGTTGTAGTGTAAGAGCAGAGCTTAAGAGTCAGAGAATATGATCTATGGTCTGGTTACAGTACCTAATCACCCAGTGCTTGTATGTTCTGTATATAAACTATCCAGGTTAAAAGCATTCTCCAGAGAACTGGTGTCTCTCTCTTGTATACCGTGAACAAAGAGATATAATCCCTGTGAAGGAATGATGGGGGGGGGCACTCACCCTGGCTCGAAGGTAACCCATAGGAGAGTTGAGCAGAGGGAAGACATAGTTCTGCAGCATCAGCTCCATCTGCTCCTTGTACCCCCGCTTCTGTAGGATGAGAAGCATACATACAGCACATCCAAGACAGAATTAACACACGAGAGGTGACAAGATCATTTTAATCACTAGCAAGGCTTAAAGGCTCTGATGCAGGGCTGACCTTCAGTAAGAGCTCAGCCAGAGCTCCAATGCAGTGCAGGGCCCCGTCCTTCCTGCGGGGGTCGGCCGAGGGGTCCCTCAGTATCTGGTGGCAGAACTCCATCATCTGAGGAAGAACCTGCCAAAAGGAAGTGCAAAGGTCACATGGAGGAAAGGCTGATGCAGTCATTGATGCGGTATTGGACATTTCAAAGTCAGTCAACTTTAATGTCAATCTTTCAGTTTGTGTGTACAGACAGAGAGATCAAAATAACGTTTCCAACAATCCCGAATACAAAAATACAAATATAATATGTATACAAATATGTTTTAAAATTTAAATATTAGATGGGTTTCACTGTAATAGAAATATACATTTAATGCGTTTTGCTTATTCTCTCTATCCAAGAGACAAAAATGCCTCATCTGTGTGTTAGTCACCCCCTCAAAGACCAGCACTGGATAGACATGTGGGCTTGAATCCACATCACTGACATCAGCAATGAGGGCAGTCTCTAAAGGAAAGTTTCACTATACAATGAGGATGCCTGTGACGGAGAGATGTGAGACATCAACTGACCTGACGTAAGCATGTCACACCTTCCTCTGAGTTCTTTGCAGTGCCCTATCCAAAGGCTGATTCGCTGGGACCTGATGCTCCAGTATTATAATTTAGACATTTGTCATATCAAGGGGAGGAGCAATGTGGTGGCAGATGCATTAGGCGCTTTCACACCGGAGTACTTTTCCCAGGAATAGTTCCGATAGTTCCTGGGATTTTGCGTTCACACCAAAAAGATCTGGAACTAGAACTTTTTTTGCGAACCTTTTCACCCCTTTTTAGTCCCTGCTCTCTAGCAGGGACTTTCCTGGGGAGAAAAAGGTTCCAATTTCTGATTGGCTGGGCGAATTGCAAACCACGCCCCGTAAAACTCTGAAAACTTTTTGTGAAGCCGCCATTTTATTTGCTCGCATTAGCATTATTAGCATTAGCCCAGCGCACCAACGGAGAGGGACTAACTTATGGCAACACAAAAGAAAACATGGGAGCGGTGGAGTGATGAGGAGGTGTCTGCGCTTCTGGCGATTTACTCGGAAGGCTTCAGTAACACAACTCCGGAGACTTCCGGCCGGGGACTTCGGGTGGCAGTATATGCCGTGAAGTTGTTTGCGGCCTGCCAGTAAACCCAAAGCAGAAGAAGAAGAAGTGACGTCAGCGGCTCCGTCAGGGACTTATTCCTGTGTGAACGCGATATTTCTAGATAGTTCCAGGAAATAAAAGTTCCGGGAACTATTCCTGGGAAAAGTACTTGGTGTGAAAGCGCCTATTGTCTCTGGCCCCCGGTGAGTAATGCCCTGTTAGTGTGTGTTTATGTAGCCGTTCTAGTGTCCAGTTGTCTCGTCTCTTCTTTTTTTCTAAATAGCTTCAAGGATCCGGTTGCAGGGGGTCGAGAGAACGGGTTGGGAGTTGCAGAGCAGTTGGGAGAACAAACGGTGAGGCATTTCTTTTTTCCGTTTTTCGTTTTTTTTGGGCAGGTCCTGTGATGGGGGTGGAGCTGAGGAGGCCAATCAGCCTAACTGGGGACACCTGGCCAGTGCCCCAGGATCTACGTAAGCCCAGCTGCCCGGAGTCACAGGGCTTCATGACGCTCTCTCCAAGATCCCCTTCCCCTCGTCCAGCCTGGGCCATTTTAAGTTAAAAGAGTTGACAGAACCCCACTGCAGTGACATTTCTGATTTATATAAATAAATGCGGAAATCCTTGTGCGTCTCCCTCTTTTTTGTTTGTCATAACCGGTCAAACTTGCTCGCCTACAGCTTCCACTGGAGAAGGGGGGCTTAGCTGTTCCTAACATTAAACTGTATCAACTCTCATGTCTCTGCAGATATATTACAGACTGGTTTAAAGAGGACCCAGAGTCTATATGGCTTGATATTGAGGCAGACCCAATAAGCCCGATACCTCTGAAAAACGTTATATTTACTTCCAGGAAGTGGGTTGGTTCAGCTGTTAAAGGCAACTTTCTTTTACAGAATACCCTTAACGTTTGGAGATTAACAAGGGAGATGGAGGGCATGGACGGCACTACATCCCCGCTGACGCCCCTGTACTCTAATCTAGACTTCCCCCCTGTTCTGGAGCATAACTCTTTCTCTTTATGGTCTGATAAAGGCATAAAGACACTGGGAGACATTGTGGAAAATGGCTAAATTGTGACCTTTGATAAGTTAAAAGATAGTCACAATATCCCAGCCTCTCATTTGTATTTTGGTACTTGCAATTACACAGCTTTTGTATATCCAGAATCAAACAATTTTAATTCTGTGGTGAAATCTTCTCATTAGAACAAATACTTATTAAGAAGGACTCAACACAATTAATAACACGGTTCTATGGGTCACTCTCCAGGATAATGTAAGATAAAACATTGCGTTTTACTAAAGTATGTGTCGGAGGAATCCCCAAATGTTACACAGTGGATAAGTAGTGTGTTAGAGTTCCTGCCTCTTGAAGCCCTCAGCTTTTATTTAAGAGATGAACCATTTCAGTTTCATAAAGTTTGGAGTCCCTTTACCACTTATTTAGGACCTGAGTTCCAACAAACTATAACAGCAGGGCTCTGTGGTCTGGCATGGGGACAATAGATGTTTTGTCTTTGTTTTTTTTATTAATTATATTATTGTAATGTCTATACATTCTTGTATAATGTGGTAAACATTTGTTTCATCTATTGAATCTGTCGTGTTCTGTAAACCTGTCTTGTTTGGTTGTTGTTGGGTTAATGTTGTGCATGTAAATGTGTTCAGATCTAATGCAGCTCCTCACCTCCTTCCTCTTGCGAGCAGCTTTACACAGGAAGCTCTGGGCAGCAGTGGCTGGTAGGGCATGGTCATCATAGAGGTCTGCAACAGACAAAATACACACTCAAAAAGAATGGGAAGAAAGAATGCGTTCAAAAACATGGTGGACATCCTTCCTCCACCATTACATATAACTGAAATGAATTAGCTGAAAGTATACACAAATATATACATATATACTCACCGGCCACTTTATTAGGTACACTTAATTATTTGTGGCATAGACTCAACAAGGTGCTGGAAACATCCCTCAGAGATTCTGGTTCATATTAAAATGATAGCATCATGCAGTTGCTGCAGATTTGTCGGCTGCACATCCATGATGTGAATCTCTTGTTCCACCACATCCCAAATGTGCTCTATAGGATTTAGATCTGGGGCCCTTTGAGTACAGTGAACTCATTGTCATGTTAAATAAACCAGTTGGAGATGATTTGAGCTGTGAGACATGGAACGTTATCCTGCTGATCTACACTGTGGTCATAAAGGGACGGACATGGTCAGCAACAAAACTCAGGTAGGCTGTGGTGTTTAAACCATGCTCAATTGTTACAAAGGGGACCAAAGTATGCCAAGAAAATATCCCCCACACTATTACACCACCACCCCCAGCCTGAACCGTTGGCACAAGGCAGGACGGATCCATGCTCTCATGTTGTTTACGCCACATTCTGACCCTACCGTCCGAATGTCCCAGCAGAAATTCAGACTCTTCAGACCAGGCAACATTTTTCCAATCTTCTATTGTCCAGTTTTGGTGAGCCCGTTGAATTGTAGCCTCAGTTTCCTGTTCTTATCTGACAGGAGGGGCACCCGGTGGGGTCTTCTGCTGCTGTAGCCCATCTGCTTCAGGGTTCCACGTGTTGTGTTCAGAGATGGTCTTTTGCATACCTTGATTGTAACGAGTAGTTATTGGAGTTACTGTTGCCTTTGTATCATCTTGAACCAGTCTGGCCATTCTCCTCTGACCTCTGGCATCAACAAGGCATTTTGTCCCAGAGAACTGCCGCTCACTGGATATTTTCTCTCTTTCGGACCATTCTCTGTAATCCCTAGAGATGGATGTGAAAACCCCATCAGATCAGCAGTTTCTGACATACTCAGACCAGCCCGTCTGGCACCAACAACCATGCTACGTTCAAAGCAGTGACGTGCAGTGAGGTTCATGGCTGGTGAGGCACTGGCTCTTTCAGAGTCAGATTTACAAATATTATATTTTGACCTTAATCGAAATATTCTGTTATTTCAAAAGCTTTTTTAGTCTGATGTTTCGATTCATTTTAAACAGACCGTTCAACAAAAGGATACCCAAAATCTAAATATTGGATTGTTCTTTCTTAGTAAGATCCCATTTTCATTACAATGGTGGTCTTACCTTGACTTGAAGATGAAGTCCATGCTATCCTTCTGGACAACAATCTCTTACTTTTTTGTAAAAGTCCTCCTTATCTTCCTCTAGTTTCAAAAGTCTAGCTTGTTGTTTGCGTCTACCGTCTCTGCGTAGAATACCAGTTGCAACAAGAACCTGTGGGCTCACGTGCGCCCCCTTCAGTGCGGCAGAGGTTATGGCTGCCTCTCCTGGTGCTTTTTCATTGCCGTTGTATGATGAGACCAGCGAGCTTAAATATCATATATACGTGAAATAAGTTATTTAGAGACTATGGATGGCTAGGACACATGTAATAAAGGGATCTACAAACATTACATTTGTGACCTACAGTGAGATGGTAACAGGCATGCGCTTAGTGCCCGCGCTCCAGCCAGTTTCTGTGGGGTGACGCATCTGAGATGAGGCAGATCTCATCTGTGCCTCACCTTACCCCACAGAGTAACTGGCTGGAGCGCAGGCACAAATGGGCCGATTTTGACTATAAAACGGATTGGAATCATACAGAAATCTGCCTCCCCTGACTGCACGTCGCTGGTTCAAAGTCACTTAAATCACCTTTCTTCCCCGTTCTGATGCTCTGTTTGTACTTCACCAGGTCGTCTTCACCTACATGACTAAATGCATTCAGTTGCTGCCCTGTGATTGGCTGATTAGATATTTGCGTTACGAGCAGTTGAACAGGTGTACCTAATAAAGTGGCCAGTGAGTATACATATACATTTTCATACATACAAACAGTATATTTAGGTATATGTATACACGCAAACATACTATATACGTATACATATATACATTATTAACATATTAATTATTTGTGTGCGTTTGTTGTGGAAATGATGAAGAATGACATCCATAGCCTACATTCTGGTGACTTTAAGCCACAATATACAAGTCATACTATCATACTCATCTGAAGCCTATGATAGAATACATTAGTATAACAACACAATCCAACACATTCTATTAAATAACTTGCTGGCTCATAGTAAAGGATGAAGGTTTATTAAATGCTTGTTCCTCTCTCCTCCCATGCTTCCCTTACATTTCCCGTCGGCAGCACTGATGTGGTGAGAGGAAAGGAGGCAAACTGGGAATTGGGAAAGGCTATGGTGTTGCCGGTTAGCCAACCACTCTTGCATACTGGTTTTGATAGTATAATATCACAACGGAATGTTGCAGTACTCACTGAACTTCATGCGGATGTACTCATAAGGGTCTTCCTGCCAAAGCTTCTCATCCTCATCTTTGTAACACATCAGTGGAAAAATGACCTCCTGGCAAATGGTCTGTAAGAGAGGATGATTTTCATAAGCTCAGGAGGAGTATTACATGGGCTTAAAAACAACAAACAATACCAAGAAGAAAAAACAATCACAAAGATGGATGAACATTTGCATTCCTATGCCCAACTTTAATGTAACGTGGACAGAGATATGAATTTATGAGGTTTGTTCAGGTCTGATTCTTAAGCATATAAAAGAAAAACTTTAAATTAGAGCTGCGAGCAGCATTTAGCGGGCCCTCGCTCTCCCACGTGAGTCAAGGTAACTGGCGGGTAAAGTTTCCATGCCAACCCTCAGCTGAGGTAAATTGTCCCTCCCGCAAGTGTCAATGGCCAACAGTTCATGGGTTCATAATGACGTAAACACTCCCGACTGCTGATTGGTCAGAGAGAATCGTCACAATTCTTCGGCGAGACAGTCTCCAAGCGTCGCATAAGCACCATTTTTAAAACAGACGAGCTACCGTCAACAAATCCATAAAGAAATGGCAGCAACAACAAAAACACGCCGTGGTCGTTTGACGAGGTACAGACGTTACTCCATCTCGTTGCGGATGAAGAAATACAGCGGGGAGCTTGACGGCGCAACGCGAAACGACGCCTGGACTCGGCAACGACAGGGAAAGTTGAAATAAATAAACATTGCAGTCATGCGCCAGTTAGCCAAGAGGCTATTTTCAATCTATAGCCCCTGTACAGATGCTAAAAACTTAGTGTTGGGCAGCGATGAGAATGAATAGATTTTTGGGTGTTTATACAAAGGCAATAGTGGTTTCATACTTGTACTGGCCTGTGAGAAGTTGTTAGACAGTAAGTGATGTGAGAGAGGACCATATAATGCATGTACACCATATCTATAGTACCTGTCAAAAGTTTGGACATCTTCTCATTCGAAGGTTTTTATTTATTTTAATATTTTTCTACATTGTAGATTAATACTGAATACATCACAACTATGAAATAACACATTACTACAATGATGTAGTAAACTACAAAGTGTTAAACAATCCAGCACACTTAACCAGCATGGCTACCACAGCATTCTGCAGCGCCATGCCATCCCATCTGGTTTGAGCTTACTGGGAGCATCACTTGTTTTTCAACACACAATGACCCCAAACACACCTCCAGGCTATGTAAGGGCTATTTGACTAAGAAGGAAAGGGATGGAGAGCTGCGTCAGAGGACCTGGCCTCCACAATCACCGACCTCAACCCAATTGAGATGGTTTGGGATCAGTTGGACCGCAGAGTGAAGGAAAAGCAGCCAACAAGTGCTCAGCCCCTCTGGGAAGTCCTTCAAGACGTTTGGAAAACTATTCCAGGTGACGACCTCATGAAGCTGACTGAGAGAAGCCAAGAGTGTGCAAAGCTGTCATCAAGGCACAGACATTAAAGAATCTAAAATATAAATCCTATTCTGGTTTGTTTACTACATAATTCCATATGTGTTCTTTCATAGTTCTGATGTATTCAGTATGAATCTACAATGTAGAAAATAATTAAAATAAATGAAAACCTTCGAATGAGAAGGTGAATCCAAACCTTTGACTGGTACTGTATATATACGCAATGGAAACAAAAGTTATATGGACAAAAAACAGAAGAACGTTTTATTGACAAAGTAGTTAATGTATTTGAATTTTTTTTTCTTTTTTTCTAAATTTAGAACATAGTTTGTTTTCACACAACAGAGGCGCATCTTAATTATGGCGGGTAGGGCCAGTGCAGTCAGATTCACTTATGGCGCTTTTCCACTGCAGGACCTAGCACGGCTTACCACAGCTTAGTTTGGCCTTGGTAGTCCAGGCTGACTTTGCGTTTCCATAACAGTTCAGTAACTGGGGTAGTTACTATAGTAACGCAGTGTAGGCGGGGTGATCGGCTGTTCGGCGGGCGGAGCGACGCTGCGTAAAACTGCCGTGACGTCATCTTCAATGCGAACCACAAAACCAGTCAACCAGGACCAATGTTTTCTCCTGAATGGTGACAGGCACGAGGTCTCCAGCTTCCCTGGGGTCAAACATCATCTCCTCTGTGCTTTTAACATTTGGGAGAATAAACCTTTACATCTCTTCATAATAGTCAGATAGGTCACTATCCTTTTAAAAAATCAAGATAGAGGATTAACTGAGATTGAATGATGTGATCATTATGGTTATATCTTCTACACTAGTTTGTGTAGAAGGTCAACAAGGAAAGAGGAACAGACACAGCCCTGGGGGGCTTCTGTGCTCAAGGTTCTAGTTTCTGTGAGAGTTCAACAACTGCTGACCTAAAAATAAGTGGTACCATCCAATAAGGAGAGGGCTTGTGGCAACATCTTATGGTAAAGTAATGGCAGCTCATAGTAACTTCTTACAATGAAAAATATAAAGTTAATGCAGATACTGAAATGCAAAACAACTTTTCAATATAATTATGCAGCATAACCATATGTCAATTCTTAATGACTGTCCTACCTGCATATGTGGTTTCATGTGTTTCCAGGTCAGTGAGTGTGACAGGCCCAGGTTGAGGTAGTTGAGGCACTGCTGCAGGACACGAGGGGTAACGTACTGCTTCTGTCTGTACTGGTCCACCACCTTCAGCAGGACCTGGACACGCAACAAATGTTGTTTGATGGACTACAACGTAAAGACACCATCAAATCCTGGATCAAACACTTGCAAAGCAATTTAAATTACCTTTTTTTGAAATGTGTTACATAAATAAACGTGCCATACCTTTGTAAATTGACACTGTGATATTGATAACTGAATCAAACTAAAATGTTTAAGTCTTAGGAACACATTCTTACCTGCTGTATGCCCATTGCGTATGTCTTTAAGAAAAAGTCTGCAAACTCGTTATACTCCTTTGTCACATTGCCAGGGCTTCCATACCTGTAAGTGACACGAGAAGCATTTGAGTTTATGTGACTGTCCCTCTGCTTACCACAAATCATCTTTAGTGAAGTGAGAGCAGGTCTGGACCCACCGTTCAAACAGTCTGGTGATGATGCGTAACGCCCACTTCTTACACTTCCACCATGCCAGATCAGGACGGTCGTCCTCATCCACCTCTAGGGTCTCCTAACACACACTTCATTTTAGACATCCAGCATATATTGTTAAATAAGACTTCTCCTTATAATATGATAAGTTAGCATGTTGTAAAAGAAAGTTCCTTTTGATGTTAAAACAGAATTGATTGAGCTTCTACTGCCCACTGCAGCGGGAGGGTCTGGGAATAGCCAACCATCTTTAGTGAGGTCACGGTTACCTTGACCACAATTCTAGATGGTTAATCCTAGAGTCAGAGTAGACCTGTGTCACAAAGTCCATTGCCAGATCAGAAGCACACACATTTAAGTAATTAAGAATGAAGTCATTGTTGAGCTATTTCCTATCTAAATAAATATTTGAGAGGATTGCTGGGCTTCAGAATGGATGGCAGCATGCACACATCACTGTGTTTACCAGTGTCATCCACCTTGATCAAGCTTCAATTAAAACTTCAGTTTGCCAGACATCGGATCGCTCTCCAGTCTCCATCACAGTAAGTAAAACTATTAGTACAAGTGGCCTAGTGTTAGTGTGTGTGGCCTAGCATTACCATCCTTGTGGGGACCTACATCTGTTTACACAGTCACGTGTGGGGACTGGCTTCCCTTATGGGGACAAAATGGAGGTCTCCATAAGGGGAATCATTCATTTTAGGGTGAAGACTTGGTTAGGGTTAGGGTAAGGGTTAGGTTAAGGGTAAGGGTTAGGCATGTGTTGGTTATGGTTAAGGTTAGGATAAGTCTCCAGGAAATGCATGTAAGTCAATGTAATGTCCCCTGAAGTAATGTATACATGGTATGTGTGTGTGTGTGTGTGTGTGTGTGTGTGTGTGTGTGTGTGTGTGTGTGTGTGTGTGTGTGTGTGTCTCACAGCTGGGACGCCTCGGTCCATTATCGCTCGAAGGATTTCCATCCACTGAGTCATCACTGTGTTGTTGATCAGCTGGAGAGGCAGCGAGTACTGTTGGACATCATCATCATCATCATCATCATCATCATCATCATCACCATCACCTGAAATGTTGTTTCTTGACCATCAGGGTCACCATAGCATTCCCAGTGCAGACTCTAAAATGTATCAATTATGAATTTGAGGGACACTTGTTCAGTTCTGACAGTGTGACAAATGAAGTTGATCTTAAACTGCAAGTGTTGCTTGGATTTGGAACCAACAATGCAATAGGAGAGACAAGGGTTTCATTTGGGATTGTTGTTTGATTAGTTTCTCACATAACTTCAACCCCTAATACACTAACCCCTCACCCCTATTCCACCGAGCTAAGCACTTCTTACTTTTGTTGTTATTTTTCTTCTTTACTTGCGTCAAGCGCTTTGAGCACCAGGAAAGCGCTATATAAATAACATGTATTATTATTATTATTATTATGTACAGAGGATGTCAAAACTGAAGAACTGGCACGATTGGTGAAAGGGTGGCCGACCTAATGATTATTCTAGATTATTCGAATTATCCAGAAGGAGAAACCTTATTTTGTATGTTGCTCAGATGTATTTCTTCTAGGGCTGTCAAAGTTAACGCATGTGATTAATCTCGAGACTTTAATACGCACTATTTTTTTTTAACTCAAATTAATCATAGTATCCAGTTTAGACGGTACCTCCCTCGGTATTTCCAGCGCGCATTGTCACTTGGGAATTAACTAAGAGGCAGGCACGTTAAACTAACAGGATGACTGAGGAGTAGGGTTGGGTACCGAAATCCGAAATTTCGAATCCATCGGTATCGTTTAGAAATGTTAGTTTCGGTTCTGCTTATCGACACATCTCGCCGCTTTCTGTACTGTTACGGGCGTGGGGCGGGACGTGTAGCAAGCACAGTTGGGAACTTTAGAGAAGACTGGGCCAATTGTACATTCTCAAACTGCACCACTTAGAACTAACTAAACCATGCAGAGATTATTTTTATATAATTTATTATCGATGTTTTGGGCAATACTAAGCACTCCCTGAGACCTTTTTGCTCAGAAAAACTCAAGTGAGAAGTAACAAATAAAATAATAAAAAATCTTGATCTCTAACTGCTTTTAGCATTTCATTCTTCCATACCTGCATTTGTCTTTCCACCTGCAAAAAACTAAACTACAAATAAATATGTTCCTTTTAAACTTGTGATTAATCACAGAATTTTATTGTGATTAATCCGATTAAATATTTTGATCTTTTGACAGCACTAATTTCTTCATAAAGATATTCCCAAGAACAGGTCTTAAGACATTACGTTTCTGAATCAAGCTAAAAAAAAACACACACATGAACACATGCACACACACACCTGTACGAGAGCGTGAAAGGTCTTAAGGATCTGTTTCTGGATGAGGACAGAGAAGATGGTGGCGTCGGCCAGCAGCTGGCTGATGAGCTGCTGAATCCTCGGCAGAAAGATCTGCATTGCTGCCAACAATGGTTGCCTCTCATCCGCCTTCCTGTACCTGGAACATGTAGATATGCAAGTATGCACACAATCAATAATAGAATGGATCTCTTCTGCACATTTTTTTTTTTACTTTAAGCGTTCATTTTATCTCCTGTTTATAACTTCTGCTAGTAACTTATTAAGATGTGCATTCTCTAATCTGTTTTGTAGGGAGAGATTTTGAAGTTTTTTTTGCCATTGGGTGCTGCTGTTGTGCATCCATGCCACTGTTGTGCAGCAACCCCACGGCTGTCTGAAGCCGGCTAGCATGGTGGTCACATTTACTGATTTTAATATGGTGCAACTGTCACGAAACCTATTTCCCGGGGATTAATAAAGTATTTTCATTGATTGATTGTACAAAAAGTAATGTTTTAATAATTGTAATGGCAATAAAATGCCTGATCGTAATGAGACTTGTGTGTTGTCAATTAATGCTGCTTGATTTGGGAAAAAGGTAACAAATATTTTTGACTGATATTGTGATAGGGTGGTAAATTACCTTTTTCTTTTTTTTACACACAATCATGGAAAAATATATTGAAATGATGATTTTATACAAAAAAAATGATTTTTTATTTCATACCTGCAAACTCACAAGATAAGCATTTTTGTAAATTGAGCATTCTGGTAAACTACAGACTTATTGAGCTCATTTTTTCTGTCTTTTTGCCTGCATAGACTTCTCAAAGTGCTTGTTGGTATTTGTTTCAGAGGGCAAATATTATTTGTGGTTCACACGGGCCTTTGCAAGTCAGAAGGAGGACTTCTCCATCATCAGGAATCAGAATATGAAGTACTAAAGTAATAACCGAGCCTGTGTATAGAGTTCGCTGGTTATACTGTAGCAGCAGCTGTTGTTTTTAACAGATCTAATGAGGGTAAATAGGGTCCGCCCTGCATGCTTCCGCAGCACTCGGACAATCTAGTATTGTTGTTTGTGCTGGTAAATGCATGGGAGCCTCCTCCTTTAAACCTGTAGTTGTGATGTGAGGGCTAATGACTCCCCAGGAGGGTCCTTCTCAGCAGTGAGGGGATGCAGATGAAAATGAACAGCTTACTCACTCGTATGTTTTCACAAGCTGGTAGAGAGCCAGCAGGCTGCCGTACCAGCTGCCGCTGCTCTGAGACTGCAGGTACGCGCCGATCTTATCCACTATGGCTGTCCAGCGGCCTGGGAAGTCGTGTTTGATGACAACTCGCAGACACATGGTCAGCTGCGAACTGCGGACAGTGCATAAACATATGAAGTCAGTTATTGTATTAGTCAGGAGGAAAGTGTATTCTTTCAATGCATACATTTCAGGTTCCCACTGTTATCTAAATATAAAACTAAATCGCAATGTTTAAAACGATTTTATAGATTAACAGGCCTATCCATTACAAACACTACAGAAGAGATGCAGACATCTGTGATGAATGACAAGTATGTGTGCTATATATGTTCTGTCTATTTACCGTATTGACTCAGGACAGCGGATGATACCCTCCACTAGGTGGTCTCTGATTTGCTGCCGGTCGTTCTCGTGGATGTTGAAGGGAAAGACCACTTCCCCCAGAGAGGGCTCCCTGTCCTGCCAGTACTGACTCACCATGTTCTTCAGGTAGATGGCCGCTATACACAGAGACAGACAGAGACAGACAGAGTCAGACAGAGACAGACAGAGACAGACAAAGTCAGACACAGACAGAGACAGACAGAGTCAGACAGAGTCAGACAGAGTCAGACAGACAGAGACAGACAGAGTCAGACAGACACAGACAGAGTCAGACAGTCAGACAGAGACAGACAGACAAGTCAGACAGACAGTCAGACAGAGACAGACAAAGTCAGACAGACACAGAGTCAGACAGAGACAGACAAAGTCAGACAGACACAGACAGAGACAGACAGAGTCAGACAAAGTCAGACAGACACAGACAAAGTCAGTCAGACAGAGACAGAGTCAGACAGACACAGACAAAGTCAGTCAGACAGACACAGACAGAGTCAGACAGAGACAGACAAAGTCAGTCAGACAGAGACAGACAAAGTCAGACAGACAGAGTCAGACAGAGACAGACAAAGTCAGACAGACAGAGACAGACAGACAGAGTCAGACAGAGTCAGACAGAGACAGACAGAGAGAGACAGACAGAGTCAGACAGAGATAGACAGAGTCAGTCAGACAGACAGACAGACAGACAGACAGACAGACAGACAGACAGAGACAGACATAGTCAGAACCCTAACCCTGTTAGGAGAGCTCACAGAGCAGCAGAATATGTTTTTATACACACACATGCTTTTACACCCTTTATTGATCCAACAGGAAGATATTAAATGTGTATAAAAGTGAGCATTTGCCAGCCGTGCAACAGCCTGTTGCAGTGGCTCCTGCTAGATTTGTAATCATTTTAACTTTATGCTTTCTTATTTGATTTGACTTGGTATTTTTCTGTTAATAACTTCTATTAGTCACTTAGTAAGTTGTGCCCTCTCTAAACTTTGTTGTAGGGAGAGTTTTGTTTGTTTTGATTCACCGTTGATTTGATGCTTTTGTGCAAACTAAATGTGTACTTTTACTCCGATACATTTCCCCTAAACATGCACCAGCACGGAGCTAGAACCAAACTGACTTTCAGTGGAAAAGGGGTACGTTTGGGGCAGGGTTTACACATTCTGACAAAATAACTGTTTAGCAGGGATATGCGAAGCAACCAAACAACAGTGTGAGGTTATGGACTGCTGAGCCTTACCTGCCTGGCGAACAGGAAACTCCACCTGCTCCGACACGATTATCTGAAGCAGGGTGGGGGCGAAGTTGATGATCTTGTACGACTGCAAAACAGAGAAGTAGCGTGAAACAACCCATTTTTAAGATTGGATGGGATGGATGGATGAATTTTCTTCTTTTCAATTCATTTAAATAAGTATCACCAGGTTTCAAATCTAAGATTGTAAAACATTGATTATTGTGAAATCAAATGTCAAAGAGATGGTTTATTGTTAAAGGTCCCCTATAATGCAAAATGCACTTTTTGATTTATTTTAAAACATAAATATGTGTCCCCGGTGTGTAAGGAGACTCACAAAGTGTCAGAAAATAAAACCCTCTCTCTTTTCCTCCGTACCCAAATCTCTAAAAACGGGGATACAACGGAGCTGATCCAGATTTGCGTCCGATATTACGTAATATTGGAAATGTGGGCGGGCTTTACACCAACGGCCCTATCAGAAACGTCGCTGTATCAGACACAATGCGTGACGTGTTTTGGAAGTAATATGGTCTGTGTTTACATTAGCAAGCACCACTAACACTCAGAGCTAACGCTGTACTGGAGAGAATATGTTTAAAGAAGCCGAATATAAAAAAAGGTAAACCCGCAAGAGAGAAAGCGTTTGAAATAATGCTTGATGTGGTTTGGAAGAAGTCTGACTTCAAAGGCTGTAACACCCGGAACATGTGGGCGGGACTAAGAACAATGACAGATTACAAAGGAGCAGCAGGGGTTGCTGCGGGAGTGTCTGCGTGCGCATCTCTCCCAGATGAGCTGAACAGTTTTTTTGCACGATTTGAGAGCAGCCAGGCTGTGGAGGCACAGAAGGACCAGGAGCCCTGCCCTTTTGTTTTAAACAGGGCAGATGTGTGCAAATCCTTTAAAAGGGTTAACCCACACAAGGCTCCTGGACCTGATGGCATCCCTGGCCGTGTTCTCAGGGTGTGTGCAGTTCAGCTGGCAGAGGTGTTCACAGACATCTTCAACAGGTCCCTGCTGCAGTGTGTAGTCCCGACATGCTTCAAACACTCCACCATCGTTCCTGTCCCCAAAAAACAAAATCACCAGCCTCAACGACTACCGCCCAGTAGCACTCACCTCCATCATTATGAAGTGCTTTGAGCGGTTAGTCAAAACCTTCATCCCTCCCTGACTCTCTGGACCCCCTGCAGTTTGCCTACAGAGCAAACAGGTCCACAGACGACGCCATAGCCCACACCATCCACACTGCCCTCTCACACCTCTGGTCTCACACCTGGACCAGAGGAACACATATGTGAGAATGCTGTTCATTGATTACAGTTCAGCTTCAACACCATTGTGCCCTCCAAGCTGGTCATCAAGCTCAGAGACCTGGGGCTCAACAGCGCCCTCTGTGATTGGATCCTGAACTTCCTGATGGGCAGACCCCAGGCAGTGCGGGTGGGAAACATCACATCCTCCACCCTGATCCTCAACACCGGAGCCCCTCAAGGCTGCGTGCTCAGCCCTCTCCTCTACTCCCTGTTCACTCACGACTGCGTGGCCACACACAGCTCCAACACCATCGTGAAGTTTGCTGACGACACGACCGTCATCGGCCAGATCACGACGGCGACGAGACGGCGTACAGAGAGGAGGTCGAAAACTGACATCTTGGTGCCAGGATAACAACCTCCATCTCAACGTCAGCAAAACCAAGGAGCTGATTGTGGATTACAGGAAGCAGCAGAGAGAGGGACACGCCCCCATCGCCATCAATGGGACTACGGTGGAGAGAGTCAGCAGCTTCAGGTTCCTTGGGGTCCACATCACTGTGGACCTGACATCGACTCATCACACACACACCATCACCAAAACAGCTCGACAGCGCCTCTTCTTCCTCCGCAGGCTGAGGAGGTTCAACATGGACTCCAGGATACTCTGCAACTTCTACAGGTGCACCATAGAGAGGATCCTGACCTTCTACAGGTGCACCATAGAGAGTATCCTGACTGGCTGCATCACGGCCTGGTATGGCAGCTGCACCGCCCTCAATCGTAAGGCTTTACAGAGGGTGGTGAAAGCTGCACAGCACATCACCAGGACGGAGCTGCCATCCATGGAGGATCTTTACTCCCATCGGCTCAGGAAGAAATCCCTCAGGATTATCAAAGACCCCCATCACCCCAGCCACAAACTGTTCAGTCTGCTGCCGTCTGGCAGGCGGTACCGCAGCATCAGGACTAAAACCACCAGATTCAGGGACAGTTTCATTCCACAGGCCATAAGACTGTTAAACACCTGAACTTTTGAAAGAACATCCATAACGTTAATCTGACTGCAATTTACAAATTATTTATCTAATATATCATATTCCCCTCTGTGGGACGAATAAAGGTATTCGGATTCTGATATTCCAATCACTTGTATATAGACTCTTATTGCACCATTTCACTATTTTTAAATGTTTAATATTTGCACTACTTTTTCTGTTTTATTGTGTTGCACTGTTGGTAGAGCCTGTGACCTAAGATTTTCATCGACATAACTACACTGTAGCTATGTATGTATGACCAATAAAAGCCTTGAACATAATATGGCGTTTAATCACGGCAGCATTTAGCTGGGAATCTGCTCCTCTCTGCAGCTCTGCTGCATGTGCGCTCCAAAGAGGGCGGGGCCCCGTAGCTACTGACCAAGAAGCAGCCCTTTAGTAACAAGGCTGAAATAGAGGGGTATGAGGCATGCTACAATGGCTGATCTGTTTGGTATTTTGAGCAAAACACTTCAGAGACATGTTTTGTATAGATATGGACCTATAATATATTGTTCAAATATAACATAATAGGTGTGCTTTAAAGGATGTGGAAGTCCACACTTGCACAACACAACATGTCCTGGTTATGTTTATCTTTCAGGAATTGTTGGTTTTTAACCTCATTAAGCTGACTAGAGTACTTCAATAGAGTATAGTATAGTGTTGCATGTCAAAAACGGATTGATGTTTCTGATCTTGAGGACATCTGCGACGCAGTTGGACAGCTAAACAAGCGTATCATATTAAACAACCTTCATACTGAAATACAAGTTTGCATGTTTAAAAACTGTAGATTGTCCACACACAGGTCAGGACTGGTGAGAGATTATATATTTCAGGAGTCTATTTTTGGTGTAAGCAAAATGGCTCTACAGTGTCCCCTACAGATTTGCTCAAAAGCAACCCCTCATTGTGCTTTCACCAACAAGTCAGACATTTGGTAGGCATTCAGTCCCCTCCAAAACTATTGGAACAGCAAGGCCAATTGCTTTATATTTGCTGTACACTGAAAACAATTAGGTTTGACATCAAACCCCACCCCCCCCTCCCTCTCTCTCTCTCTCCTTAGTCCACAAGAAGCAAAGCTGTTTCAGATCAACTTCATGACTCTCCTTAAATGGTTAACTCTGTGACGACAGGCAGGGGAGTCCGTCTGATTTCCTGGAACACTAAAGGAATGAACAGAGCTGTTAAAATTGGTAAAATATTGACTCTGCTGCAACACCTCAAAATGGGACACTATTTTCTTGCAAGAAACACATCTTAACCTGTTAAGCCCTGAGCCTGTTTTTCAGGTCTCAGGCTCGAAAATGACATGCCCAGAACAAATGACTATATCTTCACTTCTAAAAGGGGTACATTAATAATCTTTTTTCTCAAAGCAATGAGAAACCTGTGAGCTGGATGTAGACGAGTCAGAATCAATATAGATGTTTTCATTTTTAAAGCAAATTCAGATTGAATATAGTAAAAAAATGTAAATTATAGTTTCCGTCCAAAACATTACTTATAGTGAAAACCACCCTTGAATGATGGGATAGGAGACTAAAAGCTTTAGGAATCCAAACTATAACATATAATAAGTACCCTGTATCAAGATTGATGCAAAACAAGTGACATTTGACCTTTTCAGAAAAAAAAAAACACCTCTGGGGTCATTTGGGTGTATTTGCCATATCTCTGGAACCCATTGGTCGATTTTGGTGATTGACACCACTTTTGAACCGTTAGAGCCAATAGAATCAAGGGGAAGTTCCTAAATCCACCTACACGTTACCATTGAGGAGTGAGAGTGATGCGCACGCAGCTTGCCCAAACCGAAAGCTATGTTACGCTCTGAAAACTGAAAACTAGGCTTATTGCATAAATATGATGATGGATTATCAGTAATCATTTCAAAGGGACACAGAGCAGTGTGCGAAAAAGTGCACGTCCCACCGTCCGGGACGTGTTATTTACAACATCGGACAAGTAGATATTTCAATTCACTTGTCCGATGGACAAGTGACGTTTTTCGCCCCTCTTTATTGACAAATTATTGATAAATTCAGTTTACAAAAGGCATGACTCATTCGCAAATTGTCCGTGTCCGCCGTTGTTTGCGACCGCTTTACGTTTCCTTTTTGCTCACTTACGTCGTGTCGTAAAACTGTGTGAAAATGTAAAATACAATGGCGAAGAAGAAGGTTCTAGTGGCCCCAAGAGGGCAACAAAAGATTTCTTTCTTTTCTAAGAAGGTTTGTACACATCATTCTCACAGTTGTAAAATGGTATTAAGTTAACAAGGAAAATAATTGAAATAAATTCTGTCAGAAAATAGTGGATTAAGGGCTTGAAAGGGGACTCTACAATTTAAGATAAGATGGACTTTTATTAATCCCTGTGGGGAAATTCAGTAGGCCTAGTTCAAACAGCAACAGGGTAAGGGTGAAAAACAGGACAGCACAAATTCACACAGGTTAATCAAATCAAAAATAAAATCGAAGATACAAATAAAAATAATGAAAAACTATGGAATAAGAAATTAATAAAAAATAATAATAAAAAAGGGGTATGTAAAATAATTTTAGAAAAAAAGGGGGGGGATTGAAAGGGGGGTCTATTATTATGTACCAAGGGGCTTGAAAGGGGGCATATCAAATTATTTCAGAAAAAAACCCTAAAAAATGTAGAAAGGTTCTATAATCTATAATTTTTCTGCAAGAACAGGAGTCTGAACAACAGCCTGAACATGCTGAAACGAGTCCTCAGAAAGTCCCAGAGTGTGAGCAGAACGATGACCCCCAGTCACGAGAAAGCCTCTGCTAAAAGGCCATGTTCAGTTATCTCACCAATGGCTGGTCCATCTAAAAAGGCCAAGAGTGACATCGCCCTGACACCCAAGAGGAAAAGAGCATTTATTGAGACTTGGAAAACCCAGTTTCCGTGGGTAAGATGTGTGGACGACATCATGTTCTGTGAGGTCTGCAGAGAATATACATCCATTGCTGACCACAACAGTCAACTGTACAAAGGTGTCACAGGGTCAAAACGCATTGAGACACTTCAGTCACACGAGTCCAGCAAATATCACCTTCTCTGCATTCAAAGGAAAGAGGTCACAGAGAAAGGCACAGGGCCAATGTTTGTGGCTCTCAAGAAGCAGGCAGAAGATATGGACGACCAACTGAAACCCATGTTCAACACATCGTTTTATGTCGCCAAACAAAAGCTGCCTTTCCGTTCGTTTGAGGGCCTCATCGAACTTCAAGAGAAGAATGGCATTAAAATGCCGACACAGTACCGGAACGACAAGGGGTGCAAGGCATTTGTGCAGGCCATTGCAGAAGTCGAGAAGGACAGAGTTTCCGAAGACCTCAAGACTTCAAGATTCTTCGCTCTGATGGGGGATGGATCCACGGATATATCTGTGACAGAACAGGAGAATGTATATGTTAGGTAATTATTATTTTTAATTCTTTTGTAAGTGCATATATTGTCTTATTTAAGTTACATTTTATCTCCAAAAGGGCCTTTTGTTTGAGTCATTAATTCACAATCATTTTATTGATGCATTATATTTGTTTTAATTTTCAGTTAACTTAAAAGTTTGTAACAGGTAAAGTATATAAATAAATTGTTTAAAGCAAATGAAGGTGAAGTTGCTTTTTAGTGTTCTTAGTCTAAAAAAAGGTGAAGGCAACACTGGTGTGGGAAGGTTTATATAAGCCAAATCATTTTACATTTTTTTATTGCACTTTATTGATGTACTTTATTTATTTTCTATCTTCAGGTATGTCAAAGATGGACTTCCAACCACAGAGTTCATTGACATCATGGCTGTAAAGTCAGCTGATGCTAATGGTGTGCTGGCAGCCCTCCTCGAGGCACTACATCATGTTGACCTAACAGATGGAGACATAAAGAAGAAAATAATAGCCTGCACATTTGATGGTGCCAGCGTTAACCAAGGTGCCAAGGGAGGAGTTATTGTGAAGTTGAGGGAATTGTTGGGGCATGTGCTCATTTCGATTTGGTGTGCTCCACATAAGCTGGAGCTGTCGCTCCTAGATGCCACCAAAGCCACTGACTTCATTGACATCGTAGAGAAAGGAGTGGACCCTATCTACAGATTCTACTATGGATCTGGTAAACGTAGGAGGGAGGTGAATGCCATATCAGCTGTATAGACGAGGATCCTGTCTATTTCTCAGCACCCTGTGGCACTAGGTGGATGGCGTCAAGACTCCGGGCATACAAAGCTATCATAAAAAATTACAACTCTGTCATCCTACACATGGAAGAGGCTTCAAACAGAAAAACAGAAGAAGGAGCTAAGTGTGTGGGGTACTTGAAGGTACTGAAGTCTGCAAAGTTTGTTGATGGGCTCCACTTTATGGTAGATGTCTTAGAAGTGTTGGCCAACGTGAGTCTGGCATTCCAGAGTAATGATCTGTTCATTTATGATGTTGATGTAAAGTTGTGTGAGGCCAGGATCAAGTTGGAAGGCCTTAAGCATAATAGAGGTGATGTCTACACTGCCTACATGGCAACCTGCAAGGATGGCAAGTTTGACAGTAAGAACAATGGACACATCACTTCACTGAAAGGAACAGGTATTCCAGAAACAGTGAAGAATTCCTTCTTGGAGAATTCTGTGAAGTTCCTAGAAAAGAGATTTTCCTTCCTGAAGGATACCCCTTTCAGTGATTTCCATGTTCTTGACCCCAGGAACGTCCCAAGATCAGATGCACAACTAGCTACATATGGTGATGTTCAGGTTATGAACATGGTGACCCACTTCGAGTCTGTTCTCAGTGAGGAGGAGGTAACCAACATCCCTAGACAGTGGCCAGCTCTCAAGGCCAGACTGAAGTACAGGCAGAGGCAGCCCCCCAAGGAGGTCATAAGTGACCTTCTCACTGAGAACCACCCAGATGTGAAGGACGTCCTGGTTCTGGTGTACATCATGGTCACCCTTTCTCCCTCCTCTGCTGCCGTGGAGCGTGGATTTTCCCTCATGAACCTCATAAAAACATCCAGAAAATCCCAGATGACCAATGAAACTCTGGGGTCACTCATGAGGGTCAGCCACATCACCACCACAGTGGCAGAGTTTGACCCAGAGCCAGCCATCCAGAAATGGAAAACCTCTGCTAAGACCAAGAGGTATGTCAAAGCTGCCCCAAAGCCAGCTGCAGTGAACAGCAACTTACCTGTGCCTGCTGCCCCACAGCCAGCTCGAGAGACAGCTGCAGTGAACAGCAACTTACCTGTGCCTGCTGCCCCACAGCCAGCTCGAGAGACAGCTGCAGTGAACAGCAACTTACCTGTGCCTGCTGCCCCACAGCCAGCTCGAGAGACAGCTGCAGTGAACAACCACCCTGAGCCTGAAGCCATACATTGCTGCTAGCAGGTCTACTAGTCCCACAGAGGAGAAAACATTATATTGTTAGTACTTAGTTGTTTTATCTTATTATTTTATATCTGACATTCATTTGATGTGCCTTGATGGTAGAAGTTCAGAAACCAGACACTGTGAACAATATGAACAAATAAACAATAAAATGTGTACCTACAGTAACCCAGATTCTTGTATGCTTTATGTTGATATTTAATCATATTTAAAATAGGTGCAGCAATGCATGCACAAAGTATAGCTATGGACAAGTGAAAAATGTATTCGGACAAGTAAATTGCCAAACTCACTTGTCCATGGACAAGTACTCTCTAAAAACTTTTTCTCACACTGCAGAGACATTGGTTTAACCTTCAGCAGTGTTTATATGTGTTTTAATGCCATTGAACACAACTTTTGATCAGAAAACAGCAAAGGTAAGACATATTTGCCTAACCACCCTATAGTTACCTCAGATCATGCCCCTGTATCTGTTGAAATCCACTTCCCTCTTAGTGTATCTCCTTCTAAAGTATGGCGGCTCAGCTCTCACCTACTGTCTGGTTTCGAATTTAACGATTTTGTGGCCTCGCAGGTTCCTCTCTATATTGAGTGTAATGACGCGTTAGACGTTAGCAGTGATACGCTCTGGGAGGCTCTCAAGGCCTACTTTCGGGGGCACGTCATTTCATATGTTTCACAACTAAGAAAGGCTAAAAAGGCTCGGCTTTTGGAAATAGCAGATGAGCTACAGAAGATTGATGAAACTTACTCCTCATCCCCTTCAACTGCCCTTTATAAAGAACCTCTTTTATTGCATTCAACACATGACCTTTTAATGACACAAATGGTGGAAAAACAATTAAGACAAACCAAGCAACGCTTCTTTGAACAGGGGGACAAGGCTGAGAGGCTCCTGGCTCAGCAGGCTCGTGCAGTTTGTGCTTCCAGATTATTTCCCAAAGTTAAGTCGCCTGAGGGCAGTTTAGTCTCCAACCCTCTTGAAATCAATAGATCCTTCTTTGAATATTACAATAGCCTCGACACATCTGAATCCCGAATTGACTCGAACCCCAACCCTCTCGACTCATTAACTTAACCCACAATTGATGAAATTGATGCTGGTGCACTAGGTGGCCCAATATCCACCTTAGAGATACAGGAAGTGATCAAATCCATGCAAAACGGGAAGTCCCCGCATCCCAGTCGAATTTTACAAGGCATATTCGGCTCTTTTAGTCCCAATTCTAGCAAGGATGTTTAATGATTGCCTTGAGGTAGGCCAATTACCTGCAACCCTATCCATGGCATCCATCTCTCTGCTTCTGAAGAAAGGCAAAGACCCTACTCTTTGTAGTAACTATAGACCCATCTCCCTTTTAAATGTGGATTGTAAAATACTGGCTAAGATCTTGTCCCTCCGCCTCCAACTAGTGTTGCACGGTGCACCGATACTAGAGATACTTTAAGAATGACATTGTTTTAATAAGAGCCGTATTTCCTATGTGTGTTCAGCGCTCTGTTTCCACTCCCTGCAGCCGTGCCTGCTGCATTGCCTCCCTGTGACGTGACGTTTTTTTTCTCTCATGCAAGCTCTAGCTGTCATATCATGTGACAAAACGAGAAGCATGGCTGCGAGTGCTATTGCCGATGCGCCTCAGCTTGTAGACAACAAAGACGCAAGAAACGAAATTTGGAAGTATTTTGGTTATATCTCCGACAGCAAGGGCAAGCCTATATGGACACCACGAGGCGTTCTAGACTGAGTGAGGAAAATTTAGAAACCCTTATTTTCTTGGTCAAAATCAGGGGCAGACTGGCCATCTGTGTGTTCTGGAGAATCACAGAACGGCCGGCCGTCAGCGGGCCGTTGACGGCCGGCTCGGCTCACTGACGTTTTTGTCATTTTTCATAAAAGTGGCGCTGACAGGCGACAGAGGTCCACAGTTTCCCCGCAGCGAGGCTCCCCCCGCCCCCCGTTGACAGTTCACGTTGTTCACTCATTGTGTTGAATGTAATTTCTTATTGTTTAAAGGTGGGGTAGGTAATTTTGGAGAAACCAGCTCGAGTGCGCTAGAATTTGAAAATACACAGCCGGAACAAATCTGCTACTTCCTTACAGAGCCCCTCCTCCAACACACACGAACGCGCACATGACCAAATGAGGGCACGAGATAAGTTTGTGCACAGATGGAAGGCTGACAGGCAGGTAGGCCATCCAGTTATTTTAGCCGGGCCGGCAAAAATGATTGGTCGTGCTTTTTACAGTACTACGGCTTCCACAGATGACATTTTTGTATGGATTTTTTGTCAAAGCACTTAAGATATTCATTGCTATCGGGATGTTAAGAGCATTCCATGGAATATAACAAAAAGTGTATCTCGAGCCGGTTTCTCAAACTTACCTACCCCACCTTTTATATACAAATCTATTTAGAATTTTGACAAAAAAGTTGTTTGAGATGATGCTGCTATTTTAGTTAAAACCGATTCTTGTCATTTTATGTTGAATGCCATTGCTTTAATTTATGTTCTCATTGTTCAAAAGTTTGTTTGAGACGGCTTCCCCTTTTTTAGGAAAAGTATCGAAATCGCAATTCTTGACTTGGTATCGGTATCGAAACAAAAATGTTGGTATCGTTGGGCCTGTCGCGATAAGCAATTAATTGACTTATTGTACGATAAATAAAAATGAACTCGATAACTTTTCTGACCTCGATAAATTGCCGTTTACATGCGTGTTTGTTTACATAAGGATGTGACCAGCATTTTTGCCAGGCGCGGGGCTCACACACAGCCAGGTCAGGACAACCAGAAGCCATGGCTGACAGGAGAGGTCCACAGGCTGCTGAGGGCCCGCAACATCGCCTTCAGAGAGGGAAATCCAGCTGGTCTCAGAGCAGCCAGGGCCGACCTATCCCGTGGCATCCGGAAAGCCAAACGACAGTACACCAGGAAGATTAGAGCACACTTCAGGGACAGCAGAGACACACGGAGCCTGTTGCAGGGTATTAGGACCATCACGGACTACAAACCACCACCACAGACCTGCGACAGTTACAACTCTCTGCTGAACAACCTCAACGGCTTCTTCGCACGCTTTGAAGCACAGAACAGCACACCTGCGCAGAAAACAACGCCTCCACCCAACGACCAGGCTATCTGTCTGTCCCCAGGCAGTGTGAGGAGCACACTGTTAAGGATTAACACCCGGAAAGCTTCTGGGCCTGACAACATTCCTGGTCGTGTGCTAAAGGACTGCCCCGCTGAGCTCACAGATGTCCTCATAGACATCTTCAACATCTCCCTGAGCCAGGCTGTTGTTCCCTCGTGCTTCAAGGTAACCACCATCATACCTGTGTCGAAGAAGTCATCACGATCCTGCTTCAATGACTACCGCCCTGTAGTGCTGACTTCCACCATCATGAAGTGCTTTGAGCGGCTAGTCATGAAGGAAATCACATCCACCCTCCCCCCCTCCCTGGACCCGTTTCAGTTTTCATCGTGAGTGAAGCGCTCACCCACCTGGACACTAAAAACTCTTATGTTAGGATGCTGTTCATAGACTTTAGCTCCGCGTTCAACACCATCATCCCCCAGCAGCTGGTTTGCAAGCTAACAAACCTGGGCCTCAGCCCCTTTCTCTGCAACTGGCTGCTGGACTTCCTCACTGCCAGACCCCAATCTGTACGGGTCGGCAACAACACATCAGGCACCATCACACTCAGTACGGGGGACCCCCAAAGGGTGTGTGCTCAGCCCCCTGCTCTTCACCCTGCTGACCCACGACTGCACACCCACCCACAGCTCCAACCACTTCATCAAGTTTGCGGATGACAACTGTGGTGTGTCTCATCAGCAACAACGACGAAACCCACTACAGGAGGGAGGTGAACCAGCTGGCCACGTGGGGCATAGATAACAATCTCTTTCTCAATGTGGAGAAAACAAAGGAGATTGTTCTCGACTTCAGGAGAACCTACACCCAACACCCCCACCCATTGACCATCGGTGGTGCTGCTGTGGAGAAGGTGAGCTGTATCAAATTATTGGGGGTGCACATCACCGAGGACCTCTCCTGGAGTAACAACACCAGGTCAATCACCAAGAAAGCCCAGCAGCGCCTCTACTTCGTCCGCAAAACTGTGGCACGCTTCATTGCGCCGCATTTGCGAATAGGATGAGGCTGCCTCCGCAAGATGAGGACCCACGCAGTCTGCGTGATCTGCGTGTAGGGAGGGGCGGCCCTGTTCATATTCACCAATACTCTGTGTATCCTTAATTGTTCTCCCATGTCTTTGGGTATTTTTCCTTCCTGCAGACAAATTGTCTTGTACTTTGTTTAACTTGCTGAAAGTGCCATGTCTGCGAAAAAACAAATAAAAGGATTTTGAAAAAATAAAATAAGATCTGTGGAAAACGAACCGGTTTGATAAATGCACGTTTTGTTCAGCCAGATAATCTTCACATGTCTACCCTACTTTTATAATTTGCGAATCATAAATCTAATCGCCATAAGCAAAATGCTAACGTTATGCTATAAACGAACGACAGCCGCGTACAGCAGGGTCGCACGACTTCAACGTCACGCCAACTTAAAAAGGTCCCATGTCATGGCCATTTCTACTGATCATAATTCCATTGTTGAGGTCTACTAGAATAGCTTTATATTGTGCAATGTTCCAAACTCACATTGGTTTCTCATACAGCATCTCTGTATAGTATGTGTATTCACTCTCTGTCCTAAACGGCTTGTTGGAGCTCCTGCCCCCCACTTCCTGTGAGCCCACTGTGCTCTGATGAGTCCACCACCGTTACAGCGGAACATCATTGATTATGTGTTACAATGGCGTTAGCAACCAGAAAATGACACCAGTAATGACAAACAGATGAGAATGCTGCGTGGGGTCTGGGTGCCGTGTTGGCGGGACGTTGCGCGGCTCGCTGCTGCGAGGAGCGGAAAGTGTGAGC
Organism: Dissostichus eleginoides; assembly: GCA_031216635.1. Taxonomy (NCBI): domain Eukaryota; kingdom Metazoa; phylum Chordata; class Actinopteri; order Perciformes; family Nototheniidae; genus Dissostichus; species Dissostichus eleginoides. Next base: position 23,645,167 of record CM062283.1, on the reverse strand, counting down.
TGGGTTCATTTCCTGCTTGCTGCGTGGAGTCTGCGAGACAGCGAGACATCGCGAATGGACGCGGGAAGGGGGGATGCTGAGGGGGCTGCAGCACCCCCATCTGCGAGGCTCCAAATGGGTCCATTTGGGTATGGGCACGTCACGTTACTCAGGAAGAAAAAATGGAAAAAGAGAAATCTCCAACGAGGCGTTCTGGGGCAGCATAGACAGGTCTTTTCTGTGTTAGAGTTTTACTCGCTACAGGGTGTACTTTGAGGGTTTGTGACTTTGCAGACCGTTTACATGCATAAAAACCTTCATAACACACAAGGGGACGGGTAATAACCGGAAAAGCATGACATGGGACCTTTAAGATCGATATTCAAAAATACAGATTCAAAATTGTACAAGTTAAAGCGTTTGTTTTAACAGTTTGCAAGAGCGCAGGTACTTGCTTTCAAGCAGAACAGGGGCAAACAAACTTAGCGGGAGTGTTTACGTGTTCGGCGTAATGACGTACAACGTCCTCGACAACTTCTGTACTCCTATTCAGCCACTTGTTAACAACCATCGTTTTTCAGACACATAACTCTTCAAAAATCACTGCTGATGTATTTAATGTCGTAGAACAAAACGTGATCCGTCTCTTAAATTTGTGTCAACCACAGACCTTATTTCGAGCTATTTTCCTAAATCCTATGGAGAAATCCCATTAGCTCTGAGACGAGGGAACCAGAAGTGGTAAAATGCTAACTCACTTCTGGGTTTTAGGACTCGTTCCTGCACTACTCTATACGTGATGTTCATACTTGCAGCCAGTCTCCAGTGGTTATGGCAGTTCACTGCTGCGTCCACAGGGATCCTGGATGTACCTGGAAGTGCATGGATTTGCGAAGGCCTGATCATTGCTGCTTGCAGCTTCAATTTGAATTGACATCTATGTTTTCCATTAGGATAATCAGATGGAGAATTAAATCCAGCAGAGAGGGGAACCCAGCAAAGTCCCAACAGGCAGGAACCAAACTGTGCTCAGCTTGTTGAGAAGTATCAGAGTGGCTGAGTTTGTAGAGTCAATGACCCAACTGCATGCACACCCTCAAATACCTGGTAATGTCTTCATGTACACAGCGGAACAATTACCTAGGTTTTTCCTTTTCAATACACATTATGCAAAATGTTATCAAAATCAGGATCAGTTTCAGAACAGTAGATAGCTCGCATGTAAACATACTCACTTTCTGACTATTGAGTGTTTTTAGCTCATCTTATTCTATTTTACATACGTATTTAATTTACTTAAATGTAAAAGTAAAAGTAGTCATTGTGCAGATTGGTCCATGTCAGAATAATATATATGATATGTTTTATAATGATTGATCATTAAAGTGTTCTCAAAGCTGGTAAAGGTTCAGCTAGTTTGAATGACTTTGTATACTGCAGGGTAGCTTGTGAATTTACTCCAGGTGGAACTAAAGTCTGATTTAACACTTGATTATATTTCACATCATTCATCCAGATCTGTGAAGTAATTAAAAGATATTAAATACATGTAGTGGAGTAAAAGAACAAAGTAGCATGACACGGAAACACTTAAGAAAATAACAAGTCCCTCAAAATGTTACTTAAATTCAGTACTTGAGTAAATGTACTTAGTTACTTGTTTACACCATTGCCAATAAGCATCATATATTGAACCAGCCGGTCCGTGCAGCCCCTCTGAACCCCCCCCCCTCACCTGGTTGAGCTCATGCTCCGCCGCTATCCTCAGGTTCGGGTCGATGGTTCCCTTCAGGGCCTGGATGATCCGGTTAGGATCCATTTCAGCTGAATTTCACGGTTCCTTCCGTGTTTTTAGTATCACATACATGTAGCGTTAGCATGCGGTGCTGCATTCACTGCGGCCGGGACAGCGTCGGCGCTCCGAGGCACACACAGCTCCCGGGCGTCACATGCAGCACCCCCGGCGGACGGGTGAGCTCTGAGCCGCTTTATTCTTTCCTCTGGGAAGTTCTGGCTGTCTTGACCGAGACGATGGCCCTGCCCGGTTGTACCGGCTGTCAACTATCGGTGGACGTAAAGCAAAGTAAACAAACGCTTTACGGTTTCCTCCTCTTCTCTGTCCACTTAGCGCGACACTGGGAGTGCTGCTGCCCCCTGGAGGGCTGGCGTAGTTATTGGCTACTTTGAATGAACAGGCAATATGAGACTGGTTGATAAAGCAATCCTACAAGCTGTTAAAGGCATGCTAATGTTTCTGTGCTTACTGCACAAAAGCCGTCTTGACTTATACATTGATGTCAGGGCCGGCCCTTGGCATAGGCAGTATAGGCGAATGCTAAGGGTGCATCAACCCATCGGGGGCGCCGAAAATTGGGGAGAAAAAAAAAAAAAAAAGTTAGAAATAAAAAAAAAAAAAATTTAAATTTCATAACAACACAATTTCCCAATTTTGGATCAAGAAAGTACATCTTATTATCTTATACTAACAGAACTACTCCTATATTGCGTACAGCGCCCATAACCTATGGCGCACCCCCCCAAAAAATCAAGTTGAACTGCCCCAGCCCCAGTAAAAACCAGAGGTTTATGTGAAATTGTTCTTTTTTTGAAATAATGGTTTTAGTGCAATTATAGGTTTTCATTTTGTATTTTTGTTAATTTAAAATAAATCAAACTCCCAAAAAACGTATACAGCTTCTGTGTGCTTTTGTTAACATTGGAATTTACTGTGTAAGCGGCCGCGGGGGGAGAGCTTTATGGCGCGTTTCCACTACAGCGCGGAGCCCGGCCTCGCTCGGCCTCGCTCGGCCTCGCTCGGCCTCGCTCGGCCTCGTTAGGCCTTGTTAGGACCAGCTCACTTGATGGCGCGTTTCCATTACAGTTTAGGAACTGGGGCAGTAACTATAGTAACGCAGTGTAGGCGGAGTGATCGGCTTTTTGGTGGGCGGAGTCACACTGCTTAAAACTGCCGTGACGCCATCTTCAATGCGAACATAAATGTAAGGATAAAATAGACTTATTTGTTAGAAGTGAGCTTTAGAACAGATAGGGACACAACGCTTTCAAGCAAATAACAGAGCGTTAGAAAAAACGTACCATGCAGAGACTCCAGTAACGCCGTTGCAGAGTCCAGGCCTCCATCCCTCCCAACGCTAGCCGGTCTATGGCCGTAAATGGAGTAGTAGTAGAGACCTCCTGAAATACTTTAATATTGCGAGTTGTCCCGTCGAGCTCCCGCTGGATCTTATCATCTGCAATGTAATGTAGGAACGTCGTCACTTCCTCGACCAACCACGGCGTGCTTTTCTTTGCCATTTTAGCTCCTCTGTTGACAAAAATGCTGTTTATAAAAATGCTGCAAGCTTCGCTATATATATATGCGACGCTAGGGATTATCTCGCGCGCCGATTGTGACGATTCTCTCTGACCAATCAGCAGTCGAGAGTGTTGACGTCACAATTCAGCCTGGTTGTTCCTGGCCCTAGAACCACGATTTTATGAGGCCAGAAAAACTGTGAATTAGGACCCGCCGGCCGGTACTAGGCCAAGTGGAAACGCAACCAAAGTCGGGCCGCTGACGTCACAGCCCTCTTAAACCCGGGCTCCGCGCTGTAGTGGAAACGCGCCATTAGAGAGCTCTCTCCTGAAAGACTGAGCGGCTCTGATAACTTCAGCTCAGTGAGGTAAAGGCACACCTTTATATGATCATTATAGTTATAAAAAAATAAGAGAATAGATGAAAAACAGGTATAAAATACTATATGACAGTAAAAAAAAGTTGTTATTAATAAACAAGAATACAGTTTAAAAGGGGAGTGATTTGTAAAATATCCATAAAGAAAAAGAAAATCTGCTTACAGTTCTGTTTCATATGGATGTTGAGAGCTGTATCCATAGATCTCTTCATGTTGCTCTCAAAGTGCACCAGATTGATGCTTTTAACTTCAATATTAAAAAAAAAAAATCTTCCCGGGGGAGCATGCCCCCCGGACCCCCCTAGAGGATGTTAGGTCCCCCCCCCACTTAAATCATGTTCACATGAAACTAAATACATTTGCACACATTTTGTGTCCATATCTTTCTGTTTTGGTGGTCATGCCACAACCGTGCACATGCATGCATGCGCATAGTGAGTGTCTGCATTTTGGGGGGGAGGGGGCGCCAGCTAAAATCTTGCCTAGGGCAGCAAATTGGTCAAAGAAAACATATCTTCCAAAAATATTCAAGTAATTCTATAACAGAGTAGATGAGAACCAGTTACCTTCCACCAATATGTTAAAGAAATCCATTTAATCATGAATGAGATTTACCCTTGCAATCATTTCCTACACCGATCTAATTCAGTAAAGACTTAAATAAATGTTCCTTTTGTAACTCAGATATTGAAACACTTCAACATATTTTCTTTTCATGCATTATAGTTCAAACATTTTGGGATGCTTTCCAGTATTGTTCAACTTTGAATGAGCAAAACCTTTGCGATATTATCATGTGATTATTTAAAAGTTGACCTTCAATTTGTAAAAGAAAAAACGTATTAATCTGTAGGCTGTCTTATTTTTCATTACCTTTTAAATGCATCATCTATTAGCTTGATCTGTAAATTAACTATAAAAAAGGCAAAATGCATACGATGATGGAAGTGAGTGCTGTCAGAGGGATTTTTTTTTTTTGGGGACAGGAACGATGGTGGAGTGTTTGAAGCATGTGGGGACTACAGACTGCAGCAGGGACCTGTTGAAGATGTCCGTGAACACCTCTGCCAGCTGAACTGCACACACCCTGAGAACACGGCCAGGGATGCCATCTGGTCCAGGAGCCGGTGTCTTCCCGTTTCGCCCCTTCCCTATTCGCGCCTAAATTATTCCCATTTGGCCACTTCTCCATTTGGCCCCTTTCCCATCTTGCCCCTTCCCAATTCGCCACTTCGCACCTTTCCCTTGATGCCCATTTCCCAATTCACCCCTTACCCATTTCGCCCCTTCCCATTTCGCCCCTAACCATTTCGCCCCTTTCCCATTTCGCCCCTTTTTTACATCAGGCCACATAAGAAATTATACTTGTTTTGCTTGGTCGTGGGTCTTAGCTTTCTAGACACCCTTCTTACAAATACTTCTCAAATGAGCTACATTTTACATGTAACAGGTGCTTTATTAAAAAATATATAGACCAATTACTAGTACTACTATATGATTCGTACCTTTTACAATAATGGTACAGAAAACAAAAAGGCTCATGGTTGATCAGGTCATTTGACTTTAGAAAAAGATGAATCAATCGAGGGAAAATAAGGGACATGAATATCAAAGACCATATGAAACTCACTTAAATCTTGCACTGGTACCCTCTTGCACATATGCATACGCAACAACATTTGTATTGCTGGTCAACAACCAGGCTTTCCACTCCCCGGTTTGTTTGAATTCATTCTATTGCATTCTCCATCATGCCTTTAGACTTTGTTTGGCAATTCACTGATTCTGTGATTGCAGATTCCAGGAAACAGACTGCAAGGGAGCAAGTTTAAGTTTCACTTTCAAATCCACGATATAGCCCAGCACCACACCTTCATTATACATTTTGCCGCTTGTTTGTACCATTTTCAGTCGATTTGTAATCTATTCTAGAAAAATAATGTTTTTTTTTTTTTTTCAAGAAGCGTATAAACAAACAATGGATGTCTTTTATAAACATTTATCCATGTTGGAAGTATATTTAGATGTTCTAGGAGTTAGATAGAGTTTATAGATCTAATGATGCATCCCATGAAGCATTAGGTGCTTTCACACCGGAGTACTTTTCCCAGGAATAGTTCCGATAGTTCCTGGGATTTTGCGTTCACACCAAAAAGATCTGGAACTAGAACTTTTTTTTGCGAACCTTTTCACCCCTTTTTAGTCCCTGCCAGAGAGCAGGGTATTTCCTGGGGAGAAAAAGGTTCCAATTTCTGATTGGCTGGGCGAATTGCAAACCACGCGCCCCGTATAACTCTGAAAAGTTTTTGTGAAGCCGCCATTCTATTTGCTTTATTAGCATTATTAGCATTAACGTTAGCCCGCACCAACGGAAAGAGACTAACTTATGGCAACACAAAATAAAACGTGGGATCGGTGGAGTGATGAGGAGGTGTCGGCGCTTCTGGCGATTTACCCGGGGCTTCGGGTGGCGATTTACTGCCACCCGAAGTCCCGGACTCCGGGGGACTCCGGGACTTCGGGTGGCAGTATACGCCGTGACTACAAAGGATCAGCTGCGGGAGTGTCTGCGTGCGCATCTCTCCCAGATGAGCTGAACAGTTTTTTTGCACGTTTTGAGAGCAGCCAGGCTGTGGAGGCACAGAAGAACCAGGAGCCCTGCCCTTTTGTTTTAAACAGGGCAGATGTGTGTAAATCCTTTAAAAGGGTTAACCCACACAAGGCTCCTGGACCTGATGGCATCCCTGGCCGTGTTCTCAGGGTGTGTGCAGTTCAGCTGGCAGAGGTGTTAACAGACATCTTCAACAGGTCCCTGCTGCAGTCTGTAGTCCCCACATGCTTCAAACACTCCACCATCGTTCCTGTCCCCAGAAAGACAAAGATCACCAGCCTCAACGACTACCGCCCAGTAGCACTCACCTCCATCATTATGAAGTGCTTTGAGTGGTTAGTCAAAACCTTCATCACCTCCTCCCTCCCTGACTCTCTGGACCCCCTGCAGTTTGCCTACAGAGCAAACAGGTCCACAGACGACGCCATAGCCCACCATCCACACTGCCCTCTCACACCTGGACCAGAGGAACACATATGTGAGAATGCTGTTCATTGATTACAGTTCAGCCTTCAATACCATTGTGCCCTCCAAGCTGGCCATCAAGCTCAGAGACCTCAGGCTCAACAGCGCCCTCTGTGACTGGATCCTGAACTTCCTGACGGGCAGACCCCAGGCAGGGCGGGTGGGAAACATGACATCCTCCACCCTGATCTTCAACACCGGTGCCCCTCAAGGCTGCGTGCTCAGCCCTCTCCTCTACTCCCTGTTCACTCACGACTGCGTGGCCACACACAGCTCCAACACCATCGTGAAGTTTGCTGACGACACGACCGCCATCGGCCAGATCACAGACGGCGACGAGACGGCGTACAGAGAGGAGGTCGGAAAACTGACATCTTGGTGCCAGGATAACAACCTCCATCTCAACGTCAGCACAACCACAACCCACTGAACTGATTACCCAAGATCCTTAGCCGCAATGCACTTTGGGATATGGTGTTAATGCGATATGATATCCGAAAAACATTTCAGAGTTTAGGATGGCCGAAGACACTACACTACCCATAATCCTCAGATATCGTTTGGGACTACAGTCCCGTTGCTTGACAAACCCCGTGATTCATCTTCAAGCTCTGGGATTGGATGTTGGAGTGGCAGTGCGCCAAGGTTACGCCGAGTGTCAAACAGCTCTTTGAAATGGAACTAAACCACGGCAGACCATCGAAAACTGGACTCGAACGCCCCCCCAGAACTACACATGCTGGCCATTGTGTTTCGCAAATGTTGCTGGGAATTGTAGTTTTAAAAGACGTTTTCGTTTTTCCCACAATTATGTTTTTATTATCAGGCTATGTTCCACAATCATATAAAGTAGCAGTAATAAAACCTCTTCTTAAAAAGCACAACCTCGATCCAGAGGTTTTAGCCAATTATAGACCTATTTCTAATCTTCCGTTCCTCTCAAAAATTCTTGAGAAAGCGGTCGCAAAACAGTTGTGTGATTACTTAAAAAACAATGATTTATTTGAAGATTTTCAGTCTGGCTTTAGAACACATCATAGCACAGAGACAGCTCTGGTTGAAGTCACAAATGACATTCTAATAGCCTCAGACAAAGGACTTGTCTCTATTCTTGTTTTGCTCGATCTCAGTGCTGCATTTGATACTATCGATCATGATATCCTATTGCAAAGACTGGAGCATTTAGTTGGCATAAAGGGAACTGCTTTTGGCTGGTTTAGGTCTTATCTATCTGAACGCTCTCAGTTTGTGTGTGTCAACGATGACTCTTCCATGCAAACCAAAGTTAGCCATGGAGTGCCACAGGGCTCAGTGCTTGGACCTATTTTGTTCACACTATATATTCTTCCGCTAGGCGATATTATAAGGAATCATTCTGTAAATTTCCACTGTTATGCGGATGATACTCAACTATATTTATCCATCAAACCTGATGAAACCAATCATCTAAATAAAATTCAAGACTGCCTCAAGGACTTCAAAACGTGGATGACCTTAAAGACCCACTGAAGTGTGCGACGGTGCATGATCTTTTATGCTAATACGTATAGTAATGACCAAAATTGTCCATTGGAACCCATATCAAAGATGTTGGAATAGCAACGAATTTGACGAGTTTGAATTTTCCGCTGGGAAATTCGCAGTCGACCTCCGCCTTCGTGGGCGTGGCTTGCGATCTACTGCGTGACGTCAGAAGATGGGCCAAGCCGAAGTGTTTACATTCACCACCATTCATTTTGTCTCTATTTCAAAGTCGAATTTACCAACGTTTTTGAGCGAGTATTTGATTGGAAAGTGTTTCGCAGTCGACTGGAAGTGATTGCCAATCGAGAAAAGCTGACAATGGAGGCGACAGTGACGAAAAAGGGAGGAAAAACACACGGGAAGCGATGCATTGCCGCTGGCTGTGGTAATGTCAATTCTGCCGAAGTGGCGATGTTTCTGTTCCCAAAAGATGAAGGTGAGTGGCTGGTGTCATTGTTTCGTAGATTCGTAGATTCGTAGATTGTTTATGAAAAATAAAGGCCACTGTGTTTGTGTTACTAACAAGACTATCATGGCGGCGGCAGAGCTCAAGTCGAGTTTCTCCGCCTGGAGATATTCTCACTATTTCACTTTTGTCGAGCACAAAGAAAAGAACGTTTTAGTTAAATGTAAGTTGTGTCTTGGCGGGTCAAAGATCCTATCGACTGCCCAAAACAGCAATTAAAATCTGTTGAAACATCTGCAGAAACAACATGCTGGGACGAAGCTAGTAGCTAAGACCACAGACCCAGACTCATCCGACGCCACTCCACCTCCACCTAAGCAACAGCGGCTGGATTGGCACTTTGAAACATATCTTTGTGTTTGTTTGTAAATACCACATTGCTTAGCAGAGTTCAGTGATGCAAATGCATGTCAAGTTGATCAACAGGTTGTATTATTCTCGATGCAATAACAGTACTGAAATGAAGGCTACAGTATAAGGGCATTAATGGGTGCCCTTTTTTAAGTAACTAAAAAGTTACTTTTCACAGTAACGCATTACTTTTTGGTGTAAGTAGTGAAGTAACTAGTAATTGTAACTAGTTACTGGTTTTCAGTAACTAGCACAACACTGCATGTGAACATGAATGTTGCATCATGCTATGAACAGATGAATGTATGATCAGGTGATGGCCAATCCTGTGTGTAGATCTACTCTAGATCTATGACAAAATATTGTCCTCAACTAAATTGACTTCCATGGCCACTTTCCTCATCTATCCTGTCCGAAAAGCTGTCAAAATCACTCATTTCTCTCGCACCAGTATCACTTTCCGAAGTCTCCGCCATGTTTACAATCACAACTGGGCCCATCTTGTGACGTCACAGCCGCTATCGTCTGCAGCAGCGGTAGGCTCAGACTCTGAAAAATTTGCGATGTTTATCTCGTCCCTCGCACTTCCTAAAAAATTATTTTAGCCATGAACAGGTACAATTATATGTAAGAAATGAAACTGCCATTTCACTTTGGCGCAAAAAAATGCACTTCACTGGCACTTTAAACTTTTTGATGTTAAACACGGCTAAAACTGAAGTTATTGTACTCGGCCCAAAGAATCTAAGAAACAAATTATCTAATGATATACTAACTATGGATGGCATTAATTTGGCCTCCAGTGAGACTGTAAGGAACCTTGGTGTTATATTTGATCAGGATTTATCTTTTAACGCCCACATAAAATCAATCTCAAGGACCGCCTTCTTTCATCTACGCAACATTGCAAAAATCAGGCATATCTTGCCTCAAAACGATGCAGAGAAACTAGTCCATGCATTTGTTACTTCAAGGCTGGATTATTGTAACTCTTTATTATCAGGGTGTACCAAAAAGTCAGTTAAGTCGCTTCAGCTGATTCAAAATGCTGCAGCACGCGTACTAACCAGAGTTAGGAAAAGGGACCACATTACTCCTGTTCTGGCTGCCTTACACTGGCTCCCTATAGAACACAGGATAGAATTTAAAATTCTTCTTCTCGCCTACAAAGCCCTTAATGGGCAGGCGCCATCTTACCTTAAAGAACTCATTATACCCTACTGTCCTACTAGGGCATTGCGTTCCAAGAATGCAGGGTTGTTGGTTGTTCCTAGAGTCTCTAAAAGTACAATGGGAGCCAGAGCCTTTTCTTATCAAGCTCCACTTTTGTGGAATCAGCTTCCAGTTTGTGTTCGGGCGGCAGACAGCCTATCCGTTTTTAAGAGTACGCTTAAGACCTTCCTTTTTGATAAAGCTTATAGTTGATAAAATAATCTAATAAGAGTGCATTGACGTAGACACGTTGTGCCTCTTCACCTATACATTTTTAGTTCTTACTCTTTCACTTAAATCCTAAAAACTTAGATCTTATATTTAAAACTAAGGTTATTACTACTTCTCATTCTTCTAAATCTATTCTCTCTCTACTTCTCATACTCTCTACTTCTGTAATCTATTTATTCTATTTTCTCTTTATCCAAACCTTTCCCCTCTCTGACCTCTCGAGGTTCTATTAGAGGGTAATAGGTTGCAGAGAGGCCTATTCCGGCCGGGGAGTGTTTAGACCGTATTCACAGCGTACCTCCTTACCTCTCACCAATTCCAATTAAGGTTCCAGTGGGGACCTTTCTCCCTGCGTGTGCCTCTCCACCTCTGTTTCTTACTTCTTACTTGCTACCCTTTTCCCTCAACCTATCCTAAGGGAGTGCATGTACGTAGATACGTTGTGCCTCTCCACCTCTGTTCCCTACTTCTTACCTACTACTCTTTTCCCTCAACCTATCCTAAGGGAGTGCATGTACGTAGACACGTTGTGCCTCTCCACCTCTGTTCCTTACTTCTTCCCTCAACCTATCCTAAGGGAGTGCATGTACGTAGATACGTTGTGCCTCTCCACCTCTGTTCCTTACTTCTTCTCAACCTATCCTAAGGGAGTGCATGTACGTAGATACGTTGTGCCTCTCCACCTCTGTTCCTTACTTCTTCTCAACCTATCCTAAGGGAGTGCATGTACGTAGACACGTTGTGCCTCTCCACCTCTGTTCCTTACTTCTTACTTGCTACCCCTTATCCCTCAACCTATCCTAAGGGAGTGCATGTACGTAGACACGTTAGTTTAGCTGCTATAGGCTTGGACTGTCGGGGGACACCTTACTTCTTCCTTCTGTCTGTCTGTACCTGTGTACTCTCATGTTCCGATTAACACAGCTTCCCCCAAATTTCTTTTTTTGTGTCTATATCTACGCCGGGATCCTGAGTCGAGGCTGATCCTGTTGCTGTGGTCCTGTGTCCTGGATCCTCTATCCTGAGTTCTGGATTTGAGTCCTGGACTTCGAGTCGTGGCTGAACCTGTCTCTGCGGTCCTGCCTGACTCTCATCATACTACTTCCTTGATGGCTCCCACAGGATTGTTGACATCCTCGTGGATTCATCTTCTTATTATAGACACATGCATTTCCAAACAGTTGGTCTACCTACGCTGAAAAATGTATTATCTCTTCGATTTACACACGGCATCTATTGCACGTCTGTCCGTCCTGGGAGAGGGATCCCTCCTCTGTTGCTCTCCCTGAGGTTTCTCCAATTTTCCCTTTAAACTGTGGGGTTTTCTCTGGAAGTTTTTCCTTGTACGATGTGAGGGTCTAAGGACAGAGGGTGTCGTATTGTCATACTGATATTCTGTACAAACTGTGAAGTCCACTGAGACAAATGTAACATTTGTGATATTGGGCTATATAAATAAACATTGATTGATTGATGAGAGCACACTCGTTCCCTCCTCCAAGCCCCCTCCACCGCCCCAGCTCTTTGAAGGTGGTCAAGTGTATAAGGTCCGTAAGCTGCTGGGGGTCCGCAACAGGGGTCGGGGCAAGCAATTCCTGGTGGACTGGAAAGGTTACGGTCCTGAGGCAAGATCCTGGGTAGCTGCAACATTCATTGTAGACAAAACCCTTATTCAAGCCTTTAATGATCAGCCTGGGCCATCAGCAGTCGGCCCTAGAGGGGGGTACTGTTGTGTCCCGTCAAAAATGTTCAGTCTAGTCATGTTTAGTCATTTGTCTTGTCTCCCAATTCCTGTTTTATTTTGATACTCACTTGTTATGTTTCATTCCAGGTCCCTTGACTCCCTATCCTTGTGTGTGTCTCCCGCTCTCATCAGCGCCAGCCCCGCCCCTGATTGTTTCCACCTGTGCCCAGCTACGTCTTGGTTAAATTCCCCAGTCTCCCCTTGTCTTGTGTCAGTTCGTCTTGTGTCAGTTCGTCTTGTGTCAGTTCGTCTTGTCTCAAGCCTGATTTATGCTCCTGAATTATTTTGTAAGTTTTGTTCCTCACTAATGGCGCGTTTCCACTACAGCGCGGAGCCCGGCCTCGCTCGGCCTCGCTCGGCCTCGTTAGGCCTTGTTAGGACCAGCTCACTTGATGGCGCGTTTCCATTACAGTTTAGGAACTGGGGCAGTAACTATAGTAACGCAGTGTAGGCGGAGCGATCGGCTTTTTGGTGGGCGGAGTCACGCTGCTTAAAACTGCCGTGACGACTTATTTGTTAGAAGTGAGCTTTAGAACAGATAGGGACACAACGCTTTCAAGCAAATAACAGAGCGTTAGAAAAAACGTACCATGCAGAGACTCCAGTAACGCCGTTGCAGAGTCCAGGCCTCCATCCCTCCCAACGCTAGCCGGTCTATGGCCGTAAATGGTGTCCATTAGCTCAAACCACTTCCAGTTTTCCTACTGGCACCACTCGTGTTGTTATTATCTTTGACCAAGCGATATTCACTCTTCATCTTTTTGAGTTTTTCCCTACACTGCACGACAGTCCTCGAGTAGCCGCTTGTGGACATCTGTGTAGAGACCTCCTGAAATACTTTAATATTGCGAGTTGTCCCGTCGAGCTCCCGCTGGATCTTATCTGCAATGTAATGTAGGAACGTCGTCACTTCCTCGACCAACCACGGCGTGCTTTTCTTTGCCATTTTAGCTCCTCTGTTGACAAAAATGCTGCAAGCTCAGCTATATATATATGCGACGCTAGGGATTATCTCGCGCGCCGATTGTGACGATTCTCTCTGACCAATCAGCAGTCGAGAGTGTTGACGTCACAACTCAGCCTGGTTGTTCCTGGCCCTAGAACCACGATTTTATGAGGCCAGAAAAACTGTGAATTAGGACCCGCCGGCCGGTACTAGGCCAAGTGGAAACGCAACCAAAGTCGGGGCCGCTGACGTCACAGCCCTCTTAAACCGGGCTCCGCGCTGTAGTGGAAACGCGCCATTAGTGAGCGATTTTCTTTTGTGCCTATTGGACCTTTTTTCACCTCATCAAGAGTGTCGATCCTTATTTGTAATCCTGTTTTTTGGAATAAAGTATCTTACTCATACTTTACCTCTGTCTCCTGGGTCGTGCATTTGAGTCCTATACTTTGTGTTTCCAAGTTTGTGACATTGACAAAAAGCGCCATGACTTTTTTTGTAAATATTGTAGATACATTTTGGTGCTTTGAAATATTTTCTTTTTTCCCCATGGCCACCAAGACTTGATATAACAATTTTCTAATGTCTAGAGACGTGCAGACTACTTTTCACTTTGGGATTTGAATACATTTCTGAGTGATAATGCATGATTTGCAACGGTGTGAAGACAAAACAACATAACACCAAAATGTTTCAAACTGTAAATCATGCAAAGGTGATATGGGACTCAAATGTCAAACCTAAGGGCATTTTTGGAGGACACTTAAATATCAGAAGCATGACATAAAAAATGGAACAACTGGAGCAATTATTAACTGACTCAAACCTTGATTATTTATGCCTTTCTGAAACCTGGCTACACCCTGCAATTCCGTCTGATATTGTTAATATCCCAGGATATAATATTTATAGACTAGGTCGTAATCAAGGTAAGGGAGGGGGTTTATGATTTATGTTAAGAAAAGCCTGCAAAGTAAACAAATTGAATTATCCTGTGATACCACTGAATGAGTTGGAATAACTATCTCAGGAAATGTGTTTTAATATAATTGTTGTATATCGACCACCTACAGCAAAGAGTGTTTTTTATGATCATTTAACTAGTATTCTCAAACAGTGTAATGGCAACGAAACAATATTTTTTTTTGGTAAATATTTTTATTGATTTTCTCAGTTTTTTTAACAAAAGCAAGTGATACAGATTCAGTAAGGATATATACACACGCACATGCTGACAAATCGAAATCTTAATTTCAATCCCACCACCAACCCACCCACCACCCATTAACCCATTGAGTTACAGGATACACACTGTCTGGGACTGGTCTCCTGCTCTCTCCCAAATGGAGCTTTTCCCTTTACCAACTACCTAACTTCACTCCTTCCACCTTTGAATTCCATCCGTTACTGTAACCCATCCTATACAATTAACCATTTTTGTTCTCTACAGTCCACCAGGCGCCTTGGGGGACTTCTTGGAGGAATTAGATAATCTCCTCTCACACATCCTAGAAACTGGCCCTCCCGCTGTACTTCTCGGAGACTTCAACCTCCAGACAGGGAAGACATGTGAACTAAATTCTCTTTTAACTGCCTTTGCTTTCTCACTGTCTCCATCCCCACCAACTCATAAAGCTGGCAATGTCCTTGATCTCATATTCTCAAGGAACTGCACTACTTCTAACCTCTCTGTAAACCCGCTCCACACCTCGGATCACTTTTTCATATCATTCTCTCTACCCCTTTCCAAACATAACAAACTAATCTCTTCTAACTCTGCACCTGTCGGCCGTAACCTTCGTTCCCTCTCCCCCTCTACCTTTGCCTCATCGGTGCTCTCAGCCCTCCCTTCGTCTGACTCGTTCCAACTCCTGCCTCCAAACTCTGCTGCAGAAACTCTCCTCTCTACTCTTTCATCCGCACTGGACTCTCTCTGTCCTCTCACATCTCGGCAGGCTCGTCAGTCCCCTCCTGCTACCTGGCTAAATGACGCACTGTGTGCTAATAGAACCATCCTTCGGGCAGCTAGCGGAAATGGTGGAAATCCCAACACCCTGACGACCTCCTAACCCAGGGGTCGGCAACCCGCGGCTCTCGAGCCGCATGCGGCTCTTTAAGCCCTCTGCTCTGGCTCCCTTGGAAATTAAATAAAAGTATTTCTAGGACTATTTAAATTTTGTTGCATGGTTGAACATTTCTCGTATCTTGTATTTTGATGTGATACTGTGACATATAAATAAAAAACAAAACGGTTTTAATTAGGTCAACTAAAATATGCGTCACATCCTGCTACGGTCCAGCGCCAGCGCCTTTTCTTACAGGTAGGGATGCTCTGATCGGTGCTCTCTAAAAATGCCGATCGCGAGAGCCGATCGCATAACGTAAAATGATGACGTAAAATACATGACACTTTTCTCTGTGCGCAGCAAAACAAGCTCGCCAAAATGGCTTCACCAGTCTGGCAGTATTTTAAGTGTCCGAAAATGACAATAAAATAGCGGTATGCCACGTGTGTGAAGCAGAAATCCTGCAACTCCACCCGCTGTGACGGACCGGTGAGCGGAGCAAAACACACAGTAAGAGTTAGACCTAACACACTTAGCTATTTGATCTACCTCTGGAACAAGCTAAACTAGTTATAAATATATTTATTCTTCACTGTCGGGTCACTCATTACTGGATCAGTGAGCTGCATGAGATACTGACAGGCTGTCAGGAGAGAGAGAGAGGGAGAGAGGAAAAGAGAGCGCTTCCGCTCATTTCTCCCGTGTTATTATCCAAAGTTAATGTAAACTTGAATAATGTACTTCATTTGAATGTAATAATTATGTTGGTTGTTGTTTGTGAAGCGCCAGTGAATGAGCCCCATTAACTGAGTTTTAAACATCACTTTAAATGGAAAATCCCCATAGGCCCCGCCCACTCGATCGGATCGGCGATCGGTATCGGCCGATACTGATTCCGGCGATCGGCCCCAAAATTGGCGATCGGAGCATCCCTACTTACAGGCGAATAACCTGACCCCCGGCTCGATGTGCGAACTATGGATAAATAAAATAAAATAAAAGTATCGGAGGAACACAGAGGGTTTAATTATGCGTGGTTAGAGTTATCTGCTTTCACAGCAAACGATGCTGGCTTACCGGTATGTTTGATATGTGGAGAGGAGTTGTCAAAGGTGCTGCAGCCTTTACGTATTGGAGGAAAAACACGGAAGAGGAAGACAGCTGACGATCTTCAGTCATAATTCAATCAGTTAACTCTTTTTAGGGTGCAGCTATATGTTTTATTTATTTCAAAGTGGGCCCATTTTAATTGTATTTTTTTTCCTTCAAATGTGCAGAGGGCTCCCCAAGTGCTGTGTTTAATTTATTTTAAAGTAGGCCTGTGTATTTGTTTTTATTCTCCTTATAAGAGTTCTTTGTTTCTTATTAGAGGTTAACAGTTTTATAAATAATAAATGCAAAAAAACGTAGTTTTTGTCTATGATATAACAATATATACAACTGTATAAGCTATCAAGCTATCAAATATGTTTTGCGACTCCAGACAAAACAAATTGTTGGAAAAGGGGGCAAAATGGCTCTTTTGGTCAAAAAGGTTGCAGACCCCTGTCCTAACCTATCAATCTCTCCTCTCCTCTTTCTCTTCTTCGATCTCTCAGGCAAAAAGCACTTTCTTTCAAGATAAGATCCATTCTTCCTATTCCAATCCCAAAAAACTATTTTCTATCTCCTCCACCCTCCTGGACCCCCCCAAAGCCCCTTCCCCCTCCTCCCTTCTTCCAAGCGACTTCGTTAACTACTTTGAAAAAAAGGTTGATGATATTCGCTCTTCTTTTTCCGACTCACCATTACTCACCGCTGGGTCACCAGGCCCACCGTTCACCCACACACTAACTTCCTTTTCCCCTCTCTCTCCAAGTGAGGTTCTTAACCTCATTACCTCTGCCAGGTCCTACCACCTGTCCTCTGGACCCTATCCCCTCAAACCTCCTTCAACTATCGCTCCTGATATTCTACCGTTTCTCACCCATTTCATCAACACTTCTCTAACTTCTGGTCACTTTCCAAACAGTCTCAAGGAGGCAAGAGTAAACCCTCTCCTAAAGAAACCCACTCTCAACCCGTCTGATGTTATAAACTACAGGCCTGTCTCTCTCCTCCCGTTCCTGTCTAAAACACTTGAACGCGCTGTCTTTAAACAACTCTCCTGTTATCTCCATCAGAACAACCTTCTTGATCCGCACCAGTCTGGTTTCAAGGCAGGTCACTCCACAGAAACTGCTCTCCTCGCTGTCTCTGAGGAACTGCACGCTGCTAAAGCAGCCTCCCTCTCCTCTGTCATCATCCTTTGGACCTGTCTGCTGCATTCGACACGGTGAATCATCAGATCCTCCTTCGCACTCTCCAAGAACTTGGAGTTTCAGGCTCTGCACTTTCCCTCCTCACCTCATACCTCAAAGACCGCACCTACAGGGTAACTTGGAGAGGGTCCGAGTCCGACCCTTGTCAATTAACTACAGGGGTCCCTCAGGGCTCTGTCCTTGGTCCCCTCCTCTTCTCTCTGTACACAAACTCGCTCGGATCGGTCATTAGCCCGCATGGTTTTTCATACCATTGCTACGCTGACGACACCCAATTAATTCTGTCTTTTCCCCGTTCTGAAACCCAGGTCGTCGCACGCATCTCTGCTTGTCTAGCAGACATCTCTCAGTGGATGTCTGCTCACCACCTCAAGCTCAACCTTGACAAGACTGAGCTGCTTTTTTTCCGGGAAAAGAGTGTCCCACTCTTGACCTAACAATCAACATCGGCCCCTCTGTTGTTTCCCCGACTCAGACTGCAAGGAATCTGGGTGTGACCCTAGATAACAACCTGTCCTTCACTGCAAACATCGCTGCCACAACCCGCTGCTGCAGATACACTCTTTACAACATCAGGAGGATACGTCCCCTCCTGACCCAGAAAGCGACGCAACTTCTGGTCCAGGCTCTCGTCATCTCACGCCTAGACTACTGCAACTCCCTCCTGGCTGGTCTACCTGCATGTGCCATCCGACCTCTGCAGCTCATCCAGAATGCAGCGGCTCGTCTGGTCTTCAACCTTCCAAATTTCCCACACCACACCGCTCCTCCGCTCCCTTCACTGGCTTCCAGTAACTGCTAGAATCCACTTCAAGACACTGGTACTTGCGTACCATGCTGTGAATGGATCTGGCCCTTCCTACATCCAGGACATGGTTAAACCATACACCCCAGCACGTGCACTCCGCTCTGCATCGGCCAAACGGCTCGCTGCACCAGCACTGCGAGGGGGACCCAAGTTCCCATCAGCAAAAACACGTCGGTTTTCTATCCTGGCTCCAAATTGGTGGAATGAGCTCCCCATTGACATCAGGACAGCAGAAAGCTTAAACATCTTCCGGCGCAGACTGAAAACTCATCTCTTTCAACTCCACTTCGAGCGATAGAATTACTAACAAAGCACTTATATACTAACAAAAGACTGGCTTATCTAAAGCTAGTTGAGTAGCACTTGAAATGTTTTGGCTCTATGAAACCTGATGTACTTATATGATTCTGTTTTCTTCTAGTTTGTATCTTCTTGGTCGAATGCACTTATTGTAAGTCGCTTTGGATAAAAGCGTCAGCTTAATGTAATGCCGAGACGCTTCTGGGACGCGATGGACACACACGCATTGACTAGAGTGGCAACGATCACTGCGCACGGCACCGCACGGCGCAGATGGAACGCGGTGCACCGTGCAGACGGACCCGGTGGAATCCAGGCGCGTGACTCACTGAGCAAGGGTTTGACGATTTGGTTTCAATTGCAGTATGAACATTTTAGCAGTTTTCAGAATTTTTGTTTGATAACTCTTTAACTACATCAGAGGAACAGGTAAAAGGCCTACAGCGCCTGAAGTATGTTATACAATTAGATGTACTGTGCTGAATACCTTTATATTCAATTTATGTTACTTGCAGACATTCATTGGTAAATTATAAAAAAAGAAAAGATTAAGCACCAAAAATGCACTGCTCCTCTTTATTTAGACACATCAATAGGACCACAACATCTCTTTAGGCCAACGCCTGATTGGTTTAGCACCATTCCCACCACCAACATCATATTTTCTTCCTTAGCGTCACATTCAGTTACACTGAACACATAAGAGCCTAGTAACGAGAAGATAGTAGAGTCAACTAGAAATTAATTAGCTAAATCAGACAATGATTAAGTTCATTATACATAAACCCATCTAGTAAGTCGCCTTCCAGAAAACAAAAAGGCACAAACTCATAAGATTGAAATCAGTGACCTGGTGAATGTATAGGTGATAGAACACATATTTATCAGTTTATCATTGTGGTAGTCACCCTTGCGCGACTGATACTAGTAAACTGCATTCATGGAACATCAACTATATTTGGTTTATGTCAAGTCACAATTCCAATTGTATATATAGATAATGGCTGTGGGCACTGATCATACGATTAATGGGCTTTATGCTGAAAAAAGGCCATTGGCAGGCAGCCTGACCAATATCTTGAAATGTCCGTTTTTTTATTGATGATTAAAGGGAAGTGGTCCTCACACTGGAAGAATATAGATGTTCAGGTTGAATCCTGGTAGAGCAGGAAGCCAGAGAAGGTGCTGTACTTCCAGGTGCTTCCATAGATTGCCCCGCGATGCAAACGGAGCCACACTTGGTCTCCCTGAAAGAGGGGCAGGATAGCGTGGTTGCTGGCTGTCTCGTGATCTGGGGCCCCATCGTTGGCGTATGCAGAAACCATCACCTCTTCGTTGCGCATGAGGTTAATATAGAGAGGCACGTTGATGGCAAGCTTCAGGATGTGGAAGAGGAAGACATAGGTTCCATTGACAGGGGAGGTGAAGCGGCCAATGCTGGTGTCAAACATCTCTCCAAGGTTGCTGTGCAGTTGGTCGAAGGCAATGGGCTGGTCCAGATTGCCTGGGGCAAAATTGGCAGTGCGAGAGGCATTAAAGGCCACTCTCAATGGCTGGGAGAGTGGGTAGAGTTGCATCGGAAGCAGGGCTTGATGGTCGCCGTGGGGAGAGAGAGAGACCTCCATGGTGGACACCGACAGAGAATCCCCCTGACCCGAGTCCACAATTGTAAATGCTCCCTCCCGGTCTGGGGTGCTGACCTGGGAAGAGTCGCTCCAGGCTGCTACAGAGTCCAGACAAAAACAATAGTCAGCGATAACACAGTCCGGGGTTTTCAAACCCTCATTTAGTCTAGTTGAATCTTAGTTAAATCACATGTGAACACAGCAATCTTATTCAGCTGCTGACCAAAACAACCTCACCCGATCCTTAGAGACATGTACGTTTGACTTTGTCCAATTAAAACACATTCCACCTCTCCAAATTCAGTTACTCTTTCAAAGAGGACTTTCATGACTCATTTTACACACGAATAACACTGGCTGATAAAATGTGTCAAGCATATCCCATTTTGTCTTCTGGCTCCAAAAGCTTTCCAAATTCAGAATTTATGCACTTCTCTGATATGACCCATAAGCAGTGCTTATTAAAGTAAGCATATCAATTCATTTAAAACATTTATTCCTTCTAATTACCGTTCTTTAGGGAATCGCTTTAGCAAGTGTTGATACAAAGTATTTTCCAAGAGGAAAATTATACTCGTTAGAACTTGTGATCTTACCACTCAAGTTATGCCTCCCTCCTCCACATCGTCGGCCATGATGGTATCCAGCGTCCTGGAAAATACCAGAGGAATTTTAGAAGTGTATAGAATAGAGTTAACAGTGTTGCGTGCATTTGGACAAAATGCTTAAGACTTGGGTAGGCAACATTGAGAAGACGGCAAGAAGATATATTTTCAAAAAGATTCAACCAACAAACCCAGCCCATTGAGCCAACTCATTTCCAATGCAAGTAGCTAGCAACATTAGCTCCAAAGATTGCTTAATAATAGTATTCAGTAGTCAATTTGGCCCTTTGACTGCCTTTACCTAAAGCCTTGGAACATGGCTGTTAATTCTCACACCTGTTGAGTTGGCAGCTTTTGGATAAGCATTTGTTTGTCAGACTATTCCTAACAGCCAAGTTTGCCCATTTCATAAAAACCAGTAATTCACTTACTCTCGCAGCATAGAAGGCGGGGCCACAGTCCCTTAGATGAGTCTGGGGAATGTAGGATCCTCCTGAAGAGAAGAAATCAGCAGAGGTTCAGAATTACCACATAGTTGTCGAGAGTTTAGAAGCAAACATTTGATCTGATCAACATACCTGGTTCTAGTTCGTCTTCCGGGGGACAAAACTCCGGGGGTGTTTGGGTACTGGCAGTGCTGTACCTAGGTTCAGCAAAAACTGAAGAATCTGGTTTGTATTTCAATTCTCCATTCTGAGAAAAGGTAGCATTCACCTTGAAGACCTATAGTGAGAATAACATGGGCAACAAAGAATCAGATTCAATCAATTCAATAATTATGACTAAACGTTCTTGATCATACAGGCAAATCAACCGTCATGCTGCAACTGTAACTGGCAGAAATAGTTTTTACCGACAAGACACACATGTGGCCAATGTCTGAGGTAACTTAGACAGCCAATATCTGAATAGACATGTAAATGCATATAGTTTTAGAGACTGACAGAAATTGAGTCATCCATCTTTGAGGAAACGTTCTTATTCTTCTCGCAAATCATAACCACAGCACCTTTTCTGAAAAGGCCAGAGACCGGGGCTACTGCAGAGAGGCCTTTGGGTGTCCCATGACTGTCTCCTTGCATGTTGTGGCAATCCCTACTGCATCATAACTACAACCAGTCTGCCAGCTCCACCAACATGATTTTTATATATTGAGATTCTACACAGCGCAAATATAAGAGATAAGGATACAACTTTGGACATTTTATGACTTCCAATATATTTCAGATACCTGCAGACTTTCGGCCCTACATTGATTTTGCCCAAAAGAAAAATGATGTATGCTTTGGTGAAACTAACCTGCTGGATGTTCTGAAACTGTGAAGAAGTCGGAGTTCGTCTGGAGGGAGGTGTGGAGAAAGTCCTTCCCTGAGGAAGGTTGACAGTGCACGACTCAACCCTACTGCAGGGGGGATGCTTCTTTGACTCTGGAGTCTGTTGAATACCAGCATGCATTAAAAGCATAGAAAACACTTCACATCAGCCCAATACTTTGTCCCATTTACATAAGCACAGCTCTTCTCCAGGCTGACAGGAATGGTGGACTCCCTGTGGTACAGCGGAGGTGAAGGAAACCCCTTTCTTTCAGCCAGCTGCAGCGGCTCCTGCAGAGAAGAGAAGGATTCAACCACTGAGAGACAGGATAGGATTATGTTGCATCTAAAGGCAATATGATGCTTCTTACATGAGGCAAGTCCATTGAAGGAACTTTTAGTGCACAGGTCTCCAAGCACTGATCCCCATTAGTCTGACTGGCTCTGCGCTCAATACGCCTGGTAGGCAGTGGGGTGGACTAAGTGGGGGGGTAAATGAAGTGATGAATGTTCCAAGTCATTTTACATTTCATCAGAACTGAGTAAAAGACAGAAAACTGTCCGCTTACATGCATTGCTTTTGGCAGGACATCAACTGGCCTTCCTAAGTCAGCATGTCCTGGTTAGAATAGAAGCATTTATTGTCATTATACAAGTACAACGAGAATAGGAAAGCTACTCCTTTTAAGGTGCCATCAAAACATTCAGAAAATACATCATACAACAAAGACACGCAGCATTCATACATAAAATAACAATATAAAGGGCAGGAAACTGAAAACTGTCTTTGCTTTAAAGATCTGTAGCGCCTCCCGGAGGGCAGCAGGTCAAACAGGTGAAAACCGTGGTGTGAACTGTCCTTTACAATGTTGGTGGCTTTACTGAGGCAGCGTGAGTTGTAAATATCCATCAGCGAGGGGAGAGGGTAGCCGATGATTTTTATGACTTTTGAGCCTCTTCCCGTGTGCCTCAGTGCAGCTGGCGTACTGTAACTGTCCTGTAATCAGTATGATCAGGCTCTGGATGGATGGGCGGTAGCGGTTAGTTGAGGAAAACCAAATTAAGAAATGAATCAGTGAAAATCTCCAACTCTTAAAATGATGCAGTTACAAATTCATTATCATTGCAGAGATAATACATTTGCAATACTAACATGTGGTGAAAAACTAAGGACCAGGGATAAAAACATATTCCAAAAAGGTCATGTTAATGGTATGATTTGAAAGAAATGCCAACGATTGTTATCAGTTTGGTTACCGAGGTTCACAGGATTTTGCAAGAATATGAACAGAGTTTCCAAAGAGGCGAATAGAGGAGGGTGCTTTTATTAAAAGAATGAGAAGGCATTTTCCCTATTTGGTCCAAGTTACCTAAAGGGGATGGAGATTTAGATGACCTCCGCTTCAGTTTTTGGTGGCCATTGATTGGAGAGATCTCACCCTCTAGAAGAGAGTCCTGAACAGGAAAGAATCATTTAAAAACCTTTAACTTTCTTTATCACTTGCAAAGCTGATGATTAAATACAGTTTCATCCTCTAGAGTGGTTCATTATATTTTCATTGGTTTGCAAACAGCCAAACACCACCTGCATAAAACTGAAGGAGCCATGGATCTTTGTCACAAGGTCCTCTAGGTGCTGTTTTCTGAGGAAAGGGTCTTTGGGTAAGGCATATGTAGAGTTGAAAACCTCCACAGGCATATCCATGTAAACTGCCTGTTGGGAAGAGTAAAGTTAAACAAAAACAGACATCTCTACCCAACATACACAATTTGCAAACTAACCACTCGTACTCACAGAGTTGGCGGGTTGCACTCCTTTGGCTCTCCCTTTTCTCTGTGGGACACACACACACACACACACACTATGACATGTGGTCCTGCAACCCCTGCATCAGCTGCTGTGGAACTAGCCATGTTTAGGAAAGTAAACACAGCTGTCCAATGAAGGCTACAGGATAGGGATCAGTAAGCATAATAAGGAGGTTGACAAAAGCAGGCACTCAAATAATAGACTGTATCAGGTGCTGTGTGCCTTTGAGCTAGCCCTGCGTTGTAATATGACATGTTTTGATTTTGTGTATACATTTGCTTAAATGTTGGTGGAGCCCCTCCTGGAGAAAAATGCACCAGCCGCCACTGCTCATACCCCTCTATTTCAGCCCTGTTACAAAAGTACACACACACACACACACACACACACACACACACACACACACACACACACACACACACACACACACACACACACAACACACACACACACACACACACACACACACACACACACACACACACACACACACACACACACACACACACACACACACACACACACACACACACACACACACACACACACACACACACACACACACACACACACACACACACACACACACACACACACACACACACACACAACACACACACACACACACACACACACACACACACACACACACACACACACACACACACACACACACACACACACACACACACACACACACACACACACGCACACGCACACGCGCAACCCCTGCATCAGCTGCTGTGGAACACCACATTTGAACCATCTTTGTTTATTTGCTCGGGTTGTGGGTTCCTGAATACAAACAAATGATCAACTGCTACCATACCGACTTGCAAAATATCCATTTTCGTTTAGCTTAAAAATATCAAAAAGACACTTTGCCAATAGACGTGGATGTAAGACACGTTGTAGCATTCACTATAAAAATAATGTGTGTTGTTGCATTTTAAAAAGGTCTCCTATTAAACTATTTTTAGGCATACATTATAGGTCTCAGATGTATAAAAAACATGTCTATGAAGTGTTTTGCCCAAAATGCCAAACAGATCATGCATTGTAGCATGCCTCATACCCAGTGGCGGCCGGCCCATAGGGGCACTAGGCCGCCGCCCCACCTCTTTCCCACATTCTAGATTGTGATTAAAAAATATTTGAATTTTTTTATTACATTTTTTTTTACATTTTTTAATGAACAAGATACATATTATATAGTTGGTGTCAGTTAAATGTATAATCTACGATAAAATATCGATAAAAATTGTTTTACGATGTCTAAAGTTACTGATAAGTCACGTGTTTCCTGCTTGGGGCGCAGAAATCTTTGCCCATTGACTCGTTATAAGTGGTGCATGCGCAGTCCGCACCTCTTCAATACAAGTGATAGGAGCAGCTCGGGTGCACCAAACTGCGCCCAAAGCAGCTGTTGACACGCCAACAACTAGGGAGCAGCAGGAGCGCCAGAGTGAGTGATTGACGTTTCAATGAGAAAGAATTAGACTGAGACGGAGTGTAAACAAAACTAGATATATCAGGGGAAAAAACTAAAAAGCATTAACGAACTAGAGTCCACATGGATGATGCTATGCGACTAGCCATGTTTAGGAAAGTAAACAGCTGTCCAATGAAGGCTACAGGATAGGGATCAGTAAGCATAATAAGGAGGTTGACAAAAGCAGGCACTCAAATAATAGACTGTATCAAGTGCTGTGTGCCTTTGAGCTAGCCCTGCGTTGTAATATGACATATGTTTTGAGTATACATTTGCTTAAATGTTGGTGGAGCCCCTCCTGGAGAAAAATGCACCAGCCGCCACTGCTCATACCCCTCTATTTCAGCCCTGTTACAAAAGTGCTGAAGCGCCATAAAACGTATAAACTATATCTTTAAAACGTTGTTGGTTTATGATCACATTTGTATATGATCATGTATGAAGTCAGTCAAAAATAATCTCAGTTATCTGGCCCCAACAGAGAAATACCTTTCAGATTCAGCAATAATTGTCATATAAGAAAAATACTGATCTAATAACAGAGTTTTGTTCATGAATCAACCTTTTTAATGAAAAATCTTTTATGTAATTTCCCTTTTCCAGGAATCACAACAGAAACAGTTTGCCAGACTAATACATTTCTAATTTTACATAAAATGAAAGATATTTACAGTTAAGAATTAGATAATAATGAATGCCATCAATTATTGGATACATTTACAGTTTCTTTTTTCTCCAGTATGATAGCTGTCAAATCAATTTCTCACTTATTCTAAGACTGTACTTAACCCACTAAAAGGATTTATTCTCAAATAATCGGGTTATTACGTTGTAATAATAATAATCTCTCCTTCAGATTAATGTGGTTGGGTTTATTTTTCTTCTTTGCGAAATGTCGCTGTGTCAAATGTCCTACTTGGGTTGCTGTTCAACATGGAGGACCAACTCGCGCTTGTGCATTGCAAATCGGGTAGACGCATGCTCTCCTCTGTGACGAGCAGGCTGTCTGCTCAGATACAGCTAAACGCTGCTGTGATTAAACGCCATATCATGTTCCAACCACATCACGCATTCTTTCTGAAACAGTATGGAGCTCAAATGCTTTCTCTTTCGCAGGTTTACCACAAGGCAAGTACCTTTTTATATCCTGCTTCTTTTTTTTTACACATACTCCCTCCAGTAAAGCGTTAGCTGTGAGTGTTAGCGATGCTTGCTGATCATGACCTTCAACAGGTGCACCATGGAGAGGATCAAAAACACAAGCACAGACCATTACTTCCAAAACACGTTGCGCATTGTTTCTGACAGCGACGTTTTAATAGCGACGTGGGTGTAAAGCCAGCCCACATTTTAGTAATGTCGTCATGATGCAGCAAATCTGCATCAGCTCCGTTGTTCCCCCGTTTTTAGAGATGTGGGTAAGGAGGAAAAGAGAGAGGGTTGTATTTTCTGACACTTTGTGAGTCTCATTACACACCGTGAACACATTTATGTGAAAAATACATCAAAAAGTGCATTTTGCATAATAGGTGACCTTTAATACTCAAGTCTGACTCTGATTCCAGTGTTATGATCCAGAACACAGAAGGTCTCATGCTGCCTCACCTGTTTGCAGCCAGCAGATTGTTTCTTGGTGGTGACGGGGCCTTTGGGGATGAAGGTGGCAGCTCCTCTCCATGGTCTGTGAACTGCAGCAGGGGGGGAACAGGGTCCAACAGATGAGTCCAGATCCCAGCAGTCAGGAGGCTCCCGCTCCCTGGTCTGGAAGCCCCCCTTCCAGTTCTGAGTTGGAGTTACCATATAAGCAAGGTACAGTCAGTTGAAAAACTGCCATCCAAATGGAGTCTAAGTGATTCCTGGGTTACAGTCAAACTGAAATGCAGCTTTAAACATACAAACTGGATATCTGGCTTACCTCCTTGGAAACTTCCTTTGAGTTTGATGTGGCTGACGGGGACAAATAAATATGAAATTCACCATATTCAAACAAGGCACACAGTAGTTTCAGTAGTCAATTCATCTTTATACTAGCATGATTTTTAAGTTCAATTTCACCTATAGGGCTGTGGCTGTTGGCTCTCAGAAACTCCTCTGCAGGGTTATTGGGTGGAGATGGAAGACAAGTGAAGTACTTGCAGTTCATCAGCTCAGCGAGTTCTTCTTTGAACAGCTTATCTAAAGAAATGATAAAACACTGCATATTTTATTCTTTTTACCAGTTTTTCATTTTCTGCAAATAAATTATCTAAAACAAACATGCCCATTTGGAATTTTGGAGAAAAGTCAGTAGTATTTTAGATAAGCTGATCATTTTGTAGGTTTATTTTATTTTTTCCAGGAGCTGTATGTACAAACACTAATTCCCTCAGCTGGGATCTATATCGCTCATAGAAAAATATCGTCAGGTTTCTTCAACAGATCCATTTGGTCTCAAAATGCTCTGCCTTCCCCTGAAGGTTGGTTCAAATAATGCAATCACTGAGGGCCCAAGATTATGCCAAAATGGTGTAGACAATCCAAAGAGATTGGTTAGTATGATACGCTTTTTATAATAGATTAGAATCCAACCAAGTTAGGTCCGGTACATTCTATAGAGTTGAAGGTGCTCATCACAGCATTTTGATGAGGATTTGTCAAAAGAAAATACGAGACCATTTTTGGACAAAGATCATACATTAAAATGAGTTACATTCTTTAGATTGAGTTAGTATCAAACTACTGGTAATAATCATATTTTATGAATTGTAAGGTTTCCTTGGGTGCCTCTAAATAGAATGAATTATTAATTATTATTAATTCAGGAAATGTTATATCTTGACTCAAAAATCTTAGGCTTTACATGTTTAAAAAAAAACATTATTCATATCTTATTAGAGACCTGTGGATCTAGGTTATTGTTGGCTCTGTTACTCACATGTGGATCCAGCCACCGGCTTGTCTTTCCCTTCCAGCAGGTCCAGGTGGGCCGCAGCCGCCCGCTCCATCTGCTCCTCTAAACTACAACATGACAGCTGAGGTCATCAACATCGAACTCTTTATACCAGTAAAATTTAGTTATCATGTACTACAATTTGCATCAACTACTCTTAAAGAAAATGTAGCTTGAAGCCAATCTATGAGGTAAATATTCTTGGCTGAGGGAATAAGTTGTATAAACTGAAGCAGTAACATTACATGTATGCCACTAATCAGAGCTGTGCAGTTACAGCAACACATTCTGTATGTGATTCATAACCTCAGAACAAGATATTATCAGTATGAAGTTTTCTTGCAAATGGAATGCTATACAATTCCTTCAAACCATAATAATTTTTTTTTTATGACCTGTCCCTATATACTAAGGTCCGTTTAACACTGCTGGTATATTGTAGTTACATAGCCGATTAGTCAATGTATCACAGAAACATTTCAATAATTTCATTTTGATTTAATTTGGCCAAAAATGTATTTTATTTCTCTGTATCCTATAGGGGACAGTGTCCGAGCTAAATGCAATTTGAAATATAGATCTCCTGACTCGTGTTTAGAGATTAAGAGCTGTAGAATGCGCAGTTGTCAAATTAGAAATAAAGGGGAGGCACAGATGGCATCAAGTGGTTCATTAAAGGGGACCTATCATGCTATATTTAAATTATATATATACACACACACACACACACACACACACACACACACACACACACACCACACACAACACACACACACCACACACACACACACACACACACACACACACCACAACACACACACACACACACACACACACACACACACACACACACACACACACAACACACCACACACACACACACACACACACACACACACACACACACACACACACACACACACACACACACACACACACACACACACACACACACACACACACACACACACATATATAATTTAAATATAGCATGATAGGTCCCCTTTAATGAACCACTTGATGCCATCTGTATATATATATATATATATATATATATATATATATATATGTTTTAATTTTCAAAATACGAAACAGATCATGCATTTTAGCCATGCCTCATTTTGCCTCACTCCAGCTCTGTCTTTGCAAGGTCTGATTCAGCTGACCACGCCCCCATGCGGAGGAGGGGGGCGTGACACGGCCCCGGCACGAGCGTCATGTTATCATGCTTGCTGTGATTACGAGTGGAGAGTCAACATGGCCCAACCTCTCATTCCCCTGATTGGTGGAGAGTTGACCAATCAGGCGGAGTGCACCTACATTACATCAAAAAGGTACAAATAAAAAATCCACCCGTATCAAATCCGTTGCAGCCCCGTTTTTAGAGATTTGGGTATGGAGGAAAAGAGAGAGGGTTGTGTTTTCTGACACTTTGTGAGTTCCCTGGAACACCGGGGACACATATGTATGTATAAAAGACATCACAAAGTGCATTTTGCATGATGGGTCCCCTTTACATATATTAGTCATGAATTTACACAATTAGTACTAACCCAAAGAGAAAACCTGGCTCTTCTACAGGTGCACCATAGAGAGCATCCTGACCTTCTACAGGTGCACCATAGAGAGCATCCTGACCTTCTACAGGTGCACCATAGAGAGCATCCTGAACTTCTACAGGTGCACCATAGAGAGGATCCTGATCTTCTACAGGTGCACCATAGAGAGTATCCTGACCTTCTACTGGTGCACCATAGAGAGGATCCTGACCTTCTACAGGTGCACCATAGAGAGGATCCTGACCTTCTACAGGTGCACCATAGAGAGGATCCTGACCTTCTACAGGTGACCATAGAGAGGATCCTGACCTTCTACAGGCGCACCATAGAGAGCATCCTGACCTTCTACAGGTGCACCATAGAGAGGATCTTGACCTTCTACAGGTGCACCATAGAGAGCATCCTGACATTAAAGAATATACATCACCTAAAACAACAGAGATATAGGGTGCTGCCATGAATCTAACCTCAGTGTGTGATCTCTCTTGACTCCCAGCAGGGTGGCCAGCTGACTCAGGCTCTGCAGCTGCTGGGCTGTGATGGGGGGGGCCTGGTTGTGTCCAGCCAGCAGGTCTGTCCTGATGTGCTCCAGCTGCATGATGTGGAGAAGGTGCTGGAGCTGCAGCACAGAGGTCAGATTCCTCCTCTCAGTCTCCACCTTTGCCACTTTTTCCTTCTTCACTGCCTTCCTCTGGGCTCTCAACAACTGTAGAGGCAGAGGATTCAAGGAGCAGTTTAAAAACCTGCCATTGAACTTGTTACAAAAGACCTTTGAGTTTCAGACTAAAAACTGTTTATGCAACGTTGTGAACCCAATGTTTAACTGCAGGATATTAGAGTACAGATCTCAAGTGAAAAGGCAACAGGGGTTTTAAAAGGGATGTTGTGGACAACAGCTTTACAGATTGTATAAAAAAGACACTGGGAGAAAAGTTTAATTTGGGATATTGGAATATACAAGTGAAATGTGATTAATAGTTGTGTGCTATAGAAAAGATGAATAATGACTTTGTTTCTCAGACTTGCATGCACCTAATGTGCAAACTTTAAGTTCCAATAAGTCCTCATTCTTTGAGCAAAACAAAGCACAGGCTTCAAACTATCCTTAACATGCCATTCAATCCCATCCAATACCCAAAAAGAAATCAAAAGTGAATGGTAGTCGGATTGCCAAAGACTTACATTCTGAGTCAATTCATCCAGGGTTTTGTGCAGCTCCTGTGCAAATGCCAGGTTATGAAGCACCTCCTCGTACTTTTCTGCCGCCGCCTCGAAAATGATAAATTGGAAAAAAAAGCCAATGCACAAACCCCAGACAGAAACAGAAGATAATATGCTTTGGGTGCCAGTTCATAGCCAGGGCTTACCTGCTGATCATGGTTAAGTTCCTCCCCCCAGGTCAGCCTCCTCTTGTAGTCTTCAAGTTTCAGCTGTGGGCACACAAGAGACTTTACAAAGTCCAGGTGCCTGCCACCTGTCCACTGAAACTGAAATCAACTCTTACCTTCTTTTTCTCCAAGTTGCGGACTTTGTTTTTTAAGCAGATGAGACCGTCTTCGATGTAGAGGTCATAGCCGTGGTAGGCAGTGGAGGTCTCCATGCTGAGCTGCTGGGTGCTCAGACCCAGGGGCGAGCCCCCCTTTGGGCCATCAGCCACCACAAGGTCCCCCCGTCTGTCCTCCCCGTCCTCCAAGTGCTCAGGTGGTGTGACATCCAGGTTAGGGGAAGGAGACAGCTGCACCATGGTGAGCTTTCAAACTGGAAGGTTTACACCTTTTAGTAAAAAAAAGAAAAGAAACAAATGCAAAATGTCCGGGCTCCCTGGTTCTGTGCCCTGAAGCTGCTGGTACCATCATTGGATCATTATTTTTCTCATGCCCTTTTTCTAAATTGTTTGTCTAATGTGTGAGTTGGTTGTTGCTTAGAGTAACAGATATTCCTGCTTCAAAATATGTCACATTTAATTATATTGATAATATGGAATCTTCCATGTGATTTGGTTAATATAATTATTATTTTGGGTAAATACCATATACACTGCTGTTAATTGAGTGGTAGCCATCCTTTCCTCGTTTTATTAATGAATTAAAATGGTCTAAAAATACAGTCCTGGAAAATTGGTAAAAAGATTCATAGTGATATTTCTACATTTGTATTATTTTAAGCAAGCTCCTTAATGCCTCTTTAATGCTTTCGTGTCTTTGTTGTTGTTGATGTCATGCTGCCACCATGCAACCGATGTCCTGCAGTCCAGTTTAAGTCCACACACTTTGCTGCACAATCCTCCACTGGTTCAGTGGCAGTTTAATCACCAGCTTCAGCATTTTTTTTAAACAAACGCCACGCCAATGAAAACTGCTGACTCACCTGAAGTGTTTCACGCGCGAGCAGACTGAGCCCCTCTCACCGGATGTCTCAAAGGGCCTGTTGGTGTCCGCTCAGACCTTTATATACCATGCCGTGCCGTTACACCCATAGGTTACACCGACGATCCAGCCTGATCACATCCGGTCCTGGCACCTGTCACGATGAGAGAACCGACTCCCGTTCCTAAAACAATCCGACAGGATTTCGTGGTAAGTGGTCCGGAATAATGTAAATGTATTTGGAAATGAAAACCGTTACAGCTGGTTGCCTGTTTACCTACTTGAATTTCAAATGCAATGCAAATAAATACACGAGCGAAGAAATATAACTAGAATGGCTTTTACTCAAGTGTATTATGTGGGACAACAGAACAAAGTAAACCTAAAAGAAGAAACACAAATATTTTGAACCAAAAATGTTTCATGTTTAATGTTCATCGATATTCAAAAGAAAACCCGCCTTTCATTAGGCATTTCAGTCTCTAAACATTACAGGGTATATTATAAACTGGCCCTCAGAATAGTGTGGTTTACAAATGATGTTTTATTTTAAAACATGAATAAGCATACACCGTATTTTTGTATACCAAATCATGTGTCCATAGATAGCCTACTGCAATAAACTAGATTCAGCAGATTTAAAGGTTAACATTTAAAAAAGACTTTAGGTCGGATACTGTCCTGTAAGAAGAAACCAGGAAATCAATACATTGTTGGGCCAAATTAAATCCAAGAGATAAGCAATGTATTGATTGAATTTGATCTGTGATATACCAATAGACACATTTTCATCTGCTATCATTATTTTCAATATAGTGTAATACGTACTTCGGCATATCAGGAGTAATTTTAACATGCTGCCATGAAACAGTGCAGAATGAGCTACTGCAGGGCTTCATTCAGTGCCATTAATGCAACGCTACAGTTTACATGTACATGGGGAAAGAAAACGTTTGGAATAAGGTGCATTTATGTATAAATGTGTTCTAAAATATGGTCTGATCTTCACCTTAGTTACAATAATCAACAAACACAATCTATTTTACTAATATCACACAAATTGTTGCTTTGTTCTTGTCCATATTAAAAAAGGTAATTCAAAGATTCACATTGTTGGTTGGAAATGTGAACCCCTAGACTATAACGCACACCAACTGAGTGAGGAGTTAGCAAACGTCGTTTTAATCAGTGAAACAAGATTAGAAGTGTTGTTCGAGCTATTTTTACTTATAATAATCACTTTAAAAAAAACATTAAACATTTTGAGCTTGCTATACAAGCATCTGCTGATGTGAACCACACTGTAAAAAAGATCCTAATTTGATAGGACATAACTGTACATTTTTATAGTAATTATCATGTTTTTTTAAATAACTTGCAAAATCCTGTAAAATGACAGATATTAACTATACATTAACAACCCAAAACATTATTCTAAGTATTTTGACAATAACAACAAATAACATTTATTTCATATTTTTTTTACAGTAAATGTACTATATAATATTTACAGTATTTTTGCACTTTCAGAAAATACATGCAGATGTACGTAAAATAAAAATTATTATGTGTAATTAAATATGTAACTCGTAATATAAAAGTGCATTACTATTATAAGGCTTAAGATATGTCTTTGTAATTTTAAGGTAAACTGTAAAAAAAAGTGTCAAATAAAAAACGTAAAATGTAAGTAAAAAGCTACGGCACTTGAAATAGAATCCAGCCATACAACGGCAGACAAGATGAGAGTACCTACGTCACTGCCGGGCGAAAATCACGGCCCGCCCACTTTTGGGGGAAAACAAAGATGTCATTTGAATGGCAGTCAATACAAATTCTGAAGTTTTTGCCAATCCGATCAGAAATTTAAGAAAACCGTGGATTTTTGGATCTTCAAAGAGCCCGATTACGATGGCCAGTCAGGCAAACAATTACATTCAATCATTTGAAATCGACGATTGGGCTCGATATATGGGTTAAATTAAAATCAGTAGGCGAGGCCGTCATTTCGCCAGCTGTTACTCTCATGAGCGAGGCGGAAAATAATTATGTTATCATGTCAAAAAGCTGCTGTGTCGTTTATTGCACCTCAAACATTAAAACAAATCTAGAGTTCAGTGTTTCTGTACTTCCTCTGAGAAAAAAGGACATTAAAGGAGGGCTTTGTGGCTTCAGGCTTGATCGCCATTCAAATGACAGCGTTGTTTCCCCCAAAAGTGGGCGGGGCCGTAAAGTGACGTAGATGTTACTCTCATCTATGGACATCGATCGCCTACTGCTATATTTAACCATATATCGAGCCTGATCGTCGATTTCCAATGATTTGGCGATCAAGCCTGAAGCCACAAAGCCCTCCTTTAATGTCCTTTTTTCTCAGAGGAAGTACAGAAACACTGAACTCTGGATTTGTTTTAATGTTTGAGGTGCAATAAACGACACAGCAGCTTTTTGACATGATAACATAATTATTTTCCGCCTCGCTCATGAGAGTAACAGCTGGCGAAATGACGGCCTCGCATACTGATTTTAATTTAACCCATATATCGAGCCCAATCGTCGATTTCCAATGATTGAATGTAATTGTTTGCCTGACTGGCCATCGTAATCGGGCTCTTTGAAGATCCACAAATCCACGGTTTTCTTACATTTCTGATCGGATTGGCAAAAACTTCAGAATTTGAATTGACCGCCATTCAAATGACAGCGTTGTTTTCCCCCAAAAGTGGGCAGAACCTTAATTTTTGCCCAGAAGTGACGCATGTGTTACTCTCATCTATTGGAATGAGTCCACAACACTCCTGATTGGTTAATATAAACGTCATCGAAAAAACCTGCCAATGAGAACTGTCCGCGCCTGTCAATCCAATTTTTGAAACTTCCACGTCAGTTTGAGCGGCTCTCCTGCGGAGCTACAGCTGTCTGTATGTCTGCTCACGAGTTTATGGATTAATATCGGGATCGTTTTACATCTACACGTTAAATATGAGCATCGGGACGTCAACAGAGAACAGAATACTTGAGATCTGGGGCCTTTCTCATTTCACTAATTTCCCCTCCTCGACTCCTCGAATCCTCGGTCCTCCGGTAGTGACCCGGAAATGGTTTTAGACGCGCCATGTTGAAGGACATCTAATTTCTCTAAATGCACATCGAGGACCGAGTATCGAGCATCGAGGAGGCTCTCCGGAGGAGCTATAATCGAGGATACACTGATGGGTCCTCCGCGGCTCCTCCGGGGATGTATTTCCGGCAAGGGTAGAGCATAAAAGAGGCGTGACGCACGGCTGGAATCATTTCAAAACCATGGCGGGAGCAACGCACAAATGTAAGTGTTGATAATGATACGTTGTATTAGTTATTTAAGAAGTGAAACGCGCGATCAAACTCCGCCCGTCAGTATGCAGTTAGAGCCTTCTAACCGCATTCCTTATTGACATTTCACCTGATATTCTTTATGTTGTTTTCTACATTTGAACTACACCCAATCCTGCTATAAGCATGCCATGATGTTTAAAAGTGCAAACGTTTATTTATTTTTAAGAGTATTAAATCAACCAGAACTTTGTTTTACTATCCACGGCATCTGATCATTACTACCACTACCATTAGATTTGGGCTATATAGGCCTACACTCGAATCCATTGCTCATTACAGAGTCTGTAAATCTTCCAACAGTTTTAAGCTACACCTTTTACTTTGTCTTTTCACAGGGACAGAGGAGGAAACTCTGACCCTCATTAAAGTGAGGGTCGAGAGTGACCAACTTTTTACAGGCCGAAGGCACACTGCCAAGAAAGCCTGGGATTGGGAACATATGATCCTTAGCATTTACCTATTGGTGGTTACAATTGGTATTTAATATTGTCTGCTGAACCTCTGAGTTTAAATATCAATTGCTTTGTTAGATGACACCTGTTGCTGCAGACCTTATTAATTGCTGACCAGCTTGAAACATCTCTTGTATCACTCAGGGAAATTCTAAAGGCCCTTGGGTTATGCGGGTCTGTAACCCCCACGCAGATCGGCAAAAAGTGGGACAATTTGAAACGAAAATATAAGGTAATATGTTATAATTTATTAGTTTACTCATGTGTGCCTGTTATATAACTTTACCTCTCGTTTGTGTTTTTGTAGGAGTTGAGATGCCCCCCAACCGGGACAGGGACCGACAGGGGAGAGGCCACAGCAGCCATATGGCCTTATTTTACGGCCATGCATGAGGCCATCGGTGGGAGGCCATCCATGGACCCTCGCTTCCTGATGGACTCCGCCACGGCTGCTGTGGCTTCTGGCAGTGGCTCAACATCCACTGAGGCTGTCCAGAGCCAGGCCACAGTGGAGGATGAGGAGGCCACCGAGTCTGGCGCGGACAGCCAGGAGGATGTTGAGCCATCCACCTCTGCCGGTCCCCCTCCCCGCAAAAAAAAAACGCACATCCCAGTTAATACGGTTCCTGGAGGCGGAGGCGGTCAAGGAGGAGGACCGTTTCAACCGACAGCAGGCAGCCTCCGAGGAAACCTCCACGAAATTCCTCGAGCTCTTCGAACAATTAGTTCGCAAAGAATAGTGTCTGTTTGTTTTGTCTTTTGCTTTAGATTTGTTCGTTTGTTGTATGTGTTTTGGATAATATTTAATTTTGAAATATATATTTAAGTTTGACGTTAACCCTTGTGTGGTGTGTTCATATTTCTGTTATTCAGCCAGTGGTCGTGGGTCTGGTCTCCGTTAGGAAGGTTTCTAAGCTAAATTGACTATTCGACTGTAACCAAGTTCTTATTATACATCCATGGAAGGCTTCTCAATTCTCTAATTTCCCCTCCTCGACTCCTCGATTCCTCGACTCCTCGACTCCTCGACTCCTCGACTCCTCGGTCGGCCTTGACTTTTGCTACACTTCTTGCGATGAATGTGTCGCTAAAGTAATTTTCACCTGTAGATGTGGGGGGAGGGAGGGGGGTTGGAGCGAAGGGGCGGAGCTATCAGAACGATGAGGCGCAAGCTCGGGTCAGTCACACACAAGTGACTACTGTTGCCCCTTTCAGACCAACGCAGCTCCCGTTCTAGCTCCGTGCTTCGCTCACAACAACAGCAACAATGGGGGACTGCGTCGGGTCGATGATCGTGTTGCTTTTAATCATACGAAGCCAGATTAAATTAAATAACTACTTCTCCAACCTTGTACTTTTCTCCAGAGTGCCGTGGTTCATTGTTTATTAGTGTGTTACACTATGAATTGACGCTGTTTGGCATCACAATGCTGTTATGAAAGTTTCTCTGGTATAAAATGGGTGATGTTAGCATAGCAACCGAAGCTAAACTGACTAGGCTACTTGTAGCTTGTTGCTATAACTTGTGGCATAAGCCGTTTTCCACAGCCACATTTTACCGGCGTATTTTTCATTATGATTCTACTTGTGATAGTCGGACATGACAACCTGTGCAGCCCATGTATTGATTCCATCTGATAGCTGCTATAATACAAAACAAAACGTCTGCCCCCTCCACAATGATCAATAACAGCGAACGGATGGTCAAATAAACAGAATCACACGAAGCCTGGTTACTGGTTAGTGTTGCCTGACTTTATAAAGTGTGTATTTTTTACATGTGTGTGGTTGTGTTCTAGTCACTTTGCTCAGCGCTACTGCTTGTTTCAACTTGTATTTGCCGTACTCTCCATAAACTGTCCAAAACCGGTGCTTATCAGGCACAAGCTCCGAACCGGCCCTGGAACCGCGTTGGTGTGAAAGGGGCAACATGCAGGGCCCCGCAGTCATCCGGTTCGACCTGACATGGCTGTGTGACTGACCCGAGCTTGCGCCTCCTCATTCTGATAGCTCCGCTCCTTCGCTCCAACCCCCCTTCCTCCCCATGTTCCTCCCCCCAAATCTACAGGTGAAAATTACTTTTGCGACACATTCATCGCAAGAAGTGTAGCAAAAGTCAAGGCCGCAGATTTGTCGATTTATACTGCCACAGAGCAGATTCGTGAAGTTGTAATGACTGATTTGAGAGGTTGTAATAACCAAGTTGCAGTTGTAATGGAAAATATATTTAAAAAATATATATTTTTCTGCAAGTGAACATTTTATCACTAAGTTCATTTTTTTTCTACATGCTACAAAACTTTTTTTTTTCTTCTGGGACTTCAAATTTGGTTCACAGATACGTGGATATTTTATACAAGTGTAAATGTACGCACACAAGCTCAGATTTTTTTTCTGCAAGTGCTCTCATCAGGTTTTACACGCTCTCGCATTTTGCACCATATCTACCTTCATACTCTCATACTTGTTTGATTCTGAAATTGTATATATTTATATAAATATATGTGTGTATATGTCTGCATCTGTAGCCTGTTATTGTCTCATTATACCGCACTGTGAATGAATTAAAAGTAAATATATAAGTCGTCAGGAACACATCTTTCCATCAGACAGAGTGCTGCTGTGCCTCCTGTCATCATTAATGGACGTCTCTTTAAAATGACCGCTTAGAGGAGAGGATTTCTCATTTCTCTAACCGCCTGCTGCTTCCACTCCTCTCTCCTCGGTTCCCCTCCTCGACTCCTCTGCTCGCATCTCCTGTGGGCGGGACTATGACACGGGGATAGGAGTCGAGGAGGGGAAATTAGAGAATTGAGAAGCCTTCATGGGCTGCGTTTCACTTCTCTTATTTTTCATTTCCTCGCTCCTCGGTCGGTATCACCGGAAGTTGATTTGTCTGCGCCATCTTGAGTACCGTCCGAGTGGCCTTATTTTTGCCGGAGGATCGAGGATCGAGGATCGAGGATCGAGGAGTGATAACGGAGGAGCGATAACCGAGGAACCACCAGACCATCCTCCGGTGAAATCCTCAGTCACTCGCCCCGCCCCCTTACTGTGTATCGCTCACTGATTGGACGATGCAGCGCATGCACTGATCTGTTGCTTCTTGACATGAGAGCAGTTTCCCAGCGGAGTGAAGAAAACACATGAAACTCACGGGACTCACTCCTCAGTTTATACTGTGTTTTGTTTCAATTAATGTATCATTTAGTTACAAATATGTGATATATCTGAACAACAAAGTGGGCAAAAATCATTTTATTCATTTATTGGAAACATTTTCATGATCGTTTTTTTCGTTTTACATTTTCATTTATTGTCATTTCCATTCAGTCAGTCATTAAGTGCTATTTCAAATGTTAATTTGCTACATATCCACACAAACAAACAAAGTGTGCAATCCAATGAATGTTAATCTAACTGGGTTTTGAGAGATAACATATCTCTTTTTCTTCTCTCAATTATTTTATTTCTATTGTGCACTCTAATCAATATTAATCAAACTATTGTTCGTTTATACATTTTAAGAATGGCGTTTATCTTTTTTGAGAATTAGTTCTTATTTGATTTTATTTATTTGGGTCTACAACAGATGATACAAATGTTTGTGTCAGTAAATGTGTACTAACAGAGGCGGGGTGTTTGTGAAAATAACGGGGACAGAGCTGCTGTCAGACGATCAGCTGTGCAGCGTCATCACAAACGGACGTCGCTTCACGTGACGCTCCGGAGGAAACGACGTCCCATTGCTCTTAAAACTAATTTCCCTGCTTCTCGTGGTTTCCTTGCGTCTCTCCATGCCTCCCTGGTGGGAGGGACTAGTCGCAGGGAAACGACGCAAGTGAGGGACGCAAGGAATCCATTTAACCGAAGTGAAACGGTGTGGCCCTTTAAGACTCCGGCAACGTCCTGTGACACGTGTCGCGGACGTCTGACGTCAGCTGCGGAAATATCAACATGGAGAACGGGAGAGAAGGTTCCACGAATTCACTTCTGAAAGATGGTAAATACAGCTATGAGCAGTGGTGTGTGTCGTAATAAATGCGTTCATGGATATTTCTAAAACATATTCTCGATAGCTTCATCATATCTCCACTGTCCCTGCGCAGCTATAACCTGCAGAACACTTTCCGAGGCTAACCCTGTATCTTCATTCCAACAGTGACGTGTGTTATTTGGTTACTGACGTGTTATCCGTACCACACATTCATGGGTTAGTGACGTGTGCCCAGCGCCAGCTTCTAGCACTGTTTACATTTACATTCTACTGCTGGGACAATTTGAATAGCCTGTAATGAACTATAGTGACCACACCACAGAGAGACAACAGAGAGACAACAGACAGAGAGGCCAGAGAGACAACACAGACACAGAGACCAAAGAGACATCGGACAGACCAGAGAGACAACAGACAGACAGAGAGACCAGATGCACAACAGACAGAGAGACCAGAGGGACAACAGACAGACAGTCCAGATGGACAACAGACAGACAGAGAGACCAGAGGGACAACAGACAGAGAGGCCAGAGAGACAACAGAGAGACAACACAAACACAGAGACCAAAGAGACATCAGACAGACCAGAGAGACAACAGACAGACAGAGAGACCAGATGGACAACAGACAGACAGACCAGAGGGACAACAGACAGACAGACCAGAGGGACAACAGACAGACAGACAGTCCAGAGAGACAACAGACAGACAGACAGTCCAGAGAGACAACAGACAGACCAGAGAGACAACAGACAGAGAGAGAGACCAGAGAGAGACAACAGACAGAGAGAAAGACCAGAGAGACAACTGACAGACAGACCAGAGAGACAACAGACAGACAGAGAGAGAGACCAGAGAGACAACAGACAGACAGACCAGAGAGACAACAGACAGACAGACAGACAGAGAGAGACCAGAGAGACAACTGACAGACAGACCAGAGGGACAACAGACAGACAGACCAGAGAGACAACAGACAGACAGTCCAGAGAGACAACAGACAGACAGACAGTCCAGAGAGACAACAGACAGACCAGAGAGACAACAGACAGAGAGAGACCAGAGAGAGACAACAGACAGAGAGAAAGACCAGAGAGACAACAGACAGACAGAGAGAGAGACCAGAGAGACAACTGACAGAGAGACCAGAGAGACAACTGACAGACAGACCAGAGAGACAACAGACAGACAGAGAGAGAGACCAGAGAGACAACAGACAGACAGACAGAGAGAGAGACAACAGATAGACAGACAGACCAGAGAGACAACAGACAGACAGACAGACAGAGAGAGAGACAACAGACAGACAGACAGACAGACAGACAGAGAGAGAGACAACAGACAGACAGACAGAGAGAGAGACAACAGACAGACAGACAGACAGACAGACAGACAGACAGACAGACAGAGAGACCAGAGAGACCAGAGAGACAACAGACAGACAGAAACAACAGACACAGTGCAGGTGTGTGAGATGAACTGCTCTGCCTACTGAAGGAACGACAGGTGCAGCTGAATGGTTCATTGAGAAAGAGAGGTGTTGTTTCAGAAACAGTGTGTCCACAGTGTTCTGAGAGATGTTGGATGTGCTGCTTTGTTCCAGGCTGCTACGCTGACTTCCTGGCAGAGGACTTTGATGTGAAGACGTACACGGCTCAGGCCATCCAGCATGCGGTCCTCGCGGAGCAGCTGGGCCGGCTGGCTCAGGGCATCAGTCAGCTGGACAAGGAGCTGCACAGCCAGGTACAGTTCACCAAAGACCAAGGTTCAGAATGTCTCACATGAAGACTGCTCAATCAAATCGCCATCTACTGGTGAATCAGTGTGCTGCGTATAACCAAACGCTAGGAATGATTCTTTAAACACCAGAGCTTTTTGTCTCAGGATCACATGCGATCATCTTACTCTGAGCCGGGTGTGTGACGGTGGTCTTTTTCAGAAGGTATTCAAATTTGACAATAATATTTATATTCTGAGAATATTATTGATATGGAGTGTTGGAAAAAGTGCTGCGATGATTAGAGGTTTAATCATTTTTCAAATTGACACAAAATGTATCTGCAGTTATTATGACAATTGTTAGTTGATTTTGAGGTTTCTTTTACAAAATGTCAAACTGATGATGAAATCCTAGCAATGATGTGTATTCATAATAATACAGTCATTTATCGTCTTCTGTGTGTGTGATACAGACAGGGAGAGCGAAATTCTGCTTATCATCACCACCAAGAGTAAAACATATATTACAACAAAATAATAATGCTTTTGTAGAGTAGAGGAAATAAGTATTTGATCTCTTGCAGATTTTGTTAGTTTGCCCGCTTACAAAGAAATGAACAGTGTTAGGTTTATTTTACTAATGAGAGAGAATATCAAAAAGAAGATCCAGAAATGACATTATATAAAAGATAACCATTTATTTGCATTTAATTGTGGGAAATAAGACACAGACCCTTACATTTTCCCAACAGACACAAATAGACTACAGTTCTCACCAAAATGTGATAATAGAAACAAGCATTAATATCAAACGTGATAGACACATCAAGACATAGTGAAGTTGCTTATGTCCGGGTTTGTTACAGTAAACCTTACCTGTGAATTCGCAACATCTCGCCAGTACCACCACCACTGTAACACATGTTCAGCCCTCACCTTGTAATGTGGATCATCTTTTATCCCAATAAATGCAAAATCGTTTGGAATACTTCTGGCCATTTCCTAAAGTGTGTCATTTGTTAAATTATTCTGTGCCCTTCGGGCAGCAATGTGGTTTAACTAATAATATCGTTTAGTGGAAATGAAGCATAAACTTGTTTAACACTAGAACCGCCAGAGGTCTGTATACCTAAAACCGCCAACGGGTCAAATTTACCCGCTATTGATTTTCAAGGTACAATGTTCTTTTATTTATCATACAGAACAGTGAGTTTTGATCGCACAGGGATGAAACTTATACCAATAGAATCTGTGGACTCTCAGCTTTTCATATGATATCGTTTGTGCAGATAGCATGAAGTATAAAATATCGCTACCAGTGCTGATTTAAACGCTTGGTGTTAGCCTTGTGTTTTGTTTGGGTACAAATCTCTCTATAACTATCTATCTGTGTCTCTCTCTCTCTCTCTCTCTCTATCTATCTATCTATCTATCTATCTCTCTCTCTCACCGCAGTAGACAAAAGGCGTTGCTATAGCAACACGTCATGTTTACGCTGCATTTTCTATGAGGTAAATATTACCCGCTGGCGGATATAGGTATAAATGGCATTTCTTTTGGCGATTTTTTCAATCTGACTTCATATTGACAATTTTTAACAACGGAGGGTGCTACATAACACACTTTCAGGAAAAGTCACGGACTGGGAGACTTGAATATTTTATTGAAAAAAAGTTACATACAATCAAAAAAAACAGCTGCGGGTAAAATTGACCCGTTGGCGGTTCTAGTGTTAAACCACATCCCTGTGGTAACAATAATTCTTATGTGTTTATACTTCCTCCATCCAGGTTGTGGCCAGACATGAAGACTTACTGTCTCAGGCCACTGGGATAGAGTCCCTTGAAGGTAAATAATTAACATTGTTTTTCCTTTTTCCATTTTTTTAATTGATTTTCATCACAAATTGACAGAAATTACAGAGCAGTTGTGATTGACTGTCACATTACAGTTGTGCAGATCATAAAAAAACAATACATTACAACAACAAAAGAAATAGTTGGCTTGGTCATACAACAAAAAAAGCAAACAAATAATAACCTCATTCTCTCCAGGTCAGAATAAAATAAAATGTTTTAAATAAATGAGTAAAGCAAATAAAAAAAGCTTTGGGTCTTATTCTGGAATATCTGGGAAGGTCATCTCTTTGCATAGTTCAAATAAAGGCCCCCAGACATGTTTGAACTTCCTGGAGGAGCCTTTCAGTGTGTACATTTTCTAGCCTGAAACCTGGAAAACAGGCTCAGGGCTTAACAGGTTAAATGGGAAGTTATGTAACGGAGATGTACGTGCGGTTGTGTTTAGAG
This sequence comes from Dissostichus eleginoides, assembly GCA_031216635.1. Lineage (NCBI taxonomy): Eukaryota > Metazoa > Chordata > Actinopteri > Perciformes > Nototheniidae > Dissostichus > Dissostichus eleginoides. The sequence continues at coordinate 23,600,925 of CM062283.1, read as the reverse complement.
AAAAAAAATTCACTTTTCGCAAGATTAAGTTTATATCCTGATATTTAACCGAATGAGTCCAGCATGGCAAGTGACAAGTTAGAGAGATACAAAAGAAGGTCGTCCGCATAAAGAGAGACCCTCTGTTCTCAGAGGGGGTTAGAGCGAAGCGCAATGGCAAGGGTTTCAATAGCAAGGGGCTCAATGGCAAGGGGCTCAATGGCAAGGGGCTCAATGGCAAGGGGCTCAATAGCAAGGGGCTCAATGGCAAGGGGCTCAATAGCAAGGGCGAAAAGCAGAGGGCTCAAAGGGCAACCCTGTCTGGTGGACTTAAGAAGAGGGAAATATTCTGATTGAGTGTTATTCGTTCTCACGGAGGCCTGAGGCGAGGAGTAAAGCAGTTTAAGCCAGGTCGTAACATTTTTGCCAAAGCCACATTTGTCTAAGGAGTAAAAGAGATCCCCACTCCACACGATTAAAAGCTTTCTCTGCATCCAGGGATATTAATGCTTCTGGAGCAGTACAAGGAGATGGGTTATAAATTGTATTAAATAACCGTCTTAAATTAAAAAAGGAATGTCTATTTTTAATGAAACCCGTTTTGATCAGGGGAGATAACAGAGGGAAGTGGGACGAAACGAGGCACAGGACAAAGGGTCCTGATTCTTTTTCAAAATAAGGGAAAGTGAGGCCTGCGTGAGAGTCTGGGTTAATTTAAGAGATTCAAATGAGTCATTAAACATGTAAATTAAAATAGGGGCTAATTTGAGTAAAAATGCCTGATAGAATTCAGCAGTGTAGCCGCCTGGTCCTGGACTCTTTTTCACTGCCCCGCAATACATGGTAAACATCCCCACTGGCATAAGGGGAACAACTTTGGCTCAAACGTAATGTAATGCGATTAATTTGCGTTCATTTTTTTAAATGAATTTATTAAGATTTTTCACCGTTTTTTTAAATGTTCGTTCACTGTGGAGGCATGCAGGAAGTTTTTCTTCAAGAACTAAAGGTAACTCGGAGTGAGCAATTGGTATACACATTTTGATTCTGGGAGAAGCCTTTAAAGTGATTGCGGACCATGCCTGTTTAAAATATAAATGTTATAAAACAAGTTATCAGCTTTAATCAATGCAGGTCCCAGATATGTACTGAGATCTTTAAAATGTTTGTGGCAATGTTAATGAAACCACAGAGGGATTTGAACGGTCTGCCAGTATCTTACATTATGTAACTGATTGCTTGTCTACTTTTAACACATTTAATAAGACCATAGCAACATACAATTTTGGTGGTAAGTAAAGTGCAATGCATTTTCATGAATTATAATTACTTAGCGTATGCTGCAGCTCCAGTGTAGATCTCTTAATGCATGAATATACATTACACTTATTTAGCACCAACAATGAAATGCTATGATAAAGCATGCTTTGCAATTATAGCTGCCTCAATATTTTTTTCACTTCACTTTACTTACAATGCAATGATCATTTATATTACTGCATGGACCTTTATTGCATATTGAGAATCCTTACTGCTGCTTATTGGTAAGATGTGTATAGACAGTAATAATGCCTTATAAGCCCCATCAGCCAACCTCCAGGTTAAAACGAGAACATCATTAAGACACCTGCTGCAGTAGAGGACTGTAATAAAACTCTGCCTTTCAACTATTGCAGTTCTTGGGTTTTACCACCAGAGAAGGCCAGCACATTAAAGGGGACCTATTATGCAAAATCCACTTTTTCATTTATTTTCTACATCAACATGTGTCCCGTCTGTGTAAAGAGATTCTGAAAGTTTCAGGAACAAAGATTCTCTCTCTTTTCGTCCTGATCCATTTATAAAAACCTGTCTGAAATGAGCTGATCAGATTTTGGCCACTTTATGATGTCATAATGATTTTTTGGCTTGTGTAACCATTAGCCAATAACCAACCAAGGTAACTCCCCCCCCCCACCTTATCACCTGAATCTCCTCCTAGAGCACCATTGTGTTCTTTTTAACCAAATGTCTCTCAGAGGGGCGTGGGGAGGGGCTGCTTATTTTCATCTAAAGTAACAGACAGAGAATCAGCACTTTGGAAACAGGGCTGAAAAGAGGGGATTATGGGATGCTACAATGATCGGTTTGGTATTTGGGGCCAAACACTTCAGAGACATGTTTTGTATATATCTGAGACCTATAATATATTGATGAAAAACAGTATAATAGGGGACCCCTTCAAATAAGTGTGAAATTGTTCTGTACTGACAGCAAATCTTGTTTTTCAGGGGTCCTTCAGATGATGCAGACCAGGATCAGTGCTCTGCAGGCAGCTGTGGACAGGTAAAGTGTTTCCTGTGGCTCTGTGAGAATGATTGGAGTCATTCTCACACTGCTTACAGCCACGGTCTCCATTCTGCACTGGTTCTCTTAACTGGGCATGAAAATGATATAATTGTTTGTTCCATTTGAGTCCATAAAAACCCTCAAAATGTACTTTAAGAATAAATCTCAGAATCATCAAAAAAGTATGACTATATCAAACTATATTAAAGTTGACATTTTGTCAAAAACTCTGTAAAATGACCCTCAGCTAATCCTCTTCATCATTATTGGGTGGATATGATTTGATCAGATTTCTGCCGTTTGCACATGTTGTCATTTTGATTTGATCAAGCTTAAGGTGCATGACAAGACCTTTTTCTAACCTAGCCTTGACCAGAACTTGGTTGAGAAAATCAGTTTCAAATAGAATTTAAAGCTGCAGCATACTGTCAGCTCTCTCTGCCTAATAACGTTCTTTCTACAAACATCCTCACATTTCTAGGAAAACATTGTTTTGAAGATTTGTGTTGACTTATCGGCAGTACTTAACAAACGCTTTCTCCATGATCTCTTGGCGTAACAAAATCCAGTGAAGAAACTAAGGCCTTTGATGGTCTAATTGAAGTTTAAACCTAAATGGGTCATAGGTTCTGCTCTTCTAAGATGACAATAAAGAATCACAATGCACACAGTAAAGCAAACAAAAAAACAACAGTAATTAAATATGTTGGATTCCGTTTTAACTTTGTAATTGTGATAGAAATCAATTACAATATCAGCACCACCTCTTCCATTGTTGCCTGTCCCCTAACTTAACTCACTAAACAGCTCTTGTACAACCACTCAAAAGCCAGCCTCCACCAACATCTTTAAAAGATGTTTGAGCAAAAATTGTGTTACAGAGAATGCCCGTCTTAAGCCTTGAATGACTCATTGTTAACAGGTGATGCTATATTTCTAAACTCATTATCTTATTTGTTTAGGTTTGTCTTATTGGGTAATTTTTTTATAGTGCTAAACGAATAAAATGTTTAATAATTATTCATTTACCCTCCCACAAAACAGCTGAAAATAACTTTTGTATGCAATCTGAAACAATTGTGGTCTGCTGATAACAAGTCTCAGATGACAGGTTCATCAAAATTATACATAGAATTTTTATATAGTGCTTTTCGAGATACACAAAGATGCTTCAGGATTTGTGCCGTGATGCTTTTATGAGCAACTCTCTGGTTCCTAATGAAACATTGCAAATCTTTTCAGGATAAGGACAAAGATTGTGGACCCGTACAACAAGATTGTGGCCAGGATCACCCAGCTGGCCAGACTGCAGGTAACTCCCACACACACTGCATGGTGATGCTGTTATATTTGCTGTTCAGTGGCTGTGTTTGAATCTGGCCCTGTGTCCACATAGCGCCTTCTCTTGGCAGAAAGATGCCAGCAGAGCGTCAGGGAGCTCCTCCTCTCAGCCTTTCATCAAAAAACGCTACCAGCGCTTTTTCATTGTTTCAGTGTCAACAATATCCTGCCTGTGTATTGCTCTGTACTGTACCTTTGTTTGACTTAGTTTTTTTATCATGAGCACCAAACACTTTGAATGAGTGAGCTTCATCTCATGGCAATAAAAGTACAACACTCACCGGCAGCAACATCCAGGGTCTGCCGGCTCAAACAAATGAGCGTTTCTCTCTTTGTTATGATAGTCTCGGTACGAAAGACACAGCCAATAAGGAGCTTCCCCTCTAATTTGTACACTGACATTACCAGTCACCAGCGCTTAAGTGTTCAGATCAGCTGGTGCACAGAATGAGGTGCTATGTGGACACAGGCCCCCAGTCAGCTTCTCTTTTGAGCTGGCTCAAGAAAGTGTGTGGCAGTATTACCAAAGAACCAAGTGTTCCAAAACCCACAGAGAGATCGACTCTGTGTAGGAGAGTGGTTCAGCATTTCTGTTTACATGGAGATGTTTGTTGTGTGCACAGCTCCTTGCTGCTAACCGTGCACAGCAGAGTAACATGTGGGGGCAGGTCTCCTGTTGGTGCAGCTAAGGGAAATCATGATAGATCAACAGCAGCTGTAAAAAGGTCAGCAGGATGTGAAGTGTCTCAGCTGAGCTAATGGCTGTGTTCCCTCGGATACTCTGAGATCTCTACATCATGTTTGCTACCTGAGCCTTCAGTATGAGTCCAATCTGACTCAAACATTAGGTGATCAGTCATCATCAAAGGTCTGTCAGCTCGTAAAACAGCACAATATCTTCCTTTCTACCTCACATCATTAACATGGACAAACTGGAGATAGCTGTACAATAAAAAAAACAATGGATTTCAGATAATAAAGAATGAACCCATCTCTTTTTTTTTTTTATAATTGGAATGCCACACAAGCAGTGAAATCCCCCAATCACCTAACCTCCCCCATCTCCAATTAGTTCATTTGTTTGAAGTGAAACTGGTCATTCGTTCTGATTGATTTTGATTATCATGCCACTAACAGGTGACTTGAGGTTTGTTAAGGTAACTTTTTATTGTATTTCATTATTACAAATAATTTCTTCCCGCTCGTAGCACAAGAATATGCCTCGGGGCCCAGCAATGTGTTGCTGCGGCAAGCTGCAACTCCCTGTTGTGCATTAAGATAAGATAATGTAGCACCTGTCGTCCTATCTCACACAAAGACAGACACTAACATCTACCTAGGTCCGAATAGTGGTATGCCTTGAGCAACTCTGGGGAGGAGTTAGATTTAGTTGAACAGTTGACCATTTTATTGGCAGCAATATTTATCAACATTCACATTAGATCGTGTGCCCACAATGTGAACAATAAATAATAAAAAATAGAGCTCTTAACATACTTCAAAATAAATAAAACTAAACAAATAAAAGAGTCCTTTCCCTTTTTAAATAAGATCATTCAAGATCTCTATAGTTCAGTTCTGTGTGTGAACTGCTATTGCTCCTTCTACCTGGGTAGAGCTAATAGTGTACTTGTTCTTATGTGTAATCAGTGCGAGTGAATTCTTGTTTCATCTGTATCGTTACTTTGTTTTTCAAGTAGTTGTTGTCAGCTACCTGTTAGTGATCAACTGCTCAACGGTTCCTAGCCTGCTAGCTACCAGCCCCCATCCGGCCGCTATCACCAAACTCATCTGATCCCTGCCATCAGCTGTCCTGGCCATTGGATACCTTCGTCTCTGTACGGCACAGCTACTGTGAGGTATTTCCCGGACAGTCTCTCAGATATCCCGTGCGGTCAGCCCTGGTAGCCGGGATTGCTACCTCTACAGCTAGCACTCAGCTAGCCAACCTCCAATCACCGGGTGGCTAGATGCTAAACGCTAGCAGCGGACCCGTCTACCGGCTTCGTCTCCTCGCCGTCTTTCTCCCTCGCACTCCCACTGTCTCATTGGCAGTTGACTCAACCTCTCCACTCAGCCCGATCACCTGCCATGCTGTGGAGATTCCTGCTGACTCTGTCACTTATCCTCTCAACAACTTCACTGCAACAGGCAAACAACTCCTGTCTCGCATCCTCCCCGTCTGGCATGACACAGACATACTCCCTTGCACAACTACTCCAGCTAAAACAGTTTTCCACTCCACTATGCCAAACGACAATCTCCGCCATCAGAAATCAAGGACTGCAACAACGACCAAAATACATCCACAGAAGCTCCGGAAGAACCTCCGGTCATTCCATCCCATCCCTCTGGTCTGCTGCGCGCACTGCCACCACCCTGCCACCATGTCATCATCACAACAACCAACACGTGCACTCTGCCTGCCTACAACCCCCTTCCCAAAGCACCCCAGCCTGTTAAAACTCAACAACATCTCAAACTTGCTCTATTTAACACCCGGTCTCTGAATAGCAAGGGTCTCATTCTCAATGAATTCATCACAGCCAATAATCTGGACTTTCTCTGCATCACTGAAACTTGGCAAAAATCACAGGAATACTTCTCCCTCAAACAGACTACACCCCCCGGATACAAATACATGAAGAAACCACGCAACCATGGCCGCGGGTGGTAGGATTTCTGCAATTTTTTTATCGTAATCACATAAAAACAAATGCAATATTCATACGGGCCCCTTCCTCATTTGAATACATTGCTTTTAAACTGTCTGGTCCAAAACCCCTGGTTACTGCAGTAATTTACCATCCCCCGAATCCAAACCCTGCTTTCTCCTCTGACCTGTCTGAATTCCTAACACAACTCTGCTCCATATCTCCATATGTTCTGCTTCTGGGTGATTTCAATATTCATGTTGACTCACCTGACTCCCAAGCCACTACATAACTCCTGGACATCCTCAACTATTTCAACATCACACAGCATCACTGGCGGCATATATCAGACCCGGGCCGGGGGGCGGGGCCACATGACCGGGCCCTTTAAACCCAATAAAGCTTGACAAAAATATCGGGAGTCCGGGGTGGTAATCTGACGCTCGTGCGTAAAAAGTCGCTCAGTCAGTAAGATTACAATTTAAAACAATGTTTGAAAGAAAAGTAACTAAAGAAAAGGTGTAATATTTAAGATTTCGTTTCTACAAAGGGTATAGAAACGAAATATATATCAGAGATAATAATGATATAACATGACATAAAGTCCAACAAACCACAAGGACAACGAAAACATAGCCTAATAAAATGACTACATTTCTGACACACCATTCACCATGGACAGCCAGCAGCCACCATGAGAGCAGAGCAGTGTAAAATTGGCACGGCGGCCCATACATTCACGTACAAGTAAGCTACTGTACAAATTAAATTTGAAGTGTACTCACCACTACTTGAAGGGTACTCGGCGAGCCTTGCGCTCCACGAACTCGTCCACAATCCGCTGTATGTCCAATTTCTTGGCTCGGTCACTTTCGATGGACAGCAAGGCCAGTCCACTCAGTCTCTCCTGTCCCATCGTGCTCCTCAAATAGTTTTTGATGAGTTTTAATTTGGAGAAAGAGCGCTCGGCGGTTGCCACGGTGACAGGAAGAGTCAGAAATAAGATGAAGGCTGTGCAAACCTCACTGAATGTAGATGTTACTGCTGGGTTGTAAACAATGAGCATTTTTACCAGATCCGCGACAGATTTTAGTTTTTGTATTTGGTCCCTGAAACAGGTTCTGAAAGAAAGCAGCTGGCCAGGGAAGCTGGCGGCGATGTCCCGACTGTAGTGCTCTATAAGCCGCTGGGCAGCTTGGTGTAAATCCTCATCCTCATTGTCCCCTATACTCCACCAAAACACTGATGGCATTTTGCAGTAGAGTAGATGCTTTGAGAATATCCGTGTCTTTTGCTTGCAGTAACTGTGAAGCACAATTTATGCTTTCCAAAATCTTGGTCTGCATGTTGACCAAAAATAGAAAGCGAAATTTGCTTATGGCATTCTTGAGTGCACTTGCTTCATTGCGCTCATCCTTTTTGTCACTGGTAAGGGATATTTTGACGAGGGCTTTTATAATGTCTCCATATATGTGCCTTAACGCAACAAGCGCATCATGGCGAGATGACCAGCGAGTGGGACATAAGTGTTTTAATGTGGTAGTTAAAAAGTCTGGAAGTTTTTCCTTGTACGATGTGAGGGTCTAAGGACAGAGGGTGTCGTATTGTCTACTGATATTCTGTACAAACTGTGAAGTCCACTGAGACAAATGTAACATTTGTGATATTGGGCTATATAAATAAACATTGATTGATTGATTGATTGATTGATAGTTCTGCTCTCTGGCGTCATTAACTCACTGAGCAATGCCCATCGTTTGATATTGTGACCAAAAAAGTTGTAGAGCGTCTCTACAGTGTGATAGAACTGCTTCACTCCAGGGACATTTTTAACAGAGTCGTTCGGGGATGAAACACGGCTGGCAGTGGCAACAACTTCAGGTTCATCTCCTGCAGGAGGAGGAGTAGGGCGAAAAAAATATCCATCTAGCTTGGACAATTTGGCTTTTCCTTGGTCCTTTTTATCTTTTTCTTTGCGTTTTGTAGCTCCACTTTTATGTTTATAACTGCTCATGCTTAGGCAGTGCTCTGTTGAATGACAAGTGATTGATGATGACGTGTACGTTCATTTACGTATGATGTTGATGGACGGCTGTTTATGACGAATTTACCCAAAATACATTTGGAGACAATAGAAGGGATTCACTTGCAATTTTTCATGTTTTAATGTTAAATGTGAGTGTGAAAATAGCAGCACAAGTTCAACTCATATTATAGGCTACAATGCTTTATACCTAATACGACCACGAACGTCAGTGCACTCAGTGGCGCGAGGCAGCAGGGCCCGCCGGCGAATATCTCGGGGGCGGAGCCTGCTGCCTCGGCGACGGGCCCCCATTGGGTCCCGGGCCCGGGGAGCCCTGCCCCTACAGCCCCCCCTGAAGCTCCGCCCCTGCACAGCATGTAGACTTTCCCAACCATAAAAAAGGTCACACACTGGACCTGGTCTGTAGGTCTGGCATTCCATCAGCAATCTGAACACCTCTGACCTCACAATCTCCGACCATCTGGCAATTACCATGGACATCCTCACCCCAACCCCCCTCATCAAGCAGAAGCGCACTATAACTTTCTGGAATCTCAAATCCATAAACCCCTCTTCCCTCTCCTCCCTATTGGCTGACACCATCCCTGACTCGACCCTCATCTAGTACGATTCACCTGCTGACCTGGTCTACACTTACAACAATGCTCTCTCCTCCTGTCTCAATCAACGTGCTCCAATAAAAACCAAATCTGTCTCTTTCACTCACTCCACCCCCTGGTACACTTATCATCTCAGACACCTCCAATCTAAAGGCCTGCCAGCTCGAAAGACTTGCAAATAGAACCGGTCTTACGATACATAAAGATGTCTACAAACCACACCAACAGCAGTACAAAGACGTCCTCAACAGCGCACTCTCCTCCCACTACTCCTCCGTCATACAATCTGGCAGCAACTACCCTAATACACTTTTAAGCAAGCATAAGCAACCTCCTCAAACCTATGGACACCATCTCCAACTCCTTCACTGCCACCAAATGCGACTAATTTTATCTTGGTTTTTTAAGGAAAAAATTGAAATACACAGCCAACTGGCCAACGCTTCCAACTCCTCCACCACCCATCCTTTCCTCGAACCTCCCTTCCCTCCTCCTTCGAATCAACCTTTTACATAATTCACTCAAATCACCACTGCTGACCTAGCTTCCCTAGTCACTGGCATGACAATTTCAACCCTCATCCTGGACCCCATCCCCTCCACCCTTGTCAAAGCGTGCTTGTCAAAAAACTGCTCTACTCAAGGTCACAAATTACATTCTCCTCTCCATCCTCATCTTTCTTGACCTAACCGCTGCCTTCGACACCATAAACCACTCCATCCTCATCACCCGCATTCAGTCCTTCAATGGCATAACTGGCACCGCCCTCTTCTGGCTTAAATCATATCTCTCTGGCAGAAAACAATTCATTTCCATCAACAACCTCAAATCCCCTACCGCTTCAGTCACTCACGGCCTCCCCCAGGGCTCTGTAACTGGTACCCTGCTTTTCATCATTTACATCTTCCCAGACAGATCCTCCGTCAACACCAACTCCGGTTCCACTGTTATGCCGACGACCAAAACAAACGCCTTCTTCCACTTAAAGAACATTGCCCGCATCAGACCCTCCCTCTCATCCACCGCTGCTGAAACTCTGATCCATGCCTTCAATACATCCCGACTGGATTACTGCAACAGCATCCTCTATGGTTCACCTGCATACATCCTCAATAAACTGCAATATGTCCAATACTCCGCTGCCCGAACTAACTAACTAAAAGAGAGTGGCTTTAAGTAATAAATTAGCATAAGCTAACAATCTTATTCAAATGTATTTATAATCAGGGGTGCCCATAACTTTTTTTAGTGAGTTACTCAGATGAGTACCAGGAGACAGCGTTTGGTACTCACCCCACACGAAGCGTGGTCCTCCTCAGTGTCTCCTTCACTGTCCTCTATTTACACTTCTTGCATGCTAGATGATGAAGATGATGAAGATGCACCTCCCTGTCTCTTTTTAAGCCTCCGATTTGCTTTCTCCAAAACGTGTTGCCAAAACTGTGAAGTCCTTGCATTTCCTGAGGCCAAGTTGAAGGATCAAATACTAAGAAATGATCACATGACTTAAAGTCATATCTGATTTCAGATGTGGGAAGTTACTAAGTACACTTATTCAAGTACTGTACTTAAGTACAATTTTGAGATATTTGTACTTTACCTGACTTTGATCTACTTTGTAAAATTAGCTGCACCTTTACCAGCTTTGATAACACTTTAATGATCAATCATTATAAAACATCATATATATTATTCTGAAATGGACCAATCTGCACAATGACGCCTTTTACTTTTGTTACTTTAACTATATTTTGATGATAATACTTTTCTAATTTTACTTGAGTAACATTTGGAATACAGGACTTTTACTGTAACAGAGTATTCCTACACAAGATCTGAGTACTTCTTCCACCTCTGTCTGATTTCAAACTCTTCCATTAACACCCTGAGTAAGTTTGCAACTGTGTGTTTCACTCCACTTTGTTGTAAATAAACTGCAGCAGCTGACCACAGAGCGTGAACGTTGTGATCAGCTGATTTAGCGCAGTTCTCCAGTGTGTGCGCGGGGCACAGAATGTGCACAGGGGAGTCTCCCACTGCAGCCAGTTGGCGGAGTTTTGGCACAATTCTGTTGTTCATACCGACGTTAACCCTGTCTGTGCACACGGTGATCAACTCTGTCGTCCAGTGATCTAAGCCTCTGCCTCCTGTAAAGCTTCACAGGTCCGTCGGTTATGTCCTGCGCGGCTCGGCCAGCTCCAGTTCAATCAGTCATAGAAAGTCCGAAGATCTTTTGCAGGGAGCGAAACGGCAACGCAGCTGCTTAATGTCTTTGGGTTTTTTGACATGTCTCGTAGTTTACTCCATTGAGTGTTTACAAGAAACACGTGTAGACGAAATATGTGTTTTGTTTTGATGTTTTGAGGTACGCAAAGGCGCGTAGTGACACAAGTGACGTTACGCAATTCAGATTTTTGCCGCTCATGCGTACCTGTTTATAATGAGACAATGTGCATCAAAGTACATAAAACACATAATACATCACTTTCATTACCCCGATTGGTTGATGGTTTTTACATGAAATGTATCTTGACCATTAACAACAAAAACGAAGTGTCATTGTCATTGCCATTGTTGGGTGGTTTTGGCACAGTGGGCTAGAGCAGGGGTTCCCAACCTTTATTGTGCCAAGGACCGGCAGATACATAAAAAGAAAATCGCGGACCGGTTGTCAATTTGAACTGATTTTAATATTTACTCACCAGCAGGTAGCAACAGAGACTAATTGTATGTAACATACTGAACAAATACTAGAACAATATGCATCCAAAACATATTAACAACGTTTATAAAAAAAAAAGAAGAAAAGAACCGGTGTTTTTCGGAAAACCAAAAAACGGACGTCATTCAGTTTTTAAACCAAAACGGGAAAACAGATAAATCAACGTGTGTGTGTGTGTGTGTGTGTGTGTGTGTGTGTGTGTGTGTGTGTGTGTGTGTGTGTGTGTGTGTGTGTGTGTGTGTGTGTGTGTGTGTGTGTGTGTGTGTGTGTGTGTGTGTGTGGTGGGTGTGTGTGTGTGTGTGTGTGTGTGTGTGTGTGTGTGTGTGTGTGGTGTGTGTGTGTGTGTGTGTGTGTTGTGTGTGTGTGTGTGTGTGTGTGTGTGTGTGTGTGTGTGTGTGTGTGTGTGTGTGTGTGTGTGTGTGTGTGTGTGTGTGTGTGTGTGTACACATCTCCTTCATAAAACGAGTAATAGGGGGAATAATCGGGCAGTTCGAAATGTGTAGAGGTGTGTGTGTGGTTAACACGTAGCAGCCTGCAGTCTGCAGTGTGGTTAACACGTAGCAGTCTGCAGTGTGGTTAACACGTAGCAGCCTGCAGTCACTCTTAAGCTGTTCTGAAGAAGGTAAACACAGCGAAGGCGGTGCGTAAAAAGGCACGGCTCTTTACCCGCTGGTGCTGCACTTCTCAGAGGCGGAGTATACGTCCCGCTGCATCCTGGTGCTGCAGCCATTTCATGAAGTGAAGGAGGTTTTCCTTCTATAAAACAGCTGTGGGCAGCAGATACTGTGAGAGTCCCGGACATGAATTCATAGATCAAGGCAGACTGGTTTACAGACTCTCCTGTTTTGCCAATCCGGTGCTTAAACAAATAGCTCTACACCTCTGGCCGACATGTCCTTAAAATGAAGTCCGAGTTTGAAATATATCTCAAATAATGTATGCACTGCCATTTCCCCACATAAACATAACAGTCTGCAATGGAACGGTTGTCTCCTGTGTGCTCCTCTTCCTACTTGGCGCACCGCTAACTTTCTCGTGCGCACGAGAGGCTGAGACCTTAGGCTGAGCCGCCGAATCCCTCAGAACATCATAAAAGCCATTTTCAACGGTTTTCTGGTGAAAGATTAACTAGGCTACTGGATGAAATAATATGACTGGTATAGGTGCGAAAATTAAACACTTTTTGAAAAAACATTATGATAAAATATTTTTATATATTTATAATTCTGCAAATATTACGATAAACTCACAGCTATTTCGCGGCCCGGCAGTAACACCTCCGCGGCCCGGTACCGGTCCGCGGCCCGGGGGTTGGGAACCCCTGGGCTAGAGCGTTGATCCTCTGATCAAAGGGCATTGGGGAACACCAGTTCGAAACCTGCCTCGGCCGCCACTGCGTCTAGCAGTTGTGTCCTTGGGCAAGACACTTCACCCTAATCTGATCCTGTGGGTATTGTCCACAGTATTCAGTTACAAGTCTGATATGTGTAATATGTGATGTAAAGTGCTTGAGCATTTGGAAAAGCGCTCTAATAAATGTAATGAATTTATTATTATTATTAGCAGGCTAGCCCTTCACAGTGCTAACAAAGAGCTGAAGCCTCAACTCAACGGAGTGTCCACACTTATAAATCGACACTGGCTGTCGTTTCCTAGTTTGGATTCACACAGGGGTTCTGGTAAAATGATAGTTTGTTAACTATCATAGTTTGAATACGAATAACAACTTTTTTAATGCTGTTATGTAAAACTTTACGAAGAGCTGCTCGACCGTTGTCTCTACGTCTGCAGGGTGTTTACAGGGAAAGAGAAGGATAGAGGCGGAGTGCTTCGCGCCACTCATCACCCTTGGTGTACATTCTAGAGCGCTCCGAGCAGAAGCAACATGTATTCAGACAAAATGACAAAAAGGGGTCTAGTAGCCCTATATGTCATATGGGTTACAATAGGATATACTTTATTGATCCCAAATTGGGAATTGTTTTAGTCACAGCAGTAAACAAGGCATTGCTCATCATTTGAATAATATAAAGAGAAGAAAATAAATAAACATAAAATAGAAATATCAAAATAGAAAATAAATCAGAACTGAAAAGTTAAATATATACAAGTCGACCGTCTTGGGCTTAACAGAGGGTTGTTTTAGTTGTTTGATCTGAACCAGCCCACACGGACCTCAGTTTGTATTTACATAACCCCAAACAGGTTCGGTGTGAAAGCCCCCTCAGTTTGTTTCTTTTTATTACACGCTAAGTTGAATACACAATTATTTTGGTCAATTTGGAATTTCAGATGTCTCGCTAGAATACAGCTGCTCGGATGGCAGGCCGTTTCTAAGGGTGGTCTGATCCAGGGACTATATGCGGTCAATCCAAAAGAAGTCCAGTCAATTCATCGTCAGCGGTCGCTGAAAAAAAACATCTGTGTTCCTCCGTCAGAAAAGACTGTGGGATACTATTTGAAGATACACTTTTTATTTTTGTGGAGAGAAACTTTGGATTCACTTTGGCTTAGCTTCTCCAGTGAAAAAGAGAATAGAGGAAGCAATAAGATGATTTTTTTAAATCAATAAAAGCATTTTTAAAACAATATTGGGAGTCAAGTCATTGGTTTAATTGGTATTTAGCAGTAAGCTGGAACAAATGTGCAGAGTCCATTCGAAATTAACGCAAATGAATCACATTACCAAGTTTGATCCCAACTTACTCCTGTATTTCGGCGGGATATATTCTATAATTTTATACTTGTGATTAGTCCTGATTAATCAGATTGTTATAGTGGTCAACGCTATTAAATATTTGAATCGATTCACACCATATATATATATATAATATATATATATATATATATATTATACTCATACATATATATATATTATACTCATACATATATATATATATATATATTATACTCATACATATATATATATATATTATACTCATACTCAGTCTGATTGACAGGTGGACACAGCATCACAGAGGCCCTCACCCCCTAGATACACCTCTGTTCATCCTCTTCTTCCTTCTTCTCCAGCTTATCCTCCCCCCCTCCTCCAACCACCTATCATTAAACTTACATCCTTCTTGCTGTCAGTTATTTAAAGTGGGCTGTCCTCTCTCAGGGTTTTACACATGCACAACTCAATAAACCTTTTCTTGCTTTCCATCTTTGTTGAACTTGGTCTACCAAAATGAATAAGTTCTGTATTTCCTCCAGATACATATGTGAGGATGGTGTAGTTAAAGAGCAGGAATATCTACATGGTTACCATTGCTATGCATTGGCATAGCAACCATAAAGTGTAGTATTTGTAGCTCTGCCTGGCTTTGAAAGCAAGCATTACTGACAAACCAGATCGTCAGTGTTTTCTTAAAATGTACACTATGTTTTTGAGAAGAGGAGAGAACCATTTGACCAAAGTGCTGCTCCCTGATCAAACAAAGCGAATTATTCAATAATAATTAATCTTTCATTCTGATCTGAGCTATATTTACTGCTTATGCCCTGGATATTGGGTTGAAGCTTGCGTCACGTATCTCACCATGTTTCCTCGTCCATCTCTTCCTGCTCCAGGTGGCCTGTGACCTGCTGCGGAGGATCATTCGGATCCTGTACCTCAGCAAGAGGCTGCAGGGCCAGCTGCAGGGGGGCAGCAGGGAGATCACCAAGGCTGCACAGAGCCTCAACGAACTAGGTAAGGACAGGCATCTTTATTTAAGGTACAATTCTCTTTCTACACAACTACAACAGTTGCTGTAGTGTACCAGCAAGCAATACATCCAGTAGGTTTGTCCCTTCACCAGTGCAGATTCTTACAGAAAACTCTACAAATCTACTACAGAATTATATCTAAAACTGAAAATCCTCCTTTAGGAATGCCCAATCAGTGCTCAGACATTAGCCCCATATGCCCCTTTCACACCAACGCAGCTCCCGTTCTAGCTCCGTGCTTGCGCTCTTCTGGTTCGGAACCGGTTTTTCTTTTCAGCCCCCGTTTTGTACACACCGCCCAGAGCCCGACTGGTGCTGCCGCTGCTGCGTCATGACGTCACCGTTTACGTCGCTGATTTTCTCCCCAATGGCGCTCACAACAACAATTCATTGTTTATTAATGTGTTTCAGCGGCATTTACCGACCGCTGCAGTGCTGCTCGTCCACCGGAGTTTATTCTCCCGTTAACTCACGGCAGCGGCTGGAAAGTATTCACTGTCTGACTGTCACACAAGCAGCTGATAAATATCCCCAATTCCCAATTCCCCATCAATTAATGTGTGTCAGTATGAATTGACGATGTTTGGCATCACAACTAGGGGTGTAATGGTTCACAGAATTCACGGTTCGGTACGTACCTCGGTTTGGCGGTCACGGTTCGGTACGGGTTCGGTACAACAAGAAAAAGCAAAAAAGAGTCCCAAATGCATAATTCCAGGTTTGTTGTTATTTGTAAATTTTTTTGAACAGTAGTGCAAGTTTCAGTATACAAATAAGGAACTCTAACATTTTGAATAATTAACTGTATTACACAGTTAAAAAAAACCACAAACAGTACCACACACACTCAGATGGCCGTATTATCTATAATGGCTGATGTCAAACAAAAAGGTTTCATCAAGCTGCAAAACTAAAAAGAATGTCTTTAAAATATTACATAATAAATGATAAGAAAGTGTTTCAAGGGCGCAGCATAGCAATTGAAATGTATATGCCAATAGCTTCCGTTATTTATTTTGGTCTCTCGGCTTTCATGTCTATTGGCTTCTTAAAAGCAGCGGGGATAAGCTGTTGAACTGCTGTTGTCTTTTGCCGGGCTCCGGTGACTGGCAAATCTGGGTGATGCCTTCTGATATGATTTAGCATGTTTGGCGTGTGTTACCATTAGCATACCGCACCGCTGTCAACAACACCGACAGACCGTCCTCGTCCGATCCACCACTCGCACTCCATCGTTGTTGTAGTCCACAGGGAACCCGAAATGTTCCCACACAGCTGATTTAAAAGAAGCAGGTGGGTTCTAGCTCCTGTGTTATCTGAAATCGCCATACTAACTTTTCTTCTTCTTGTATTTTGTTCGTTTTGTTTGTTTTCTTCTTGTTCTTTGTTGTTTAAGGGCGGCAGGCAAACAGCTTTTAGGCGCAATACCGCCCCTGGATTATATATAGTGTAATGGATACTGCCCTGAGTGACAGACTTTTTTCCCACTCATAAAAAAGGCGTATTCTTCGTGTGACTGCATGTGCCGAACCGTGACGTCCGAACCGTGACGGTTCGGGACGAATACGGATACCGTTACACCCCTAATCACAATGCTTTTATGAAAGTTTCTCTGGTATAAAATGGGTGATGTTAGCATAGCAACCGAAGCTAAACTGACTATCTTGACTACTTGTTGCTATCCTATTGTGGCATAAGCCGTTTTCTACAGGCACATTTTACCGGCGTATTTTTCATTATGATTCTACTTGTGATAGTCGGACATGACAACCTGTGCAGCCCATGTATTGATTCCATCCGATAGCTGCTATAATACAAAACAAAACGTCTGCCTGCTCTCCACAATGATCAATAACAGCGAACGGATGGTCAAAGTAAGGTACAAATAAACAGAATCACACGAAGCCTGGTTAGTGTTGCCTGACTTTATAAAGTGTGTTTTTTTTACAACTGTGTGGTTGCGTTCTAGTCACTTTGCTCAGCGCTACTGCTTTTTACAACTTTCATTTGCCGTATTCGCCATAAACTGTTGCTCAGGTTAATCTCGCCCCCCTCCGACGTAAGCGTGACGTATGCGGTTCTTGCTTCTAGACCGACAATTTTTTCGAGCTTGGTAAGAACCGGTTTTCGGGGAAAAGAGCCGGCTCCGCTGCGGCGTGAACAGGAAAAACGGGTGCTTATCAGGCACATGCTCCGAACCGGCCCTGGAACCGCGTTGGTGTGAAAGGGGCAATAGAGATGCTTTCTCTCGAGAGCCTTTCACACCACACTCAACTGGTTATTCAATCCAATGGTTCACTTAGCATAAGCACATTACGTTTGTCTATACTTGATGAACTTGATGAAGATCAGATTACATTTTATGACCAACTAATGCAGAAACCCAGGGAATTTCAAACAGTTCACATGTTTTTTAAGCATATTATTTGCTGTAAAAGTCATTGCTAATTCGAAATTAAATGTTTTAATTGGAACTTGAAAAACAAATTTGCCAAGCAGGGTCTTTGCTCATCTGATGATAATACAGTGTGACTATAGGAGGCTTCTCATTGCTGTATAGTACAAACATACAGTGGAGGAAATAAGTATTTTATCCCCTGCAGATTTTGTAAATGTACCCACTTACAAATAAATGAACAGTCTGTAATTTTAATGGTAGGTTTATATTAACAGTGAGTGTAAGAATATCAAAAAGAAAATCCAGAAATTGACATGATATAAAAGATACACATTTATTTGCATTTAACTCAGGGAAATAAGTATTTGATCCCCTTGCAGAACATGTGTTAGTACTTGGTGGAGAAACCCTTGTTGGACGCACAGAGGTCAGACGTTTCTTGTAGTTGGTCTCCAGGTTTGTGAACATCTCAGGGAGGATTTTGGTCCACTCCTCTCTGAAGATCCTCTCCAAATCCTTCAGGTTTTGAGGCTGATGCTTGGCCTCTGGAAGCTTCAGCTTCCTCCACAGATTTTCTATGGGATTAAGGTCTGGAGACTGGCTAAGCCCCTCCATCACCTAAATGTGCTTCTTCTTTAGCCCCTCCTGTGTTGCCTTGGCCGTATGTTCAGGGTCATTGTCCTGCTGGAAGACCCATCCATGACCCATTTTCAGTGTCCTGGCTGAGGGAAGGAGGCTATCGGCCAAGATTTTACGGCCCCGTACATCCTCTCCTCGATGCAGGGAAGTGGTCCTGTCTCCCATTATGCTTTGGGAGAAACACCCCAAAGCATAATGTTACCACCTCCATGCTTGATGGTGGGGATGGTGTTCTGGGGGTTATAGTCATAGTAGCCTCCGCCATGGAGCACTGGCAGGTTATTTTCCTGCTGCTGTTAATCTGGAGAGCATATCAACAGACTCTAGCTGACGGCGCATATGATTATATAATCAGACGACGGTTCGTACATGTGCCTTCTTGAGCAGGAGGACCTGGCGGGCGCTGCAGGATTTGATCCATTATGGTGTAGTGTGTTACCAATAGTTTTCTTGGGGACCCAGCTGCCTTGAGATCATTAACAAGTTCCTCCTGTGTAGTTCTTGGCTGATCCCTCACCTTTCTCATGACCATCAATACCCCACGGGGCCAGATCTTGTGTGGAGTCCAGCTATTGATGCTCATTTTGTCTTTCTTCCATTTCTAAATAATGGCACCAACAGTTGTCTCCTCCTCACCGAGCTGCTTTCTGATGGTCTTGTAGCCAGTCCCAGCCTTGTGGAGGTCTACTATCTTGTCCCTGAGGTCCTTAGACAGCTCTTTGGTCTTGTCCATGGTGGAGAGGTTGGAATCTGATTGATTGATTCGGTGGACAGGTGTCTTTTATACAGGTAACAAGTTGATATTAGGAGTACTTTTTTAAAGGAAGAGGACTTGTGTAACCGGTCCGTGGGAGCCAGAATCCTTGTTTGTTGCAAGGGGATCAAATACTTATTTCCCACAGTTAAATGCAAATTCATTTTTATCTTTTATATAATGTCAATTTCTGCATTTTCTTTTAGATATTCTGACTCTCACTGTTTATATTAATCTACCATTAAAATGATAGACTGTTCATTTATTTGCAAGTGGGCAAACTTACAAAATCTGCAGGGGATCAACATTTTTTATTCAGATTCTTGGATGCCTGTTAAATATTTAATGAGAGTAGCACTTGAATTGGCTAGCTACTGAAAATAATGTGAATCTTTGTTGTTAGTCCTTAATCCTTGACTAGAAGGTACAAAATAGAAAAAATATTTGCGCAACCACCCTTTCACAGTTAATCATGGTACATTTAAGACTGTAATGATGCCATTCTTGGGAGGTGTATGATAAGTTTGTTTTGTCCAACAATTGCTCGCTAGGTTCAGAAGAATTTGTGACCTTCTGGTGTCAGCTGACAAATAGTGATATTGATGCATTGAATGCCACCGCTACAGCTATCAGTGCAGTACTTCCCTTAGTTATCACAGGCATTGTATGACAGAAGGGGATCAGAAGGACAAGTGCTTTCAACAGCCTACGCCTGCTAGGCTGTGACCACTTCTTCACACACACACACACACGCACACACTGCTTGGGTGATATTCCATTGACTGCAAAGACCTTTTAAATGGGGTCAGCGTCCTGAGTGTTCTGCAGCTCTTGAGGTGGTACAGTGTCTGCTTCTGGTCTCTGCTGTGCCAGGTCGCTTGTTGTTCAACAATTCCAACCATTTTTCAAGAGGACTTTGCTGCTCTGTGTGTGTTATGGTTCACACTGTGGTGGCGTGGACACACAGACACGTTTTAGAATCCTTACACTGGAGATTTGTAAAACTCCTTCAAAGTTGTAGATTTTCCCAAACTGCGGTTACTTGATAACCTTTATCGCCAACTAGTGGCCCTGCGAGCGGAGATATCTTTTTAAAAGAAAATCCAATTGTTTTCAAGCGCAGAATGAATAAATAAATAAATTACTACAGGACAAAACTGGGGAAAGTTGGGAAGAAACAACATTTCACGTGTTAATCTCCCCCCTCTGGCCTGATGTACTCCCTGTATCCAGATCTACATTGAGAGGCATACAGATTCTTAATTGTTTATTCAAAGAGGTGACAAGCAATATCAAGGTACTCTATCACTGTACATAAACATTTGTCTCATAATGCACTAACCACAAAACATTACGCACTTCTGCAGTGCTCCATATACTCCATGTAATTCTTAAGTGTATAGCAACAAATTACACTCATCGATCATGGCTCATGTCTTCAGGGACATTTGTTGTACTTAGGAAAAAGAAAACTTTAAATGCAATCCTTTAACTCACACATATTCAGCCGATTGTTTCACTTTTTATTTTAAAGTAACGCGTCCACGTTATCTCTTTATTCCTCTGATCTCAAGGAACACATCTTTTCAGAAATGTATTATTCATTAGGTAAACTGCTCAGACCACATTGTTATTGAGCACATGTGTAATTAGCTGGTTAGACTTGTTGAATACAATATTCTCCATCATTGTATTATTTTTTCCTGTGTTTTTCCAAAAATATTTTCGATCTCTCTCTTTGCATAAACAATACTCATAATCTTCATCTAAACACGAGTTGTTTGTGCCATGGACTGTTACATTCCTTTAACCTGTTAAGCCCCGAGCCTGTTTTCCAGGTCTCAGGCTCGAAAATGACATTCCCAGAACAAATGACCATAACTTCACTTCTAAAAGGGGTAAATTAATCATCTTTTTTCTCAAAGCAATGATAAACCTGTGAGTTGGATGTAGAAGAGTCAGAATCAATATAGATTTTTTTTATTTTAAAGTAAATTCAGATTGAACATAGTAAAAAAATGTAAATGTGTGTCCGTCCAAAAAAAAACATTACTTATAGTGATAACCACCCTTGAATGATGGGATAGTAGACTAAAAGCTTTAGGAATCCAAACTATAACATATCATAAGTACCCTGTATCAAGATTGATGCAAAACAAGTGACATTTGACCTTTAAAGAGAGATTTAGCACAAAGAAACACTTCTGGGGTCATTTGGGTGGATTTGACCTATTTCTGGCCCCCCTTGGTCGATTTTGATGATTGACATCTCTTTTTAACCGTTAGAGCCAATGGAATCGAGGGGAAGTTCCACATACACACAGACGTTACCAAATAAGGAGTGAGAGTGACGCCTAGCCAGAATACCCAAAACAGGAAGCTGCCATACACTCTGGAAGCTATCATAGCAGCTAATATGAAAACTCAGTTTTTGACATAAAAATGGTTTTATGGATTATCAATAATTTTTTCAAAGTGACAGACACATTGGATTAACCTATGGATTAACCTTCAACCGCGTTTTTCTCGTTTTAATGCCATTGAACACAACTTTTGATCAGAATAACAGCAAAAGGTGAGCATATCTCCGTGTTTTGCTACCTAAAGCTACGTCGTGTGTTGTCCGGTTTTGCTTCCCCTGTCGCGAGTTCTGATCGCTCAGTGATGATCCTTATATTTCTAGAATCTGTGGAATCTCAGCTTGCTAGCAAAGCTTGTTTGTGCAGATCCGATAAGTATATCGATCGATTTATACCTAGAGTTCTGTGCTAAGTGCGTTAGCATTTTCTCGCTCAGGGCTCATTTAGACGCTTCTTGTGAGACTTGTTTTGTTTCGGTAAAAATGGTTCATTCATAGTTTATTAAATTTTAAGAAGCCCTGAAACACAGTTTCGTGAAAGAAAAGCCCGTTTAACAGGTAAATTCCCAATTACTTTACATAATTGACAAGGTAACTTTAATCCCATTACTCGATATCCTGAGAGCATAGACACTTTTGTCTGGCTTCCGTGTCCTTAAAGGTGACCTTCTTGTTTCTCCTGGGGTCAATCCAGGAGTTATGGATGACTACATTGTTGGGTGTAGGGTCAGCTTCTACCACAGACACCACCCTCTTCTTCATCTTGCTTTTCAAAACTTTTTGGAATTTCTGTCGTGTGAAGGCATAGAGGAGCGGGTGAAAGATAGTGGTTCCATAGGCCATCACCAGGAAGCCTAAGCGGAGGCGAACAGTTAAATCACTGGGCCCAGTGCTGAGAAGGATGGTGTTTAGCACGGTTATTGGAGTCCAGCAAAGTAAGAAGGTGGAGATGATGAGAAGAGACATCTTGAAGACCCGTCTCTGCCTCTCCCGTCTCTCCCGATGCCGCTTGACTGCTCGTCTTATTGCAATGATGACGGACACTGACGCTCGCATGCCCAAAGGTGCAGTCCCACCTGCCCGGACTCCTGTAATGCTCTGTGACGCGTCTGTTGACTCGACTTGAGTCGCAGTGCTCAAAGAGATAGTGTTTTTACTCTTTTGCTTCTTTTTAGGAAGGTTGTGCTGAAAGCGTGTTCCAATGCGAATATTAAGTGCCTGAAGGATCTTGTAGTAAGTCACTAGCATTACTAAAGCTGTAAAAAAGAATATAGGGATCTGTGCTAGTAGGTGATAGTACAAACCAAGCTCTGTGTAATACTCATTAGTATGAGACACTGTGACAACTGCAGTCTGGTTCACAAACTCTGAATCAGAGTTGATGAAGAATCCCACTTCCATAAATGGAACCAGGAAACTGAAAAAGGAGAGAGCCCAGATGGATCCCAGTAGAACCACAGCTCGGCCCATTGTAAGCACACGGTTGGCCGGCCGCACTAAGATGTCATAGCGGTCTACAGTGATGGCCAGGATGGTTGAAGCAGTCGCTACACTTGCAAACGAGACGCAGGCCTCATGGAAACAGCAGATCATGGCTGTGTCCGCCTCCAAAGGAAGTAACACCACAACGGATGTCAGCGGGATACAGCATATACACACCTGAAACAAGACAGGAATTTAAGTTATATCCCACATTACGTTCTTTTTGATATTTTTTGTTTAGCACCAGTTATAACTAGAACCAAAGCTGTTGTGATGCAATGCGATGCCACAACATGTTTTGACATGCCAATAAGCTATTTGAATTGAAAGTAATGAGAACGGAGCTAAGTTGATTAGTGTGCTGCTCAAGCTAACTTACAGTATCTCTTGGAGCCTCAGCAGAGCAGAGATCTCCTCCAGCTCTAGTGTGCAGGCGCCATCCCGACATGCAGTCTGTTGAAGAGGCTCCTGCTAATTTGTACTATTAACTTTTAGCCTTTTTTTATCTTACTCGTTATTTTTCTATTTGTAACTTTTATTAATAACTAATTACGGTCTGACATCTCTAGTATTTCTTGTAGACAAAGATTTGTTTGTTTTCTTCGACATTGATTTTCTGCTGTTGTGCATCCACTCCGCTGTTGCACAGAAACCCCATGGTTGCCTTGTTTACACCAGGGAGAAGCTAATCACGCTAAAGCAGGCGAGCATAGTGGTTAAAACAACAGCTATCCCCACTGAAATCTGGAGGAGGACAGAGAGGATGCAGGGCTAAACAAAGACGAAGAAGGAGAGTTGCGACCAGATTTATGGATAAAGGATATATAAGCTGTGTCTCCGCCGTCTTAACATGGGCAACCCAGGATCACTGGCTAATGGAATGGACAAGCTAACAGCATTAGCTAGGAGTCAAATGTTATATCTGGAGTGTAGTTTAATGTGCTAAATGAAAACATGGCTGCACCTTATGGTCTGATGGTCTTACCTGCAGCAGGATATATCTGACAATAAAGTTTTTTCTGCCTGTTCGGGTCACATTTTCATCAACAATATTTGCATCATCAACATTCCCAGCGTTCCATTTGATATGGTGCAACTGTCACAAAACACATTTTCCCCTGGGATTTTTAAAGTATTTTGATTGATCCATCAATCCTCTCTAGCATTCTGCTGCCACAAATGTATTGCTGATGGCATTGTTCTCTCAGACAATGCCATCAGCAATAAACTAGTGGCAGCTGACTGCTGTAGCTCCAGAAGTCTTAATATACCAACCACTTGATGTTAAATCCCTTTGTCAATAACATAACTGATAAATGTAAATAGAGGTCAGGACTCACCAGCACATCCACCACATGCAGGTTCATGGTGATGATGTTGGAGACGGAGCTGATCAGGTTCTGTTTCATACAGTAGAGGACAAGCACAGTCAGGTTGGAGCTCAAGCCCAAAACTATCTCCAAAACTAGGAAGCCTGTCAAAGAAACCTACCAACAGAAAGAACATGTTGGCATTAAGTGTCACATTCAATGATATTTTGGTCATAATAGTGCATGCTCATTGTAATGTGGAAAATGTAATTCATACGTTATTAACCAGGAAATCTTTTAAACGGTTTGTTAAAATATCATAAATCCAAGTTCACGACCCTACAATGACCTGGAAATGTACCAGTTTTCTGAAGATATCAATATCTGAGATGTGAGGCTGCAGCATTACCTGGAAGCTGACAGGGTAAATAGCCTTGTCTGAGGTCATGTCAAGGTCATAAGGGTCAGCAGTGTCAAGCACAGTCATGTTGCTCATGGTGTCTGCAGAGAACCACACTGGGGATGTGTGCATTATCCTGGTAATAGGAAGAGGCCTGGAGAACAGATGGCAGACAAAAGCTGTATTCAACAAATATTCAAAAAATGTGGCATTCAATTTTTTAAAACAGAGATTTGGTAAACCGTCACAGGACCAGGGAACTTAAAGCTGGTGCTGCCTTGGCAATGGGCTTCTGATAATATGGTATTCACCTCACATCCTACATTTTTTTTAAATATCAACACCTAAAGAGTTAAGCTCATTTAAAGCTAATGCACCAGCACTTACAATGGTATGGCTTATTTGAATTGAATACATCTGCATCTTCCTGGTTGTTCTCAGTGTATCTTAATGGTTTAGCATTTATCCTAAGTCGTTTTGGATAAAGATGAAAGCTAAATGAAATGTATTAACAATAATAACAACATGTTTAAAAAAGAAATCTACTCTTAGTACTATAATTCATGAAGTCACCAGACATGTATTATTTATCTTGGTAAGGAGTGCTTAGCATATAGCTCATCCTGATATCATTGGGATTCAGGGTTCATTGGTGATTTCTTCAGAATGCTTAAATACAATTTGGAGGGAAACTGTTTTCTGTGACAACACCGCTATCGCAAACATTAAAAAAGATTTCAGTGTGTTTTACTCATTGTACACCTTCACTATATTTTGCACAAAAACACCAAACGCCATTTTCTTTTTTGTAGAATGTGAAGTCTGTGACCATATTGATATTAGAACGCTATCAATGGCAAGTACTATATAATAGGAAATGTGCCATACTAATTTGCAGATAGTTTTGCGGCATATTGTTTTAATTGTCTAAGGCTAATATTTTTGCAACCCTTTGCCACCTTTCAAACATTGGCATTGGGGGTCTGCGTCAAACTAAATGTGAAAGTCCACCCCCTTAACACAGGCATTGACAGTGTACAGATATGAGTACATTTACAGGATTTGGCTTTCTCTCTCAAAGATTTTTGTTCTCCTTCTCAATGGCCAAAAGTTCCCTTCAGATGTAGTTGGATAACACATTGTACAAAAACAGGTTGAATCTTAACCTCCAGACAACCTTAGCCAAAATGACAGAGATATTCTTTTACTGTCTTAAACCCTCTCAGGATGACAAACAAGAATAATCTGACCAGAAAACAAGCCATTTGAGAGTTATGGTATGAACAAACCAAATGCAAGAATACTATATTATTTTTTTCATGAACCTTGGTTCCCCTAAGGCAGGGGAGTCAAACTCAAGGCCCCGGGCCAAATCCAGCCCGCGACTTCATTTTATGTGGCCCACAAGAGCTTGCAAAGAATATAATACGTTTATTATACGGTTAGATGGCACTTTACAGAAGCAGGTTGCCCATAAACTACATGTCCCACAATGCATCTCGTTTTGTGACCACTGAAGAGAGTTGCAATTATTTACCCTGGACTTCTGCTTTCAGACGTAGGTAATTACTAAGTTATTACCTTAACCGATAATAATCCAATTCAGAGGCAATAATGTAATATAATACATTATTTTATATATCTATTATATATTTATATATATATATTTATATAGTTACAACCGGCCCTTTGAGTGCAACATAATGCTAATGTGGCCCGCGATGAAATTGAGTTTGACACCCCTGCCCTAAGGTTTGGACTGAAAAGAACTGTGTATAGGTTTGATATTGGGCTGAAACTCACCACTGCCTCCCAACAGTGTCCTCTACAGTTTAGCAGCAATCGAAGCGACCAGAAGGAACTTTGTAGGCCATGTCAAACCATCCCACCATATTCTGACGTGAAAAGATCGCTCTTCACTTGATCCAATTGATTTACAACAATCTCTTTTGAACATATTTCGATTTGACGGACAATAAAAAATCTTCCATGAGTTTTTGCTTTGGGGTTAGTAACACCACTCAGCTAAAGGGAAAAGTCTGTTTGTGAAACACAGAGAGCTATGTTGGGGGACATGTGGCTGGCAACATCAGTGCAGTGCACTCTCATCAATGCTTCCTTTCAGGCATTGCTCTGTCTTATCATTGTCCAGGCCTTGGACTGTTGCCTTCAATCGCTTCCCTCTTGAAAATGATGCCAGTGCCAACCCTACTGTCTCCACTTCTCTCCACTTTTCAGGTTTTGTATGTCTCTCAACACGTCCCGAGGTGCTCCACCACACTTTGTCATCATGTCCTGATACAGGTAGAAAGTTCCAAGAAGAATAGTGTGTGTGGTTGCTCCTCTGGACTTGACCCAGTTAAACCCTTCACATCGAGTTGCAATAAAGGCCAGATAGCAGTGTGTAGGTCATATCCTTGGAGAACAATTGAAAAGATTGATTCTTTGATTCTTGAACATTCACAGCCTTCATTTCCATTCAAATTCATAAACTGCATAAGAGGAATAGTGAATCATGTTATGACTTATTTTCATCATCTCCTTTCCTTATGCCCCTTCTCAGCCACATTCCACCTCTGATCCTGCAAAGGAGAAGCAGGTCATATTTCAGTTAAATAATATCAGCCTGGCACGTCACAATCAGAGCCCGCCCCCACGGTGTATATATATTGCATCATGTCTCCCACCTTATTACCTAATCATTTTATCATCCCCTGACAGACTCCTTGTGTGCTAATTGGACGCCTGTTTGTGTTTTTAATCAGTTTTTTTCCTTGCCTTTTATCTTTGATGGTTCTTGTCATGTGCCGGTCAATAAATGAGCACTGAAAACAGTAAACTGGTCTCCTGCCGGCGGTCTTAGTATAGTCACTTTCTATTGACAGTACATATTGTACATTTTACAGCGGTTGATTCAAATCAACAACGGCTACACACAGGGAGATGAAACAGCTGCAGATAAAGGTGACCTGTTGAAAGATGTAACCTTTACTTTGCAAAACGTATACGGCCCCCAACCAGCCAACCACCTACAGTATAACTATCAACAACCAGGTTCCAGAAACACCCCAGGCTGCATTTCTGGAGAGGTTTAAGCAAGGTATAATATATATATTTCAGATATTACTCTATAAATTAAATATCATTTTAAAATGAAAAAAACTGATGAGGGTTTTTTTTCAATATTTTCTCACATTTTATAGACTAAACAATTCATCAAATAATAAACCACAATATAATAATTCCTAAGTGCAGCCTTACATTGGCTCTAAGCCTTCATGTCCTGTCCCCGACTGCTTCTTGTTTAATGCCTGCTGCAGTGAAGTCTTCAGTCTTTTTAAATGCACAAAGTGTGCAAAATTGCCTTGGCTCATCCCTTCGTTTAGCTGTATGTTCTACAACATGAATCTGTCCTGTGGGTGGCATTAAACATTCTGATTCGTTTTGTGTTGTATGAGCTTTTCTACAACAGGAGAACTGGTCTCCGTGGAAGGCAGTAAACTCGGCTAATCTTTTGAAGACCCATATTCATGCTTTTCGACAGCCACTCATTTTGTCTAATTATTCTATATATATGTCAGCAGGCAGTGTTTGTTGATTTTACAGTGCCTTTATGCAATACATTGCCTTGCAATCAGAACAGCAAAAACAGGTTAAGTGCATCATTGTGCCTTGTGTGTTCGCTTACCTTTAGAAAGAGACCATTCCTCAGTGAGCGTTGGTCCATTGGGTCCTTTCTGTCCCTGCTTTGTAATCTCAATCCCCAAAGGTTGCATAGAGCCCACAGGTGATAACCCTGAGTGGCTGAGGTTTAATATAGTGCATCATTCAATGATGCTTGTTAGTGAGTCCCTTCAGGATAAAACTGGACAGTAAGAAAGCTGCATCCACAGAGCCAGAAGAGATCAGATACTGCCGCTCCGCCTTCGCCTCTCTCTCTCTCTCTCTCTCTCTCTCTCTCTCTCTCTCTCTCTCTCTCTCTCTCTCTCTCTGACTCTCTCTCTCTGTCTCTCTGTGCGTCTCTCTCTGTCGCTCTGTGCTTCTTCCTGCCTCTCTGTCTCTCTGTGCTTCTTCCTGCCTCTCTCTGTCTCTCTGTGCGTCTCTCTCTCTCTCTCTCTCTCTCTCTCTCTCTCTTGGCATGCATGTCAGGTGAACAATATTGCCAAAATGTCAAGGATAATACAATTCAATAGTGATATGATAAGAAAAAGAAAAAAATACAATTAATTCATTAAACAATTTACAACAATATATTATTACAAAACCGCAAGTATCAAATGTAAAAAGAAAGAAAGAAAGAAAAGAAAGACACATGAAGTAGAGGAGTAATCAGAAGTGAGCTGTGAGGAGATGAACAGCTGTTATGTGTTGTTGTCTCTCTGTCTCTTGTTGGCTGTGACATGCGCTCACATATTTCGCTGCTCTCTGTCTCTGTGCGTCTCTCTGTCTCTCTGTGTGTGTGTCTCTCTCTGTCTCTCTCTCTCTCTCTCTCTCTCTCTCTCTCTCTCTCTCTCTCTCTCTCTCTCTGTGCTTCTTCCTGCCTCTGTTTGTCTCTGTGTGTCTATCTCTCTCTCTCTCTCTCTGTCTCTCTGTGCGTCTTTCTCTCTCTCTGTGCGTCGTTCTCTCTCTCTGTCTCTCTGTGTGTCTCTCTCTCTCTCTCTCTGTCTCTCTGTGTGTCTCTTTTTCTCTCTCTGTCTCTCTGTGCTTCTTCCTGCCTCTCTCTGTGTCTGCCTCCAGTAGCCCCCTTACTCCCTCTCTGAAACTGTCATATCCTTCAAATTTTTCCCCCTGTACCAGGGTTTCCGTTAGCCGGTAATTACCGGTTTTTAGCTGGTAACATTTATAAAAAACCGGTAAATTCAAAACCTGCCGGTCAAAATGTCCGGTAATAATTAGGGATGCTCCGATCGATTGGCCGCCGATCATTATCGGCCGATGTTCACTCTTAATTGTTTGATCGGTACTCTATAAAGACCGATCAGGAGAGCTGGATCTGATCGATATGGACATAAACGCGAGTGAAGTATAACCGGACGCGAGAGAGATCAGATCAGCTGCTGAGTCAGACGGAGACACGCAGCTTTGCATGATCACCTGAAGCCCCGCCCACTGTTTAGCGAGCTGCATGAGAAACTGACGGGCTGTCAGGAGAGAGAGGGAGGGAGAGAGAGAGAGAGGGAGGGAGAGAGGAAAAGAGAGGATCCGTTTCTCCCGTGTTAATATTCAAAGTTAATGTAAACTTTTGAATAATGTACTTTATCTACTATAAGTAGTTTGTTTGAATGTAATAATTATGTTGTTTGTTGTTTGTGGAATCATTTATTGAAAAATGAATCTGAACTCGATCTGTTACGATTATAAACTGAAGCAATATAAAAATGAGCCCCATTAACCGAGTTTTAAACATCAGCATATCCGGTCAGAGTCCGGTAATTACCTGCTAACGGAAACTCTGCTGCACAATTCTTATTCTTATTATTGAAACATGACCGGTAAGTTTCGAATTTGTCCGGTAAAATAAATTATTTCCGGACATTTGACCGACAATAAAAAATCCTAGCGGAAACCCTGCCCTGTACACCTCTGTGCTTGACTAATTGGACTCACAAAGCTAGTGGAAGTGTTCTTCCTCTCATTTGTTATCTTTATTTACCTTTGTGCTGACTGTAGTAAGCAGAAAACCTCTCTAATGCAGGGACAACACAGATCTCTTTTGGTTTCAAATCTTTGTTTTTTTTCTCCTTTTACTCCTTCTCAAGTTTGTTTTCCCTCATGAGCCCAGGTAGGAAACTGTGACCATGACAATACTAATGGCAGCCTCCTTCCTCTTAGGACTTTGGCCACTCCTCCACCGTTTGTGTTTGCATAGCAGCTGCTGGATGGTACCTACCTAATAGTCCCAATCTGGCTACCATTAGTGCAGTGGATGTGTTGCCTTTATTGGCTGGCGAGTATATCTGGAAGGTAGCTAGTGAGTAGCCAAGGCTACTAGGCATTGGCATGGCAACAGCCATGTGAGCGCACACTGATGGATCAAACGCAAATCATGGCTGTCTCCTGTATTCTGGGTTACACCTGTCCACTGATAACACAATAACTACTGATGTTGCACATCTCTCATGATTTGGTCATTGTATCTCAGTGCTTCATCTCTCCCTCTACATGTGTTCATTCAGAGAGTGTAAGCAGAGACGATGGTGTCCAGTCTTATTTTTTTACTGTCATGCACAACACATCAGGAGGCATTTCCCCCCAGACACCAGTCTTTGGTGAGAGAAAGATACATGGCAGACGGCAGGATTATGGAGAGGGAAAAAAGACATTTGCAGACATTTTCCTTCTCAGTTTATTACAGTAACCATATCGAAGTCTACACACATCAGATGCTCTTTTATTACTTTATTACTTCATATTCTGCCTTTTGATGAAGACGACGTCTTGTCACCAGGGCGCATCACAGCCTATTTCTGACTTGAAAAAGTTGAACTGCTTTTTACTCTGGTCACAGCTGTAAGGCCCTGGTTCTGTACAATAGGCACTTGAGCATAGACAACAGTGGAGTACAACACGTAGAAAGAACATGTGTACGGCCCCTTGTGAAGCACAAATAATATCTTTCCTCATAAAAAAATTATAGAGTGTTCTTGCGGTACGCTCTGGCAGCACTACACGTGGATCCTTTGTCACCTATCAGTGTGCAACCTAAATGATGATGTTTAAAGGAATACATACATATGTATAAATGAACGTCTGCGGCCGTTATGTGAGAGAACACACAGATGACCAGTCCACCCCTGTATACCCAAACTACTTGCAGTTTGAAATTTAAATTATGTTTAGATTGAATAAAATGTTTAAATTCTGCATAGGCTATTAACTGTCTTGGTAGTAAACATGAACACTGTATATCTAAGTATTTGCCCAAAGCTTCTAGTCTGAAACTGTGCTGTTTCACACACAGTTACATATAAATGAACTGTGTGCTGTGCGTGTGATTCCAGAATGCTGGATATAACAACAACATTAGAAACTCAGGAAGATTTGCAGTGTTTAAAAACATTGGCTAAAGTCAATACAAAAACATGAACAAACGCCAGGTTTTTATCTTTTCTGTAGTTTCATGATGGCCAGTGTATATGTGTATGTGGTTGCTTTTTGTCCACCTGCCCAGGAACAACTATTGCAAACTAGAAAATGCATTTCCGGCTGAAAATGCGTGCGAATGCTGTAAACTCTGTACATTTGTTGCTGAATTTAGCTGAAAATGCAGAAAAAGCTGAATCTTTTATTAGTTGAATTGTAGCTGCTGTTAGCTACAGAAACCAAGTAAGTGTGTTGCTGAACTTAGCGGAGAAATGCAGAAAGGTGAAATGATTTGAATCAAAATTGTTACAGCTCAAATGCATTGCAATGACTTTGTTGAAAACTTGAAAGTGAAATGTTAAACTGGAAGAGTAGGAAAAATAGTGAAGAAGCTTAATATTTAAAAGAAAAGGTTTAAAAAAGGTATAAACAAATAGCTGAATAACTTTTATAATTTTCTAATCATAAATCTATCGATTAGATTTATGATTCGAAAATTATAAAAGTAGGGTAGACATGTGGAGATTATCCGACTGAACAAAATGTGATCCGTCTCTTACATGTGTGTCAACCACAGACCTTATTTCCAGCTATTTTCCAAAATCCTATGGAGAAATTGCATTGCTTTTTTGTCAAGGGAACCGGAAGAAGCTTACTTCCGGGTTTTAGGACGCGTCACTGCACCACTCACACTAATGTTAAAATCTGAAGAAGGCCTCTTTACCAAGCTCCAAACTAAGTTAACCTGTTAAGGCCCCCATGGTCTTTTTTTCACGAAACTGTGTCTCAGGGCTTCTTAACATTTAACAACCTATTAATGTGTCATACCCACTTAACGGGAAGAAACTCAGCTAACTGACGATATGAACAATTTGTAGCTAAACAAAACACAAGGGTAATAGCAAGCCTCTGAATTAGCCCTGAGCGAAAAAATGCTAACGCACTTAGCACAGAACTCACGGTATAAATACTTTATTACTTATCGGATCTGCACAAACAAGACATCAGATTAAAGCTGGGATTCCACAGATTCTAGAGGTATAAGTATCATCACTGTGCGGCCAAAACACGCAGCAGCTCAGGCAAACCCAGACAACACACGATGTAGCTTTACTGAGCCAAAACGGCAAATATGTCTTACCTTTGCTGTTTTTCTGATCAAAACTTGTGTTCAATGGCATTTAAACGAGAAAAACGCTGCTGAAGGTTAATCCAATGTGTCTGTGTCACTTTGAAATGATTACTGATAATCCATCAGATTTCATATTAGGTGCTATTAGAGCTACAACCCAGCTTCCGGTTTTGGGCAAACTGCGTGCGCATCACTCTCACTCCTCAATGGAAATGTTTAGATGGATTTAGGAACTTCCCCTCGATTATTTTGGCTCTAACGGTTCAAAAGAGGTGTCAATCATCAAAATCGACCGAGGGGGGCCAGAAATATGGCAAATCCACCCAAATGACTCCAGAAGTGTCTTTTTTTTTCTAAACCTCTCTAAAAAGATCAAATGTCACTTGTTTTGCATCAATCTTGATACAGGGTACTTATTATATGTTATAGTTTGGATTCCTAAAGCTTTTAGTCTATTATCCCATCATTCAAGGGTGGTTTTCACTATAAGTCATGGTTTTTTTTGGACGGACAATTTAATTTTTTTTACTATGTTCAATCTGAATTTACTTTAAAATAAAAACATCTATATTAATTCTGACGTATCTACATCCAACTCACAGGTTTATCATTGCTTTGAGAAAAAAGATGATTAATTTACTCCTTTTAGAATTGAAGATATAGTCATTTGTTCTGGGAATGTCATTTTCGAGCCTGAGACCTGAAAAACAGGCTCGGGGCTTAACAGGTTAAATATCTCAAAAAGTGTAAAAGATATGAAAAATCTGACAAGTTTTATAGCTGAATGTCTTGGGATCATTTTAAAGTTAGAATGAAGTCTCTAGCTGAAAGTATGTGGAAGGAGTAGCATTTGGCGCAAGGTGTAGGTAAAAGAGGATTTGAAGGTTCCTCCCATTGAGTTACATGTTAAAAAAAGAGTTTAAAAAGCAGAATATTTCAAAAAGTATAAAATATTTTGAAAAAGTTGACAGTTTCCCATCATGTGCTGAAAAGGCTGAATATTTTGATATCTGAATGGTTTCTGTAGCTGAAAGTATGCTGAAGTTATTGAGAGCCAACATTTTGTTGAAATAATGAGAAAAAGAAGTGGAAGAATAAAGAAAAGAAGAACTATAGTGGAATGCTGTAAACAGCATTCGCACTAACTATTTTCTAGCTAACTCCGGTTCAATTACTGTTAATTGTACGCTCTTTGCTAAAATAAACAATACAAATACAATTCATTATAAACTTTATTTTGCTGTCTGCTCTGTTTCTTTAACATGTTACTTTTTAGAAGTTTAGAAGTCACCAACATTTTTTTCTTCCTGCATATTATCGTTTGTTCTGACCGAGCCATCAGCTCTGTGTTGCTTTACAGCTTGTTTTTTATCAGCTAAATATGTTGACTAAATATGTGTGTTAGACGTTACAACCCCCAAAACATTTTTTACCAGAAAGGATTGTAGTCATTATATAACTCACATGCAGGGAAGAGATGAATTCCACACATCTACAGCCGTGGCCAAAAGTTTTGAGAATGACACAGATGTTAATTTTCACAAAGTCTGCTGCCTCAGTTTATATGATGGCAATTTACATATACTGCAGAATGTTATGAAGAGTGATCAGATGAATTGCAATTAATTGCAAAGTCAATTCTTTCCATGAAAATGAACTTCATCCCAAAAAGCACATTTACACTGCATTCTAGACCTGCCACAAAGGAAGAGCTGACATCATGTCAGGGATTCTCTGGTTAACACAGATGAGTGTTGACGAGGACAAGGCTGGAGAATTACAGACTGAAAGCTTTAAAAGGATGCTGGTGCTTGAAATCATTGTTCTTCCTCTGTTAACCTGCAAGGAAACACGTGCATTCATCATTGCTTTGCCAAAAAAGGGCTTCAGAGACAAGGATATTGCTGCTAGTAACATTGCGCCTAAATCAACCATTTATCAGATCATCAAAAACGAAATGAGAGGTTCAGTTGTTGAGAAGGGCAGCAAAGAAGCCACTTCTCTCCAGGAAAAACATCAGGGACAGAAATTCTGTAAAAAGGTAAAGGGATTGGACGGCTGAGGACTGGGGTCATTTTCTCTTGTTGAATCCCCTTTCTGATTATTTGAAGAAAAGGTGAGCGCTTCCATCAGTCCTGTGTCATGCCAACAGTAAAACATCCTGAGACCATTCATGTGCGGGGTGGCTTCTCAGCCAAGGGAGTGGGCTCACTCTCAATTGTGCCTAAGAACCCAGCCCTGAATGGTACCAAAACATCCTCTGAGTGCAACAACCAAGAACAGTTTGGTGACGAACAATGTGTGTCTGTTGCAGCAGCTCCCTGTGTCTTTATTGATTTTCTGTATTTTTACTACTTTTATTCCCTTAGTTGTACTTTTTCTTTGGATATTTATTTTTGTTTTGTAGCTAACTATGGCCACGTTTTGTTTCGAACGTTTTCTGGTCATTCTTCTGGCATTGTTCACTCCCGTGAGCAGCTGATTGCGCTGTGTAGACCCGTGCTGCTGCCCGGAGCGAGGCATGACATCCCGGAGGAGCTTCGGACGCTCAAACGGGGCTGCAGGGCTGGAACCAAGTGGAAGACAAAGAAGAAGAGGAGATACAAACCTTCCATTCCGGCTATTATAATGGGGAATGTGAGGGCTTTGGGGAATAAGATGGACGAGCTCGGCGTGCTGACGAAGACGCAGTGGCAATAGAGTGCCGCAGTGGCAATAGAGTGCCACAGTGACGCGTCCTAAAACCCGGAAGTAAGTTAGCATTTTTACCACTTGCGGTTCCTTCGACAAAAAGCAATGCAATGTCTCCATAGGATTTTGGAAAATAGCTCGAAATAAGGTCTGTGGTTGACACAAATTGAAGAGACAGATCACGTTTTGTTCTACGACATTAAATACATCAGCAGTGACCCCACTGGTGATTTTTGAAGAGTTTACGTGTCTGAAAAACCATTTTGTTACCAAGTGGCTGAATAGGACTACAGAAATTGTCGAGGCCGTGGTACGTCATTACGCCGAACACGTAAACACTCCTCTAAATTTGTTTGCCCTGTTCTGCTTGAAAGCAAGTACCTGCTTCCTGCTTCCTGTTCAAACGCTTCAACTTGGACCATTTAGAATCTGAATTTTTGAAATTGTCGTTTTTAACACCGTAGTTTTACAAATTATAGAATAATTAATTACCGGTGTTTTCCAATTTTCCTCGGCAGTTCGTTTCGTTAGCTAACGTTAGCTAAGCTAGCGATTAGCTACTATTGCTACGCAATGGTTTGTTGCTTTGCTCCGGGTTGCAGCCACAGGTCTTCGCATGGAACTTGCTCGTTCTGGCCGTCGATGGATGTCAGGCCGACGATGAGCGTTCTGTCGCCCTACTCAGATTGGTGTGTCCCGCACCGTCGTGTCTTTTCGGCCGTGCCGACACCTTTTTGGCCGAAAACCTAACGATTCTACATGTCGAATCAGTAGCCAATCGGCCAAAGGCTGTCGGTCAAATAAATCACTCTGACTGGCTGTTCAGCTAGCGAATCAGTGCATGAGAAGCGAAACGGAAGTGAGGGACCCAAACAAACTATTAAGAAGGCAAATCTGAGATTTCATTTAACTCCAGCTCTCGACACAGGTTCGGGAAAGCCCCATGAGCTTCTCGCTGTAGAGTGAAAATGGAACGCACACGCTATTTGTTGTTTGTTTATATCACGCAGTCTGTTCTTCTTCTCTCGGTTATCACGCAGTCTGTCTTCCGGTTGTTGCCTCTTTTGAATGACGAATACACACTACCGACGCCTTCTGGTAAGGAGAGTTATTGCCACTCACGCATGCGCAGTTCGTATGTGCTACTTGGCCGTCGGCTGAAGTCTTTGCGGTGTGTTCCAGTGCGAAACATGGCCAAGACGCAGGAGACGCGAAATATCAGTAACTGGTTGTGCTATAATCTGAGCTGCAATTTTTAAAAAGAAAGGGTCGAGGCCGTCAGGCCCGGCAGACTTTTTAGGATCAATTGAGTGCAAACCGTGTAAGACTTCAGAGACCGAGAAAGAAGCGAAATCCAAAACAGGGGAGTTCATCTCTTGACTATGGCTGTGAGTACGACCATGCAGAGAGTCATGACTTTGCTCATCAGAAATGTGACTATCCTTTTTGAAGTGAGCATTAAAGGCATTAGACATATCATTTGTATCTGAAATAAAATAATCACTGACCTTCAGTTTTTGTGGGAAACTAGAAACCTTCTTGTTCTGAAGTGATTTAATTGTTTTCCAGAACTTAGAATGGTCATTAAAACAATCGGTGGTTAAGCTCAGATAGTAATCAGCTTTAGCTTTTTTAATAAGGGCTGAACATTTATTTCTGAGGACACGAAAAAGAAGCCAGTCGTCAGTAGTGTTAGACTTTCTAGCTAAGGACCATTGCTTATTTCGATCATGAATGAGATCAGATAGTTCTCTAGTAAACCATGGAGTGTTCCTATTCTTAACTCTAAATTTTCTAAGGGGGGCTTGTCTATTAATAATCGATAAAAAGTGATCAATACAGAATTGGACGGCAACAGATGGAATTAACGCTATGAAGTGCCATTTAACCTCCGCCAGATCGAGTAGGAAAGCCTGCTCAGAGAAGTGTTTGAAGCAGCGCCTGAGCACTATAAGGCCCTTGGCTTTGGGCAACTTAGTGCTCCTAACGCAAGCAATAGTGCAATGGTCACTGATATCATTAGGAAGAATACCAACAGACACATACTTATGAGCTGCATTTGTTAGAATGACATCTATAAGGGTATCGTTATTGGGTTTGGCAGGGTTTATTCTAGTGGGACTATCAATAAGCTGAGTTATGTTCAAAGAATCACAAACCTGCTTAAACTGTGAAGATTTATCACTCAGCCAGTCCCAATTTAAATCACCCAATAATATGATTCCAGAATAAAACGTAGACAACAATTCAGTAAGGCTAGTAGTTGAATCAATGATGGCCGATGGAGGCCTATAACAGCCAACAACAGTGAGAGGAGCATTTGCTATAGTTATTTGGACTGCTAGCAACTCAAATTGCCTTGGAATTGAAATCAAATGAAGGACAGAGCACTGTAGTTTCTCAGCAGTGTATATTGCAACACCACCAGCTCTGCCCTTACGATCCGCTCTGAATACATTATATCCATCAATGTGAATAACAGTGTCAGTGTTACAAGGCAAGGCTGCTGGCCCGGATGGTATTAGCCCAAGGGTTCTGAGGACCTGCGCCATCCAGCTGTCTCCTGTTCTCCAACACCTGTTCAACCTGAGCCTGCACCTGGAGACCATCCCGGTGCTGTGGAACACGTCCTGCGTTGTTCCTGTCCCTAAAAAGACGACTCCTTCTGGGCTCAATGACTATCGCCCAGTAGCACTCACATCTCATGTGATGAAGGTGCTGGAGAGACTGGACATGGCCCATCTCAGACCGCAGGTGAGATAATTTCTAGACCCTCTACAATTTGCCTTTCAGCCTCAACTGGGGGTCGACGATGCTATTATTTACCTGCTGCAGCGTGCTCACTCATACCTGGATGGATCGGGTTGCACTGTGAGAATCACCTTTTTTGATTTCTCCAGTGCTTTCAACACGATCCAGCCACGGCTACTGAGTGACAAGCTGCAAGCTATGAGGGTAAACTCGTCCACCATCTCCTGGATTACCAACTACCTCACAGACAGACCACAGTACGTCCGGCTGGGCAGTGTGCTGTCTGATGTGGTGGTTGGTAGTACAGGAGCCCCACAGGGGACTGTGCTGTCTCCCTTCCTGTTCACCTTATACACCTCTGACTTTCAATACAACTCAGAGTCATGCCATCTGCAGAAGTTTTCGGATGACTCTGCAGTGGTAGGGTGTATAAGGGATGGACGGGAGGAGGAGTACAGAGTGCTGGTGGGTGATTTTGTGGAGTGGACTGGAGGAAATCATCTGCTTCTGAATGTGGCCAAGACCAGAGAGATGGTCATTGATTTCAGGAGGAAGAGGATGTCTCCACAGCCCCTGTGCATTCTAGGAGAGGATGTGGCTGTTGTGGAGGATTACAAATACCTGGGAGTGCACTTATGGCGCGTTTCCACTACAGCGCGGAGCCCGGTTTAAGAGGGCTGTGACGTCAGAGGCCCGACTTTGGTTGCGTTTCCACTTGGCCTAGTACCGGCCGGCGGCGGGTCCTAATTCACAGTTTTTCTGGCCTCATAAAATCGTGGTTCTAGGGCCAGGAACAACCAGGCTGAGTTGTGACGTCAACACTCTCGACTGCTGATTGGTCAGAGAGAATCGTCACAATCGGCGCGCGAGATAATCCCTAGCGTCGCATATATATATAGCGAAGTTTGCAGCATTTTTATAAACAGCATTTTGGTCAACAGAGGAGCTAAAATGGCAAAGAAAAGCACGCCGTGGTTGGTCGAGGAAGTGACGATGTTCCTACATTACATTGCAGATGATAAGATCCAGCGGGAGCTCGACGGGACAACTCGCAATATTAAAGTATTTCAGGAGGTCTCTACACAGATGTCCACAAGCGGCTACTCGAGGACTGTCGTGCAGTGTAGGGAAAAACTCAAAAAGATGAAGAGTGAATATCGCTTGGTCAAAGATAATAACAACACGAGTGGTGCCAGTAGGAAAAACTGGAAGTGGTTTGAGCTAATGGACACCATTTACGGCCATAGACCGGCTAGTGTTGGGAGGGATGGAGGCCTGGACTCTGCAACGGCGTTACTGGAGTCTCTGCATGGTACGTTTTTTCTAACGCTCTGTTATTTGCTTGAAAGCGTTGTGTCCCTATCTGTTCTAAAGCTCACTTCTAACAAATAAGTCGTCACGGCAGTTTTAAGCAGCGTGACTCCGCCCACCAAAAAGCCGATCGCTCCGCCTACACTGCGTTACTATAGTTACTGCCCAGTTCCTAAACTGTAATGGAAACGCGCCATCAAGTGAGCTGGTCCTAACAAGGCCTAACGAGGCCGAGCGAGGCCGGGCTCCGCGCTGTAGTGGAAACGCGCCATTAGACAACGGACTGAACTGGAGGATCAACACTGACGCTGTGTACAAGAAGGGGATGAGCCGACTCTATTTTCTGAGGAAGCTGAGATCCTTCAACGTGTGCAGCAAGATGTTGGCGATCTTCTACCAGTCTGCTGTGGCCAGTGCACTCTTCTTTGCTGCGGTCTGCTGGGGGGGCAGCATCAGAGCCGGTGACACCAGCAGAATCAATAAACTGATCAGGAAAGCTTGGTCTGTCATCGGCATCAAGCTGGACCCCTTTGAAGCTGTGGTGGAGAGGAGGACACTGAACAGGCTGTTGTCCTTCATGGATAACCCCACCCATCCTCTCCACCTGCAGCTGGACAGTCAACGGAGCTCCTTCTCCAACAGACTGCTGCAGCTCCGCTGTCACAAGGACCGATACAGGAAAACATTCCTGTCCACTGCAATAACACTGTACAACAAATCACCTCTGGCTGGCAGAGAACTCTAGTTTCTCTTGGAATAAAATCACACTGTACATTTTACATTTATATATTCAGTTTAATATTTCATATTCCATCTGTCACATACTTATGTACAGATGTAGCACCTCATTTCGGACGCCCCTACCGTAGTGGGGCCGTGATCGGCACGGGTCGGCCCTCGCTGAAAGGAAAACCCCCCGCATGACTTGATACGCCCCCTTGATAAATAAATACAATTATAATGAAACCAGCTGCAATGGATCATGGATCCACCAGGGGGAGCAGTGATTAAAAAGCTGCCACACTGGAACTCATGTGAAATAAACAGCTGATAGATTTATGTCTGATTACTATAGAGGATCTTTGTTAAGATCCATATGTCACGGATAGGATCATATTTTGTGCTAAATAAGAGACATGTAATCATTTACAAAACATCACCATGTTTTTATTTAACAAAATAATGTTGTTTAATCCACGTTGGCGTACTACAACTACAAAAACCATCGGTTTGTTTTTTCATCAGGAAATGCAGCCCGGCTCAAACAAACGATTTTTAATCATCATCCTCACGATCATTTAATGTATCATATGTTCGCCGAATTGACATGAAAGCACTAATAAATATGAATTTTCTGTAGTCAACTTCATTCAAACTTTATTAACGTGCCTAAACTCAGTAATTCACTAAAAAGAGGTTTATTTTTAATGGAGCCTCGTCATCTCACCACGGGCAAACAATAATATGTACAGTGTTAATAGTTGACTGTATTATTAGTGTTTAATATTACTGCTATAACAATCACACATTGAGTTCATTGTTGTGCAATGTTCAAATCAGACCGTTGTTTTTTTAAATAGCGGAATGAAACTCGGCAGCTCTCAGGTGTTCAGCTGATCAGCTGTGTGTGTGACTCTCTTTGTTTACACACCTAATGGCCCATCAGCCACAGCTCTCCCCCCCCCCCCCCCTGATGTCTCTTCTCCAGCAGTAAAGTTTAACTGTAGGTTTGGGTTTGCATATTTATACAGTGATCTGTCTCTTCTCTCTACCGCTGCTGAGCGCTGTCAGACCGGACCATGGCTGTAAAGGACGAGGGGTGTCTAGTTCCCCCTCGACACATAGACTGAAATCCTTTTTTTTGTCCATGTCTGATTGGCTTAGACCTTTCGCGACTGCAAACATTTTTAAACAAACAAACACTGACCATACCGTTCACCAGCCCCCACCCCCCTCTGAGTGACAAGTCAACTAGTACTGTCAGGGAACATACTGTGTGAACCAAGGCCTAAACAAAGACCAAAGGTTACCCATAGCTGTCTTTGTGTATTGCAACCAGGGAGAGCAGTGATGGACGCTGACACAATGGAACTCATATGAAATAAACAGCTGATTCCTCACATGTTTCTATGCATCAAATAGTGAGAAACATGCCTCTGATTAATAATTATATAACTTATTTTCTCCATAAAAGCTGGTGGGTTGAAAGCAATACAGGAGGTGAAAATAACTATATTGTAGAATACAGAAGAATTGTGATGCCGTGGCTTTATCTGAAAACTGACAGCATAATTACATTTATGGCCCGGGACACACATATTTATTTAGATATGTTTTAAACAAGTTTAAATAAAAGGCTGGAGTGTTTCTTGCTCTGCCAGGTACAACAAGTGGGATTTATCTTTTATTACTATACTCTAGCATATCGTTTTTTATTCCCACTGTCACGGATATAATCATATTCTGCATTGAATAAGATACATTTAAAACAAATCAGATTTCGTTTCTATTTGACGAAATAAATGTGGTTTAATCCACGTGAGTTTACAACTACAAAAATAATTGGTTTGTTTTTGTATCACATCCGACTGGAGGAAATGCAGCACGGCTCTCACTACCGATTTGTAATCATAATTTAATCATCATCTTCACGATCGTTTATGTTCGCTGAATTGACATGAAAGCACTAACAAATATGAATAGGCCCTATGCTGTAGTCAACTTCATTAAAACGTTATTAACGTGCCTAAACTCAGTAATTCACTAAAAAGAGGTTTATTTTTAATGGAGCCTCGTCATCTCACCACGGGCAAACAAGAGTATTTACTATAATATTATACTATTGTTAATAGTTTACTGTATTATTAGTGTTTAATATTACTGCTATAACAATCACACATTGAGTTCATTGTTGTGCAATGTTAAAATCTGAATTTCCAGAAGAACGTCTACTGTAGCTTGAATTGCTTTTCATATGTATATAGTACAGTATAGCCCAACCATTGACACCTTTCTTCCCGTCAAGAGTTTGAATTGGAGACAAGGTAATGGTTATCGATGGTGCTTTTAAAGCCTATTGTATAATAACTGTGTGATTATTACTATTGCTTTTCAAATGCATATAGGCCACCCATTTACACCGCTCTTCCCGTCAAGAATTTGAATAGAACTTAGTTTGGTCACTTTACATTTCTGCGAATTAATTTTTAATCACACACGTCTCCCCGTCCCGAAAAAAATAAAAAGAGGAAACACTTTTCAAGTTCAGTTTTCACCGTTCCTAATTTTATGCCACTGGTCCATGTTCAGGTCTGGGAACCGATGGGAAACATAGGACTCAATTTTCTGCTTCACATTGAGGGGAAGAGGCATTTTCCCATTGCTCCCAGTCCAGTTAGTTCTCTTCACCACTCTTCCATAGGTTTTGAATGGCGTTATGGCCATGAATACATTAGCAGCATACATCTCCGGGCGATGCTGCCCCTTAAAAAAGCAGTCCTGATAGAAAGTTTCCTCGCGATCTGAGGAAACTGCCCTGGTGGGCGCATCAGGTTTGGCCGCCGATCTTGATGTTGCCGCCGACCCTGGAGTGACCGCCGACCCCGGAGTGAGCGCCGACCCGGAGTGACCGCTGGCACTGGATTGGCCGCTGGCACTGGATTGGCCGCTGGCACTGGTGTTGCCGCCGACCCCCCTGGAGTGACCGCTGGCACTGGATTGGCCGCTGGCACTGGTGTTGCCGCCGACCCCCCTGGAGTGACCGCTGGCACTGGATTGGCCGCTGGCACTGGTGTTGCCGCCGAGAACATTTGTATTTATTTTAGGATCTTTTCATACAATCATACGTATTGGGATCATTTGTATTAATGTGGACCGGAGGGAGAGGGTGACGAGCATAAGTTTCACTTTCCTTTTTATTTAAATTCCAACCTTGGTCATGAAGAATATGTTTCTCTGTTGTCCACGTTCATAAAGCATTTAACAACACCATCAGAGCGCGGTGCAGAGTCTCTAGATGGGTTTACACAGCGGCGTATAGATAGAATACGGCGCTGGGTTTACAGTAG
The DNA here is from genome assembly GCA_031216635.1 of Dissostichus eleginoides. Taxonomy (NCBI): domain Eukaryota; kingdom Metazoa; phylum Chordata; class Actinopteri; order Perciformes; family Nototheniidae; genus Dissostichus; species Dissostichus eleginoides. Next base: position 23,557,167 of record CM062283.1, on the reverse strand, counting down.
TTGTTGTTCTTATTATAGCCTACATCAATGTAGTCCGCTGTATAGAAAACTGTAGTTTCCCCACAACAGCAGACGCACATTCGTGACGTCCGCTGGCGCATCATAAATACGTCGATGGTGTACAGTAAGTGCAGTCGGATTCTCAAAGCACCGCAGTCTCTTCTCCTAAATCCTTTTGAATTCTCCTATCCACGGAATGTGACAAAACTCTCCCCTCCCCCCTCTGTTAACTAAGCTTGGAGTGCTCTCTTTGTTTCAAATAATGGCCCATCGGAATGTGACAACTCTCCCATCCCCCTTCTTCTCCATTGCCGGTATACAGTACCCTACAGTAGGTCTTGTTAAAAAGTATAAAACAATTAAAACATTGCAAGCTGAGGCTGTGAAAATGTTTGTAAAATTATTGCCATAACAATCACAAATTGAGTTTATTCACAAATGTTGTGCAATGACAAAATCCGACAGATATTTAAAAATGGTCTGGCTTTAATACAAATGAAATACTGTAGGCTCGACAGCCCCCCTTAAGGAGATCAACACATGCAGGGCAGCATTGCCGGTCTGAAAGGGTCTCTGGAATATCAAACATTTAATTAAAGTTTTAAAAACAGTGACGGGGTCCAAACTCACAGGTGGAAGAAGTATTCAGATTATTTACCTTGGTCAAAATATGTGTTAGAAGTAAATGTCCTGCATTCAAAATGGTCAATTGCCCAAGTGAAAAGTATTATCATCTGAAAGTAAAATGAATCATTATGTTATTAGTATTAAATATATAAGTATTTTTACAACTTATATTTAGAAATACTCCGTTGTACTTATTGATGCATTAATGTGTTCATCCATTCAATGTGGCATCTGCTAATGGGGTTAATGTATGATATTACTTAATAATACAATTAATATCATAAATTATCATATATGATATGATAATTTAATTTTAATTTTATTCATTTATTATTTCATAGTTTCTCATTATTTTTATTTTTATCGCTGATCTTATTTTTGATTTTATTAATCTGTGTGAATCTGTGCTGTCCTGTTTTTCACTCTCACCCTGTTGCTGTTTGAACTACTGAATTTCCCCACGGGGATTATAAAGGTCCATCTTATCTTATCTTATCTTAATGTATAAGTTGATTTACTTCGATCTACTGTACTGTGTAAAAACACCACAACAATATTACAAAAGATATACTGCATATTAAAGCAAACTATTGTAAAGGTAAAAGTATGAGCATAAAAAATAAAGAAGTGTAAACATTTACATTATTATGATTATTTAATATATAAAGACTATATATTATTGAATTACAATTAAGATAATAAGATTAGATATACTTTATTTGATCTAAAATATTGATGTTTATTCTTTATAGTAGCCTGTGAAAACCATAACAAATAAGTGATTAAATGCTCTTCAGCAAACACAACTGCAGAGCTGCAAACATTACTGAAGTACTGAAAGTCCATGAAAAGAACTGAAGACCAAAGTTCACCCAGTTGTCTTTGTGTATTGAAAATCTGGCAATGCCCTCTCAGGAAATAGTGGGAGGGCTTTACATTTCCAGCCACTGGGATCCGCTGGGTTTTCGGCTGGAATCCGTTGGGTAGAGTACTATCTAGAGTGCTACATCTGTATATATAATACCTTGCTTAATATCTTTTTATTGTTAATTTGTAAATTCAACATGTATATTTTCTACTTTCTTGTTTATTTCTTGTCTTTTAATTTTAATTGTACAATGCCATGTCTTTTTATGCTGCTGCAACACAAACATTTCCTAAATTGGGATCAATAAAGTACTTATCTTATGATGGAGCACCATGACATAAGGCAAAAGTGATAACCAAGTGGCTCGGGGAACAAAACATCGACATTTTGGGTCCATGGCCAGGAAACTCCCCAGACCTTAATCCCATTGAGAACTTGTTGTCGATCCTTTGTTTTCTTTAAATATGACTGAGTATCTTATAGCTACAAGCTGGATTGTTCTGTTAAGAAAAACAACCTTATGATTTCATAATGATGATAGTATCTCCATAATTCCAGACAAATCTATCTCATAAAGAATTGTCTTTACCATATCAATTGTCTTAGTTTCCCATAAAAAAAAATCCCAATTTAACCCAAGTGTCCGTTGAGCAAATATTAGATCTTGACGTAGTAAAGCATGAGATATTAAGTCATTATTAGAAATACGGTCTCCATTTTTTTTTCTGTGTTGAACTTACTTGTAGTTTCTCTATGGAGTGGTCAAAAACCCACACATTCTGACAAACTCCAAACATTGATTATGCAAGAGTGGGCTGCCATCAGTCAGGATGTGGCCCAGAAGTTAATTGACAGCATGCCAGGGCGAGTTGCAGTGGTTTTGAAAAACAAGGGTCAACACTGCAAATATTGACTCTTTGCATAAACTTAATGTAATTGTCAATAAATATTTGACACTTGTGAAATGCTTGTAATTATACTTCAGTATACCAAAGTAACATTGGACAAAAATATCTGAAAACACTGGAGCAGCAAACTTTGTGAAAACTAATATTTGTGTCATTCTCAAAACCTTTGGCCAAGGCTGTACATTATATTGTTTAGATTTGTAGACTTCTCTTTTAATTCTGATGTTACTCCCTCTTTGACAGTGAGATATGAAAAATGTAGAATGTGCATAATTGATTTACTGTGCAATAGTAAAAATGAACAGTATTATTTTACCATTCTTAAGTATAATGTTGTCTGTGGCTGAACTCAATTTAAAGGTCACCTATTATGCAAAATGCACTTATTGATTTATTTTATACATAAATATATGTCCCCGTGTGTAAGGAGACTCACAAAGTGTCCGAAAATACAACCCTCTCTCTTTTCCTCCTTACCCACTAAACGGGGGTACAACGGAGCTGATCCAGATTTGCTGCGGTCATGACATCATTACTAAAATGTGGGCTGGCTTTACGTTGAACTCCTGGCAATGTCCCGCCCACCCAACCTATCGTCAGAAACATTGCTGTATCAGAAACAATGCGCAATGTGTTTTGGAACTAATATGGTCTGTGTTAACATTAGCAAGTATTGCTAACACTCAGAGCTAACGCTGTACTGGAGAGAGTATGTGTAAAGAAGCCGGATATAAAAGGTACTCACCTTTTGGTAATCCCGCGAGAGAGAAAGCGTTTGAGCTCCATACTGTTTTAAAAATAATGCTTGATGTGGTTTGGAACCTAATATGGGTTTAATCACGGCAGCATTTAGCTGAGTTTCTGCTGGTAGACAGCGTTCTCTTCACAGAGCTCACTGCTTCCATGCGGACGCTCCAAAGGGGCGTGGCCAGCAGCAGCTCGGTTACATTTAAAGGGCCAGACCCAGAATCAGCACTTTTGTAACAGGGCTGAAATAGAGGGGTATGAGGCATGCTACAATGGGTGATCTGTTTTGTATTTTGTGCAAAGCACTTCAGAAACATGTTACGTAGCTAAAGAGCTTTCCTTAAAATGTGAATTCAAATGTAATGAGCATTTCTGAGGCTTTGATCGATAGTGATGAATATATACTTCTCCCCGCACTAGCACTGATCAGAAGATCAGGGTTCGAGTTATGTGGGAGCCAATGGGAGCTGAGCTCCCATAAGGAGGGGTCTGAGCTCCCACGGACGCAGTGAAATCATACATCTGTGGGGGTCGCTAATACATTACCAGCAACAACCATTATTTTAATCACAAATAATGCATGTGTCAATGTAATGAGTATTATTTACGTTAACGAGGTAATATAGGCTAAAAGAAAAACATGTTTTCCAAAAGAACTACGCATCTCCAAGGTGCGCAATACATTATTGCGCAATCTATGCCTGTGAGCGTGCTGCGCGAGCCAAGATGATGTGTGTGTGCGTAGTTGAACCTTTTCATATTTAATTTTGTAGCAAGTAGAGGGCTGCTGGCATGCCCGGACTGGCCTGTTAAGTGGCCTGCTGGCCTGGCGATTTTTTTGTTTGTTTATGTATTGTGAACGCAACGCTGCGCAAATGTGGGTTTGCCTCACACAGGGTGACTGTCTGTCTACATGATGTGGCATATGTTTCATATGGGTGTTTCCATAGATCTAGTCTCTTTATTTTCCCCTCAAAATGCACCAGATTGATGCATTTAACTCCAAAATTAAAAAAAAAAAATCTTACCGGGGGGCATGCCCCGGACCCCCCTTGAGGATTTGAGGTCCACCCCCAAAATATGTTCACATGGATAAGTTCCCAAATACATTTGCACATTTTTTAAAATAGTAACCCCTGTCCATATGTTTATTATTGGTGTGTGTGTTTGAGTTTGAGTGTATGTGTTTGTGTGTGTGTGCGCGTGTGCGTGCGCACGCGTTAGTTTTAAAGACCCCCATAGAGCTCAGTTTATAACTCGAACCCTGCAGAAGATGTTCTTAGAAAATAAATCACTCAAGGTCAACTTACTAGCTTTTACAGTAACCAATAAAATGTATATAGTTATATATTTCAAACAGCTTTTTCCAGCCATCAGCAGTTTCATGTTGGTGCATTCCTCTGCTATCTGCTTGTGGGAGCGAACATATTATCTAACTTCAGAGTTCACAAACAAAGAAGTCACAACAGAGTTTACAGAAACGAATCCTATCCCCACAATTGAATGGAATGTTTAGAGTCCCCATTTCTTTTATTTGCAACAATATGAATAATAGCATTAAGAAAACAGTTGACCCCACACAGCACGGAGTTGAGGAGAGCGAGATATGGATGACTTTTGGTGTGCTGTCTGTGTTTCCTCTTCATAAATGGCTCTGATAAGAACATAACAATAGCGCTGACCACTGTGTGGTCTCCACAATCCCCTTCAGTATGAGCCAGTTTTATAGTGATGTTCTTGGTGTGGACGGTCTCTCTACGCTCTGCCATGTGACTGATTTAGCACAGAAATAAGGGCATATCTTTTCACATCCTCTGGGAAGCAACCCGCGTGTTTTTGTGTGAGTGTGTGTCTTCAAGCATGGCATATCAGACTCTGAGCACATTAAGCTTCCTCTTCCCCCCCTCCTCTCTCTCACAGAAACACAGAGCTCAACTGGTTGCTTCGTATCTCAAGCTTTGTAGTTTGGTCAAGGCTTTGAGGGGGGAGCTTTGGAATCAAAGGTGGCTCCTGTCCAATGCCCTGGTTTCCCTTATATCTGTCTCTGTCTCTCTCTGTCTTTGTCTCTAGAAAAAGAGCAAAACATCTCGAGCTATAGATACATAATTCCATGATTGAATATCAGTCCTGGGAGGGAGCCAGCCCCTGCACTCCCCTCCTCTCATTATGGGCTGTAGATTACATTTTGTTTTGATTTATGAAGAGCGTTTGGCTGATGTCATTCCATTTTAGGCGTTGCACTCGTTTGATCATATCAGAAGCAGCTGAGTGTACCCTGCTGTTAAAATCAAGTGTATGATTAGAATCCTGACATGCCCTTACTCCTTGGAGCAGGATTGTTTTTTGGGAGATGATCATTTTGATGAAACAAACCAAAGAAATAGCTAATCAGGTTACAGATAAAAAAACTAAATTGGAATGCATGTACCTAAATGTTTAGTGTCACGTACACATAGATAATTATATACATTTAGGATTAACAAATGTCATGCATACATCCCAACATGCGGGAAGAAAAAAACCCAATGGCTTATTGGAGTGACCACATAATGGTCACGCACACACGGTCACTTGCTACATGGGCGAGGTCTGTGCTAAAGCACGACTACTGTGCACAGCTGCTCATCATGACCAGGTCATCTCCTGTAGGGTCGGGTAGCTTCTGTACCACAGTGTGGCCAGGAGGAGGAGTGACCAATCTGTTTAGTGAGTTCAGCGGAGACTATTAGAACGCTATCGAACGTGGCCGCAACCGTCTGTTGGAACTGCAAGTGAGGACACCCTGGACGGTCAGCTATCGTCCCTCTTCCCGTCCCCTTAGGAGAGACTGTGCACCCCGCTGAGGCCAGGATATTATTCAACAACGCTGCTGTCTCAGTTAAGCTTTGTGCAGGCTGCTGAGCAAACATGATGGAACAATCGCAAACGGACAACATTTTGTTTTCGCTTTTTAGAAATCTGCGCTTCTTCGCTGTTTTTTAAAAACAACTTCCTTTTCAACTGAGATGCCTTCTGTTTCAAATGAAATCTCTCTCACACAACATACTGAAATCGCATTTCATGTGTATATGATACCGTTTCATTTGTGTATAAGAGATTGTTTCTTATGTGTGTGTGAGTGCGTTTCATATGTGTGTGAGAGAGCGTTTCAGGTGTGTGTGTGAGAGCGTTTCATATGTGTGTGTGTGAGTGCGTTTCATATGTGTGTGTGAGAGAGCGTTTCAGGTGTGTGTGTGAGTGCGTTTCATGTGTGTGTGTGAGAGCATTTCAGGTGTGTGTGTGAGTGCGTTTCACATGTGTATATCTGAGATTTTTACATATGTTTGTAAATGATTTTGGTTTCAGTTGTGTGTGTGAGAGTGTTTCACATGTGTATGTGAACGGTATTTCTGAATAATGTCCCTAACGGCCCCTCATATTGTTAGGTCTTCAAATTGCATAATCACAGACTGGAAAATATATAAATAACTTGAAAATGGAATACGTAATAACTTGATATTTGTGTTTTTATGTGTGTTTTTCTTTGCACATGCTCCAGACTACCTGTCGCAGGGTGTGGATCTGAGTGGGATTGAAGTGATTGAGAACGACTTGCTGTTGATCAGCAGAGCTAGGCTGGAGGTGGAGAATCAGGCCAAGAGGCTGCTGGAGCAAGGCATGGAGATCCAGGTACAAACTCAACCCTCTCCACTCAGAACACTTTACCCTGGGGTTTATGATGCAACTACAACTGTGAGAAGTGATATTATTTACTGTTGTGAAAGTGTACATGTTTATTTACAGACTGGTGAATTTCTTATGCCATCACAGAGTCCCTTTGTGTTTTTGGTTTCCTCCTAGTTCTTCCACTTTTTTTGTATTCTGATTTTTTTAAATGAAATTTGATTCGATTTTTCTGTTGCTGGTTGTGATAAGAAGACGAACAAATATGGAAGAGCACTCTCTGTATGTGTTGTCCTGTGAAGTGCATGTTAGAGGGAGCATGTGTCGCTCTGTTAACCTTCATCTGGCCCTGAAAGCTTGGCTCTCCGGGGGCCAGTGTCCCATTAAAGATAGTGTGTTTAAGTGTGTGTCTGCTTAGTGTCCTTGATGACATATTGCCAGTGTGAAGAGGAGTGTGGTACGGTGCTCCAGCTTGGGCACTAGTGCTGCAGCCACGCTTTGCTTTGTTCATTAGGCATGTCTCTCTACGATCAGGGCAAATGTCACTGCCTTGAACTTAATGCCATGCAAAGCCATAATTCTGGTATGTCCCATACCAAAGTGATGACTTTAAAACAACACGATGTTTAGATATTTGCAGTTTCTGATTTGATTCCTCTTTATGCTCCTATTTATTATAGTAGTGACATTCAGTTAAATACACATTGCTTTACCAACACTTGGTTCATGGACAGTTTTTATTGTATAGGGCTGTATTATTGTCTTGGTACCTGGGGTTTTCAGGCCCTCCTCCTCAAACTATAAAATACTGTGTTCACTCAATCATTCATTTGAATCACATCTACTTCTACACATGTGCAAACTCTTTCATAATAAGAGCCTTCCCGGAAAGGCAGGGATTATGCCTTTTTTGCTACCAAAGGCCTTTTAATATAAATCATGTGTGCAGGAAGTGTTGAGTTGATTCATAGTAGCTTAACACTGAACATGTACCAGCTTTCTGGATTTGTGTTTTTTGACTGTGTGCGTGTGTGCGTGCGTGTACAGGCAGGTCACCAGGTCTGTGTGAAGCTGGGTACTGGGACTCCGCAGTCCTCTTCAAAGTCTTAGCTTCTGGCTTTTACTCCCACGCCTAGACATTAGGCCGTACTTTCTAAATTAGACACATTCACTCAGCTTGTTCTTTGTCTTTTGAACAGAAACACACAAAAACGCACACTCCTCTCTCCCCTGTGTTTTTCCCCCTCAGTAAGTATTTTTAGACTAACTCCTGCTCGAGTAGCCTTGTTAACAACTTCTGTCACTCGTTATGTGTGTGACCATATGGGGCCCCACACACACGCACGCACGCACGCACGCACGCACGCACGCACACACACACACACACACACACACACACACACACACACACGAGCCCAGGGATTTGATGATTGTGTGTTTTTGACTTGGTTAGCAGTTGGACATGCTGGCCGGGCTGTGTGGGAGCTTGTTTCACATCAGTGCTCTGATTGTGCCAGCAGAGACCCCGGAGTCCATCTGTTGAGTGGGAGCTCCACTGACCCACGTAGAAAAACTCTCTTCTAACATTATTTGTCTGAAATAAAATTAACTGAATGCAATTAAATTCCAAACTTCTTTCAACAGAAGCTATATAAGAAGTGGCCGTTGCAAACCTTAATTGAAGCTTGATTTAGATGTTTTCTATTTAAAAAAAAAAGGATTGTTGTGACAGCCGATTGCCAATTACAGTACATATTTTACATGACATTGTTTTTCGTCTGACGCTTCTTAGTTGGTGAACCGTCAGGGACACTTCAATACTATAGACATGCCTATGGGAGCAATGTGGGACACTTTAACATGCTGTCTGCTGAGGGTGGGATTAAACCGATGAGATCTATAAAAGTCTACACGTTTTTAACATGTACAGTATCAACTTGCAGATGCCCTTTCTTTGTTGTCCAAGGCCTAAAAAGCTCTGTTGAAAAGCATTGATAATATATTTTTGCCTGGAAGCAGGGTCATTCAATAATGCACATGCATATGTACAGGACCCTCTAAACACCTCACATAGAGCTCTCCGAGAGCCACGTGTAGTTCAAATTTGTGAATTTATAATGCAAGTATATGTTTGGTGTGTACATTCTTATCAAGTACTAAATAACAATATTTTGTACATTTAATGATATCTAAATTACCTAAACTGTATGTGTTCCTTTACAGAGTCATACATTTAAAAGATGGCAGATAAAATAAAATACTCTCTGCCACTGGCAGGCAGTGAAAAAAGGTAACTTCAGACAGTACAGCATCAATCTTATGCAGGCTAATTCCTACCAGTGAAAGAAAAGAAAAAACAAAAGATCAAATTCAAAAAGAACAAAACAAAATGTGCGATAATAGGAATATAAGGATATTTTAGAAACAAGCTTAATTACTGCGTTGCTTCAAATGACTGAGAAGATGAAAACCAATCCGATGCCGATGCATTGTGTACGTTAGCCTAAAGACTGAAACCGGATGGAAAGAGCTAGCTGGACTCAGTTTCAAAACAAACCTATAGTAACGTAAAGCTCAGTGATCTACACACTGCGTATCATTTTTTGTATCCGTACACAGAGACTTGTTTTATGGAGATGATAAACGTGTGTCAGTCAGGTGCTACAGCGCCCCCTCCTGTCTTCATCTGTTCCAGTGAGCTGTGAAGAGAAACCCTGCTCAATAACACGGTTCTTTCAACATTAAGTTAATCTAATGGCTATTACTAGCTCGCTCTAACATTTGCCACTTTATGGGGCTTAACAGAAAGGCTTTTTTCACTTCTCTTTGTAAAAACAAGTACGAGTTTGTCCATGATGAGAAAATAATTTGCGCCCCTCTCTGATTTTGTCATCTTGACTTAGCCCTGCTACATGTTCACAGTTCTCTCTCATTAAATCAATGTAATGGTTATTTTAAGCTGCTGCTGTCTCACCTCCATACTCACTGGTGTGTGTGTGTGTGCGTGCGTGCGTGCGTGCGTGCGTGCGTGCGTGCGTGCGTGCGTGCGTGCGTGCGTGCGTGCGTGCGTGCGTGCGTGCGTGCGTGCGTGCGTGCGTGCGTGCGTGCGTGTGGGATTGAGTATTGACTGTGTCCTGATGAGGATAACATTAGATATTTCTCCAAATAAGTCCAAGCATCTTCTGTTATTCAACCAACACAGAAAGCACCAATGAGTATGTGTTAGTCTTTTTTTTTATTCTATCCAGGTTGTGTGGTGTGCCACAGACCACCTTGACTTATTTCTTCCTCTCCTTCCACCTGTCAGAATCCAACCCAGGTCGGCACGGCCCTCCAGGTCTTCTATAACCTCGGCAGTCTGAGGGAGACCATCAGTTCAGTGGTGGGGGGTTACAGGACAACCATAAAGGACAACATCAACAGTGCTCTGGACATCAAAGGTCTGACACAGCCCACCAACCCCAGAGGTGAGACTTAAGGAGGATGTGGCTCTGATGATGGCTTTGTCCTTATTTCTAAAAGAGGAGAAAGTGTGGCCCAGTTTATGAGTAGTCTCGATCCAGAATAGATTATAACATGGCCCCAGAGAATAGTCAATCCTGGCTGGAGGCGTGTGTCGTTTTCATGGCTCTGATGAAGTGGCCAAATCATTTGTCTAATTAATGTGCATAATGCTTCCAGATAACAAGCTCTGAGGGGGCCTAGGATCATTCCCCTGGTATTCTCAGCATTATATCACTAAATGAAATGTGAAATTAGCAAAAGGATAAATGTGTCATGGTACCTTTTTGAAAGTCTGGTGATATTCCATTTTATTGTTGTTCACCAAATCATTAAAAGTCCCAACCCAACAATGAATGTATTTACTAACCCATGTTTTGTGTGTATCCAAAGCCTTATATATCTATTCTATCCCATATAGCTCTTTTTGTCCTAAAAACACACCGATGAAACACACTGCTGAACTGGGTGACATGTGTGTCATTACCATTCACACACACACTGTAGTTAATATAACTCGATACAGATGCTGTCCTTCTGCCCCAAATACTCACTAGAGCAACACATGCAGATGAATCTATCCCTGAATAGTCCCAAACATATGGACTGTCTTTTCCTGTTGGTGTAACCTTTGAACAATACTAATGGCTTTTTAAAAGAAATTGCTGACCCATTTTCTTTTCAAAGATAAAACTAGATATGTGTGTGGTGATTTTAAATATTTACGTCTTGAGCGGAAACCAATGTGCTCTGAGTTTAGAACCCCTGATGGTTTAGGATTAGGGTTAGCAGGAGTTTAGAGATGGATTAACAAATTGAAAATGTTTTCATTGGCCTTTGTCCCAAAAATCCTTAATGCTTCTCTGTGTCCCCTCTGTCCCTCAGGGGCCCCGGGCCGGGCAGTGCTGCCCACACCAGGCAACACGGCAGCGTTCCGCGCCGCTCTGTGGACTCACCTTGAGAAACTGATGGACCAGATATGTGCTGCCTGCAGACAGGTACAGCCTCCCCAGCAGCTCCCTAGTGCACAGACACTAAAGTCGGCAGGACTCCTAATACAGATCTAATGTCCTCCATATTTTCCAGGTGCAACATCTGCAGAAGGTCCTGCTGAAGAAGAGAGACCCTGTGACTCATGTGTGCTTCATCGATGAGATCATCAAGGTGGGTGGGCGCTACAGCTCTGCTCTTGGTATAATCCTAATAATTATGTTTCTCACAATCAAAATACAATTTCCACACACATTCATGCATGCTGTTATACAGCTAACTAGATGATGACAATGATGATATTATTATTATTACATTTGTGAAAAATGTTAAACCTAAATGGTTGCATATACAAGGCGACACAGCTTTCAGGATCAACTGATTTTTCGCAAATTAAAAAAAATGTTGGAACCAGGAGGATAGCAATGGTCCGATGGTATAATTGTCCATTATATTAGAAGATCCCCGTAACAGTGGGTACCTGAAAAAACGTAATGTAATGCCTTTATATATATAATACACATTACATAGTTGACATCATGAAACATGACCTTACAAAACGACAGGGGCTAGTCTGTATTAGTGTAACCATGGTGAGTCCAAAACACACTGCACTATATAACACACACACTCCTGTCGCAGATCCAATCTCCCAACCTCTGCTGTCTCTCTTGCGTGTCAAAAATGGATGAGTACAGATCTAAGTTAAGAAATATGACCTACAGTGGTGTTATTAAAATGATGAATGTAAAGGGGAAGAAAGACGTGCCCGGCCAGCTATAGTTCTGGAGATTTGCAGAATGCAGAATCTTCGAATTAGTGTCCAAATATGAATCAAAGTTCATATAGAACTGGAAGCACATTTAGATCTTCCATTTTAGTAAGCGTAGTGATAGCAGTGTAAATACTCTGGACGTGCAGCAGCACCACACGCTATATCTGTGCTAGAGCAGCAAACGGTGTCTTTCATCTTTACTCTCCTTAAAGAGGAACTATTTTACACATGTTTACGATCTGTCTAGGTATTCTGAGATTAAAAAAAAAAAAAGAAATCTGTGAGGGAAGTTAGAAAGTGAGCTTCCCAGAACTCTTGGGCATTTAGTTGGATTGGTCGTTATGATGGAAGTCATTAACATATCATCATGACTTTCATCAGTCCCACTCTCTTACCTCCACAGACGCCTAGAAGTACAAATCAGTGCAGCAGACTGTTGCTATGGAAGCAAAGCTCTCACCAATGCCACAGAGATAGAGGTGTGAGATGGAGACCTAATGACATGTCTAAATGCAAAACTCCTCAGCTGTGCAGCTTCACTATCTCCCTTCACTGTGCCACAGAAACATATCAAAACGTACACAAATCTCCTGTTAGCATGTATTGTCTGAAACATCATGGTTTCCTGTAGCATTATGATTCACCTTCAATGGAGCTAGTGGGCCCAGACCAAAGCAGAAAAAGAAGCCCTGAAAGCGTTGATGTTTTGTTATTTTCTGTTCATCTCACATACCGTTGGCAAAAGAAGTAGTTAGAGAGGTTTGTAAAGGTGCAGAAAGAGGAGGGAGTGGTGATGCTGTGTGTGAGGAGGAACAGTCCCACAGCTGGGCAGCAATCCTGCAACAGGCCTCTCTAACGGAGGACTAGAACAAAATACACACATGTCCAATTCCATTAAGTCATGGAGACACTTTCCTCAGTCAGGCTGGTTGTGGTGTGTGAGTGTGTCGCTGTCTGACAGCACTATCCGCTCTTATCTTTGTTAACTGTTACACAGAGCACAGGCTTTGAGTTTTCTCTGTCTTATACTCATGCAGAAGGTGCATGATGATGAAGAATGTGTGCAGTGAATACCTCAGTGATGGCAGTTTCCATAACATTGTGATGATCACATTATTGATTTTGCTGAATATATGAGAAAAATGATTGCTAATATTATCCAGGTTTATTAGTCTTGATTTGTTTTATTTTTTGTTGCAGGTTTGCACATCAACACACACATTCAGTACATAACAGAGAACTGTTTATTAGCTATATAGAGACATTATTATTTGCCAGGTTTCTTTACTAATTTGTTTATGCACATCTCAGAAGTGCACTGTATTGAGTCTTCAGCCAGTCTCTTTTCAGAGGCTCACTCTGTACAAAAAGGATCCATTCATTACATTTCCAGAATAACAATGATACAAGCAAAATATCAACTGAAATGGACTTGTTCCTTAAGGGAAATCTCAATATGCATCAGACAAACCTGGAAAATTGAGTAAGAGTCTAAACGTGTTTCCCATCAAACGCCAACACATGTCACTCACAAAGACTACAAGGACATGTGGTGACCAGCGTGTCTCTCTTCTGTCTGAGGACAGGATGGACAGCCTGATATCCTCTACACCTTCTGGACTGATGTCACCAGCACCCTCAGTGAGGAGTTCCACAGAGCGACTGAAGGTAGGACTGCTGCTTCTCCTTCCCCGCTGTCCCCCCCTCAAGCTCCTTCTTCAGAGGAAAGATTAATTGACCTAAGAGTTTAAATCTTGAATGTTTTCTCTCCGACAGATGGTAGATAGCGGCTCCAAACAAACAGCTAGTGGGAGGTCTCATTTAGTGAGCGATTATCATCTGACTGTAACAGGAGCTCAGCTGACAACAGAGAAATCAATGGGGCTGGGGGTAATGAAAGGCCTGTTGTCCACGAAGCTATCAGCACACAGCAGTCTCATTGAACCAGTGTCGGCCTGTTGTACCACCTTAGTTTGTGTTAAAGGGAAAAACACATCTTTTGTTTGAATGTGAATCCAGTCTTGATCATAGATGTCGAAGCTATAATTCCTGCGTGCTATATTGACTACATTTCAGTACAATGGAACTTTTAGGTTTAGGACGTTCTTTTTGTTCTTGCATCTACTAGTCATACACTAGAGATCCAAGCTAGAACAGATGTAGTTCTTAAGGTGTCCAATTCCATCACGTCAATGTAACGAATAAATGCAGGAACTGCAACACACTCCGTAGCAGCAAACACCCCTTACACAGTCATTATAACACACACACTGTTAAATGTATTGCTTCAATCGTCTACATTTACCATCATACCTTAACTGTGTGTGTGTGTGTGTGTGTGTGTGTGTGTGTGTGTGTGTGTGTGTCTGTGTGTGTGTGTGTCTCTGTGTGTGTGTGTGTGTGTGTGTGTGTGTGTGTGTGTGCGTGCATGCGCGTGTGTGTTTGTGGGATTGAGTATTGACTGTGTCCTGATGAGGATAACATTAGATATTTCTCCGAATAAGTCCAAGCATCTTCTGTTATTCAACCAACACAGAAAGCACCAATAGGCGCTTTCACACCAAGTACTTTTCCCAGGAATACTTCCCGGAACTTTTCCCCGGAACTTGTATTTCCCCGGAACTATCTAGTAAATCGCGTTCACACCGGAATAAGTCCCTGAGGGAGGATTACGCAAATGATGCCGCTGACGTCACTTCTTCTTCTTCTGCTTTGGGTTTATTGGCAGGCCGCAAACAACTTCACTGCGTATACTGCCACCCGAAGTCCCGGAGCCCCCCGGAGTCCGGGACTTTGGGTGGCAGTAAATCGCCAGAAGCGCCGACACCTCCTCATCACTCCACCGATCCTACGTTTTATTTTGTGTTGCCATCAGTTAGTCTCTCTCCGTTGGTGCGCTGGGATAATGTTAATAATGCTAATGCGAGGAAATAAAATGGCGGCTTCACAAAAACTTTTCAGAGTTTTACGGGGCGTGGTTTGCAATTCGCCCAGCCAATCTCTGATTGGAATCTTTTTCTCCCCAGGAAAGTCCCTGCTCTCTAGCAGGCACTAAAAGGGGTGAAAAGGTTCCCGAAAACATCCCAGGAACTATCGGAACTATTTCTGGGAAAAGTACACCGGTGTGAAAGCGCCTATTGAGTATGTGTTTTTTTTTAATTCTATCCAGGTGGTGTGGGGCGCCTTGTTAATATGAAATGGATAGAATGTAAAGCAGTCCGATCACACTGACTTTTATTTTACCAACACCACTTTTACATAACTCGGCGCTTTCTTACCCGTGCCTCCCTGATATTAACTTTACCTTATCGTCTCATCACAGAACTTCATAGGGGGAGTTTCACCAAAACAAAACCACCATGTGATATTGAGGACATTGTTGTTGCTATTTGTTGCAGATTATTGCTGTTTCTTGACTTAATCCAATAGGTTTAGTTCAGGGGTTTTCAAAGTGTGGGAAGGTGAGCCTCCCCTCAGAGAACATAAGAACAGCCGCGCCCCCCTCCCAATTATTATTGCTATTATTATTATTATTATTGTTGCTATAATGCAGGGGTATTCAATTGAATTTCAAAGAGGTCCAGTAAGAGAAAATGTCATTAAATGCTCTGTTTTCGCTGTCTACCTCTTTTTTGAGCACGCCATTTGAAATTAGCCTACTCCGACTGTTTCTCTCTTCTTGTCTCGTCTCTGTGTGTGTTTGAATCTATCATGCTGACTCACTGACTGCACCCATTTGATTGGCTGAGTAGCGTCACCTCCTTAAAACATTAAACAATTACTTTTTAAAACCTTTTTATCTTTATGTTTTAAACATCGTGGATAAATCCTTATATGCTCCCGGCAACACACTGAACGTTAACTTTGCCTCCTTATTACACTCACCCCTACTTTAGTGGGAGCAATGAGTCTGCGCACAGGCGAATGATGCGGGGATGCAATGTACACAGGAATAAACGCAGATCATCCTCTGGCTGCAGCCTTGACCGGTACTTGCTTTTGATCAAAGTCAATGCGGAAAACCCGCGCTCACACAGGTAGGCGGAGGTGAAGGGAATGAGCACTTTTACAGCCTTTTTGGCGAGGTGGGGGAACTCTGTCTCCACAGACAGCCAAAAGTGTGCAAGTCACGTTTTCTGCCAGACGCTGTCTCCTCTCTCACTTTAGGTAACTTCACTAAAAATCGATCCATGTTGCCGCTCGCATAAAGTTAGCTGAAGTTAACTAGCTAGATTTCACTGTTTCTCGTTATTTTTGTCTCCCGCTGCGTCTCCCCTGAAGCTCTCTGGCGCCCCCCCAGGGGAGGCGCGCCTCACACTTTGAAAACCGCTGGGTTAGTTGATGTAAAAAAAAACAGGAAATGGGTTTTTAACAGGGGCGCGGGAAGGGGGGTGCTGAGGGCGCTGCAGCACCCCCTAGCGGCAGGCAGGCGGTGCGGAGCTCCCCTGTCAGGAAATTTATTTTATTTTAATTTTATATATATGCATTTAATTTCATTGTGCCTGAGATTATATTTTATATTATATGTTATTATTCAAATGATAATTTAAAACTATATAATAAATAATTTTGCTTCAGGGAAGAAAAATAAAACAGATGTGGAAAAAAAGACAAGTAACTGACATGGCGCAAAAAACGTATCTCGGAATTTTTTCTCTCTAAAAACGCTAAATCTGCAAAATCATGTGCATAATCTGTATACTGGTCAATATCATGTTTGTGGTATTTTAATTATTATTTTATGGTTATTGCTGCTGCAGCCGTGCATAATCTGTGTAATATGCAGTGGCAGCGCCAGGGTATGGCTGGGGTAGGCTACAGCCATACCAAGAAATGGCTTAGCCCCACCTTAGCCCCACCATGAAAAATGATGTTAAAGTAAGCAAAATAAAGTCCGCCAACTCGCGCGGAGTAAATTGCACAGACAGCAGTTAGTAAGATTGATTTCAGTAGCCACTTGTCTGGAAATACCGAAGACTAGAAACGGTTTTGAAAACTTTTGTCACGTAGTGATCGTCTTCTCAATAAAACATCTTTGATAATGTCTTCTGGCCAATCAGAATCACGATAACGGCGTGGTGTTGTTGCAGGAAGCCCCGACGGAGAATACTTTTGCGGTAGTACATCTCTATATACATCGATACAACATTACGTGTTGATAGAAATCAACACGTAATGAAATAAGACCCCACGGTTTGATGATTGATAGGTGTGTGGGCTGTCTTTCATTTTGACACACAGAACAATGGGGGCTATCCACCCTTATCCACAATGTAAAGTAATTCACACAGCCTCTTCCCCTTCTCTCTGTGAGGAGCAGCAGGTTCAGCTTTCAGAACAAAGTAACAAAAAACAAAAATGGCATTCATTTTTTTAAATGTGTAGTAATAGATTTATTTATTTTTCTTCTCAAGAGAGTACCAGAATGTGTATTTTATGTTAGTATTTCAAAAAATCTCCTGGGGGAGAATCCCCCCAGACCCCCCTGCAGGGGTTGGGTTTTCAGCATGTCAACTCTTTCACCTGTGGGGAAATTGCAGGATTGGCTCCAGGTCGCCCTTTTTATTTACTACAAGACAAATGTGCCTTTTTAATTTCATACAGTTCAATTTTGATTGAGACAGGGAAATAATCTAAACCTCACGCGTGGCGTTTCACTGTCAAGGGGGCGATATAGCGTGTATGTAATTACATTGCAAATACTGACTTGAGCCCCACCACTGTATGGGTTAGCCCTACCATAGATTACCCAACAAAAATACTCTGGCGCCGCCACTGGTAATATGTAGCCAATAAATTCCACATTGTTGGTAAAATAATATTTTACATCTTTGTAGTGTGTGTGCTAGTGCATTTGTGCGTGCTCTGTGCCTTTAATAGTGTTCACTGGAGTCCATTGTTATGCTGTGTGTGTGTGGTTTTGCCACCCCCCCCGTTGGTGCGTAATTAGCACATCGGACAGCACCTCAGCACCCCCACCCAAATTACCTTCCCGCGCCTCTGGTTTTTAAGTTACAATTTCTTTATTTCTGGGGACAACCCATCAGTGGCGTTTTTATGTGTACAAAAGTGGTGGTGCACAACAAACTTAGATGTCTATATATAAGCTTCTGCAGTGACGTGCAGTGAGGTTCATGGCTGGTGAGGCACTGGCACTGACTCTTCAGGTTTACAAATATTATATTTTGACCTAAATCAAAATATAATATTATTTTCAAAAGCTTTTTTAGTCTGATGCTTCGATTAATTTTAAACAGACAGTTCAACAAAAGGATACCCAAAAAATGTAATTTTATCATTTAAATATTGAATTGTTCTCTCATAGTAAGATCCCATTTTCAATAAAATTGTGGTCTAAAGGCCTCTACACACCGGCCCGACTTTGGGAGTCAGAGGCCGTCCGAAGCCGTCAGAGGCAGTCGGGCATTCGCGTCGCACTACTCAGGTTGGTGTGTCGTCTCTTTACGGCACATTTTCAACCCTCCCGCCTCCTCCCGCCGCCGATTGTTGAATCGGCGGCGGGAGGCCGCGGGAGGCCAAAGAACGTCGGGACAAATCAATCACTCTGATTGGCTGTTCAGCTTAGCGAATCAGTGCATCAGAAGTGAAGCGGAAGTGAGGGACCAAAACAAACGATAAGAAGGCACACACAGACGGCTAATCTTCCTCATTTTCATCTCACCCGGACGCAAGAGTTTCTTTTTTATCATGACGGCATGGAATGAAGAAAGTGAAGACCAACTGATCAACTGTTTATATTACTAAGTCTGTTCTTCTTCTCTCGGTGTATAAAACGCAGTCTGTCTTCCGGTTGTTGCCTCTTTTGAATGACGAATACACACTACCGCCGCCTGCTGGTAAGGAGAGTTATTGCCACTCGTCGGCTGAAGTATTTGCGGTGTGTTCGTAGGCGGGCGGCTTTATCCGACGAAGCCAACGAAGCCTGACGTAGCTGACGTAAAAGTCGGGACGCCTTCGGTACGCGTTCTTTGGTCTCAGGTTGGTGTGTAGAGACCTTTCGAAGATGAAGACCATTTGCCTATCCTTCTGGACAAAAATCTCTATTACTTTTTTGTAAAAGTCCTCCTTATCTTCTTGTAGTTTCAAAAGTCGAATCATAAATCTAATCGATAGATTTATGATTCGAAAATTATAAAAGTAGGGTAGACATGTGGATATTATCCGGCTGAACAAAACGTGCATTTATCTAACAGGTACGTTTCCCACAGATCTTATTTCGAGCTATTTTCTAAAATCCTATGGAGAAATCTCATTGCTTTTTTGTCGAGGAACCCATGCGCAGCTTACTTCCGGGTTTTAGGACGCGTCACTGCACCTCTCTCTTCTCCTCTTCACACACCACACTTTTCGCGGCACACGTACTTACAGCCAATCAGCTCTGAATTATGTCAGATGACGTATGGTGGGGATGGCAGCTCAGTGCCCCTATGGTCATTATTTTTTTGCCACACATTAAATAGAAAAATACTCTGAGCATGCGCAGTGTAGTTTTTACAGTCACCATTCACTTAGACAGTGAGAGGGAGGGGCATGATCGGGTTTTGTCCCACATGGCTCAAAACGGCTCAATAAGCACACACTGTAGACACTAATTAGAAGAACACAGACTAAAACAGCAATGTACAGACGAATCAGATGATTAAACATGATCTTAAAATATATTTTATATTTTTTTGCATTTTTTTTTGCATATTTTTGTAATCATCATTTGTAATACTTTCTGCTGACACTAGGTGGGGCTGTGCCACTGCAACCCATCAACCCATTATCTTCTATTTTGAGATGTTTATATTATATATATATTAAATATATATATAAATATATTGTTTATTTTCCACCCTTTTTTTATTTCCAATTATGTGCAATATATGTTTTCCATGCTGCTGCAACGAAAATCTTTTCCTAATTATGGATCAATAAAGTATATCTTATCTTAAAGGGATTTCTATTTCCCCTTATTTCTCTCCACTTAAGGCAATTAACATCAACGTCCTGTCACATGGATTAACGTACACTTGTCATTTGTTCAGCTAAAGGAATAAATAGTTTTGAGGTCTTGCCAAATTGTTCATCTTAAAAATTAGACAACGTAGATGCACACACACACACACACACACACACACACACACACACACCACACACTTCCTTTCTCATATGAAGGCGTTTCAGTGGACTGTTGGTGTGTGTCTGTGTGTATATATATATATATATATAAGATAAATATGAAAGAAGGACATGCTTGTTAATATGCGAGTAAATACAGTAGCATGATTTCTGATCGTGGTCCCTCTAAAACCACACGTTGTAATTATACTCTTTTTTTCTGTGTATTTAACAAACACACAAGATGCTCCGCTTTAGCTTTTAAGGTTTATATTAATATATATTAGGTATATTAATGCTAGCTATCTGACTGCTTCCACTCTTTATGCTAAGCTAGGCTAACCACGTATTGACTCCAGGTAAAGACATTTTATTTTTCAAGTCATAACTTGACTTAACTTTGAATGAAATGTTGATGTTTTAATTTAGCATATTCATGTCATTGACCTATGTTTTTTTTTTTAATGGAATTAAATACAGATTTTTCTTTTTGACTTTGCTCAGAATTATTATATGTGATTAGCAGCTTCCTGAGTGCCTGTGTGTATTTGTATCTACTCTTTAGCCTCGTCCTTCCTGAAGCAGGCGTTTGAAGGAGAGTATCCGAAGCTGCTGCGCCTGTACAACGAGCTGTGGCGGCGCCTGCAGCAGTACAGCGCCAGCCTGCAGGGCGCGTTAACCAGTGGCGCAGGAATAGAAGCTTCTTTGGACATCAGCGCCACAGAGTCAGACACCCAGGACCTCTTCACACATGGAAAACAGGACTACAAGTGAGCACACACAGACAAAGTTCACCTGTTCACAGAGAACACACCTGTTCACAGAGAACACACACACACACCCACACACACACACACGCATTTTAAGTGTTCCATTAATACATGTCAGCACAGGTGTTTGGGGCCACTTAGAGGATATTTTACGTCAACATGAGACAGAAAACACACAGTGGATATCATGAGACCACGTCAGATTTGAAATGATGGTTTTCTCAAACATCTTAATCCCTTAATCACACATCACTCTGCATGATTTTGTTTTTATGTGATTTTGTGTGTGTGTGTGTGTGTGTGTGTGTGTGTGTGTGTGTGTGTGTGTGTGTGTGTGTGTGTGCAGCCCAGAGAAGGCTCTGAAGGACTCTCTGCAGCCGTACGAGGCCGCCTACCTCTCCAAGTCCCTCTCTCGCCTGTTTGATCCCATCAACCTCGTGTTACCCATGGGGGGCCGCAACCCCCCCTCCAACGACGAGCTGGACAGCATCATCAAGACCATCAGCAGGCAAGCAGCATATCTGCCCGATGTGTGCCTCACAGAGAGGCACCATAGTGACACCATACCTCCATTAGATGTGATGCTGTACAACCAGGACAGCAAGAAGCACAGTTACTGCACACACACATGTCAGAATTATACACATACATATTCATTAATAATATATGATGAATTCATAAAATAGATAATCAATATAAAAACTATAAAAGAGCAATTGAACGAAAGTTAAAATGCAAGCCGTATAAAGAAGCTTGAGCCTGAACCATCCCAGTGATTGGTGTAGCAGCACAGTCTATATACCGTCATGCAGCTGTCACCATATCACAGTTACACCACACATATCAGAACCAACTTCTTTTTTCAAAAACAATATTATGGCAATATCTATAGAAAATTTGAGGAAAGAAAATAGTCAAATAAATCTTGAACTGGGTTTATTGTGCATTTAGTCTGATTTAAGAGGTGCCCGATTATACAATACACAATATATATCAATTGTCATTTTTATGCTCAGTAAATGCTGAACGTTGAAATAAGAAACTATTTGATATCAAATTTGTTCATCAATTTTAACTAACCAATAAAATAAAATATGAACCTCTGCATTGATGGCAGTAAAAAAGGCTTGAATGTCTTCAGGGTCTGACCAACAAATACATCATCAGTCTCTCCCCAGGGCTCACACACATGTGGTATTATTTAGTTACATTATTTGAATGTTTTGGAAATGTGTCTTATTTATGTGTTTGTTTGTTTGCAGTGAGCTGAATGTGGCGTCAGTAGATCCAAACCTGGCTCTGGCTGTGTCCAAGAACGCTGCCAAGACAGTCCAACTGTTCTGTGTGAAGAGTGAGCAGCTGGTAGGACAGTCAGCGTCTGACACTGCGTCTCTGGGTCTTCATGGGTTCATAACACCATGACATGTGTTTTCATTGATAGAGAAATCCGCAGTGCGAAATACAAAATGTGATTTATTGCAATTGGTTCTATACTGTCTCATGTCTGCCCACAATGCACTGCTCCCTGTGTTTCTGCAGCTGTGCACTCAGGGGGAATGCAGCCAGGTGATTGGTCCGTTAACGGAGGGCCAGAGGAGGAATGTGGCTGTGATCAACTCCCTGTACCGTCTGCAGCAGGCTGTCAACAAGGTCAGAATCCTGCCGTCTACTCAACAATATACAGAGGCTAGCAAAAGTATCCAACCCCCCCAACATGTGTTTGATTTGTCTGAATCACAAATGATCAGGTCAGGTCATTAAGGACGAGAGTTTTTGCTGAGTTATTAAACTATTGAGTCATTAAGAAAATGTAGTTCACTTTTATTTCGAAGTGTGTCAGTTGACCTGGATCCTAACTGGTACATTGTTGCTTCTTTAAGTTGGTCGACAGGTGTAACGGTGCCACACACAACAGCACACACTGCTCTCTGACTGCATGTGATTGGTTTCATACCTTTCTAATGTAAAGACATGTTGCATAACCACAGAAACACAGATACCCGACATAGGGCGAAGGACAGTGGGATCACAGGAGGAGCAAGGGGTGGGATCAGCCTCCAGCATTCAACATGTTTGGTGACCAGGCACAGCAGCCCGCCGGATTAATACAAACAGATTACTCCAGCATTAAATGTTTATCCTCGAGCCTTTAAAATGTTACTGTGCGAAAAATAGAACAAATGTATTGAGGATTTAGGAGGGATACATATATTGCAGGACATTTCTGTACTATTGAGCATTAACCACACCTTTCTCTGTTGAATAACTGCACCCCTATCACTGATTCCATAAAGAGCTTCCTTAGTTCCTTCCTTCCTTCCTTCCAACATGTACTTCTGCAAAGGTCCTCAAACAGATTGAGCATGGTTTGTGTGAGAGCAGCATATCTCCTATTCGAAACATGTGAATGCAGTGTAAGGTTTGGAGCAGCCGTCCTCTCTGGGTTCTCACGTGTCATCAGAAGCCTTTTGGAGTCAGCAGATGATGCTCCAGTGACGCTCACTTAACATCTTCTGTGCTCTTAAAATATACAACAACATGTAGAATTACAAAGAAGACACACAACTCAATCAATCAATCAATGTTTATTTATATAGCCCAATATCACAAATGTTACATTTGTCTCAGTGGACTTCACAGTTTGTACAGAATATCAGTTCGACAATACGACACCCTCTGTCCTTAGACCCTCACATCGTACAAGGAAAAACTTGAAAAAAAAACACAGTTTAAAGGAGAAAATGGGAGAAACCTCAGGGAGAGCAACAGAGGAGGGATCCCTCTCCCAGGACGGACAGACGTGCAATAGATGCCGTGTGTAAATCGAAGAGATAATACATTTTTCAGCGTAGGTAGTCCAAATGTTTGGAAATGCATGTGTCTATAATAAGAAGATGAATCCACGAGGATGTCAACAATCCTGTGGGAGCCATCAGGGAAGTAGTATGATGAGAGTCAGGCAGGACCACAGTGATAGGTTCAGCCACGACTCGAAGTCCAGGACTCAAGATACAGGATCCAGGACTCAGGATACAGGATCCAGGACTCAGGACCACAGCAACAGGATCAGCCACGACTCAGGATACAGGATCCAGGACTCAGGATACAGGATCCAGGACTCAGGACCACAGCAACAGGATCAGCCACGACTCAGGATCCCGGCGTAGATAGACACCAAAAAGAAATTTGGGGGAAGCTGGGCTATTCGGAACACGAGAGTACACAGGTACAGACAGACAGAAGGAAGAAGTAAGGTGTCCCCCGACAGTCCAAGCCTATAGCAGCTAAACTAGGGGCTGAATCTAATCAGCCCTAACTATAAGCTTTATCAAAAAGGAAGGTCTTAAGCGTACTCTTAAAAACAGATAGGCTGTCTGCCGCCCGAACACAAACTGGAAGCTGGTTCCACAAAAGTGGAGCTTGATATGAAAAGGCTCTGGCTCCCATTGTACTTTTAGAGACTCTAGGAACAACCAACAACCCTGCATTCTTGGAACGCAATGCCCTCGTAGGACAGTAGGGTATAATGAGTCCTTTAAGGTGAGATGGCGCCTGACTTTTTGGTACACCCTGATAATAAAGAGTTACAATAATCCAGCCTTGAAGTAACAAATGCATGGACTAGTTTCTCTGCATCGTTTTGAGGCAAGATATGCCTGATTTCTGCAATGTTACGTAGATGAAAGAAGGCGGTCCTTGAGATTGATTTTATGTGGGCGTTAAAGGATAAATCCTGATCAAATATAACACCAAGATTCCTTACAGTCTCACTGGAGGCCAAACTAATGCCATCCATAGTTAATATATCTTTAGATAATTTGTTTCGTAGATTTTTTGGGCCGAGTACATAACTTCAGTTTTGGCCGTGTTTAACATCAAAAACTTTAAGGTCATCCACGTTTTGAAGTCCTTGAGGCAGTCTTGAATTTTATTTAGATGGTTGGTTTCATCAGGTTTGATGGATAAATATAGTTGAGTATCATCCGCATAACAGTGGAAATGTACAGAGTGATTCCTTATAATATCGCCTAGCGGAAGCATATATAGTGTGAACAAAATAGGTCCAAGCACTGAGCCATTTGATCATTAAAAAAGCACATAAAATCATTCCTACTGAGTGCTATGGGGATATAAGGCTCAACAGAGCTGTGGCTCTCTGTCAGCCTGGCTACAGTGCTGAAAAGAAATCTGGCATTATTCTTATTCTCATCTATTAATGAAGAGTAGTAAGCTGCTCTCGCTTTACGTAGTGCCTTCTTATATTCATTGAGAGTAATATGCCAAATTAAACGAGATTCTTCAAGTTTAGTGGAACGCCATATCCTTTCCAGTTGTCTCGACATGCTATCGAGTTAAGTATTGATGGAATCTCTTCTTTAAATGTGGCTATAGCACTAACAGATAGGTTTCTGCTGCAGGAGCTTTTGGCAACTGCACATCTCTATCGCCAACAGTTGAAATAGTTTTAACAGATTGCTGCTTGAAGTAATATTCCTGCTTAAAGATATTGCAATTTGAATGTATGACAACTTGTTTTAAATGAAAGAGGCACTCAAGCGACGTATATTGGGGGACCTGTAGATCAAAGCAGCAGGCGTCGGTCCGATCCCTCTATTATTGCGGGTCAGGATGTAAAGAAGTCCTGCAGGAACGATAGTGGTCTGTGATGCTTGAAAAGAATATCCAGCAGACGGGGACAATGGTGAGCTCTCCAGCGTGAACATACCAGCACAAGTACTTTGTGGAACAGTCATTTCAATGGACATTTTAAATCTAAAAGCTCTGTTAATGTTAAATGTTTTTTTGTGGGTCACCTTCAAATGATATTTTTTACTTTACAAAAGAGGTTAATCATTTAGTTCTGCTTTGTTTGACTCCCTGTATTGTGTATTTGCAGATTGTATCAGGATCGGGTGTGTGTGTCCCCCCCGCTGCAGAGGCCCTCTCTTCTTGTTTGGAGGTATCATTGAAAACCGCTTCTTTCTTTATTCTTTATTAATGTTTACTTTTCATTTTTAATTCATTAGCTGATTCATTCGCTAGTCTGCAGTTGAGTGAAATGAATTGAGTTGAATCATTAATGCCTCTGCAGTAACATAGCCACACAGTCTTCTGGAGTATAATATTCATGTCTTTGTGTCCATCTATAAAAATACTGCAGCTCACATCCTTTTGCCATAACGGTGGGGTAGAAAACTAGAACCTGCATAATACATGGCCTTGGTCTTTTTGTGAAAATGTGTGTTGATTTAGAATAAATCTGCACTGCAGTAAGCCAGCACACATTACTGTTCTCCAGCAGCTGATCTCAGGATTATGAAAAGATGTGTGGATGTTTAGTAACTGCTACAGGTTTAGATTCAGAGTTTGTTTTGCCATTCTCACATTGCCACTGTACTGACTGCTACATGAGAGGTTGAGGGTCTGCTCTGTCTCTGGGGGGCAGGCGGTGCAGGTCCTGATGAGCAGTGCTGTGCAGCCTCTGCTGCAGTCAGTGAGTGACTCCATCGAGGCCATCATCATCACGCTGCACCAAGAAGACTTCTCAGGGTGAGTACCTCTGCAGGGACCCCTGCAGGGACCCCTGAAGAATTCCCTGAAGTCCCCTGTGTCACTAGTCTGAATAACGTTCCTTGGGCTAGCACTTTCCAAACCTCCAGTCACTTTGTGTACTGCTGCTGACCTCAGGCTATCAATAAATCACTCAAATTTGATTTATATAGCCCAACATCACACATTAGTCTCAGGGGGCTTTACTGTGTGCGCAGACCCTCGCAGCATACAAGGAAAACTCCCAAAGAAACCCGCCAGTTAACGGAGAAAATACCACAGAGCATGATCTCTGCTCTACTGGACTCCTTTGTTTACTTCCGTAACAAAGTGACATCACTATGGAACACTTGGGCTCCTATTGGCTAGCGCTCCAACACTTTGTACGTGATAGGCTAAGGGGCGGGACATCTCTAAGTGGTTAACCAATCAGAGCAGACTGGGCTCTGGTTTCAGACAGAGGGTGAAAAGAGGTGCTGCAGCACAGGCAGTATGAGAAAAATAAAGAGCTTTCTGAACATTAAAGCATGGAGACATGTCACAGTGGAGACAATACATACTGATATACACCTGAACATCAGCAGGAGAGGACTCTTTAAAGTAGAGACACTACATACTGATATACACCTGAACATCAGCAGGAGAGGACTCGTTAAAGTAGAGACACTACATACTGATATACACCTGAACATCAGCAGGAGAGGACTCTTTAAAGTAGAGACACTACATACTGATATACACCTGAACATCAGCAGGAGAGGACTCTTTAAAGTAGAGACACTACATACTGATATACACCTGAACATCAGCAGGAGAGGACTCTTTAAAGTAGAGACACTACATACTGATATACACCTGAACATCAGCAGGAGAGGACTCTTTAAAGTAGAGACACTACATACTGATATACACCTGAACATCAGCAGGAGAGGACTCTTTAAAGTAGAGACACTACTTACTGATATACACCTGAACATCAGCGGGAGAGGACTCTTTAAAGGATGGTTGTTAGAAGGCTTACTAATCGAACTTATAACCCTGTGAAGACCTATGTCACTGGTCCATGATCTTGTGAGTGTACGTGTGGCACCTCTAATGTGTGTGTCCTTGTTCTGTTCTCTCTGGAGACATAACTGTGTTTAAATGTGTGTGTTGCAGGCCTCTGAGCAACCCTGATAAGCCCGATGTCCCGTGCTCCCTCTACATGAAGGAGCTGCAGGGCTTCATCTCCAGAGTCATGGCCGACTACTTCAGACACTTCCAGTGTGTGGATTTCATCTACGAGAGCACCGAGTCCATCGCTCAGAGGGCCATCGAGCTGTTCATCCGCCACAGCAGCCTGCTGCGGCCCCTGGGGGAGGGGGGCAAGATGAGGCTGGCTGCTGACTGCGCTCAGGTGAGCGTTATCTTCCTGCTTTCAAAGGGTCCTCCCCTGGTCCTTCAGCAGGCTGTCAGGCCACGTTTACACGGAGATCAAAACGAAAACGAACCGATGTCGATATCAAAAAAGTCTTCCGTCCACACGGAATCGGCTCAAGAAACGTGTCCGTCCACACGAGACCGCTCGACCCGCTGGAGACGCTGTAGAGCATATGCCGGGCCTGTTATTTTGTGGCGGAAGTACTGTACTTCCGCCACAAAATACACCGAAAGCAGCGAAGAAGACCCCCCGAGCATGGTTGCCATGGTTGCCTTTCTGTTTATTCTCCGCGGTGGATTTAGCAACATGTAGTTCATGTAGTTCTCCATGTCCACTTGTTGCTGATGGTTGTGGTAGAGGAGCAGTAGATTTTGCACTAACATCTGTAGCATGGTCAGTAGCGTCTGGAGCACGAAAGCAACCCTGTGATCCGCCATTGTTGTTGTTGTTGTTGGCGAAACACATCAGCAATGACGGGGGTGACGCGGGGGTGAGCAGCAGAGGTGGGAGAGGCGGGGCTATGGCGTCATCGTTATCAGGAAATGACCGTATAGGACGTACACACGGAGCCGTTTGGCCCCCCAGAGCGTTGCGTCCGCAGATCTACCCACCTTGGGAGCTGTTATCGTTTGAGGGCTCCGTTTCCACGGTTCCGTTACGGCCTCGTGTGGACGAACCGTCCATACGATAGAGAACTGTAGCGGATACAACCTGTTTCGTCTCCGTTTCAACGTGGCCTCAGTGTGTGTCCAATGATCACTGTGTGTGTCTAATGATCACTGTGTGTGTGTCAGATGGAGTTGGCGGTGGCTCCTCTGTGCAGGAGAGTGTCTGATTTGGGGAAACCTTACCGGATGCTGCGCTCCTTCAGGTTTGTGTGCTTCTTTATATGCTCCTGTCTTGTAGAGAATACATATGTATATAGTGCTCTAAAATCACCTTTACAACTGTGTTGCAAGGCAATAATGTGTCACGCCCTGGCTCAAGGACGGACAAAAGAAGGAGACCACACATGATTCATATCCAATTAAAGTGCATTTATTTAAAGAAACTAAATTAATTATGAAGTCAGTTAATCAGTAATGTGTGTAGTGGGTGGGTGTGTGAACATGCATCAGTATATTAAGCAAAGACAACCAAACCAAGATCCAGTAGAGCCAAGCAACCGAGAGGAGAGAGAGAGACTGACTGCTCAGGCACCCATACTTGTAGCTGAGCAGTCAGTCTAAATCAGGTGCCATCAATCTCTCCTGATTGGGGGAGTGGCTAACCAGGGAATTGGGTCTAAGGCCTAGGGGCCGTCACAAATGTTAGTGGCAGGAATTTGGTAGTGTTCAAGAGATGGCTGAGGCTCTGCAACACATTGCTCTGCAGCTCAGATCTGCTCTGCATGGAGGAAGGGTTTCAAAATGATCCGTGACTGCAACTCAATGTATGTAGTATGCAGTTTGTATAATAATCTGAAACTGAATAAAATAGAGCTGTTTGGAAGGAGGGAAACCAATCAAATGCTGTATGCTTATTTTTTCTATAGCGATGTAAACAACAACAAAAACTGGGGTACTTAACGATAGGCACATCTAAAAATATGGGAATGTGTGTTTCAGGCCGCTGCTGTTCCAGAGCAGCGAGCTGATCTCCAGCAGCCTGGCTGTGGGGGAGCTGTTCCCCTGCAGCACCCTGCTGCACTTCTTCTTCACCAGAGCCCCCCCCGAGCTCAAGTCTCCTCACCAGGTCTACACACACTTTTTTTTTTACTTGTGAGAACTCTTATCCTTACAGACTATGTACCTACAGCAAAGCTAACCCGAACCTTAAACCAGGCCTAACCCTCAGACCAATATCTGACCAATTGTCCTCACAATGCTTTTGGTGTACATCTATACTTAAAGCAGTGTGTGTGTGTGTGTGTGTGCCCCCCTGTCCCCACCCCCCCCCCCCCCCCCCCCCCCCCCCCCCCCCCCCCCCCCCCCCCCCCCCCCCCCCCCCCCCCCACAGAGAGCCGAGTGGTCTGTGGCACGGTATTCCCAGTGGCTGGACGATCACCCCTCTGAGCGGGACCGGCTCTCCCTCATCAGGTATGTGCTCATTCTCTTACCCTTTACAGTGAGCATGCTGCATGGTTTAACAATCATAACCCTATAAAACATTTCAATCATGGAATAACATCCATCATTTGAATAACTTGCAGGATCAAGTGCAAACTGGGACTGACTTAACAACACTGTTTATATCAGAAACCATTGTGTGGAATCTAATAATAGTATAACACTACTGAAATAAGTGTTGCGACAGAGCAGTGACTGAGACAGCTCTACATCACACTGGCCTGTATATAACCAACATAAACATAACATTACAAAAAGGGATGAATCATTGCTGTGATTTTCCTTTGGGAGTAGAGTCATTTCGCAAAATGAAACTTAATTTCATTTCAGTTATGCAATACACACCTCTGCATATTCACATTAATGACAGCAGCAGTGCAGAGTGTTGGTGAGTGGCAGTCATCTGATACATGTTGTGTTAAGCGGTATCCACAGTTCAGCCCACAGGTTTAAAGAGACACACTAGATAAAGAAAGAAGCGAGTTAGGAATTGTAAAAACACTGTCCCTACAAATCTTTTTTATCAACGATGTCTGCCAGTGACACTGAACAGCTCAGGGAGATATCCTACTTTTAGATCTGGTGCATTACGTACTTCAGACATTTGAAATGGTATCTTATAATTCCTCATATATTCACTCAAGTTTAAAAGGGGTGTTTCCCGATGGTCAACAAGATAAGTGAACATACTGAACATCACACTGCTAATAATCACCAGCTGTAACTGTGCTCTCCTGCAGGGGCGCTCTGGAGGCCTACGTGCAGGCGGTAAGGGCCCGGCAGGGGAAGGAGTTTGCTCCCATCTATCCCATCATGCTCCAGCTGCTCCAGAGAGGCAGCAGTGTCTGAGTCGGTGTTCCTGAGCTACCTCTGCAGCATGTTTGTTGATTAGGTTTAGTGCTGTACATAATGCTTCCTTTGCTCTTTAGAACTGTAGCAGCTGAAAAGGTGATCTTTCTTACTTGGAATATGATCACTGAATGAAGGGACTTTGTCGTGGCGGGACACATGAATATTTACTACAGGCACTCCATATTGAACAAAACATTTAGGGGGGACACTTTACCTGGATAACCTGAGTGTCTTAACTACAATCATGACACTTATTATAAAATCTGCTAACAAACTAGTTGAAATACAAATGTTGACTGTTATTTCCCAGGTTGTGTATGGAAAGCTGAATCATATGATCCTCACACTGTTATGTCTTTAATATACAGAGACCCATGTGATCAGAGGTTGTGTGCTGTTCTTGAATGACTTGAGAATAAATGGGGAGATGTTTGAAGGGTTTTTATTTGTACAGTACTTCATTAGAAGCAGGGATGATCTCACACACACACACACAGTATGACAGCACACACAGGGGGCTCAGACAGGCCACTTCCACTGGTTGGTGGGGGGGTCCTCTATCAGCGGCTCCCAGGGTTTCCACTCAGACATCTTCCTTGCCAGAGACAGCTCACACTCGGCCTGCACACAGGACCAAAGCCACTTCAGATTTAATGCTTTCAGGAAATACATTTACACAAATTCCATTTTTGTGGGAGATGAAAAGACTCTGGGAAGTTTGAGCTTATCAGGCAAGAGGCTACCTTTAGTATCCAACTGTGTTGAACCACCACAGAACCATCAGGCAACAGAAATACATTTCATCCCATGAAGTTATCAGAGATCAGTGAACAGGGGATTTGTATCGGGCCAGACCAAGTCCCTCATGGGGAGAGCCGTTTGGTGTCCCCCTGCTGCAGAACTAAGTGAATCATGTGTGAAGGACGTTATCAGGGACCTACCTGGAAAATAACCTCTTCAATCTGCCCACAGTTGATCTTATTCTCCAGCTTATCAACATCAGGCTCCTGAGAACAGAGACACAGATTTCAGTTTCCTCATTTGAACAAGTCATGAAAGACACACCAACACACTCCTGACGCTACAGTGCTCAAGACATTTCAAAATCACTAGAATCATTTTGCCAATAAGAAAATAACACCAGCATGTTTATTGGCTCTCAGTAAATGATAGATGGAGAATGTATTTCTTCTCTCTGCTCTGTTCATATTTTTCATAACAAGGATTTGTTTCCATGACACAAAACGGAATTCATAATACGAAAATAGAAAATACTTTGGGAACCGGACAAATGATATTCTAAACATGGATATCGACTGAGAAATGTGCACCATACCTCCCTGGTATATTTATGTATATTAATATTCTCTTGTTAGACTTCAGTTCAGCAGCCAAAGGATCTCCTCACTCACTGATTGGACGTGGTTGAACCTCTCGCCCACCAGCTGCTCGGTGTACTTCCTGTAGGCGGCGTCCTGCGGCATGGTCTGCAGGGACGCCAGGATCTTGGAGTAGAGACTCCTCAGATGCTGAGACAGAGCGGGGGGGTCAGTGGAGGTAATACACAGGGACTAAAAGTGATGGCTGCAGAACGTCATGTGATCACAGATAGATGTGAGGACACGGTGCTCACCTCATGAGGATTGTGGGACACAGCCAGGCCCACCAGGCCGGTCGTCTGGAAGAGAGGAGGAGACCAACGGTTCCATCTTTTTAATGTGAATAATGTTTTTTATTTGTAATGGTCTTTCAATCGCATTATCGCGCCCTAACAGACAGTCAGCTTAACTACTACAAAAGCTGTGAATCAATCATTGATATATCATTTACAATACTCACCAGAATATCAGCAGTATAGTGATTTCACTAATCAATGTTTCAACAGAACAATGTTTTCAAAGTGAAATGAAAAGGGGAAAAAGAGTTAGGCCTATTGTTGATGATTGGCTGCATCCAGATGTATCTAGGCCTTACAGTAGATGCATCCAGACGGGACAGGCCTTCAGCAACAACATATTATACTTATATCATCTAATCATGAGGTCTACCTGCAGTTCCTGCTAGGACTAATCCAGCATTAAGTTCATCGACATGTTTCACATGCTGTGAGGAACCAGCAGGACCTCATCATATTTACAAACTACAATGCAACTTTATTTCATTCTGTTTACAACATTCTTTACAACTTAAACCATTGAAACGGATAGTCCATTTATAATAATTGTATGCTTATCTTAACCCTTAGATGCACGAGTGACTGGACCCGACACTCTTCCATAAGTGGGTCAAAAAGGACCCGTATTAGAATAATATGTGCTTTTATGCAATTTTTGTCATTTTGGTTAAGAAAAATCACTTGTATAATATTTAGTATTATATTTTGGTTCACACTAGAAATATTTTATATTTAATTTTTCACTATTTATAATTTTAGACATTTCTTTTACGTTTTGAAAAAAAAACGTAATTCCATAGAAAATGCATGTGGGTCATTTTTGACCCACTTATGGAAGCTTGGGGTAGTAATACAAAAACTACAATTTCTTAAAAAGTATAACATGTACATTTAAAATGTGAATGGCATGATATCCAAAACATGTTTTTTTGAGGAATAGCTGGAATATGAAATGATAAAAAAAATGTAATTACAAAGATACTCTAATGGCGCGTTTCCACTACAGCGCGGAGCCCGGTTTAAGAGGGCTGTGACGTCAGCGGCCCGACTTTGGTTGCGTTTCCACTTGGCCTAGTACCGGCCGGCGGGTCCTAATTCACAGTTTTTCTGGCCTCATAAAATCGTGGTTCTAGGGCCAGGAACAACCAGGCTGAGTTGTGACGTCAACACTCTCGACTGCTGATTGGTCAGAAAGAATCGTCACAATCGGCGCACGAGATAATCCCTAGCGTCGCATATATATATAGCGAAGCTTGCAGCATTTTTATAAACAGCATTTTTGTCAACAGAGGAGCTAAAATGGCAAAGAAAAGCACGCCGTGGTTGGTCGAGGAAGTGACGACGTTCCTACATTACATTGCAGATGATAAGATCCAGCGGAGCTCGACGGGACAACTCGCAATATTAAAGTATTTCAGGAGGTCTCTACACAGATGTCCACAAGCGGCTACTCGAGGACTGTCGTGCAGTGTAGGGAAAAACTCAAAAAGATGAAGAGTGAATATCGCTTGGTCAAAGATAATAACAACACGAGTGGTGCCAGTAGGAAAAACTGGAAGTGGTTTGAGCTAATGGACACCATTTACGGCCATAGACCGGCTAGCGTTGGGAGGGATGGAGGCCTGGACTCTGCAACGGCGTTACTGGAGTCTCTGCATGGTACGTTTTTTCTAACGCTCTGTTATTTGCTTGAAAGCGTTGTGTCCCTATCTGTTCTAAAGCTCACTTCTAACAAATAAATCGTCACGGCATATTTAAGCAGCGTGACTCCGCCCACCAAAAAGCCGATCGCTCCGCCTACACTGCGTTACTATAGTTACTGCCCCAGTTCCTAAACTGTAATGGAAACGCGCCATCAAGTGAGCTGGTCCTAACGAGGCCGAGCGAGGCCGAGCGAGGCCGGGCTCCGCGCTGTAGTGGAAACGCGCCATAAGAAAACCACCTCACCGGGTCAAAAAAGACCCACTTATGCATCTAAGAGTTAGCGCCGTCTCTCCCGGGCAGGGTCTCTGTCCGGTCATTCTGAACCCTCTGTGTGTAATAT
The DNA here is from genome assembly GCA_031216635.1 of Dissostichus eleginoides. Lineage (NCBI taxonomy): Eukaryota > Metazoa > Chordata > Actinopteri > Perciformes > Nototheniidae > Dissostichus > Dissostichus eleginoides. The sequence continues at coordinate 23,522,545 of CM062283.1, read as the reverse complement.
TTACCCCTGTTTATGTATAATATAAACCCGTGTTTATGTGTCATATTAACCACTGTTTAACCGTGAGTTTTCTCATCCGGCAGCTAACTGCCAACACAATGCTAACTCAGCTAGCATCACACCACGGCCTCCTGTTTAAACTGCACTATTTGCCGATGATAGTAAACCGTAAACTGTAACAATATGGTGAGTAGAAATATTAACTCAGTTTGAACTGCATTCTTTTTGCCGTTAAACAAAACATGACCTCTAGTCCTACCTTTTTCAGCACCCCAGCCATTTTCCTCTGCGGACACAACTACTTCCGGCTACTAAATATGACGTTAGCGATGGCGCCTTTCAAGACACCCAAGCTCGCCCCTTTAGTGTTATAAAAAAATATGATTCTATACAAACACAACGTTTAGACACAGCATAATTAAAAGGGTATGCAAATAATGTTCAAATGACAGAATACGGCAACTTCCTGTTTGTATGGACAGTATGATGTTAACCATCAGCACAGCGTTTATTCTTTATTGACCTTGTGTGGAAACAATTGATTTTGTCCAGAGATTCAATTAAGATTTAAATATGTGCTCCTTTTGTAATTTAGACATTGAAATATTACATGTTTTATTTTCTTGCAGCGTAATTCAAACATTTTGGGATGCTTTCCAGTTTCGGATAACTTATGAGTAAAACATGTCGGTCTTAACATAGGATAATATCAAATTCGGCCTTCAATTTGAATAAATTAAAATAAAACTCGGAATTAATAATTTGATTATTTTTGCAAAATATCTTATTCACAAATGTTGCTTTTTCAAATGTACCCAGTTTTCATTGTCTTTCTAAATGAAATTATATTAAATCAATTACAAAAGATGTATTCAATTATGCAAAAGTAAAAAAGCACTTTAATTCCTGAATGACCACTTGTGGGTTTTTCTTCCTTTCTGTTCAAAAAGCCCTCAGTTTTGTGAATTGATGTTTATGTACCTTTTTATTGTGTGTTTGATATCATTTTTAAATAATAAAAAATACAATAAAAAAAAAAGTCTTTAAAATGAACAGTGCCGGGGCGTGGCGCCCCCTGCTGCCTGTCAGCATGATGCCATTCATAGAACCATTCTCTCAAGTTATTATACTGAAGATCAATTTAATGATCATTTCTTATTGGATCATTCATTTTCTTTGATAAGTCTTTACACAAACTTTACAAAGATGAATGAATATCTTCAAACACTTCAAAGTGATAGCCTTACCCGAGACACGGTTTAATGTGGACAGTGACCAGGATTGGATGGAATGTTTAACTGTGGAAATTCAAATGGGAAAGAGTAGAAATATTGTTGTCATGTGTATTTGTAGAACAAATACTGCTGAAAGGAAATAATAAATAATAATAAAATGACCAATATTATAATTCTTTTTTGGCTCGTCTCATAACAAAATGTTAATTGATAGAGATAATATTAGGCACACTTGGAAAATCCTTAAGGATATTACCGAGTCATTTTATGAATGGTAATAATCAAGTTTTCCAGGCTGACTGGTACGGAGAAAGCAACGTGTTGAACTCCTTATTCCTTGGAGAAGTGAGTGAAATTAAATCGTTTGTTGTAAAATCAAAAAATAAGACGTGGGATGACCGTGATGAGACATACATACCTACATTATTATTGTAAAAGAAAACAATGGACTGTGTAAGCAGACCGTGACATTACAAGGGGCGCTGTGGCGCAGTGGGGCAGGGCGCTGATCCTCGGATCTCCTGGTTCAATCCCTTCTGCAGTCAGCATGTCCCCGTGTCCCTGTGCAAGACTGTGTCCCTGTGCAAGCCCAAATTGTGCCTGTGGTGATTGTCCTCAGTATTAGTTATTTATTTGTTTACAGTTGCTAACATTAAAATATCACAAAGCATCATTATTTAAACTCACACTCAAAGAGCAACAGCTGAGCTCAAACCTCTGCAGTTCAACGGTGGAAGTCTTTACCTAATGATTTAAAGGGCTGAATCTTTAGGATGAATGTAGACAGTATGAAGAAGTCAGGAAACCTGTTTCTCTGATGGTAGATTGTTGTGTTGACTTTTGGTTTCATGTTACTAGAAGTATTTGTAAGCAACTGGGATTGACAGGCCATCTATTCCTGAGTACAATAAGACTTTCTGCTCCCTGCTCCTGTCCATCAGAACAGCTTCAAGTTTTACATGTTTTATCATATTTGCCATGAGTGGAATACAACTATAATAATCCACAGTCAAATTGTATTGGCAGACTTCAGTGTAAGTCACAATGCTCAGTTTAAAGGCAGCATTTTATTTTCCAAGTTCTGTCCTTAAACCCAAACACGTTTTCCAGGTGACCCTAATCCTTTCTTATTATATATATTTCTTGGAAGATCCTCATGATGTACTGGGTCGTCAGAATGTTGCCATGGTGATGAACAGTAAAGACTTCAGAGTGAGTTCAGGTTGGAAAAGTTTAATGACATCAAACCAGAGCAATGCCAACTATATGCACATGACCAATATCATCAGTTTTAAACATCTATTTAAAAATGTTCGGCAGAAAAAAAAACATCTATCTACAGTAAAAAAATTCAAAGTATAAAAATATATTACAAATCTCAAGTATTTACAAGGACAGCTTCTCTCTACACGTGTGTCTACAGTTAGTTTTCAGTCTAGTCGTGTTACCTAAACATCTCCCTGTACATGCCTCTGTAAACTCAGCTCTAAGGCAGAAACACTGCCGGCCCCTGACAGCCATGGCAAATAAGTCACTAAACTCCCAGCATCCTCTGGGAGAGGGAGGAAGGGAGAAGAGGAACATGGAGATGCAGATGAAGAGGAAACACCTCCTCCTCCTCCTCCTCCCCTCCTCCTCCTCCTCCTCCTCCTCGAGGTGGGACAAGCAGGAAGTGACAGTGGAGTTCACCTGGAAGGGGTTAGAAGAACATCCTGTAGGGGAAAAGAGAGAGGGTCAAATATTGGTTTCTAGCAACGTCCAAAAGTACCTTTGCATGGTCACCAACACACACCTGTAGATGTTGGGGTCCAGCAGCACCGCCGTGTCTGTGGGGAGCTTGGACAGGTGGACCACCTTGGTCTTCTGCTGCAGTCTGTCTCCCTCGTTCACCCACACATCTGGCAGCCTGGGGGGGGGGGCACAGTTACAGTTCAGCTCTGTATGCAGAGCAGCTGCAGCTCTGTATGCATGGCTCATGGCATCAGAGTGTGTATAGTATTTATATATACACTCATTAGAGTAGCTGCCCCTGCTCCTAATACAGTGGTTCAACCTGTTATTTTTTTGTGAGTGGCCTTAATTAAAGGTCCCATGACATGCTTTTCTGGTTATTCCCCGTCCCCTTGTGTGTTATGTAGCTTGTTCTGCATGTAAACGGTCTGCAGAGTTACAAACCCTCAAAGTACACCCTGTAGCGAGTAAAACTCTAACACAGAAAAGACCTGTCTATGCTGCCCCAGAACGCCTCGTTGGACATTTCTCTTTTTCTTCCTAGGTACAGTGACGTATTTGGGTATAGTGCCGTTACGTCCGCGGAGCCGTTACGTAACACACACAATCTCACACACTCAATCTTTTCTCAGCTGTAGCTCCCCGGATTTCTCAGCCTGAGACGGCAGGAGGCGGCAAGACTGGGAGTTTGTGTGTGAGCACACACAAACTCCCAGCCAGGCTGCGGGTGTGTGTGTGTGTGTGTGTGTGTGTGTGTGTGTGTGTGTGTGTGTGTGTGTGTGTGCTCGGGCTGGTTTCGGGCTGGGTTTCGCTGTCTCGCAGACGGCCCCTGGGCTCATAGGGAGGGGCAGGAGCTCCAACAAGCCGTGTAGGACAGAGAGTGAATACACATACTATACAGAGATGCTGTATGAGAAACCAATGTGAGTTTGGAAAATTGAACAACATAAATCTATTCTAGTAGACCTCAACAATGGAATTATGATCAGTAGAAATGACCATGAAATGGGCCCTTTAAAGCCTGTGAATACCTCAGTTGTCCATGTCTGAAGCTTCTATGTGTCTTAAAGACGGCAGTTGATAATAGGTGACTAGATGACACTGCTAAACGTTATTCTGCAAACATTAGCCGTCTTTAGCTTCATGCACAGCCATGAGACTTTGATGTTGTTCCTTTGTAGCCAAATGTTAGCTTTCTATTGCATTTACGCTTCACAAATCAAAGTGGTGTTAATATGTGGAGATCAGAGGGGGGGGGGAGAAGAGCAGGACTCACATGTCTTCAGGCGTCCAGTGCAACAAGACCTTCACTTTCCCAGAGTCCTCTTTCCTCCTGGCTATTACCTAAACACACAGACACAGGCATGAACATCTAAACAAAACAACAAATTCATTCCTGCAGAGTGTGTGTGTGTGTGTGTGAGAGAGAGACAGGTACAAGTGTGTATATGTATTATATATTCAATTGCAGCACTTTCTTTACTCTCCCATCATGCTGAACCTTGATTAGATCATGAATTGCCACCTATGTTCATGATATCGTGTGTGTGTGTGTGTGTGTCTGTGTGTGTGTGTGTGTAGCCCCGAGAAGGCTCTGAAGGACTCTCTGCAGCCGTACGAGGCCGCCTACCTCTCCAAGTCCCTCTCTCGCCTGTTTGATCCCATCAACCTTGTGTGTGTGTGTGTGTGTGTGTGTGTGTGTCTGCCCACCGTGCTGTGGAACACCACACTGTGTCCGTTGCCCAGGCTCTCGATGTGTGTGGCCAGGTTGAGGCAGATGGCTCGATGGCGGATGGCGTCCATGGTCTGAGCGTCAAAAAAGTCATGAGGTCGGGCTGGAAATAAAAACACGTTTCAAATAGTACTCGCAGGGACCTGATGAGTACTTTGTATTTGAAGTTGGTTGTGTGTGTGTGTGTACATACGCAGGGAGCGTTTGTGTTTGTTCTTCAGTTTCCTCCTCTTGTTGAGGCCAGCCTTGGATGGGGACTCCTCCTTCAGTTTGCCCTGGTTGGACACTTTGGATGAGCTCTGGGAGCTGAAGTGAGTGGGGACGTGACGGGCCAGCCCCCCCTGAGAGGCAAACGTGGCATTGCAGCCCCCTACCACACACTGCGGGAACACTTCAAGAGTCAGGGATGTGCTGTGGTCCAAAGGCTGAGCAGCATGTATCCTGCCTCTGGGTGGATGGAGTGGAGTGTGTGGTGTGTTTCTCACCTTGAAGGGCTTGTCTCCGCTGTGGGTCAGCATGTGTCTCTGCAGCCAGCTCTGACTGGTGGATGGTGTGTTGTACACCTTGCAGCCCTTCCACATACACACAAATACCTGTGGCACACGCACATAAAGCACACACTGATAACCAGTCAACACAACATTACAGTATTCCCCTGAACATAGCACCAAGCCCTGTTGGGTGTTCTTTCTTTACAGTTTGCTATTCTCTCCTGGGTGTAAATGTGTCCTATGGTTTTCCAGATGTGGTGGAAAAACAAAGCAGGCAGTTCAGAAGGCTCTGAGTAACCCGTGAAATTCCTGAGATTTCCTACCAACCGTTTGAAGAACTGTAAGGCCCTGACACACCGAGTCGTCGTTGGGCTGAATGTCAGGCCAGAGGGTGTTGTACGGGTTACATCAACTACATTTTGGTTCAATACATTCAGAGTTAACTAAGAGGATGCAAAGAGATTTAGCAGTTCCCTGATTGTAGGTTGGTTATTATGGAGGGAGATCGGCCCCTGTACTCCTGACAGTTTCAGAAATTAACTGGTTTATTATTCACCTGCCTTAATAAGCTCAATATCACACACACACACACACACACACACACTGACCCCTCCTCTCTGCCCGTCCACATGTGTGGCTCTGATGTGTTCTGCCAGGTCGGGGCTGCTGGGGAACAGCAGCTGGCAGTGGTCCCAGCAGCAGGTGTAGCTCAGAGACTTGCCCCCCCCCACTGCTGTGGATCCGCTGCCCGCCCCCCCACAGTGACCGTTGAGTGTGGCAGGGGTGGAGCGCCCGCTGGACGCAGTGCTGTCCATGTCCATCAGGGTGCTGCTGATGCTGGACGACAGGGAGGAGACGTTAGGACACTTACAGTTCACAGCGATAAACGTTACATTTACAGGAACACAGGAACTGGCATGGGTACCCTCGTGTTGCTTCATTAATGGCTGAAATGACATGTAATACTTGCCAGTAACATTTCTGTACATTTTCTTAGCGCTAAAACATAACAGGACTTGCCTCATTACTTTTCATTCAAAACAGTTTGAGACTAAACTCTTTCATTTAAAAGAGACCCAACAACACACCCTCTGCTTGTGGGTATATTTTGTCAAGCTGTATTTACAGTTGTGTTTGAGGGGAAGGTGTCTGGATACCCTGCCACAGCAGCAGAATGACCAAATGTTCAGGAGCTCTGCCTGCTCCAAAACAGAAATTCACCACGGGACTGTGAAGTCTAGACACTAGGGATTTTAAGATTCACTGATTCGCATCGGTGCACCGGCAGAAACGTTCAAAATGCGAGTGCACCGGATGAAGGAGTGCACGCCGGCTACAGTTTGGGTTGAACTCGCGATGCATCGATGGTAGCGTCTTTGCATCGGTAAAAAAACGATGCAAAGACCAGTTGCATTGCAGTTGCTTGGGCATTGCTCTATGGTAGTTGTTATTTGCACATTGTTAATCCTGGGCAATGCATCCTTAAACTGTTTAACTGTGAGGTGTTATAACATTGAACTGCACTCTGGAGACAGAGAACACTACTACAAAGGACTTGTGAAAAGGCCTGTTTGTGAAAGGCCCAAGTGTTCATAATAGGATGTGCAGTACTAGTAGAGAGAACCAAATATGTAAAGCACTTTTTTGTTAATTTATGATTTGCCGCATATAAGGAATAAAACTAAATCCTCTGTCGTACCATATTGAAGTATCATTATTTTGCATTGTGTTGAATCAAATCGTATCGAACTGTATCGCAACAGGGGTGAATCGTATCCTATCGCCCGGTGCTTCAAATGTATCGTATCGTTGGCAACGTATCGAGATGCGCATCGCATCGGCCTCAGTGATGGAGATGCACATCCCTACTAGACACACAGCCGGTGGAGACAAGAACAACTGAGATGGAAAAGCATGGACTGCTTGTGTGTGAAGTTTCTAATGCAGAGTCTTCTGAGGGTGCAGAGAGAATGAAGCAGTAAAACAGACCCCTCCCACAAAGCCACCTGCAATGGCTCCACAGTCCAGTGAGTAAACACAGCCTTCTGTTCAGTGTCGGACAGGGTTAGTACATTTTATACATATTTCATTACCCACCACCAGTGTAAAACATAACAGAAGAACGTAAACACAGGTAGTCTGGGGAATACAATGGATGAATGATGGGCTGACGACGTAACACACACAGCCACGGCTCTGAAACACTTCACCCAGAACAAGCAGAGGTCCGTCTGGTCCACATGTATCCCCCCGTGCTCAGAGCAGAGTACAATACACTGTCCTCACTGTTCCAGCAGGTTCTCAACGTCAAGTCAACCCTCTGGCTGCTAGAAGGCCAAGTCTAAAAACGGGTAACTTACTTTCATCTGAAACTTGTGGCAAATAATAAATAAAATACACATCCTCTAAAAGTCTACTGTGGCTGAGATATGTGCGGACTGCCAGCACCAAAACAGCTGACAGAGCTGCAGTTGGTGTGTGGGGGGCTCTGCGTGGGGGCTGTGCTTCAATTCCTACAAGAAACACACACACCTCTGTGGGAGTAGAGGAACAGTAAGTGTTCCAGCTGCCAGTGTTGAGAAGCCTCTCAGTGGCTGAACCAGAGTTTCCGTTAGAATTTTTCTTTGTCGGTCAACATGTCCGTTAGAGTTGAACTCTTCCGGTCAAAGGTCTTCTTTGTTATTTATTGAGCTTTAAAAAAAAATGATAACGACTCGATATTAAACAAACTAATTAGAGTAGATTCACTACATTATTCAAAAGTGTACAGTAACTGGATAATAACACGGGAATAATAAACGGAGCCTCTCTCTCTCTCCTGACAGCCTGTCAGTATCTCATGCAGCTCACTGATCCAGTAATGAGTGACCCGACAGTTAAGAATAAACATATTTATAACTAGTGTATCTTGTTCCAGAGGCAGATCAAATAGCTAAGTGTGTTAGTTCCAACTTGAAGTGTATGTTTTGCTCCGCTCACCAGTCCGTCAAAGCGGACAGAGCTGCAGGTCAGATCATAGAGCTGCATCATGTAGAGCTGCAGGTCAGATCATAGAGCTGCATCATGTAGAGCTGCAGGTGATCATAGAGCTGCATCATGTAGAGCTGCAGGTGATCATAGAGCTGCATCATGTAGAGCTGCAGGTGATCATAGAGCTGCATCATGTAGAGCTGCATGTGATCATGCAGAGCTGCGTGTCTCCGTCAGCAGCAGCTGATCTGATCTCTGATCTCTCTCTTTCCCGCCCGATTAGACTTCTCTCCAATTATGTCTCTATCGATCAGATCTAGCTAGTTCTGGCTAATGATATGACTGCCTGTGTATCACCTAAACAATAAGCATTGCTTGGCAACGGGGTGTGTGGCAAAGTATAGCGCAGCATTATGCATTTGTTTACATGAGGGGTCAAAATGTCCCCTTCAGGAGGATAAATCTCTTTCTCCACATTAAATGTTAGACATTAGAATGTACTCTTCTTGTCTGTCACGTAAGTGGCGCAGCTGATGCGGTATCGCGCTAAGGGGAAATTATTTTTACCGGACAGATTTAGATTTGCCGGTCTTCGGCATATTTTACCGGTCATAGTCCGGTAATTACCGGCTAACGGAAACTCTGGGCTGAACACTGCTGCTGTAAATACTGCCATGCTGTGGGGAATGGTCAGCTGGTGTGTTCAAGTACTGCAGGGTTATTCTGGATGTGCAGGTTCATAGCCCTTCACATGTATGCAGCTGACGGGTAGGACTCTTTCCTACTTGGTGGAATGATTAAAAAGTGTTGAGATATATATTCTCCTTGGCGCTGAGAGGGGAAAAAGTACGAGTTGTAGATTGAAATATACTGGATGAACCCACACTGCAGATGGATGTCTGGATCCGTACTGCGAGTCAATGTAACCCACGGGTTAATAAAAGAGTGGGGCTATTTAATAGGCTGACGTGTCCGACAGACATCTTTGATCACTTTCTTACCATGTTATCATCTACAGTGTAAAACGACTATTGAATCGTCCTAGTTTAAGCTCCATTAAACGTATTAACTCGTACTCATTTCAGTGTGTCAGAGAAACAAGTCAAAATATATCAAAGCAGTAACAGATTTTTTGATCGATGTTCTTTCCTTGGTTGCAGGGCAACTGCCTCTGGATGTATCACTTCTAATGGAGCTTAGTTTTCAGGCACAAAGACTCAACCGCTGATGTCAAACGTGTCTTAAAGGAAGATCCTGAGCTCATGCAATAGATCAACTGTTTCTAAAAGCTGGAACGGACAAACATGACTGGCACATTCCCTCCAGACATCCAGCATTTTATAATGTCTGCAACTTTCAGACTAATATTTTGTCATTGTTTGCTGAAGGACAAATTGAGGGCGATTGCAAAATATTGGAGATGGCGCATACAGTATGTATGTTAGTTAAATGTCCTGTAGTTATGGTATTGGGACTATGAGCAGCAGCTATAGCAAGACTGTTATCAGTTGGATGAAATAAGTTGTTCCACTCTGTTCAGTAGCTACAGTGAGAGAATGTTCTGATCTGAATACACTACAATGTTCAACATGATAAACTGTTCCACTAGTAGGGATGCACCAATCCAAGTCTTCTGATAAATAGTACCAATCGGAGACAAGTACTCGTAAAACCAATGTTTAACATACCCTCACTATGTCTGCCTGTTCACTGTGTACAGATGTTCTTACACCAAACATGCATTAAAGTCTGCTGCAAGTTGGATTTGTTTCGTTTGAAAAGTGGTATGAAAATGCCTTATATTGCAGGTTTCGAAGATTTAAAACCTGTTGTCCAAGACATGACATGTTCTGAGGAGAGACTGCATGTCTCTGCATCCTCTTTTCTCTTACATACAGTGCCAAACCAACCATCTAGTCTTTTTTAATCAAAATCTTGTGGCTCTGCGGATCACCAATAGCAGCCCAGTTGAATTGGTTTGTTAAAATGACCCATAAACATCCACGCTCTTCCCTGAAATGTGCTGCTGTGGCTGTGCGGGCTGCGGGCCCTAAACAACGTATTATTTTGATTCAAATTGGTATTGCAATATGACGTGATATAAGAGGGTATAATCCTTTTGAACATCATTCACATTATCATTGAAAATAGATTAAAATGATCGTGGTGTGATTTATTTCTAGGGGACCTGTACATGACACGATTTGAGTAAAGTAGACTTCTCTGCAGCTCCACTATACTTCATTCAGATATTTCCACATATTTTTGCCTTTACCAGTAGAGTCCATTTTGCGACTTTGATCAAACTTTCCTTAATAGTGCAGCCCGGACCCCTATACACACACTCTGAGTGGTTGTGAGTTTCCCAGGTTGGATCCTGTGGGAATCACAAAAACAGCTTGAGGTCCAGATTCACTGTGACCACGAGGCTGAGGGGTTCCGCTACCTCTGAACGCCAGTGTCTAATACATCCTCTTCTATGTATATTTGGGGGGGGGGGCGGGGTATGGACGGCTGTTAGTACTGCGGTGAATGGGATAACTGTGAGCTGATGAACATGCTGTGCAAACAGTACCATTACTGTTGATATGGATCAAATCGAAACCCTCTGAGAACTTTCCCACAACAGTGCTCGTTGCCTATTAAAAAAAAATATATACAAATGCTAAGTTAAAACAACTTTCCCAAAGAACCCCTCATCTAACGGGCACGGGTGTCCTGGACCGAGAGGCCGGAGCTGGAACTCTTTACACTGTAAACTAATGGACCGCAGCGATCACCCGGTGGACTCCGCATCGTGTTGTGGTCCCACACCACCCATGCTGTTCTGAAAAGAACGTAAGGCCTTCATAAAGCAGACTACTTCACAGACCTGTCCTCTGAATCCATCCGGCTGAGAGGCTCTCCGATCGACGAGGTCCCCTCCATGCTGGCCGCTCTCTTGGTGCCGTGCTCGGCTTTCTCCGTGCTCTTTGTGCGGTGGGCCGGCGAGGAGGAGGACACGCTCTCCCCCTCTCTTTGTTCTTGTCTCAGCACCCGGGAGCCCTCTTGTGCGGAATCAGTGCTACTCGCCAAACTCCCTTGTGCGGGACTTTTCGCCGGTTCAGAGAGTTTACCGTCGGGTTCCCCTCCGTCGTTGTCGGGGTTTTTGTTCGGTAATGCTGTTTCTTTGTCAGCGTCTGACACAGAAGACAGGCTGTCCCCGTCCTCCGCCGCCACACCACGACCGCTCGCGTCCATTCCTGCTCTGTTCTCGTTGTTGTCGCCCGGTTCCTGTTTGGGGTCCGGAACGGCCTGTCCCTCATTGCCGGTTTCTGCTGTTTCCCCGGTTCCGTTTTGATTCGACGTCGGCTGAGAATCTTGTTCGGCACCCTCGCTCGTTATTTGAGCCATTTCGTAGAGCACCAAAGCTATTATTGTGATGTTCCAATGGAAAAGTTGCCCTCAGGCTGCCCTTCTTCCTCCACTCACACTCTCCGCTTCAAGCGTAACACAGCAGGGGGTTTGATGACGTCGCGGCTCCGCATGGCCAAAGCTTGTGTATTTAGAAGATCTCTCACTCAATACCTAAACATACGTCCAACAATAACTTTGTTCATAACGCTGCATAGAGTGCATCTCTAAACGGCATTATTCTACTTGTTACATATGGTTTAAATACTGAACTGTAACGTTGCGGTGTAGTTTACCTTTTCATATGTGTAAACAAAATACACATTTTCATATTAATAACCATGAATTTAGCTACAAAACAATACACAAAAGTGTTTTTTGCCAGGCTTGTTCGGGGCAATGTAAAATGAATTAGGCTTTTCTAAAGTAGTAGCTAATCTGAAACGGTTTATTTTCCTTTCATATTCAGTATCGAGCTAAGTGGAATGTCTAATCTGATCAATAGTAAAAACATGTAGGGTACAATTATTTATTTGAAGAATAAAAAAAGGTAATAGACGTGTTGGGGAGCAGACTGAATGTGTGTCACCTTCGTATCAATAGACGATCTTCGGCATTGTGGCCTCTCAGCTCCACGTGTTCCGACAAACAGAAAATGACCCAACTCAAAAAGTGCTGAAAAGGCACGTTCTTATCTCAGCAAGGTGCATATTCCTGCAGGCACCACCACTCTCCTTAGCCTGCTTTAGCTTTCTTGACTTTACCACAGCCGTTCTTGTCTTGAACTCATGCTCTCGTTAATCTGAACCATGCTGATTTTAGTGGCCAACTTGTTGCATTGAAATTGAGGCCTGCTTCTGTACTGCCTGTGCAAAATGGAGAAAAAGTGCTCACTTGAAATATCAAATTTTAGGTATATAATGCTACATTTTAGTCCATATATCTTAACCTTAACCTGGATATTGATTGAGTCGTGACAGAAGTCTTAAGTAGAATTTATTTATAAATCTTTTTTTGACAAAACAATCTCAAGATCGTCTCCTTTTTACTACCACATCATTTGTTTTTCACAAGAAACACTTGATTTTCTTTAATGCAAGTACTGTGTCTTAACATTTAACATGATGCCAACTATGTTGGAGTGTGGATGAGCGGAAGACACTTTTTTTTTTTTTCACGGAGGCACACAAGCGTCCTGGCCCATTTCCCTCTCCTATGGTATTTAGTTGCTCGATGCAGGTGATGTTTATGAGCTCATCAAAAAGCGTGAAGAAAGGGCAACACTGTCGAGGGCCATGCGCTAGAGGAAAAGGTGCTTAAATAGCAGTGATAGTCTGGTTCCTGGCAGTGGGGTTGAGATACAGTATTTCATCCTAAGTATATTTGGCCAAAGTACATCTTACACAGAACAGTGAACAGAAAGTGCCCCTCCAGCTGATCAAAAGCTTTTTCCGCAATACTAGGTCTTTCACGGATTTGGCGCAGTACACAATGTTTAGGAATCTTCTAATATTATCTATTAAGAAACTATTCTATTCGGTCTGGTCCTTTTTGAAGAGTGAAGAAATTATTCTCTCTGGCCAAGCGGTTATTTTATTACATATTTTGTATTCTGATGACAAAAGTGAAATTGGCCAATATGAAGTGTATAGGGTCCTGTGGCATGGCCCCATTGTCCTTTGAATACATTTTTTTTTTTAAATGAATAATTATTTTAGATAATAATTTGAGTTCACTTGGTGGAGAAGTTTTGATAGAATTCAATTGTGAATGTGTAAGACCTGAATCTACTTTGCCAATATTGCATTTGAGATGTCTGTGTTGAAGAGCCCATCTTAGCTGGGCCTTTTCAATAAGGTTGATGACAGGAGCATTTGGGTTTGTCAAGAAGTTTTTGCATGTCCAATGCATTAAAGGTTGCCTTGTACAGTTTAAGTCAAATGGGAGTTGATTGTAGGCTCACCATTTTATATTTTTACGGTGTTTATTCTGTTGGTGAGAGGACTTAAGTTTTAGTTGATGTGCCACCTGCGTTGACTTGGTCACTTACAACATTCTCTGCATTATCGAGCTTATTGTAGTTATTTATTTTTCTGACATGTATATAGTTTACTTCATCTGCATTACTTGCACATTGGTCTAGCAACATATCTGCACTATTCTATTCTACTCTGTTTCATTTTGCACTCTTTTTGAATTGTTATCTTTGTAATTGTCTTATTGTCTTATGTATATGTACTATGTTGCATTGCTGGACGAGCTCGGGACTTCAGATTTGCATTGCCATAACTACACTGTAGCTAAGTGCTTATGACAATAAAGCTTTTGAATCTTGAATCAGAGTGGACCAGCTTTATCCCAATGCTCATAGTTGTGTGATTACAGAAACAGGTGATAATATGATAATATTTCATATTTGGCTAACTTACTTTTAAGAAAAGAGAAACACCACCAGTCGGATGATATCAAAGACAAATCAACAAGACCAGCACAGAATGTGGGAAGCAGAGGACGGCCGGTGGAAACCAGACTGCAAACAGTGTTGAAACACATGCTAAGGATGGAGTATCAATATTCTTGGTTACTCATAATCGGACACACCCCTAGACAGGTCTTACAGCAACATGGATGAAATGAGAGATTTTAGAACTAGATCTGAAAGCAAAGGTCATTTGATAAGCAGACAGCAAAAAAACAACGACAACAATAATATTTAAAGAACATCAACATTTATTTCACATGATATAAAACACATGGGTATGAACTTTTTGCATATTTACCCTAATAATATGAATAATAACCTCTAGTTATAATTTTCGCTCTTATTCTTTTCAGTGTGTACATAAATTATGCTATCTTGTTTATTATATTTTTTTACAGTTTATACATCTCTTTTAAATTCATGTTATGTCCTGGAGCTCCAAAGTCCTACTTATTGCTTCGTACATGTGCTATTCTCCAACTCTTCAACACCTTGAACAGATTTAAACTCAAAATATCTAATCAGTGTCATGTCGTCAGCATCTGTGTATCTTCTAAGTACTGTAAACCAAAAAGAGATTAACTCAAATAGACATGAGAAGCAGACGAGAAATGTAAAACATTCACTTAACGTGTGAACAGACAGCCGGCTCAACATAAATAATCACAACTTCTGCAAAATACTTAGTTCTGTTCAAAAGAGTCAGCAGCATGAAGTGGCACCTTGTTGAAGTAAAAATCTGCTTTATGTTCATATATATACTTTTTATATATTTATATATGTATATCCAATGAAGGACAATCTCTTATGTTGCAGGTGCAAAATAAAAATAGAGTGATAAGGGAGCCTTGGGTTTGAAGAGAACACAGAATGAATGTGAGAGTACCTGGTAAAGTAAAGCTCTGGTGCTGAGCCCATCTGAGGGGACACTTCTCCAGTACACCCCCTCCAGCTACTCACAGCCAATACCCCCCGTCCACATCAGTAGAATGTTCTAAGACTTATTATATAAAGATAACTTTAATACTTAGTTAGGTATCTAAATGTATGTGTATGGATGTGTGTGTGTTTACATTTGGCAGGTGATATCTATGGAGCTTTATTACCCCCAAAACAAGTGCTACATACAGACAAGATTGTGAAATGGTTTAAAGCAATAAAAACATGGCCCATTAAAAACACTTCATCCTCTCTGTGTTGATATCAGCTGAGCTAAGCATGGGAGAATAATTGAGCCCCTTTTTGTTGCTTTTATTCACACTGACTGCAAACGTGGCATGAATAAAACATTTTAACAACATGCTAACTGAGTTTATATTGTTGGTAAATGTTCTTCTCTAAAACAGGATTAGCAGCTTCTGAAACTCCATTTATAAGAGTGTTTTCTTCTTCGCACAACCATGACTTCATGACTACACCATTTCACAATCTGAATGTAGAAATATTTTGAAATGTGACCCCATTGATTCACTGTTTTGCTCAGGAACATATCAGGATGGACAAGTCTAACAGGTTCTAAAGAAGCAGCACATCTTTCTCTGTCTGGAAGTGAAGGGGCCGTCTGTGAGGTCCACCAGGCAGGGGGGGGGGGGTCCTCCTCTCAGGCTCCGCCCCTGTGGGCATGTGACAGTAGTATAAAACAGTCCTGTTGTAAACATGAAGCCTTGGAGCATGCTCTGTGCAGGCAGGCTACATCTGGGCTTTGGGGCGTCAGGGTGGGGGGCGGCTCACGTGTCGCTGCTCACCAAGGTGAACGTCTGCGCTGTAGGGAGGAGGAGAGAGGGGGGGTACACAGTCAGTCAGAGAGTCCAAAGGTATTAGCAGTACGATGCTTTCCTCCGGATGTCTCCACCAATCAGAAGGATGTTTTGCGTGTCACGTGGGTTGGGTTGTGTTCACTGGTTTCCTTTGTGTTACATTGATGACTGGGACTTAAAGCATTTAGTTGTTCTTCAAAGCTTTTTATCTTTCTGTTGAAATGTGCATGTGAAGGTGAAGGTGCCTTTGGGTGGTCTCATCCATCTATCCAGTTTAGTAAGATTGTCTTTTTTTAGAAGTTGTCAAGGCAACCAGAATGAACAGTTGATTTCTCAGTTGAAAAGAGTGTAGTGCTGCGACATACAGTTAACAATAGTTTACGTGTACTGTAGATCAGAATGTGTGATCAGGAGCATCGGGTTCAGGGGTGTCATTGTGTGTGGATCCCATATAATGTACTTGAGGATGGGGGGTGTGCAGTTATTTGGTTGGATTTCCACCCACCTGTTACTGCTATAAATGGCTTTTTGGAACATATGTTTCTTTATTTACCGGTAAGGAATGGGAGTTCTGATGTTGATAATCTTAGGTATTGATATTTGTTTATGTCCAGCCAGAGGCCTACTACGAATCCAGTTCAACAGACCCTGGATATGTTTGAGTTATCAGAGGCCTGTACGACGAAGCCGGTTCAACATAACCTGGATATGTTTGAGTTAGCCGGTTGTCCTAATCCAAAACATACGCGCTCTCGCTAAGCGGTCCTACGACGCGGGTTATCAAGTGGATCGCTCAAGCCAGCCGTGTCCTATCTAGTTGGGGGCGGGGTTAGCAACATTTGACCAATCACAAACATGGAGAAGCGCACTGACAGCGCAGCGTCATACTTCCTGAATGAAAAGTCAACTATAATATTAGACAATATGAAGAAGTTAAACTTTAAACATCCATGACTTAAACACTTTATCCAGGATAAAAGCCACATAGCTGCATCTGCGAGATGAATACAGCTGGTAACAGAAAAAGTGTTTGAATGCGTACATTAACAGGTTTATGATATCACTGCCCCGTCTAAGACACGATCTGACTTTAATTACATTTGACTTGAGTGTTTCGTCAACTTAATGTGTTGCTTAAAATAATACTTCTGCATACAGTATGTGACACTGTGAGTGTTGCACGGCCAGATACGGCTCAGCTGACTCAGATAAGGCAATGTATGATACATTATGATGTGATATGAATGATAATGGGACACATCAACGTCTGCACTCACAGTGCCGCGGGCTGTACGTAATGTTACTTTGATCCGGTTACTTATGTTGTGGCAGATATTTAAGTAAGTTTTCTTAACGCTAATGTTATAATAGTCAGATTGCTCTGAAGATGGGAGGTGATATTCTATTCATGTTCACGTTCACACAGTCAGTTGATTTTTGCCGGCCGTCTTTCCTGCAACGGCAGTTTTTCTGTATTTCCTTTATCCTGTAATGACTTGATGGCTTTAAACTCCGCACACTGAGCTCTGATTGGTCAGCAGGCGGTGCTTTCACTGAGTTGATCTCTTAGCCTGCAACCTAACCTGCTCCGGAGCAGGTTTGCCGTTCAGCATAAGTTACCATGGAGATCTAGCCCGCTAAGAAGAGAACCAGCGTCGTAGGACCGGAAACCCAGAGTTTTCCCTGAAGTTAACTCGCTAAGCCAAGATCCGGCTTCGTAGTACAGGCCTCAGGTGTCTTTGGTTGTTGATAGCTTTTGCAGACTGCATCCTGTTGTGGGCCCTTACCGTTTCGGTCTAAAGGGTTAAACTGATGTAATGTGGGCTGAACTGGCTTTAGCTCAAGCTCTAACGCCATGCAGAAATGAATTGAGATGTCTTTGATTATTAAGCTAGAAACATAATCACTGAATGTCTGTCTTCTCATAATCAATGTTTTCAAAGTTGCAGTGGCATTGTCTCGCCACTGGAGTGCGCTGTCTGTTGAACTTTAGAATTGTTCTAGTAGAGAGAACATGAGATGTTCAATTCAGATTTATTTACACAGCGATATTTTAAGAAGCAATTCCAATCTGCACACAACAGAAACTCAGGAACACACTGCTGTCTGATGTAGAGTAAAGTAGATGTGTAGTCATTGTCAACGCTTAAGTGATTATTTGGAGAAAAGCCTCAACGTGTCTTGAGTTTGTGTATCTTAATTGTATCTAGATACACAAAGGATCAATTACGTTTAGCCATTTTAAAAGTCCAAATATAATTCTATACAATTCTACTGTTTATATTGAAGCAGTGTTACCAGAGTTTGCTGAACACGTTTTTTATTGACACAGACTGTCTAAAACTGTTGGTATCAGCATTATTGAAGACTAAACAAAAGCAGGCCAACTTGTGTTTTTGCTAATCTATAGTAGCAGCCAAACTTATTTTCAAAGAATACATTTATCCCCTGACCCAATTCTATTATCTGTAATACATGTCCATCCATTAGGTATCCAAATCCATAAATGATCTTTAAAAGTGTTATTGCATTGTCTGATATATTATTGTTTGTGAAAAGCAATTAAAAAAATCTTTTTTAACATATTAAGTATTTTAAGATTAGTAATCATCAGCCTAAAATAAGGCCCACATGAGTGATTGGAGATATCCACATGTCCTTAGCTCTAAATATGACGCTCTCAGCGTCGACCCTGCACTGTCTCAGCAGATAGCGTGCTAATGTCAGAGTCCTTCAAGGCCAAAGTGAGGTAACCAAAAGGGCAATGTAGTTTCAATATTTGACCATGTTGTATTAAGATGCAAATATGGTCTCAGGTGTACAGACACAGATGCGTGTGCATGGAGAGTCTTCACTCACAAGCCAACATGTTGTTGTTGTTGTTGTTGTGTTTCTTGTGGTCTGCGGTCCGCCTCTCCTTCAGCTCCTCCTCTCTCTGCTGCTTCTCCTCGGCCTCCTCCTCCCTCGGCTCCGGGCTCGGGGTCTCAGGCTCCGGAGTCTGAAAGCTTCCATAAGCAGGAGCACAAGGATTCAAAGTCCACACCCATTTCAAAATGTTGAATAACTTTTTTCAAATAAGTTCATTGATCTCACCTTGTCTACTTTGAATTTGAGAATTAGTGTACAAATACACACACACACACACACACACACACACACACACACACACATACCTGTTTTCAGTAGTGGTGTTTGTTGGCGAGCTGGTCAGATCTTGCTCTCTGCTTTCATCATCCTCAAAAGGATTTACAATCTCAACATGCTGAGGCTCCGCACACAGGTCCACTATCACCACCCTCTGACTCACACACAGCTGAAACACACACACACACACACACACACACACACACACACACACACACACACACACACACACACACACACACACGGAATACATTCTTATTTGAAAAAGAATCAGCAGATTGATGATAAAATTGAAAATATACCAATTAAATATTTCTTTTTTAAATGAACTACTGAGTGAATAAGTTAAAGTAATAAATGATGACGTCTCTGCTGTGGAGTGAAGCTGTGGAGAGTCTAATCCAGAGAGGCTTAATCCAGGAGATACAGCTCTTACAGCTACCACACCCCCACAAATCTTATTGTCCCAGATTACACGACCACAATAACTGAGTATCAGCTGTGGGATTACACACAGTGAGCAGAGAGAGTGGCCGTTTCTCAATGTCGAGCAAAGCTGCTCAGAGCCACTATTTCAAGCATACTACGTCATCGAGTGGCGCCGAATCACTGTTTAAATGCCCAGCATATATGTGCTACCAAGCAAGCCTCCTCGACATTGAGAAATTGTGTGTGTGTGTCTGTGTGTGAGAATGATTCCCCTCCACCTGCTGGCAGACAGCAACACAGCAGTTTACTGTTAGCTGGAACGATGGGATGGATCTGTCTGCAGGCATCCAAAGTTAACACTCCTCTTTAATTACTATTGCCAAGAGGTTTGCTAACTGGTACTATGTGTTTTACTTCCTGGTACTATGTGTTTTACTTCCTGGTACTATGTGTTTTATTGAGCCATACTTTCTTATGGATTTGTTGAAAATTGGAAAAATAAAGGCTTATCCATTAACACTGTACCAATGAATATCATTGAAATGTTATAGGCTACAGTACCTCATCCTGCAGCTCCTCCTCCCTCTGCAGGGGCCCCTCCCCGTCCTGCTGCACCTCCTCACACTCCTCAACTCCCTGCACCTCCTGGAGAAGGAAACAGAACGTGATCATGAGAGACCTGCATGGAGCTTTGCATCAACCAGCCCTTTATATAGTCACAATCTCAGCACTGACTAAAAATTGCCGAGCATAGCATTGAAATCCACCAATGAATAAATAGCATTACAAGTGTTGTGTTGGAAACTACTGGAATCAAAATATCCCATGAACCTCTGTGCAGGGTGTGTCCTGCTCTGCTCCATGGTCTCCACCTTCAGCTGCTGCAGCGCCGCCTCCAGCTGCACAGGGTCCGCACAGGCCCCCTCCATCTGCCCCCGACCCTGCACACACACCGGCACACACACACTTGGATTATTGGATCGACTGAAAATGTTTGGCAGGGAAAAGGTTAGCACAGAAGCTAGTTTCTAAGATCAGTGTAGTTCAGGTCATGGGGACACAGTGTGTGACATCACCTGCTGGATAATAACAGGGTTGTCTTTGCTGAAGGAGGGCGAGCGGGACGGGGTCTCTCTCTTCTTCTCCCGGAGCGACGAGGCCTCCTGGTTCCTCCTCATTCTCTCCAGCTGCTCCTCCACACTCATCCGTGTTCGGCCCCCCTCTCGCTCCCCAAAGCTGGTCTGATCCACCGCACTGCGGGGCCGCTCCTGTGCAGGACGGCAGCCAGGATCAGCTTCTGTCTCTCTGGGCGTTAAACTCTGGGTCTATACAATATGCTGGCGTATATGTTAATCAATCGGCTATTACCCAAAGGTATCTAAGAAAGTAATGGCTGAATTCCCATGACATACAGTACCAGTCAAAAGTTTGGACACACCTTCTCATACGAAGGTTTTTATTTATTACATTATTTTCCACATTAATACTGAAGACATCAAAACTATAAAAGAACACATATGGAATTATCTAGTAAACAAAAAAGTGTTAAACAATCCAGAATATGATTTATATTTTAGATTCTTCAAAGTTGCCCCCTTTTGCCTTGATGACAGCTTTGCACACTCTTGGCTTCTCTCAGTCAGCTTCATGAGGTCGTCACCTGGAATAGTTTTCCAACATTCTTGAAGGACTTCCCAGAGGGGCTGAGCACTTGTTGGCTGTCCATCACTTTCCTTCTTAGTCAAATAGCCCTCACATAGCCTGGAGGTGTGTTTGGGGTCATTGTGTGTTGAAAAACAAGTGATGCTCCCAGTAAGCTCAAACCAGATGGGATGGCTTGGCGCTGCAGAATGCTGTGGTAGCCATGCTGGTTAAGTCTGCCTTGAATTCTGAATAAATCACCAACGGTGTCACCAG
Organism: Dissostichus eleginoides; assembly: GCA_031216635.1. Lineage (NCBI taxonomy): Eukaryota > Metazoa > Chordata > Actinopteri > Perciformes > Nototheniidae > Dissostichus > Dissostichus eleginoides. The sequence continues at coordinate 23,501,264 of CM062283.1, read as the reverse complement.
CAAAGCCCCCCCCCCCCACACCATCACACCTCCTCCTCCATGCTTCACGGTGGGAACCACACATGCAGAAACCATCCGCTCACCTTCTCTGCGTCTCACAAAGACACGGAGGTTGGAACCAAAAACTCAGATTTGGACTCATCAGACCAAAGTCCAGATTCCACTGGTCTAATGTCCAGTCCTTGTGTTTCTTGGCCCAAACAATTCTCTTCTTCTTGTTGTTCATCCTCAGTAGTGGACCTTTGCAGCAATTGGACCATGAAGGCCTGATTCACGCAGTCTCCTCTGAATGGTGGATGTTGAGATTGTCTGCTACTTCAGCTCTGGGATCATTGATGTGGGCTCTAATCTGAGGTGCTTTAATTTGTGGTTTCTGAGGCTGGTAACTCTGATGTATTTATCCTCTGCAGCAGAGGTAACTCTTGCTCTTCCTTAGAGTAAATAGGGCTTTCCACTGTGCACTAACTCTACCTCTGCACAACACAACTGATGGTCTCAAACACATTAAGAAGGCAAGTCATTCCACAAACTGACTCTTCACAAGGCACACGTGTTCATTGAAAACCGTTCCAGGTGACGACCTCATGAAGCTGACCTCATGAAGCTGACCTCATGAAGCTGACCTCATGAAGCTGACTGAGAGAAGCTGACCTCATGAAGCTGACCTCATGAAGCTGACCTCATGAAGCTGACCTCATGAAGCTGACTGAGAGAAGCTGACCTCATGAAGCTGACCTCATGAAGCTGACCTCATGAAGCCGACCTCATGAAGCTGACCTCATGAAGCTGACCTCATGAAGCTGACTGAGAGAAGCTGACCTCATGAAGCTGACCTCATGAAGCTGACCTCATGAAGCTGACCTCATGAAGCTGACTGAGAGAAGCTGACCTCATGAAGCTGACCTCATGAAGCTGACCTCATGAAGCTGACCTCATGAAGCCGACCTCATGAAGCTGACCTCATGAAGCTGACCTCATGAAGCTGACTGAGAGAAGCTGACCTCATGAAGCTGACCTCATGAAGCTGACCTCATGAAGCTGACCTCATGAAGCTGACCTCATGAAGCCCAGAGTAAGCAAAGCTGTCCTCAAGGCAAAAGGGGGCTACTTTGAAGAATCTAAAATATAAATCATATTCTGGATTTTTTAACACTTTTTGTTTACTAGATAATTCCATGTGTTCTTTCATAGTTTTGATGTCTTCAGTATTCATCTACAAAGTGGAACAATAATAAAATAAACAAAAACCATTGAATGAGAAGGTGTGTCCAAACTTTTGACTGGTATGTATGTGCAGATATTAAAATCTGAGTGAGTGTTTATGGTCAGGATGTAGATCCTGTCTCAGCGGTGTGGCTGCACTAGATCGGTACAGTGGACTTTTACACCTTTAGTGTAATGGAGTGAGTCAGACATTACTGTGAACGAATGTCCACTAACAAATAAGAGCGTGTAAAGAAAGAATAACTCAAATAGAAGTCCCACGTGTGGTCGGCACAAACCGTGAGTCAAAATGTGGAGGTGTAGAAGTGGAACTACACATAACGTAGGATTCCACAGCACTAAGATAAGACCATATATACTTTACTGATCCCAACTTTGGAAACATTTGTGTTACAGCAGCATGTAAACAAGGCATTGCACACAATGTGAAGATGAAAATGAGTACAAAACAGACATAAGTGCATCATAACCATCAGAGGTTCAGTTTGCAACAGAAACTCTGCATTAAGTCATTCATTTATTTGATCTACTTTGCTGTTTTATTGATATTAGTATAAGGCTAATTTGAACAAAACTCAAACTCCTGCTCATGTGCTTTTAGACTCTTCTTACACTTTCATATTCTTATAATTTGCTCTTCCCTGCTCGAGTTACTTAAATGTCTAATGCAGCACCAAAAGATTAACTGGAGCAGAAATCACGACAACTGTGATTAAAGAGACATTAAAAGATATTACCTCTAAATCAAACAACAACATTATTCAGAGATTAGCTCTGAGATGTGAAGAAAAGCTTTGACCCTGCAGACGAACTCTGTATTCAGGCGGCATTTACAAACATGTGCCCACATGGTTCCTATGGCAAGTCATCTGAATGACACTATTAAGAGACGTGTCATTGTAAATGTAGATGTGTGTCACCTTCTCGATGTAGCATATTAAGAATCTGGCTCAAAAGAATGTCAACCTCAGAGACATTTTACAAGACAGCCCCCCTGCGGCTGATTCTGCCACATTTGCTCAACTGGAATCATTTTATCTAACTGTGTTTCTGTGTCTGTCGACGCTGAGGGAAAAACTTACTGATCTGGATTCAGGCTTCTTGGTCTTCCTCAGGGTGACATAAGAGGCAATGGTGGAGGACTCGAGGGGACTCACGGGAGATTTGGTTCTAGGAGGAATGATGCCCACCGGGCAGGAGGGCGCTGTAGGAGAGACTACACATCAGCAAACAAACACAGCAGTCAGGATGATTGCTCGTGTTGTGGCATTTATGTGCTCCATTTCAAAAAAGATACAAAACATGAAAAAAAAAAATCCACAAAAACAGGAGGCATTCAGGGACTGACTGCAGGTTATCAGGTTGTTTTTGTGATAAATGAATCAGTGTGATAGTAGTGAAAGTACAGAAGATAGATCAAATGTTTTTCCACTGTCTCCAACCAGTATAATATGAAGACAATGCAATAAATATAAAGATATGTATGTGTAAGCTTCAGTACCTTTGGAAGCTGTGTCCGAGCTCTCTGCCTTGTCCTTGTCCTCCCCGTTGGCCTCATCCAACTCCTCCTTCACCGTGGTGAGTTCAGGCTCGCTTTTATACAGCCGGTAGTCTGGATTTTGCTGTGAGGGAGAGTGTGTTCAAGGTCAGATTACACACCATGTGGAAACAGGTGACACACATCAACATACACACAGACCTTGTGCAAACCTATGAAGACAGCAGGGGGGGTAACCCAGGTCGGGGGTCTGAATATGATAGTGAAGGGGGGGGGTGCAACAGTGATGACTGGATGGAGCATGGACTGCTGGGTAAAAACGAGGAAATGAGTGACATGTATCCAAAATGGCACTTGGTGAGGGATGAGTCTCTTGAATATGAAATCAGGGGAAAATAAAGAAAAATGCAGTGAGCCTACAGAAAGCTGCGTGCTGATGATGGTCGACACAGTCTGTGGACGGTGGGGGCACACAGGAGGGGGGGCATGAAGTATTTCAGCGGTTCTTACGCTGTGTACTCCGCTCCTGGAGCCAGCCTTGCGGTCCTCGGGGCGGTGTGTTTGGGGTTGCAGGCGACCGCCTGGGTGTGAGTGGTGGGGGGGCATGTTGGGGGGGCGCTCTGCTGAGTCGTAGTACTGGGGCAGGGGCGGGCGGGGGGGCACGCTGTCCGCCTCTTTGAGAGGACTGAGTGGCAGCAACGTATCTGCCTGCAGACACACAGCCGCTCATTGAGCACAGAACCATACCACTGCACACACAGGGGCCCAAACACAGGGGCCTAAACACAGGGGCTGAAACACAGGGGCCCAAACACAGGGGCCCAAACACAGGGACCCAAACACACAGGGACCCAGACACACAGGGACCCAGACACACAGGGACCCAAACACACAGGGACCCAGACACACAGGGACCCAAACACAGGGACCCAGACACACAGGGACCCAGACACACAGGGACCCAGACACACAGGGACCCAGACACACAGGGACCCAGACACAGGACCCAGACACACAGGGACCCAGACACACAGGGACCCAGACACAGGGACCCAGACACACAGGGACCCAAACACAGGGACCCAAACACAGGGACCCAGACACACAGGGACCCAGACACACAGGGACCCAAACACAGGGACCCAGACACAGGGACCCAGACACAGGGACCCAAACACAGGGACCCAAACACAGGGACCCAGACACACAGGGACCCAAACACACAGGGACCCAAACACAGGGTCCCAAACACAGGGAACCAAACACAGGGACCCAAACACACAGCTGAAGGATGCTGAAGCGCTGTGGAGTTGGGATCATTCTCTGTGTCTGTAATGTCTGCCTGCATCAAACCCTAACAACAGATCAGTCAGAGAGCAGTCAAATTAACGCAAGACTTATCTGTTTTCGGCCTGAACACACCTTCAGACTTCAGCACAGAACAGTGTAAAACAATCTCATAACATTTTTTTCTGTCAAACAAGAAACTCTGAAGTCTAAAGAGTATTGGAGAAATGTGTTGCATTACCAACTGCCTGTGGTATCATTTGAAGAAAAGGTCACTGAGACATTATCTACAGCAAGCAGGAAGTGATTTACGTAACGGACTGAATCAGAAGGAAACCATTGGCTGCCTGGTAAGAAGGTAATTAATCCAAACACAGTGTACATGTACTGACAATGACAATAAAGTCATATTATTAACTGGCTTAAAAACACATCGACATCAAAATACACATTTTGGTGATTTGGAAAATCACAGAAACATGTGGATGACAGCTTCCCAAACACATGTGAAGCTGTTGGGATCCAGCTGAGAGTGTGTGTGGTGTGGCTGTTAGTGTGTGTGGTGTGTGTTGGTGTGTGTGGTGTGGCTGTTAGTGTGTGTGGTGTGGACGGCTGTACCTCGTTCTTCTGGAGACTGGAGAGCGGTCTGGAAGCAGGCACACCTGCTGAATATGGAAACAAGGAGAGAGAAGGAATGGGACTTTTCCAGAATAAAAGACACCTGAGAAGGCGTTAGTTCTCGTAATGTTAATCACATGAGATGAATGTGAAATGAATGTGAAGCCTCACTGTTGTCTGTGCTCCGCTGGGGTTTGTTTTTGGCCAGAGCCTCCATCACGTCCTGGATCCTCCACAGCTCCTTCTGGATCTGGATGTGTCTCTGGCTCGGGGGCTCTGTCTGAGAACCCACACATATGCCGTTACAAGCTTGATCACCTCAGAAGGAGTGTGAAGTGTGTGGATGTGTGTCTGTGCTACCTGTGGGCTGCCCAGGGCCTCCAGCTGCTCCAGCAGGGTGGACTTAGCCAGAGTGACGTCGGCCCCCAACCTCTCGTACTCCCCCCAGGAACGCTCCAACTCCTGAACAGGACAGCAGCCAGGAGAGGGGTCAGTGGACTGTGTGTGTGTGCGTGTGTGTGAGTGAGAGAGTGTGTGGGTCTGGTGTGTGTGTGTGTGTCCGGTGAACGTGTATGTGAGTGAGAGTGTGTGTGTGTCCGGTGTGTGTGTTTCCGGTGTGTGTATGTGTGTCTGTGTGTGTGTATCAGGCTTCGAATTTCATCATTTTAGGGGCAAGGCCATTTGGCCTTTGGTGTCACACATTTCTTTAGGGCACAAAGGCCACATGCCAGGGCACAAAGGCCACATGCCAGGGCACAAAGGCCACATGCAAGGGCACAAAGGCCATTGAGGGAAAAATTAGGATTTGGAGCTTTCAAATAAATAACTACACTTTCTGATAAGAAAAACACACATGGAAAACAAATCACTTTTTTAATATCAATAATCCATCCATCCATCCATCTTCTCCCGCTTATCCGTGGTCGGGTCGCGGAGGTAGCAGTTCCAGCAGAGAGCCCCAAACTCTCCTTTCCCTGGCCACATCAACCAGCTCTGACTGGGGGATCCCAAGGCGCTCCCAGGCCAGCGAAGAGATATAATCCCTGCACCTGGTCCTGAAGGTGCAGCTAGTTTGAATGACTTTGTATACTGCAGGGTAGCTGGTGAATTTACTCCAGGTGGAACTAAAGTCTGATTTAACACTTGATTATATTTCACATCATTCATCCAAATTTTCAAAGTAACTAAAGGTGCAAAATAAATATAGTGAAGTAAAAGAACACCATTTACCTATAAATTGTAGTGGAGTAAAAGTACTTAAGTAATGTACCTCAAAATTGTACTTAGGTAAATGTATATAGTTACTTCACCTCTGCTTTTGGTCTACGTATAACAAAAGCAGTTATATCGTGCAATGTGATTTGATTATTTTTAAGAGTGAATTTAACATTTAAAGGTTAATAATCTGTTTGGCATTAAGCAGAACCACGTACTTTACACTGTGGCCGCATCAATCTTAAACCCATGGTGTTTTAGCATAGCAAAGTAGTTCGACAGCATCAGGATTCAGGGAGTTAACAACGGGAGAAATGGCAATATTCCTGTGGCTCGTTTCCCCGTCAGTGAAGACAGTACGTTCGTTATTGGTCGGTAAGGCTCTCACTTTAGGAGAGGTTTTATGTTCCGCAGCTCGTGTGAATGAAAGAATTTGTCTCGCCTAAAAAATGAAACTTAATTTTGCAAGATATTTTCTGTAGATTTCTTAGTGCTATTCATTGTTAAATACGGCGTGGTTTGTAATCACTTTGGATAATTGTATTCGGCTCACGTTCGGCGCATCCCCGTGAAGGGGGGAGGGGGAGGGGAGTTAAGGTTTCCAGTGCTTTAAGTTATATCTGCTCTAGTTTAATGTGCAGTGTGTTGGCTGAGTGCAAATGTTTCACGTTCAAATGTAGATCAAGAACAAAGATCAGACGGACGTATAGAGTCAGTGAAGTTGACACAAATTGTGAGATACTCAAGTATCTCACAATTTGAGATACTTGTAGGCTGGCCTACCCCCCTGTATTAAACTATTTGAACACTAAACTCTATGCAGGAATATTCATAGGCTCATTTCTGTTTCTTTCGAGCTCTTAATTGTATTATCTTTGTCAAAAAGAAATGTGTGTGTGTGTTATATATATATACCTATATCGTTTTGTAATTTTTTGTTTACTATGTGGAGTATATGAGTGTAGGGCAGGAGGATCATGGATGTATAATAAGAACTGGATACAGCGTCGGAGGCGGGGTCTCGTTCTTTCCTATGAGAGCTGCTCATTGGCCCATGATTACAAAATGGCCTGAGATTTTCGAGAGCGAAACGTCAGATTACCCGTCATGCCTGGCTGTCAGAGCAGAAGTACCCGTATGTGCGCTCATAGAGCATGCGCAGTTGAGTTGCCCCTTAAGCCCCGCCCCCGGCTCACTAGAATGAATGGAGAGAGAAAATAAATCTGGATTCGGCTTTTAGTGCATTTTACAACTTTAAGGACCTAATGATTCGAATAAGGGCTATAAAATAGTTAATACTGGGTAGTTTAAAAAAAAAGATCCGCTGATTTACAGACGTCTCTTTCCCCATGTTAGTCAATGGGAAAAAGTATTTCTGGGCCGGGTGACGTCACGGACTGATAAGGAAATTGTAGTACCGCCGTTTGGACACAACGAATATTTTCCTCAGAGTCCGGCGCACTTCCTGGGGGCTTGAGGAGGATTTGTTGTAAAAACATTATCTCAGGTTAAAGGGTTAGTAAGCAACCATGTGCCTGCACTATGGTACTACTATAGCAGCCATAGTGCTAGAAGTGATGCTGGTCATGCATGTTTAAAATCCCAAAATAAAACTTAAATGAATCATCATACTAAAGTGGCGGCTCAAACAGACGTCTTAGCTTGGCTGAAGAACGTTAACCATATCCTCATGTATGCACCAATAAAATAATTTATGCTGCAGGTAAAGAACAGCTGAAATGCCCTGTTGAGAAGCTCAAGAGGGAGTTTCTCAAGACATCATGCAGTAAAACACCCAAATAATATACAAATAAATGTTTATTGGATTAAAAGAATGTTGTAGAGAGTAAGCAATATTTTGTCTCAAGAACTACTAATGGTTGCCACTAAGAAAGAACAATGTTGAACGAAAAGGGGTTTATTGATTTGATCTGGTGTTGATCAATGTTACTGCCTTTGTACTGTCTATTTATCTTCCATGTTAAGAGGAGGCTAATCACCTAAGTAGTGACTAATCTTACCAGCAATGTGAATTGTTGGTGTAGAAAATATCCAAGTAAAATCTACATTCTCCTGATGCTGTCCTGCAATTTATTTGAAAAGTCCATTCAACTCAATACTGTCTCCAGATAGTTACTGTGATCCCAACTAAGATATACAAAATAGAAACATGTGTGTGTATGTAATGTATGCATTGAACCTCGTAAGTATTGAATGCTAGAAACTGGGCCCCACTGAGTGAGTAAAAAACTAGCATGAAGACAAAAGTTTTGAATTATGTTTATTTGAAGGGATTTTTGTGATTCAAATTTTCTTTTTTTTACTTGCCTGATTTTTTACAGAGGTGTAGTGTAGTTGGAAAGGGTGGACCCCACAATTGGGGGAAAAAGTTTGGGCCCCACATTTGGGAAACACAAGACTGTGTGTGTGTCCAGTGTGTGTGTGTGTCTGGTGTGTGTCCGGTGTGTGTGTGTCTCACCGTGGTCACTCTGCTCAGCTCTCTGCAGGTGCTCAGCAGGCCGCTCTGCAGCGTGTCTCTCTGCTGCAGCAGGCCGCTCTGCAGCGTGTCTCTCTGCAGCGTGTCTCTCTGCTGCAGCAGGCTCTGTGCGGCGCCGTTGTTTCCGCTATGTTCACTCAACTCCTGACTGGCAGACAGCAGGGCCGTCTCAAGAGTGTGCTGTACACATACACACATACACAAACAAATACTTACTGCACATGCAGACCTACAAAAAATCAGAAAAAGGAGTGGACAGAGGGAGAGCTGTACCTTCTCTCTGTGCAGCTGCTGCAGCTTATCCTCCTGCAGCCTCACAGCCTTGTCCTGCTCACACAGTCTGCACAGCTTGGTCTGACACACAAATACACACACATGCTCAACCTTGTTCAAAACACATCACCTGTATCACTGAAGAATGGGCTTGTCTTACGTCTATGTCAGGCTCCTCTGTGCGCTGGATGAAGGAGCCTTCTTTATGGTCGTCGTCTGGACTGACCTGAAACACGGAGCCTCCATCAGATACTGACAGCAGGGGGCATCAGATCACTGCAGCCTCCAACATGTCTTTCTAAAGTGCTACTTCAAACATCATTTCTTATCCTAATTATTCCTAATGCACAGAGGATGCAAATGCTGCTTATTTTAGAGATAAATCATTCATATGCCTCTGCTGTTCATTCCAGCTGCAGGGGATGAAGGGATGAGTGCTTAATGCATACCTACTAATCCTGTTTCATTTAGCTTTAAGCTGTTTACCCAGGTGTTACCAGGGATAATGTGGCTGAATATAATAATGTGGAGAAAAGGAAAGGGAGGACAGATGCACCCTAATAACCATACAAATAAGCCCAAAATTATTATATATATGTGTTAATGAAATGCAAGAGTGTAATTCTCCGCTGTGTGCCAAATCATAGTTCTGTCTCTGATTTGGTCGTTTCAGTCTAATTTTCTAAATGTTTTCTGTAAACAGTATAATGACATTATAAAAATATATAAAAATATTATATATAATTTGCCATGAACATTAAGCTTCCAGAGCAGGTTCTCAGACACGGAATGAAGAAAGGAGCTACTGATCAACAGTCTGTCATTTCAATGCACTGCTTCTTAAAACGTGTGTTTTTAGAGTAACAGTGTCATGTAGCAGAAGAGCATCTTTCGATGTGATCCACACCGGGGCAATGCAGTAATTCTGACATGTCCTCCTCCAGTAAGGACACAGGGAGATAGATGAGGGCAGGCAGGGTCAGAGTGTTACCGGTCTGGAGCAAAGTGATAACATTTCCTGACAAATCCTCCAGTAATTTTACAGAGCAAATTATTCTGTTCTGTTCCAGGAAATACAGCTGAGAGACCCTGGTGCACCCTCACATAGAGAGTCTGGAGGCTGTTTGAAGATGGGACCTTCAGAAAGCATCGTCTGAGGAGTGGTCTACACACTGGACGTCATAATAAATGCCTTACTATAACAGGAGTTCAAACAATGTGTTTTTCACTTCACTGGGTACATTTTAAACTATTGTTTATTGTAATCAAGAGTTGCAAACTGATTGTAGATTAGTTTGGACTAGATGATCCCGGTTCACTTACAGTGGAAGTTTCACCCTGACAAAGAATGAAACTGGAGCAATCTGGCGTAAAGCGCTGACTAACAACCAACTAACAAACACTGAATAACCTTTGAAAGGTTTAGTAATAGATTTTTGGAAATACACTCATTTCATTTCTTTCCATGAGGTGGGAAGGTTGTGTGTTCAGTATTAAGCTGAGACTACTGGTGATCACAGAGAGAGCACATTCTGAGGGCTTCAGCCTGCAGTCCACCTCTGAGGGCCCACAGGCTCCAGAGAGAGAGAGTGAGGTGTGTGACTGACGGGGGGAATTCCTTTGGATTCTCCCTATCTTATGGCTCCTGAGAGCAGGCAGGCAGGCAGCAGGGCATTATGGGACGCCTGGGTTTCAGTCACCAGATGGAGAGACTGAGCTGTGATGAAGCCATCTTAAAAATCTAGTACACATTGATGCAAAATGGCTGCTGGATAGATTATCAAAGAGGCTGCGTTAGCTACCTTCTATTTGTAGTATGAAATAGGTTTTTATTATTTCCAGTGTAAAATTGTTATCAATAATTTTAACAGAACAAATATATCATTTACATTTGTCTCTGATCTTTGAAATCAAATTAACTGATTGGTTGGGTTTACTGTCGTGTGGAATTTCAAAAGTAAAGTGTGCTGTGTCCACATTCAGAATATCAGCATTTTCAGAGTAGATGCATTATTGATATAGGCAGTGATAAGTTGATCAATTGGAAGGTCTGAATTCTACTGAACTCGTAAGGCATACCATAAGTAAATCGTACGTTGTCCTTTTTTTTCGGGTGGACCTTAACTATGAGCCAAAGGGGGGATAGTGCAGTTATAGCTTGAGAGGCATAAATGATTGGCTAGAAAGATCCTGCTCAGCGCTCAGAGGAGAGGAAAGCATGATGGTGATGACACGCTCACAGCAGATTCTGCAGATCTATCATCGCGCTCTCTCAAAGGTTGATTTGTAGACTGAGTAGAGCTGACAATCTGTTTGGAGCTCTATAAAATCTTTGTTGTCTTTTAACTTTAATAGTGTCCGGAGGGCTCCCTAAGAGTCAGTACAATCGTTGGTCAGGAAGGTGTCCTAGCACATACCTCACAATCAATGTCATTTGTTATATTTCCGTTTTGTGGACAACCATATTATGATATCTTATTCTTTGTCAATTTATATATGTAAAATATATATTTAATGTCTTGCTGTTTGCTTTAGCTTTTAGTTTTTATGCTAAGCTAAATATGTGCAGAAACGTGAGGGTTATTATTCCTCACAGGAAATCTTGAGAAGTGAATCTTTAAGACATAAACATTTAAACAATATAAGCGTCTCCATAGTGATGACAACAACACAGCGCTGTATGAGAGACAGTGAGGGGAGAAATCCATGACTGTGCAGCATTACACTATAAAACATGCGCGCTTTAAGACACTCCAACAGCTTCAAATAAAAAGCAATGAAATGAGAGCTACTGAAACCAAAAACACCTTTATATACACTTTGAATAATGCTGAGAGAATGTGTGTGAAGGTTTGCTGATGTCTGACGGGTTTATGAACACACTGTCTACATCCAAAGTGGTCAAACAGAAGGTGAAGATGACGGGAACACATGGGTACACTGGGCTACCAGGGCAAAGGTCTGGCTTGAGTCCGCTCCATTTCAGGTCAAATCCAAAATGTCCTTTTTGAACAACAGGGTCGTCCCTTTAGGGAAAACAAACCGCAAGCTTCTTGAGTTAATGTCTTCATCCAGTGAAGTTAAGTTGAGCAAAACCTCAAAACTTCAATGTTGTTGCATTCAGGTTTAACATAAAACGAAAAGATGATACCTAACTAACCTTAAAGTCAAGTATCATGATTGCCATGAAGTTTTGACATAACAACACAGATACACAGTGCACAGGAAAGGGAAAATGGGTTGTCTTGACTCAAGCCAGATCCTGCCCAGGACCTTACTTGCTGATAGAGTTGCGGCCTCGGTGCCGAGTTCTCGATCATAGTGTGAATCATGAAGATTAGAGGCTCATTCTCCTTCGTCTAGGGGAGCGCCGAGGAGAAAAAGGATAGAACGGTGTAAAAACACAGCAGCATGTGTTGCTTTGAGGATTAATGGCTTATGTCTAGGAGCTGGAAAAGGACTAAAGCCAGGACAAACAGCACTCTGTACGGGCAATTTACTGCGCTCTCCTCACTATGTTTTACTCACTGATCTGACGTCTGATATACTGATATTGGATATGTTAAAGGACAGTTACTTTGTTTGTGCATAAACCAAGTTATTACAAATCCCTATAGTTTATACAGTGATGATCATTTTCCGAAGCAAGTTACTGAGGATACCTTTATAGAAAAGAGGAACATGTCCTTACAGAGTCTCTGTACTTTGAGACAATAAACCCCCTCCCCAATTAGCATCCAGTCTGGTCTATCACATGACCTTTTGGAAGCGGAGCAGTCGTATCCAATCATGCAGCAGCTGTGGGTTGGCGAATTCTAACACACAGGCCGAAAATAAACAGCACATTTAAATAACTGCCATCATAATCTGGGTGCGTACTGTGAACAGGTCACATGATGTGTTTTTCCTGAATAAGCCTGCTGCATATCATTTAGTGAGAGTTGAATGCCAGTGAGGGTTAGGGACAGTGAACAACAGTTTTATTTTGAATAACTAAGCTGTACACCACAACATACTGAACTGAATTCCTGCTGTTATCCTGATTTATAAAGCCATGTAAACATCACAGGTTTGTACTGCCCTTGGGTTAATACAATTGGGTATGTTTAATGAAGCTCCAAGCTTTGAGCACATATAAAGGTTATGATGGCTTTGCAAACTAAACAGCATTACTATTTTAACTATTTAGCTGATCTAACTTCAGCTAATCTGCTAAAATGTAACGCATAACATTAAACTGTGAATATTAACAAAACACACCAAAAGGGTTCAGAGGGATTATATAAATTCAAAATATCCATTTGTTTGATTTAATTTTTGTTTGCTAAGAAAATGCTTGAAATAGACTGTTGCATGGAACAGTGACAGATTTAAAGATGAAATATGGGCCTGAAAAGTATCATTGTATTTCCCCTCAGTTAAAAGGGATGGGTTTCCTCTGTAACAACACCGCACAGTGATGTCATGAAAGTGGGGTTTTTCATCAATATTCTTTCATTGCAATTTTGTGAACTATATTTTTCATTCCCAATGTTCAGTCACTACATGAAGAGCAGCTGGTCAACACTAACCTGTTTTAGCTTATTTCAAAATTGCAGATTTACTCAAAAGTAACAATTATATTCTCTAATCATCATCAGCGAGATAAGAGGTGTGCGGCTGGTCAGAGTTTAATTTCAGAAATCCTAAAGCACCTCAGACCACCTCTGCTGCCGGAGATTGATCAGAATATTGATTTATATGATATGTTTCCATCACCGTTATATCTTCAGTACCGTTAGTTTGCAGTTTGGGACATTAGTTTGGAATGGTTTATTAGTATGGTGTGTGATAAACAACATGTTGCCAATGTTCCTCCCATCAGGATTTATGGGCAGAAATAACACGTTCCCTGCTCTGAAGGTTATCACATTCATGGTCACAAACCTTTTTTACTTTTCATTGTCAAGTTATTGTCAAGACTATCTATCAGTACACAAATGTGACAATTCAGTCAAAATGAAAATAAATCACATATCTTTGATACATTAACATCATGTGCTGGCTGCAGGAGGATTCAAGTCTCTATTGCCCTTTTCACACCAACGCGGTTCCAGGGCCGGTTCGGAGCTAGAGCCTGATAAGCACCCGTTTTTCCTGTTCACGCCGCAGCGGAGCCGGCTCTTTTCCCCGAAAACCGGTTCTTACCAAGCTCGAAAAAAATTGTCGGTCTAGAAGCAAGAACCGCATACGTCACGCTTACGTCGGAGGGGGGCGAGATTAACCTGAACAACAGTTTATGGCGAGTACGGCAAATACAAGTTGTAAAAAGCAGTAGCGCTGAGCAAAGTGACTAGAACGCAACCACACACTTGTAAAAAAAACACACTTTATAAAGTCAGGCAACACTAACCAGGCTTCGTGTGATTCTGTTTATTTGTACCTTACTTTGACCATCCGTTCGCTGTTATTGATCATTGTGGAGAGCAGGCAGACGTTTTGTTTTGTATTATAGCAGCTATCGGATGGAATCAATACATGGGCTGCACAGGTTGTCATGTCCGACTATCACAAGTAGAATCATAATGAAAAATACGCCAGTAAAATGTGCCTGTAGAAAACGGCTTATGCTACATTAGGATAGCAACAAGTAGTCAAGATAGTCAGTTTAGCTTCGGTTGCTATGCTAACATCACCCATTTTATACAACCCAGTCTCACGGCATTTCGTGTTATAGTCACGACATTTAATCTATTGATTCGTGTTCACCAACTTGATTTCCCCCTTTTTCTTTGTGTCACACAGAACGATTTTAAAAGCAATGTATTTCTATTGGTAGTGTGTTTCGTGCCTGCAACACGTCTTTTTGTCCGGTCGGGTCTTGGAAGTCCGGAAGCTGTGTGGTTCATAAAAACATGTTCTTACTCAATATCAAGCCACGATTATTATTTTTAATTTTAAATCGTATAATGTCGGACTTTTTTTGCCGTCCGTGAGGAAAATAAATGGGGCTCAGAGCCTCAGAAACTGAAATCTGTATTTTTTAAATCTTTTTTTCCTTCTAATTTGTTATTCTTTTCTAAATAACACACTTCCAAGACCCGACCGGAAAAAAAAAAAGACGTGTTGCAGGCACGAAACACACTACCAATAGAAATACATTGCTTTTAAAATCGTTCTGTGTGACACGAAATAAAGGGGAAAATCGTGTTGGTGAACACGAATCAATAGATTAAATGTCGTGACTATAACACGAAATGCCGTGAGACTGGGTTGTTTTATACCAGAGAAACTTTCATAACAGCGTTGTGATGCCAAACAGCGTCAATTCATACTGACACACATTCACTTGAGGGGAATTGGGGATATTTATCAGCTGCTTGTGTGACAGTCAGACAGTGAATACTTTACAGCGGCCGCCGCCGTGAGCTAACGAGAGAATAAACTCCGGTGGACGAGCAGCACTGCAGCGGTCCGTAAATGCAGCTGAAACACATTAATAAACAATGAACCATGGCACTCTGGAGAAAAGTATAAGTTTGGAGAAGTAGTTATTTAATTT
The DNA here is from genome assembly GCA_031216635.1 of Dissostichus eleginoides. Classification (NCBI taxonomy): domain Eukaryota; kingdom Metazoa; phylum Chordata; class Actinopteri; order Perciformes; family Nototheniidae; genus Dissostichus; species Dissostichus eleginoides. The sequence goes on along the minus strand of CM062283.1, from coordinate 23,486,111 downwards.
AATCTGGCTTCGTATGATTAAAAGCAACACGATCTTCGACCCGACGCAGTCCCCCATTGTTGTTGTTGTGAGCGCCGTTGGGGAGAAAATCAGCGAGTTAAACGGTGACGTCATGACGCAGCAGCGGCAGCACCAGTCGGGCTCTGGGCGGTGTGAACAAAACGGGGGCTGAAAAGAAAAACCGGTTCCGAACCAGAATAGCGCAAGCACGGAGCTAGAACGGGAGCTGCGTTGGTGTGAAAGGGGCATAAGAGATGGTTCTCACTCAGGTTAGCTTGTTTGAAAAATCAAAGCATTCTTTAGAAATAGTCAGCAAAAATGAAGTAAAAGGCCTAAAATATCAAAAACACTAGTGTGTTCCTCTATCTTACCTAAATGACCTAAACCAATACAAAGAACACATCAGGCCTAGAAACCGGTCAGAGAGAGGGAACCTGCTGCCCCAGGCTCACCAGCCTCTGAGCTACAGCTTCATTTAACTGGGGGAGAGTGTGTTCCTATTAAAGGATTCTAGTACCCCTTCAAAAAAGGAGAAAAATAACAAGAACCAGAGACGGAGATAGAAGCCTGGTAAATACGTCATGGTAAGTGTTCATGCATGTATGTTGCATCAGACAAATGTTTCATATCTCAGACTCAGTGTAGATGGAGACAGAGAGGAGAAAGCCCCGAAGTCCTCACCTGGCTGTCCAGGTAAATAAGGTTCCTCTGGAGGTGATGAGAGAGAACATCAGTCTGCAGGAGGCGCAGAAGAAGAAGAAGAAGAGAGGAAGCAGGAAGTGAGAGGACAAGGAGGGAAAGGATTAAGAAGAAGTCAAAGGCACATTTTCAAAAGGAAGAAATATAGCATCAGAAGGGAAGGCAGAACATGTGATGTCAGAGGGTCATTACCATGGCAACGCTACATATTTTATTTTCTGTCATTCAATTTCAGTGAAAGTAATACCAGGGAACATGTTTTAGCTGCCTCTACTTAACCACAGTTTATTTATCATAACAACGATCCTCCTCCAACTATAACCAGACTGTAGTTGTAATGCACAGATGATGGAGAAAGGAAGAGTTTTAAAAAGGTTGGCATTGAACGGTTAAACACCTCATTCAATAATAAACTGGATTTAGCAGAATCCTACAGAGAAGTCATGTTAGATGTGAATAGTGGACGGTATTGTTGTAGTACTCGAGGTAGTGTTGTTGGTCTCGGTCTTGTCTCGGTCTCGGACCTATAGGTCTCGAGATGTTATGTAAAGACCGGTCGAGACCTTTCGTATTATACATCCATGGTCGAGACCACGGCTGTTGCTGGGGATGTGATTGGATGTAAAACTCCCAGTTTAAAAAATTCAACTAATAACGTGACTTCACGTGACTCTGAATCTTTGCCCTCATGCGCCGCAATGTTTGTAAACAGGGCACTGGTCTATACCGGCTGATACGGTCTTGCAGTGAAGATGTCGCAAAGTGTGTATGTGTGTGTGTGTGTGTGTGTGTGTGGCTTACGAGCTTTCAGTGACACAAACTCCTGAGTGTGAGAGAGAGGGAGAGAGAGAGAGAATGTGTGTGTGTGTGTGTGTGTTAAAGGGTTTTCCTTCATCCTGTGTGTGTTTTTCTACAAAACTGGTTCCTGGTTGGTTTGATTGTTGTTTGTTGCCTAGACCTATATACCGTAAAATGCATATTATGATGTTACACATGATATTGTAAGTGTATCATGTAGTGTTGGATTCATAGTAGTCTGGTTCCGGTCTTGACTCAGTCTCGCCCTGCCTTGGTCTTGGTCTTGACTTGGTCTCGACCTCTTAAAGTCTTGGTCTTGTCTTGGTCTTGCTACTCTCCGGTCTTGGTAATGTCTTGGTCTCGGATAAGGTGGCCTCGACTACAACACTAGTGGACGGGTTGATTATCATGAAGCAAGAGAAGTAGAATCAGAAGGGTGATGCAGCGATGATGATGAGGCAGCTGGGTTCTCTGCTCCTACAAAAGTATTTTGTTCATAACACACGCATGGAGGGCTGTCCAATACCTTCAGCAGATATTTACAGCCAATAAAAACCCAGGACTAATGTGGCTATGATGTGAAAGAGAATAGAATGAGTCTCTGTCCACAGGTGCTGGAGTCCAGTTAGTTAACAACATACATTACTTTACAGGTATGCAGCCTTCAAGACAAGGGAAACAAACCACATCTTAACACTATCACCACATTACCATATCCAAAATCCCAGTTAATACAGAATGTAGTCTCATATCACAATAAAAAATCACAAGCATTTCATTGGCTAGGTCTAAACACATGCAAATGTTTGAAGTGTTACCAGAAATGTGAATCAAAAAGGTCCGGTCAACCAAAGAAACATGACTACATGCAAGTCTGCATGTTGTCTGATGCATCAGCACAGGAGCCTGGGGGGGGGCATGCGTGGACAGGAGCAGTGTCCCCATACAGAAATACACATGCTCAAACACTCTCCCACACACAGATGCAAAAGAAAGCCCATAAATAAACACACCAATCCACAAAATGCCCAACAAAATGAAACCCTCCAACCAGAATGTACAATAAAACAAGAAAGAAACTCCAGGAAGAAATTGAGTTTGGGGTTTTCATCGAGCCAAGTGAAAGACTTTAGTATTTACCAAACACAACAACACCTGCAGCTGGTCAAACTGTAATCTGACGTCTAAAGTAAACCTGTCTCTGTGTGAAGTGTTTAAGAAGATCTTCTGGCACCAAAGAGAAAATCCCAGTTTCACTGCACTGTTGCTATGGTTACTTGTTACTGCACTGGTGACCTGGGTCGGAGATACAGTCGATACTTACACAAGTTGCAGTGAGTAGTGTCTTGTTCCTCAACCAACATACAGTAGATGCACGTCACCTAGGAACTATAAACATCTGAACCATATTTTGTGCCAATGTACATGTCAAGCTATTGGACTGGATAAGTGGGAACTGCTGATAGTGATAGATCAGTTCTACTCTGCGGATTATCAATGTCTATACATGATTTCTTGACAATCGAACAGTTGTTGAGTTATTTCTGTCTGGACATAAGAAGTGGACCAGTGCAGTCTTTGGCTCGCGGATGAACACACATCTTTCAGAATACACATCTTTCAGAACACACATCTTTCAGAACACACCAAAGCAATTTCATTCGGAGTCAGATTGAATAGACTCACACAAAGAACCTTGCCTTGCAAATACACACAGGATTTGGATTTGACAGCTTGTTGGGAAAGCACAAATGCGTGCATGCACACACACGTACAGTTCTGAATACACCCAGTGCTGACCTTAGCGTTGGGCCCCTCCATACCCAGGGCCATGAGCTGAGACACTGTGTGCTCCCGCAGGCTGCTGAGCTCCGCCTGCTGCCGGCGCAGCTTGATCAGGAGCAGCGTCAGCTCCTCGGGCTGCCACAGCAACACACAGAGAAGAAGAGCTGCCTCACTGACATCATCACCATGATGCAGGGATCTGCTACGGCAACCACTGCTCATGTGTCATTTAAGAACAATTCATTCCCTATTATGAGATGATGTATTCAAGCTCTTTTAGATCTGGATGCAGTTTATTATAAGTGATGGCACTTGCTACCCCAGGTCTCCCCCAGCCTGCTTTTTACATCCAGGTCAGTTAGTTAGTTTATATTTATTTATTCAGCAATGTCATTGAGATCAAGATTTGCAACACCATCTTCATATTTCTGGAGTCATTAGGCCGTTTTTGACGAGCAGAAATATTGTTTTCTGGCATCACTTTAACATTTTACGGGGAAAATCTGCATTTCAGTAAGAGGGCGCAGCGCCCCTGTTACCCGTTCTGGACAAAACAAAGACATGTGGAAAATGACTGGACAAACGTTTCCATCAAACTGCAGGCACATTATCCACAGTCTGCTTCAAACTGAGATACAGTCCTCATCCTTGATTGCTGTTGCTCCAATTTAAAAGCAAATGTAATTTGACTCGTAGCACTGCATTGTTTGTGAGCACTGTCATTAGAGACAACTGTATTGTCAATAATTACATTTGTCCAGCTGAGACAAAAGAAAAAATAGAAGCAGTAAGAGTCTAGTGGGAACAACATCAGTGAGATAGACGTGAGTTCACTGAAAGCAAGGGTTATATCTCACAGTGTTCAGTGTCGGGGGGGGGGGGGGGGACTTACCGTCTTGCCCTGCAGGGACTGAGGGGTGATGGACGGGGGAGGGACGCCCCCTGCTATGGACCGCCGGTCAACAGTGTAGCCGTGCTGTTGGGGGGAGGGATGAGAAAGGAGTGAAATCAACAGTAGAAGTTATTCTGGGATTCATTTCAGTAAGGGGATATTCATTAAGTACAATTCGTTTCAAACGAGAAAAATGAAGAATCCCCGTATGACTCCACTTATGATATTGCTGTTCATGCATTACTTCTCACTGCTGTCCTGAGCCTCAGCCACCTCAGCCCCCTCAGCGGCCCCCAGGTGATCCGAGGGGATAGCTAACTGAGGGAGAACTAGCTAGCACATAGAGTAGAACCAAACCACGTTCACATTATGAGAGTTGTTGCACACTGGACGAAGGAGTAGATATTATGCCATGTATTTTTGTGATGCAGCACCTGCCATACTGCATAATGCAGGGGAGTAGCAGGCCCAGAGTCCACTGTGTCTGAACTTCCTTTACATAACATTTCATATCACTCTTACTGTACATGTCCAATATGGGTAATATGTAATGTAAAGCATTACATTTATGTATTGCTTGAGGTAGAACATTGTTAAACCAGAAAAGACAAAGTAAAATAAAAACCCCTCATAAAGCCATTCAATCTTATATTTCATTTTACCCGTAAAAAAGAACAGACAGCAAAAAGCAGGCAGCTTCTCCAGTGCTAACTGTAATATTTTCTTTAGTTTAAATTATCTAGAAAAATTGATCCTATAATGCCGTTCTTACTTAATGTTCCACTTTACATCGGCCTGTTATGCAACCCTTTTTTACTTTTATAAAGCTCTTTGTAGTGCTGTTTTTTGACTGGAGTTTCACTCTCATCTTTGAGTCAAGCCACAGTGCCAATGTACCTTTGCAGGGAGGGTCCTGTGCCAGGGGTCAGGGGTCTCCCTCCTGAAGACGGGCGAGGACACCTCGGAGTGGGAGCTGCTGGGGTTGTGGGGGGCCTGCTGGCGAGGGGGGGGGAGGGTGCTGTAGAGAGCCAGGGAGCCGTGAGAGGGTGAGGGGGGGATGGAGTGTGCCACGTGTTCCGAGATGTTGCCCATGGTCTTAGCGCTGGGCAGAGTGCCGTAATGCCCCCCCGCTGCAACACCAGGAGAGAAGGAAGTCAAAAGGGGGGAGAAGTTTATGATTCAAAATAGAGAGGTTCAAATAATCTAAATATAATAATAGTAATAATAATAACAACAAATTATGACAGAATATTTCCTAATTAAGGGTCCGTTATCCGGAAATCATGCCTTCTCACACCTTTTTTTTTAACTCTGACGTAATTTGCAACATTTTTAATGTGAAGACACATTCTATGTCTGACACCTAAAGTGGAACCGCAGGAACAGACACACTGACTCCTCCACTTTTTACGGATTAAGTGGATTATACAGCTCTAACTATTTGAAAGAAAGGTTAAAGTATAATTCTTAAAGTTGCTCAAGGATGCTCAAAAAGCCAGAGTGTTAGAAGACACTTAGCTTTGTTAGCCAACTAGGCTAATTTGGACAATTCCCCTTCTTAGTCTTCCTGGAGGACAGGAAGTGGTCTGTACCTGTTGGCAGAGCCAGACTCTGCCTGGAGAAGGCCTGCCTCTGCTGCCACTCGTACAGCTGCCACATGGTGTCGTCCCTCATGGACCTCCTCCTCTCCACCATGATGCCGGTACTGGTGGAGGCGGGGCGGAGGGCCTGGTCATACAGGGAGTCCGCCGCGCTGCAGATGCTGTCGGGCCGGGCCAGGCTGTTGCGGGGCAGTGTGCGGTACCCCTCTGGGTACCGCGGAACCATCAGGGCCCGGTGGCTGGGCATGTTCCTCGGTAAGGTCTGGTAGGACGTTACACTGGTACAGAAAAAAGATGAGTAGTTAGTTACTCATCACTAACCACCACAGCCAAGGGGAGATCATTGGGTCGGAGGTTAGTTTGCCAGGTTTATCCAGGGTATCTGGATTCTGTGTTGACTCAAAAAAGGCAATAAAGGCAGTTATAAATGTCATTTGTTTGTGTTTTGATTCATCATCTAATGGAAGAAAATGGAAAATGTGATGCATCAGCGTTTGCAATGTATTGCATTTTAAAAGGAACGTTTTTATGATAATAACAAAAGTAGTTTTAATAAAGGCTCCCACAACTAACGGTGTGGAAAGCAGACAGGTGGAACAGGGAAAACCCATCGTGTGATGTCCAGGTGGGTTAACTGTAGAGTGGTAACCCTCAGTCTGCCAAAAAATCTGCTTCAACTCAAAGACAATTCAACTTGTTGACCACAAACCCCTCAAGCTAAAAAACCATAGACACAGCGTGGTGTTTGAAGTGTGCAACAATACATTAGGCTCGCAACCCAACCCTTCAAAGAAGAGGCTGAATGGTAAAAAGTTTAAAATATATTTTGGTGTATTACTCATTTACAATTTCATAACCTAAGTTCATGAATCCCAATGACATAAAGCAGTTATAAAAAATAAATTCAGTGGTAAGAGCCACATTATACAGACCATATTCCTGTTAGATAGGTCATTAGAAAGTAAGATGCAAATTAGCAAAAGACGGTAGCAAATATGTTATGTCTTTTTTTCTGACCTGAAATAATTTACTGTTTTGTGAAAATGTATAAATGTGAACTGAATGGATGAGTAATTGTTTAAACCAGAGTGTGATTCATAAATCTGGTCTCTGAAGCCGGAGGCGAGATTGGTTTAAAACATGTCTGTTTGACCAATAAAGATAACTTACAGAACAACATATACTCAAGGGTTGGATCAGGGAGTTGGTTGACATCTAAGATTACTTATATATTGTAATGTGGTTACTACACTTCTTATCCTTCCCTTATACAGTAAAGAATACTGAGTAAGAATAAGGGCTTGACACCTCGCTGTTATCAGCAGCAGTGGATCATGGCTTTAATCAGGGTGTGCTGAACAGGAACCAGATTAGCGATCTGTATGTGCGTGCTTTGACATGTATGGTGTGCTTGACTGGATTTAATTATCAAACTACTTTTGTTAACAGAACTCTGTTTTACTTTCACTTTGACCCAGGAACACAGTGAAAAATGATGGGCTCATTATCTCTGCAGCCGTTAGCAGCTCATCTTAAATGAAGTGTCCTTGTTGACCTGGTGAGGGCCTGGGACCCCCTGTGGTCTCTGTCCCTCTGTCCCTCTGTCAGCCTGACACACAGAGCACTAGTCCACTGCGCCACACGCCTCCTCTCGCATTACACTCTTTCTTTGAACTCTTGCCACAACCATCGGCTTTAAAGTGGAACTCCCAGACTGGAGTTCTTTAAACGGCTTCTTGAGGCTGGCTCCAAAGAGTCATATGCCCCTTTCACATCAACGTAGCTCCCGTTCTAGTTCCGTGCTTGCGCTCTTCTGGTTCGGAACCGGTTCTTCTTTTCAGCCCCCGTTTTGTTCACACCGCCCAGAGCCCGAGTGGTGCTGCGACATTGAATAGGACGAATACGTCCTATTCTATGGCGTTAAAGCTAGCTGTTGTTAGCCTCTGCATGCGCCAAGCTCAAAATACCTAGCTTTGCAGCATTAATTACTATGGTATAACATTAAAACTGATTCTCATCGTTGTTACAAACTGGGCAAAACGTGGTCTTTTTGTTGTTGTTCAGGAGGTTGATCTGCCCCCGCCTCCGACGTAAGCGTGACGTATGCGGTTCTTGCTTCTAGACGGACAATTTTTCGAGCTTGATAAGAACAAGGAAACACCGAGGTTTAACTCCCTCTGAAGGTCAGGGCGGGAGGAGAAACACAGGGAACAAGAAGGAAACGCTGAAGAAAGGTCTCACATGTTGTTGAGGAGGACAGCTCTCAGGATGAGAGGTGTCCTCAGGTGTTGTAAGACAGGCAGTGCATATTAACAATAAAGGATGGTGGTTGATGATGCAGGTGTGGTGAGCTGAAAACTAATGTTTTGTTCAGCTGTGTGGAGGTCAGAGCAGCACTGCTGTCACACTGAGTAAAACAGAGTTCAGTTTATGTTTTTCTAACGTTTTTCAAAAGGGCATTAAGGCTCAGAGTTAGACCACTCCTCAACGTCACACCTGCACTAAGCAGGCAAAGGAAATCAAACAGAGGCGGGCTGAACTACTCCTTTGTTATGTTGGTAACGAGATGAAGGACGAGACAATAACTTGAAGCCTGATGGCTGAAGGTGCACTACTGTGACCTTACTGTTCTTAACTATACAGGTCATCTTCTCACATCATCACTTCAATTCATATTGTTTTTAAATGGCAAGAGCTTGACAGGAGCTTATATCCATTTTTCAGGGCCCTACATTATCTGCTCTAAATATCAGAGCATTCAGCTGCTAAAGAGCAGATGTGTATTTTGTTTCTTCTTTCAAAATGCTAATTGCAGTTTCATTTCAAATATATTTCAGCGGCTTTTGTGAAAAGCATCATGTTAACCGTTTCAGGCAGGAGCCTCTGCAGCTTCTGTGTCAGCTGACAACTGACATCACAGCTGATGATGAACAGCACTCAGTGCTGACTGATAAAATAACCTGAGGCCTGTACTACGAAGCCGGATTTTGGCTTAGCGAGCTAACTTCAGGGAAAACTCTGGGTTTCCGGTCCTACGACGCTGGTTCTCTTCTTAGCGGGCTAGATCTCCATGGTAACTTATGCTGAACGGCTAGCCTGGTCCGGAGCAGGTTAGGTTCCAGGATAAGAGATCAACTCAGTGAAAGCACCGCCTGCTGACCAATCAGAGCTCCGTGTGCGGAGTTTAAAGCTATCAAGTCATATTACAGGATAGAGGAAATACAGAAAAACTGCCGTTGCAGGAAAGACGGCCGGCAAAAATCAACTGACTGTGTGAACGTGAAATTAATAGAATATCACCTCCCATCTTCAGAGCAATCTGACTATTATAACATCAGCGTTAAGAAAGCTTACTTAAATATCTGCCACAAGTTAACATAAGTAACCGGATCAAAGTAACATTACGTAGCCTACAGTCCGCGGCACTGTGAGTGCAGACGTCGATGTGTCCCATTATCATTCATATCACATCATATCACATCATAATATATCATATATTTCCTTATCTGAGTCAGCTGAGCCGTATCTGGCCGTGCAACACTCTCAGTGTCACATACTGTATGCAGAAGTATTATTTTAAGCAACACATTAAGTTGACGAAACACTCGAGTCAAATGTAATTAAAGTCAGATCCACTCGTGTCTTAGACGGGGCAGCAGTGATATCATAAACCTGTTAATGTACGCATTCAAACACTTTTTCTGTTACCAGCTGTATTCACCTTGCAGGTGCAGCTATGTGGCTTTGATCCTGGATAAAGTGTTTAAGTCATGGATGTTTAAAGTTTAACGTCTTCATATTTGTCTAATATTATAGTTCACTTTTCATTCAGGAAGTATGACGCTGCGCTGTCTGTGCACTTCTCCATGTTGTGATTGGTCAAATGTTGCTAACCCCGCCCCTTTTATGTGAACACGCACATAACTAGATAGGGCAAAACTGGCTTGAGTTAACGAGTTGATAACCAGCGTCGTAGGTCCGCTTAGCGAGAGCGCTTTTGTTTTGGATTAGGTAAACCGGCTAACTCAAACATATCCAGGTTAGGTTGAACCGGCTTCGTCGTACAGGCCTCTGGCCTCTCAAACAGAACATAACACAAACAAAGGGACAAAGATGGTTAACTGGCCTGTTCTAATCCTGTGTTCTGATAGCTGGGGTTACATTTGAAGACACAGAACATAGAGAGTTCTTGAAAATGTTTTGAAAGAGAAAGTACACAGAAGACTTTGCAAAAAAGCAAATGGTTTAAAAAACAACAGAGCAATGAGGACCCACTCACCTCCTGGTGTCTTCGTCCAGTCCTCTGGTCTTCTGCGTGCGGACCCAGTGTTCCAGCTGCTGCATGGAGTTGGTTCTGGACAGGCCCCGCTCCGGCTCCTGGACTGGAACAGGGGACGTTCCTGGAGCCATGGCCAGACTGCTGTCCCCCTCTGAGGGGCTGCAGTCCCCAGGGTGCCCCGCCGCTGCGGGCCCCGGGCCATTGGGCTGTGGGGGGCCGTGGACACTGAGGTGGGCGTGGCTCTGGCGGGACGCGGACACGGCCGCTGCGATGGCGGCCGCCTGGGCCGGCTGCAGCTGGAGGCTGCTGATCTTAGTCAGAGCCCTCTCTGCACTGGGGTCTCTCTGGAAGCCATACCTATCCCCCCCACGCACCGTAGCATACTTCCCCGCATCTCTCAGAGTAGCATATTTATCCCCCTCTCGCAGTGTACTGTATTTCTTCACTTCTTTCAGGGTGCCGTATTTGTCCACAACTTGTATGGTGCCATATTTGTTCTCCATCTCCCTCATCATGCCGTACCTCCCTATCTCCTTTAAGGACAGCTGTCTCCTAACTTCCTTCGGGGGAACATATTTATGTCCATCTTTCTGGAGTGTGTGTCGGTCGCCTAGTTTTTGCAGTGCGTATTTTTCTCTCTCCTGGTGAGCAGGTACTTCTCTGCATCTTTACACAGAGCGTATTTCTCCTCCTTCACAGTGCACTTTCCATCCACGTTTGGAACAGCATACTTCTCCAGGTCTTTGTGGATTGCACACACCTCTCCATCTTTCTGCAACAAGAATTTCTCCCCGTCTTTTCGCAGCATGTACTTCTCTCCATCCTTCTGGAGGAAATACCTCTCTCCGTCTTTCTCGAGCATGTAGCTCATACCGTCTTTCTTCAGAGAGTACCTCTCTCCTTCTCTCTGTAAGGTGTAGTACTCCCTCTGGCCGTTGTGTTTCTCTAGGTCTTTTTGGCGTTTGTCGTCTGCTTGAGATAGAGAGTGTTGTCTCACAGGCTCGCGGTTCCGCTCGTTGTTCTGGATCTCAGGCCGGGTCAGGACTCTGTGGTTGAGAAGGTTGTTCAACTCCTGAGGGGTTCGCTGATCTACTTTCAGCTTGTCCAGCCTGGTATCAAAGAGAGAGATGAATGTGACAAAGAGTGACAGACAAAGTAACGTTTTCTAAGAGATGTCAGACTTCAGCGTCTGACAGACCCTCAGTCTCTGTCTCACTTCCTGTCTTTCTCCTCTGATCTCTGTTGGAACTCAGTGACAGTGCCGGTCTGGACAGTCAGGTTCTACTGGGCATTGGGTTAGTGACGGTAAAGAAATATGGGTGATTGCTTTGGAATAACTTCATGAACACATCCTAGACTTTACGCTTGAGAGCTTTCCCCTCAGTGAGATATTTAGCGGAAACAGAATAAACGTTATATTGGACATTTTCTAACTTTCAAAATATTTTTGTTTATCTAAATCACTATATGTAGATGTAAATAGGAGACAATTATCGTAACACATATAAATCTGCCTTCCTCATTACAGTGTTTTCTAGAAAAAAGAAGACAAACGTCTGACAATTTAACACTTTTTTGCCTTTTGCTGCATGTCATCCCCTCTCTCTTTTTGGTAAACCTTGGATAATGATAACCCTACCATAGAAAATAATGATGCACACACCCTTTACCTGCACTTCTCTCTCAGAGGTGTCCCATGTTCCCAGATCTCAGCAGTTCATTTTTGTACAAAAAATTAAGTTTTGTACAATGTTACAAAATATGAGCTTCAGTTATTTTCCCTTTTTAAATGATGTTTCTGTTGCTCATTGGATCTGATTAAAGGGGAACACGCTGGTTGAAAATCAGCAAAGTTTACCTCTTACTGTAAATATATAAAGCTCCTTTAAGAATCACAATATCACCATGACAACAAGTTCAACCTTGCCTTTCTCCTAGTTGGAACCCTGTCTCCAGTCTTCATGAAACTCTTAAGTAGGCCCTTTTAGAGGCATTTAGGAGGACTCTAGAGATATGATAACACACTTCATGAATATTACAGCACAGCGCTCTAATCTGCAAAAAGACTCTGTGTCAGATATCATTTCACAACTATCACATCTGTCTGTGGGATGTCTCTGTGTGAGGAGGACCCACCTTCTGACAGGTTCACTGTGGACCAGTGCAGCATCCGTCATGACTTTCATCCACGACTCCATCTCTTTGGCTGTGTCAGTGCAGAAATAATACGTCCGCATGTTGGGGTGAGTGGCCTGGCAGGGTGGGGGCGGGGGAGCATATCGACAGTGAGAGTGAGATAAATAGAGCAGACACAGATAGACCGAGAACACAGAGAGGATGAGATAAAACAGTGTGAGGTGACCTTGAGATGCCAGCAACCAGTCTAAATCATTCCTGTTGAGGAGTGCGTGTGTGTAGGTGAGTGTGTGACTGTGTGTGTATGTGTCTGTATATATGTGTGTGCATGTGAGTAGTCTGTTTCTTTATGTGTATTTCTGCTTAAAGGCCCTGACACACCAAGTTGACACCAAAGAACACGTCCCGACGGACCCGATTGTTATGTCGCCTCATGTCTCCTACGTCTTGGCCAAACAGTCGCACTGGAACACACCGCGAAGACTTCAGCCGACGGCCAAGTAGCACGTACGCACTGCGCATGCGTGAGTGGCAATAACTCTCCTTACCAGCATGCGGCGGTAGTGTGTATTCGTCATTCAAAAGAGGCAACAACCGGAAGACAGACTGCGTGATATATACAAACAACAAATAGCGTGCATTCCATTTTCGCTCTCGTCCATCACAGACTGTTTCACATAACGACTTATAATCGAAAACATGTTTAGTGCGCTACTGGAAAATGAAAAATAATAGCCGTCTGTGTGTGCCTTCTTCACTTCCGTTTCGCTTCTCATGCACTGATTTGCTAAGCTGAACAGCCAATCAGAGTGATTTCTTTTGCCGACAGCCTCCCGATTCAACAAGGTGAATCGGCAGCGGAAGGTGTTCGCACGGCCGAAAAGACACAACGGTGCGGGACAAACCAATCTGAGTAGGGCGACAGGACGCTCATCGACGGCCAGACATCTATCGACGGCCGAAATCAGCTTGGTGTGTCAGGGCCTTTAGTGTGAGAGTCTTAAGGCAAGGCAAGGCAAGTTTATTTATATAGCACCTTTCAACACAAGGCTCCTGTGTGTTACCTGGCAGAGGTAGACTGCACAAAGAGGATATGGTGCTGTGTGTGCTGTGTGTGTGCTGTGTGTGTGTACTGATGAGGCCTGAACAGGGACTCCAAATCCTTACTCTTAGGATTTCCTTTATAACTAGGGAGAGGAAAAAGGTTGTTGGTTATTTCCACCTTAAAGAAACATTTTGGAAAATGTGCCATGACTTTTTATCTGAACAACTAAATGCATCACTATGATTGTCTGAAAATGCATTCCATCCCCATGTTAAACAACAATGTGCCTAGCCTATCGTTATAGGTTGGCTTTTCCCTCCACCATCCAGTGTGGCGGTATGGACTTTGGCCTTTCCCACCTGGCCGGACAACACACACTAGTTCTGTTTATATGTATTTCTTTCACTTTCAAAGCCGTAAGAGCTGACTCCCTGCTACAAGTCTCTTTGGCGTACCATCTGCTCAGTCCAAGTCTCTGTTTAACATTGATCAACTCCTGTCCTCTCATCTCACAAAAAACAACAACACATACATCGATTTCCAAACTGCAAGAACTCTCCCTCTAAAACAATATCTGTAGTAAAGGTTCCTGAAAACCAGAAGTAAACCTTGATTATGGAAACAAACATTTATATATCAGATATTGCCTTCACTTAACTAGGAAGTCACATTGAGATTAAAAACATCATCATCATCATCATCATCATCATCATCATCATCACCATCATCATCATCATCATCATCATCATCATCATCATCATCATCATCATCACCACTGATTAACCCTGTTTGGCTGCAGCGTCTCTTGTGTTTTACCTTGAAGGCGTATTTCCTGCTGATGTGATCATCCACCGACAACATGGACACGTGGAAGCTTGGCAGCAGGATACTTCCCAGAATGCTATCCTCTTTGTCATCTGCACCAGAGAAAAAAGAAGAATAGAAGCTTGTCAACAAATCAGAGAACATTTGCATTTAAAGCTGCATTAACCTACACTAAACTAACTGCACATACACTCAATAAGGATTTACCAGAACCAAGGCTGTAGAATAAGTAAGGTGTTGGACCGGTAAATCAAAGATCAAATCAATAGCCAATCAGAGCGTGGGGTTTCCTAGATATACCAGTGGAGCTGAATGAGCAGAGTTCTGAGGTCGATATGTTTGTTATCTTTCAGTCCACCTAGAGATGACACGAGATGACCATTATAGGTCAACAGACAGACAGTCAACCAGCCTACCATCCGTCAAACAAGCCCTCAAGACCCAGCTCTCGAAAACGTGCTTATATACACGTGTCTTTCTCCTGCATATTTGTTTGTGAAAGTGACTTTGAATACAAAGAAAATAGCTAGTTATTAAGTATGACTATTATTTTGATTATTTAAAAAATAAATTGGTCAAGTAAAGATCACTATTAATGGTAGCTTGGCTTTATAAAAATATCAGCTTTGTGACAATTCACCAGAAGCGACCAGTGGTTGGATTTCACCTCCTAGAACCTGCTCAGCTACAACTTTAGCCACACACACACACACACACACACACACACACACACACACACACACACACACACACACACACACACACACACACACACACACACACACACACACACACACACACACACACACACACACACACACACAACCATTCTGTCGGGATGGTAATGATGTGGTTGTGCTATGGCCTCTGCATGCTGTGATGTGAGCTCCCAGGCTCACACTGAAGCACAATGCAGACACACACACTCTGCTGCTGGGAGAACCTGTAGGGCTGCTGAATTATTGAGACTGTACAGAACACACACAGGAAACAGCCGAGAAAGAGAGGGAGTGGGCTGCCATGCAGAGGGATGTAGGTATCCACTGTGTGGGAGAACGCTTTTTCCCATTTTCACTTTCCAGGTAAGGTTCTCTTAGGTTTGAGGAACTTTCAAAATACTTTGATTAAGAAAAAAGTTATAAAAACGGGTAATTATCATCAATTACAGTTCCTAACAGCCAGATTACCAAATTACGTTTTTCTTTTGGCCATCAAAAGACAGATAATAAATTCCATATACCATTTTGCCTTTACAAGTCCTCTTAATGTAATGTCCGTCCCACTTTATCTTGTTGTCTTCTTACAGTTTTGTTGTATTGTATTGTTGTAACTCTTTTATGTACATAACAAAAACCAGCTGTAAATCAATTGTAATGATTGCACATCTTATGTAACTCTTTTCCTGTATAACAAACAACATGGTTTGAAACGAGACATTAACAGGAAAACGACATTCAAACTGATTTGCATTTTGAGGGCTCACAAAGTATCTCTAATAAATGTTCTACATTTATATGCAGTTTTGATTCCTTAATGGACAGTGCTTTTGAATGTACTCATTCAAACAGCAGCCAGGGTATCTACCAACAAAGCGCTGGCCAGCACATCTGGAGCAGTGTGTTGGACACCTCCACATGTGGAGTCTTGATGAGAGGATGACTCGCTCTTCCTCCTGAGCCACAGCAGATCAAGTTGGACACATTTAAATGACGTGACATGTTAATGCACTTTTTATTCGTCTTTGATCTAAAGTCCTGTCAGGCTTTTTTGCCCTGCTCATAAAAAAATAATTGGGTAAAACATCTCTTAATTCTGCAAACATCGCCCAACCTGAGTGACAGGAGATAGTTAGAAGAACCTGATAGAGCAAGCAGGAGAAAGATAGAAAGAAAGGGACTTATAATGGAAAAGCCGAGTTGGCCATTGTCCTTCCCGAGGACGCCTCTCCTCTCAGCTCAACCTGGCTAAGCCAATAAACATCCCATTTTCCCTTGGGTTTGTCATGAAAGCAGCTGCTGATTGCGGCTAATTTGTCAATTTATGGAGATGGGAAAATCTCTCTCAAGGGTGTAGGAGACTCAGCAGAGGAAAATAGGAGCTTTTGTAAATGTAAAGTTCTGAATAAGTGGTTCTGCAGCTTTGGATTTGCAAAAGTGAGCGAAAGCCAGGTCGACTAATTTGAACTGGCAATGACACTTAACCTGCTGACCCCTGATCCACTGCTGCTGATCCACAGATACACACAGCATTTAGAGGGCTGGACATGATATCTGCTGCCTCACCACCAGCAGAATGTTCACCAAACCTCTTCAAGGGTGGGAGCACGATTAACAACACCCATTCCCTGTTTAGGGAAGAATCTTAATGGGAGGTCATTCAGAATCATGCATAGCAGATATTTTATCAGCCGATGTGTATTTTATCATTATTCAATCCTTCATAAAAGGAATGATGTCAACTATTTTGTGTTATATTTGAAAAATGTACTTATTTAAAATAGGTTTTGCTGGTTTAAATAATGTTTTGGTGACAATGAAAACAAACAGCAAGTGTGACCATGTGTGTGTGTGTGTGTGTGTTTGTGTGTGTGTCCTCACCGCGGTAGTAGAAGAGACACATGTCACACAGAACGAACCACCTCTTCTTCCACAGCTTCATGCCTGTGCTGTCCTGCAGGGGTCAGAGGTCACAGAGAAGTCATCAAGACAGCCAGCCTCTCTCTCTCTCTCTCTCTCTCTCTCTCTCTCTCACACTCACACTCACACTCACACTCCCTCTGTCTCTCCCTCTGGCTGCTTCTATTTCTCTATTACGCAGCTCTCCCCCCGCTGAGACTAATGGCTCTGTTTTATCTGTTCATAACGTACTGACAGGTCCACCTGTATGGTGCTCTTTTTTCCCCCCCCTGGTGCCGTAATGACTGCAGTGACAAAACCACATTTTTCTAGCCATTTGCTCACTGTTAGCAAAGTGACGCATTGGGCCACAGACCCTGAGGTAAGGAGCTGTGGGTAAACACTGATGACATTTCTTCTGCGGGGGGCACTTTGGCTGACAGGTCTGTGTGGAGGAGAGAGCCGTGTTGCTGGGAGGTCAATTGATTTTGGTCTGAATGTGAGCACAGTGAGCAGCAGCTCAGGGGCCAGATGTTACTGACAGGGACTCCAGCTGGACCCCAAAGCACAGCTGTGAAGGTCTCTTTCTGCAGCTGCCATCCCAGGACCAACTCATACTACAGTCTGCCATCCCAGGACCAACTCATACTACAGTCTGCCATCCCAGGACCAACTCATACTACAGTCTGCCATCCCAGGACCAACTCATACTACAGTCTGCCATCCCAGGACCAACTCATACTACAGTCTGATATCCCAGGACCAACTCATACTACAGTCTGCCATCCCAGGACCAACTCACACTACAGTCTGCCATCCCAGGACCAACTCATACTACAGTCTGCCATCCCAGGACCAACTCATACTATAGTCTGCCATCCAAGGACCAACTCATACTACAGTCTGCCATCCCAGGACCAACTCATACTATAGTCTGCCATCCAAGGACCAACTCACACTACAGTCTGCCATCCCAGGACCAACTCATACTACAGTCTGCCATCCCAGGACCAACTCATACTACAGTCTGCCATCCCAGGACCAACTCATACTATAGTCTGCCATCCAAGGACCAACTCACACTACAGTCTGCCATCCCAGGACCAACTCATACTACAGTCTGCCATCCCAGAACCAACTCATACTATAGTCTGCCATCCAAGGACCAACTCACACTACAGTCTCCCATCCCAGGACCAACTCATACTACAGTCTGCCATCCCAGGACCAACTCATACTACAGTCTGCCATCCCAGAACCAACTCATACTATAGTCTGCCATCCCAGGACCAACTCACACTACAGTCTGCCATCCCAGGACCAACTCATACTACAGTCTGCCATCCCAGGACCAACTCATACTACAGTCTGCCATCCCAGAACCAACTCATACTATAGTCTGCCATCCCAGAACCAACTCATACTATAGTCTGCCATCCCAGGACCAACTCACACTACAGTCTGCCATCCCAGGACCAACTCATACTACAGTCTGCCATCCCAGGACCAACTCACACTACAGTCTGCCATCCCAGGACCAACTCATACTACAGTCTGCCATCCCAGGACCAACTCATACTACAGTCTGCCATCCCAGGACCAACTCATACTACAGTCTGCCATCCCAGGACCAACTCACACTATAGTCTGCCATGTCATTTACTTTCCTTCAACCTGAAGCAGGGATTATTTATGCTGCATGGTTCCACTCAGCTCCACTTACTCTTGTACAACAGTTTGGTAGCCATATTTAGCTTGGTAGCTGGTTAGTGAAGTACTGTATGATATAAGACTTAGTACAGTTAAATTGGCTGTCACTGGCTGTCGCCGAACCACATAACATATCCAGGGAACAGGAGGATGTCACTGACTTTAGTTGAAGATGAAAGTTGTAAAACTGTATTTTCCGTTAATTAATTATAAAGAGGATCTCAAAGTGGGCCAGTGCGCACCACCGATTCATACATGTTACATTAATGTTAAGCAATCTCAGCGGCCATGGTTTTTAGATTTGTTTCTTTGTTTTCTCCACCTTTCTTTCCTGGACTTCTGTTCAGAGTTTAAACCAACCAAAACGGACACAACAAAAACATGCATAATCTTAAAGGTCACCTTCATGCTATTTTTAGGCAATAGCATAGGTCTCAGATATATAAAAATATATAAAAAACATGTCTATGAAGTGTTTTGATCAAAATACCAAACAGAACACCCTCCGTTTCAGCCCTGTTACTAAAGTGCTGATTCGGGGTATAAAGCTTCACACTTCAGGCATTGTTTCTGATAGCGACGTTTCTGATAGGGCAGTGGGTCCACCATCCGATATGACGTCATAGCGGATGACAAATCTGGATCAGCTCCGTTGTTCCCCAGTTTTTAGAGATTTGGGTACGGAGGAAAAGAGAGAGGGTTTTGTTTTCTGACACTTTGTGAGTCTCCTGACACACCGGGGACACATATTCATGTATAAAGACATCAAAAAGTGCATTTTGCATGATAGGTCCCCTTTAAAGAAATGAATACTACGTTATATTATATATATTTTTTACAGTACTTTTTCAAATCTCTTTCTCGCTTGTAACACATTGCAAGTGTGTTTCAGATCCCATGAAACTGGGTTTTATTCTTCCGTTAAACGAATGGAAACCAGCAGCTGTGTGGTGTGTACACAACACACAGTTCAAAAGTATCAAGTATTACAGCACTAATAATAGGGAAAAGATTAATAAAGGTTAAAAACACTCTTATGGAACTTTAATAAATACATTTAAAAAATAGTATAAGAACACCATATATTATAAAACGATTGAAACTGAATGAAACTTTTGGTTGGCAAAGGATGGCCTGAATGAATAATAGAGTTCCAAGAAAAAAAGGCAATATAGTAATAGTAAATGAAGTGAAGTGCATTTCTTCAAATGTTTCTTACATTTTCTCAGTGATTCATGTCCTGTATGTTCAGTGTGCACCTTGCATTATACTGGCTGCCCCCCCGTCCCCCCCCCTGTCTTCTCTCTGTCAGCACAGTCCAACAATGAGTCAAACACATCCAATAATGTTTAAAGAAAAGCTCCACCTGTTTGTAAAGCCAGCTGCTCTTCACCCCAGGGGCGTTGGGGTTCCTCTTGATGGAGTTTGACCTCTTTCCAAAGTTGTGGATCTTTTTGGAAGACCTAGAGGGCTGTTGAAACACATGAATGGGTAATACATGTAGAGAATGTATACATATTCTGTATATTGAGCTGTACAAAAGACACTTCTAAATCTAATTCTCCATCTTGCATCTCCTACAGTAAGAACATTGCAGAGAACTCCAGAGATAGAGAAAACAATCCAGAATATCATCTTCTCTGATTGATCTGTTGAACAACTGACTCTCTGCTGTGAACAGCATCAGCAGGGCAGATGTGCTCAGCTCATTACACACAGCAAGGCTCACTTACTAAGAAATGCAGCACAACTCTCTTTAACTCAGACAATGGAAGAACAATACAAGGGGTTCTTTGACTAAGTCTAAATTGAAAACAAACAGTATCACATTACCATTATAACCATTGACCAGATGTTGACAGATAATGTCTGTATTCATTAGTGTGACATTGTGAAAGTGTTTGGTGGTGATTTATTGGAGGCAGTTTTTTCTCATGACTTTAGCACTAGAGACAGAGTCTAGCACAGTGTTGGCTCAGGTAAGGCCACTTAACTGGGTGGTCTAAAAATAGGGGTCAGGCCTCCTGTATGTAAAGACCTTTGAGGCACATTTGTAATATCTGTTACATAACAGCAAACACTTTAAATGGTAAGGGAAGGGTCATGGGTTATGTGACGAATCCACATCCTGTCCTGTGCTTTAGTTAAAGTCACCATGTTTAAACATTTTAACTATTCAACAACTGGAAGATCTCACAGAGAAACTTCTTCTTTTGGCCAGTGTGAGCAGAAGGGAAACCTTGTATAAGCATCACTTATTCATGGAACCGCAGAATCTCTGCTGTGATCTACCCATGCATGTTAATGTTCTGTTTATCTGTTAGTCTGACTCAGCATTTATGAAGGGACAGGCTGTAATCTGAGCACAGTGACCTGTGTAGATGATCCGCTAGCTGCTAACACAGCTGGGTTAGCCTACTCAATACTCCCACTCTATTCCCTGAAAGAGAGGGGGGCACAGCAGTCTAATGTTGGTTAGAATCACTGAAACATTCCCTTTTAATCATTCCTTCTCTTACAAGTAGGCTAAGAATGTAGAAAAACAGTTCCTTATTTTGCATAATCATATGGTAGCAGAGCGGTCTTTTATGCTGAGTATCAAAGTTGTCTTCTCATTGTTCCAGTGAGCTAGCCATGCTGATGTTTCTGAGGAAATGTTTCCCATGTTCTTTAGTGACAGCTTTCTAAAGAGAAATATGTTAATGCAACAAAAAAAAGCTGTCCTCTTTAATAACCCCTCTTTGTAAAAAAAAACCTGTCAGCTGATGATGCTTGACTAATGTAATATTACATTAGCCATGATGGACAGCTGTGGTAAAACTGCTCAGCGGAGTTCTAAGACCTGATGGAGACCGACCCGTGTGGACGAGGTGGAGCTGAAGGTGGTGCTGGGGGCGTGGGTGGGCGGGCTGCCAGGGAAGGTGCTGTAGTCGGACCCCCCCGTGTAGTTGGAGGCCTCGCTCATGGTGCTCATGGGACGCTCCTTCTGGTCACTGCCCTGATCTGAGGACGCCTTAGCAGCCGGCCTGCCACAGGGCGAGAGACATGGAGACAGAGAGAGAGAGAGGGTCAGTCACACATTGGTTATTTTCCAGATTATAAAAGAACACCATGCAGCAGGTCTAGCTAGAGCTCAGAGGGGGGCCGTGGCTTTAGTGGTCGTGTGCTGTCATTTTCAATGGGGCAAATGACAGCAATACATTTAAAGCAGACTTAGAAAACCAAAGTGATATTAACGCACACACTGATCCACACTGATACACACTGATCCACACTGATACACTGATCCACACTGATCCACACTGATACACACTGATACACACTGATCCACACTGATACACACTGATCCACACTGATACACACTGATACACACTGATCCACACTGATACACACTGATCCACACTGATCCACACTGATCCACACTGATCCACACTGATACACACTAATACACACTGATCCACACTGATCCACACTGACCCACACTGATACACACTGATCCACACTGATACACACTGATACACACTGATACACTGATCCACACTGATACACACTGATACACCTGCCAACAGAGGTATTACTAATCAATATTCAGCCAAGTGACACATTTAGGCAGCAGGGGGTGTAGTAATAGCTATCTAACTTTAGCTGAGCATAACAAAAACTGAGCTTGTGTGTGTGTGTGTGTGTGTGTGTGTGTGTGTGTGTGTGTGTGTATTTGTGTTGTGTGTGGTGTGTGAGTTCTTCCAGCAGTCAGATAAAGATATCCATCTCCATTAAAAATACTGTTTTGTCAATATTCAATTCCCAGGGTCCAGAACGATTTTACAAATCTCTCAACTCAGTTCGGTCTTCTCTTGAGTGAGATGACAAATGTAAAACAGACACTACTATAACTCTATATTCACGACAGATATACAATGACGTTTTTGGTTAAATATATCCAGAAAATTGCAAATTTGGGTTAAAATCTTAAAGAAGTACAGGTG
This sequence comes from Dissostichus eleginoides, assembly GCA_031216635.1. Classification (NCBI taxonomy): domain Eukaryota; kingdom Metazoa; phylum Chordata; class Actinopteri; order Perciformes; family Nototheniidae; genus Dissostichus; species Dissostichus eleginoides. The sequence continues at coordinate 23,463,740 of CM062283.1, read as the reverse complement.
TATTTGAAAGCAGGTTGTATACTGTATGGCAGAATGCGCTGCACCACAACTCAGCTAGCCAGCTTCCAACATCCTCTTACTGTTTGCATTCCTCCTCCTGCGAGCATCTATCCATCATAAACTACAGTTTGTGACCACTGGTGCATAGTTACCATACTGTACTAAAGTATAGTCATTTAATTAGAGGTGCAGAGCCAGATGGAGCCTAATTGTCATGCCAACCATGTGCATTATGAAATGCATTGGCAGACCCTCTCCACTCTGACAGCTCTGATCCTCTCCTCTGCATACTTCAGCCGACTCAGCAGCTTTTAGTCCCGTGAAGCTATTGGTATGATGAATAAATTAAAACAGTAAGCAGACACTTTAATTCTGAGGGTTTAAAGGATTCAATGGCATATTTGGACTAAAAGATGTTCTTTGCAGTGCTGGATATCAGAGCACTCAATGCCATTTATTTAAAGGGGACCTATCATGCAAAATGCACTTTGTGATGTCTTTTATACATACATATGTGTCCCCGGTGTTCCAGGGAACTCACAAAGTGTCAGAAAACACAACCCTCTCTCTTTTCCTCCATACCCAATCTCTAAAAACGGGGCTGCAACGGATTTGATACGGGTGGATTTTTTGTTTGCACCTTTTTGACGTAATGTAGGTGCACTCCGCCTGATTGGTCAACTCTCCACCAATCAGGGGAATGAGAGGTTGGGCCATGTTGACTCTCCACTCGTAATCACAGCAAGCATGATAACATGACGCTCGTGCCGGGGCCGTGTCACGGCCCCCTCTTCCGCATGGGGGCGTGGTCAGCTGAATCAGACCTTGCAAAGACAGAGCTGGAGTGAGGCAAAATGAGGCATGGCTAAAATGCATGATCTGATTCGTATTTTGAAAATTAAAACGTATTAATATACCTTATATATATATATATATATACCTTATATATTATTTAAATATAGCATGATAGGTCCCCTTTAAATAGACTGTGTAGAGCACTGGATACTCACACACTCGCAAGACAAGTTAACTCGTTAAAAGTAGTACTTAGCTCTTAAAGGGGGTTACATTAAAATGATTTATATTAGGTAAGGGAGCTGCAGTATTGAATGGAAGTTATGGTTTATTAGACCTTTCATTAATTAACAATAGTCATTTAAAGACATGTGGCAGTAGCTACAGCAGGTCTGCTGCTCTGATTAGATTCTCTCTTGAAGGACAGGAGACAGGAGAGAACATGTCTCATAACTGAAGAGGACATTTTGAAGGGCAAACATGAAGCCTGCACTATGTAGCAAAAAGGAACGGCCTAAAAATGACCGATCAGTTGAATTACTTTCTGAGGAAAAAATAGAGATATGATGTGCTACACCCAGCTGGAAGCTCCAGCAGCAGATCCAGCAGTATTTGGAGCCCCTTATCTCTACCAATGCTGCTGTTTGTTCAAACCTCTGAATCCTGGAATCCTTCCTGACTGAAACAGTAGCGCTCAAGAATTCAGAGTCAGAAATCATTCATAACCTCCACCATTATATTGTAGAATGCATCTGAATCATGGAGCAAGCACACCAATTATTTGTCACTAATGGAAACGGCGGTGGCGAATGTCTGCGTTCTCTGAGTGCCATCTGGTTAAGAAATATCTTTCAGCTGGGATGGCAACATGCACATTCAATCTCAAGTGTGTGTGTGTGTGTGTGTGTGTGTGTGTGTGTGTGTGTGTGTGTGCAAGCAAAGGCATTTAGCCTTCAGAAAACAGCGAGCCTTTGTTGCCAGGGGCGGATGTTCTGAAACGTTTCCCACTCTGTGTCTCTGTCCGTGTCCAGTGAATTGTCAGCTAATTGACTGTGAATGACAGAGGAGGCTTTCACTCGCCTCCAGAAAGAAGAATCCTACATCCAAAGCAGGGTGACGTACACACACTAAACAGTCACACACCGATCACACAGCCAGTCTCTCTTTCCTCTGTCTTTCCTTTCAGACTGTTCCCGGCTACAAAATATACTAGTTTAGAAACAGACAAATAATAAGCCCTCATCCAGGGACTCTATGTATATTATGACTGCGTTGTCAGCTCAGGATATGGAAAGTGTGGAACTCCAGCTGTTGTAGAAATGTATCATTAAATCTGATTTAATCATAAGTATTACTGTAACTTCATTCTCTGGGTTTTTTCCACGGTTTGAATTCACATCTAGCCTCTAATTCCCCCTTCCTTAGAACAGACACAAGGCTATCTCTACAACCATTGGTTTGTAATGAACATGTATGCAAGTATCCACCGTCTGTAATGTATATTGCATAGCTGTATGCAAGTATCCACCGTCTGTAATGTATAAGGCATAGCTGTATGCAAGTTTCAACCATCTGTAAATTCACTTGCTGAGGACCTTCCCCTTCCCTCCTTCTGTAGTGTATAAAGTGTTTGTATTTTCTGCTGTATGTTGTCAGATCTTGGTACTATCTACTAGTGCAAGACTCTGTCCTTTCAGCTGAAATAGAATCACTCTGATAAATGCTTTATGACTTTTTTGACCTTCATTGACTTTATTAAATAACAAAACGTTGCTTTAAACTTCTATTGTTTGTTCATTTCTTGCCAACAGCTTGTTTGTTTTTGGGTGGAATTGACTCCACACCAGCTTCTGACCAGAGCTTTGCATTGAAAACTAAACTAGCACCAAGTATTATTATCTTTTAAGAACCTACATTTGGAACCAACCCTTTGATCACATTTTGTTTTATTGTTCCTTGGTCTGATTTTGACCAACTATGTTTCTGCCTGCTGCTGCTTTGAGCGTTTAGCTTCAACTTATTGTCTTCCATCTAATAAACCTTGTTGTTCAAGATCGAGGGGTCAGGACCCCATGCTCATAATATACAGCCACGTTATGCTCCAACGCTCCACGGTTAGATCACATGATAACACTTTAGCCAACATCATTCACAAATGAATAGTGTGAGCTGAGGTTCAATTATAATCCCAAAGTCTGATCCCAACTGTCACGCAGAGGTCTTTTCAGAAGACAAACTCAAATCAACTGTAAATTCAGTGAACAAAACACAAATCTGATTCTTCAGAAAGCCCATAGCAGTGGATCACATGACAACAGAGATGATCTGCACTGAGCCAAGTTCAAGTATGTTATCTAACCAACACTGCTGCAGGACCCCGACTAACTTTACCTTCATTTCTCAGGTTAAGGCTGCACTGTTAGGAAAAGAATGATGCTTTGATATGTGGGCGGCTTCTGATATTAACATCTCTGCAGGAAGTGTTGAGCTCAAGGACATTAGCCTAACAATCGAGAAATCTAAAGGTGAAGTGATGACACTGCAGAAGGAAAGAGGAATTTCATTTTGTTTGGATGCAACAAAAAACCTTAGTTTACTATTAAATCACACACAGGGTTAATATTCAGAGGTTGGCATTCACATCAATCATACAGAATATCATTTGTGCATTAGCACAAATTAGTCTGAAATAAAGTTAGTCTTAGCAGAGCAGGGACAGGAGAGGACAGGAGAGGACAGGAGAGGACAGGAGAGGACGCTCAGACTTGGACTGAAGATGAATGGAGCTGGAAACAAAGCTGCGAGAGGCAATCCTGACACCTCGGATCAATGTGTTAGTCCTTCTCATTTTGTAAAGGTTTCACCAAATTACAATTTACTGAAGTTATCAGCCTGGTTCTTTGCCTTGTAACAGAGTCCATTGAGAAGATCAATATCACGTCTGTGTCTGCTACAGAAGTAGAAGTGTATCTAGATTAACACAAAAACTGGAAGCATGAAATACTTGCTCTTTTGGTTGTTATGTACAATAATGGTACAATCTACTGGAAAAACCCAGCACAGCAGACAGAGAATAAACGGAATGTTCCCATTATGGTTAGCAGCTAATAGCAGTACTTCAAAGCTGAATATACTGTATGATAATACAGTATACTGTACTATATGATAACGTCAATAAAGATGAGTTGGAGGACATTTCCCCAGTTTGGGAGTGTCTCTCCCATATGCTTCCCAATTCAAAGTTGTCCTCTGTTTTTTGGAGATGGCACAGTTACCTGGCTGCACCTCAGCTAAACCCTAGTTTAGAAAACCCCTCAGTATATGTTTCCATGTGGCTAACGTGGCTCCCTGCTCCCCCCCCTCACCTCTCCCAGGAATGTATTTACCAAACGAGGTACCCTCAAACATTAAACATGTAAATAAATAAGTGAGTAATATTGTAAATAATTACACCTGGCACCCTGAGACTGCTCCAATACTGATTCAAGATTTATGACCTAGCTTAGTTTTTACTTTTGTTGTTATTTTGTTTTACTTGCTTGTAAAGCGCTTTGAGCACCAGGAAAAGCGCTATATTAATGTAATGTATTATTATTATTATTATTATGACAGGGTCCCCCCCCCCCCCTGAGAACACTGATCACCTACTGCAACTGCTTCTGGTGAAAACTACTGGCTGCTTCCAGCACAGGCCCAGGAGGCAGCTGAAGACATTGGGATCCCTTTTGTGATAGGCCACACAGAAACGGTCAGATATAGCTGACGTCTAGAGGAATGCGTAATGCTAGGAAGCTTTTCAGCAGGAACCCTAACAAAGCAGAAAGGTGATATATGATGAGAGGGACTTCAGTCACAACTTCCCACACTTCAAGGGAACATGAAGAAGGACATTGTTCTGAAGACTAGAGCTACTCGTATAAAGAACAACCTATTGTGTGACCAATGTGTTGGTTTGTGGCTTTTATCAGTGGTAAACAGTATGTGGAATATTAATGAATGAATTAATAGTTGTAGTTGGGTCAAGATGGATAAAGTAGTGTCTACAGTTTTATGAGTTGTTGCCGTGTCAACTACATCAGCAGCAGGAGACTAGGGAGTGAACGATAAACCTAAAGACCGGTCAATCATCTGTATTCTTTTTAAAACTCTGTCGTGTGTTATTTCATGTTGACACTGGTCTCCTCATGTGACTGGTCAGGGCGGCTGGTCCCTGAACACAGTGACACACTATGCATGCACCCCCTCAGGGTTAGTCACTGACACTAGCAAACTTGTATTAAAGCAGGAAGCCAATAGGGAAGCAGTAGGTCGGTGGGGGGGGGGGGGGTTACCTGCTGAGAGCCTCTATGGGCGTGTCAGGGTGGACAAGCTTCCCATAATTTGTGCTAGAAACAGAACAAAGGAGGGAAAGAGAATGAAAAACATAACATTGTGAATTTGAAACAAAAAATGACAAAAATTAAAACATTAAGAAGGAAAAACAATGATGAAGAGTGAAGGTGAAGTCAGTAATAACTACAACAAATTGAACCAGAAGTTGTTGCTATAGTTGTTAACTATAAAATTCATTTTGAGACAATGTTATTCAACTAATGTAGGCTAATGATAATAGCCTATAATAGTAAATAATTTGTATAATAAATAAAAAATTGAATTTATTGAAATCTCCAATATCAACGTAAGAGCTTGTGCCTCTTCGGGGGGTGCTAACACTTAACCATAAACTTTATCGTTTACTTTCTGCGTCTTTATATGTAGATATTACTTTTCTCCGTTAATCTCCGCTCCTTTTGTCCGTCACGTTGTTTCCATAGCAACAACAACTTCCTGTCATCAGCGCTAACTCTCCTTCAAAATAAAAGCATGTCCATACAAAATAGGAAGCCAAGCCAAATTACACAAATAAATTGGGTTATTTACATTAACAAATAACTATAAAACAACAATACTGTAGAATAACAAAATGAATGCCTCGAACAAACCGAAATACACGTGTTGAAGCGCGCGACCTCCCCCCCCCCCGCGGGCGCGCGCCGAATATCCGAATATTTGCTGCTGATCACTGTTTCAATATGTATTGTGTACTATACTGATAATAACGACACACTCTATCTTACTCTCACGTACTTTACTTGTAATGTTCCACAAGATACAATGCAACATCCTAGCCGTGCTAACTTCAGAACTGACGCTCATGCCTGGTCCCTCGGCTCCTGTCGTCCCCGCGGGCCAGCTGTGCATCAACAAATAATGTCCCCCTGGCCAACGTATATTGCAACAATTACTACTGAATATCCGGAGCCCGAAATCATGCATTGATGGTTACCAAACCAACATAAATGATATAAATATGTGGTACAGGGGCTTATAGAGGCATTCATTCCTAAACAGCACATATATTGGCAGGGCATTTGGTAACAAATCTCAAAAGTAAAAATCACATTATCTATAAGTGAGATATAAGTAACAACAACACTCCTCCTACAGCTTCAAACGAACAGGTTGATGGGGATCATGTCCATGTACTGTTCCCTGAGTGAACACCATCATTATGCCAACATCCCTAGAGGAGAGGACCATAGAGGTGTGTGTGCAGGTGGAGCAGGGAGTGTGTCCATTTGAAAACAGGCTGGGTTTCTGGTCAAACACCTTGTCCAAAACACCAACCTAGCAGTTCCTCCCTCCCGCCGTCTGATTATGAATTTAAAGCCCTACTTTTTTCCATCAGCGTTCCCAAGAACAGCTTTGATCATTCAGAGCCTCCCATTAGCCAATATCCCTGTTTCTCTTCTTATCCCCCTCTCTCTCAGATGTTCTAACGTCTGTCTGTTTGAATTTTCTTTTGTTATTCTGAGCTCTTATCTTTCTGTTATTATACAACCCGACTCTGGAGACATGTAAGCGGAATGTGTTAATAATTAAGAGAGGAGACGGACTGAGGAAGCAGGAAGAGACAAAGACAAGGACTAATTGTAAGAGCCGAGGCACACGAGTGTCTTTGTAAACTCCTCCAATAAACTTGTTAAGATGTGGGGAGCAGGGGGATATTAACAAAACATAAGGGAGATGAACTGAACAAGATATTAGTGAGTTAAAATATATCACACAACACGGAGAAAACTTTCATAGTGAAAACTTTCATAAGCAGCATCACACACCTCCTGTCTGCTCAACACAATTAAAAATGCAAACCACACACACACACACACACACACCACACACACACACACACACACACAAACACACACACACACACACACACACACACAACACACACAGGAGCTGTTTGGCAGAGGAGATAATTGGAAGGGGAGTTGAATGGGGCGAGTGTGAAAGACAGACAGACAGACAGACAGACAGACAGACAGACAGACAGACAGACAGACAGACAGACAGACAGACAGACAAATAATCAGGTAAAATAAAAGTTGATAATTAGTTTATTATGACCCTGAGAGAAGGCATGGGATCGGAAGTGGGACTGAGAACGGATTGGACCATTCTGTGTCATAAACACTGAGGACTGGGAGAGAGGGACAGACTGAGGACTGTGGTGTCTCTGCTCCACTGTGGGCATCCCTCCTGCTGCACACTGACGCTGTGTTCCTCACAGCTGCATGGACGCTTCTGAATATTACTATTATAAAGAGCTTTAAGACAGTGATGATGCAGGATCCTCCTCAGCACCACAGTTAAAGCCGTATCTGAACACTGGACTGCCTCATGCCTACTGATGCTTATCATACATGTGTTACATCATTGCAAGAAGGAAAAATCAGCATCAGAAATGTATTCAGTCTCAAATAACAGCTAAGGGCTATTGTTTATGACCAACGGCTGTTCATTTTAACAGCACATTGTCAGAGTGTCATGGTAACCCCTCAACTGCTCTAAAGTCCTGTAACACAAACCCTCTATATATTCACTTATTATGTACAGTTGCTTTACAGAGAGTCCTGCTGCATGCTGTGTAGCAGTGTGTGTTCACAGAGTGTTCACACAGTACCACAATAACCAGCTGTAACTCTGGAGAACCTGCCTTATAGTCTGACTTCTGGTCTGAGAGGCAGCCAACTCTTTCAATAACAGAACCAGAGGTGGGAGAAGTACTCAGATCTTGTACTGTAGTAAAAGTAGAAGTACCAGAGTGTAGGAATACTCTGTTACAGTAAAAGTCCTGCATTCAAAATGTTCCTCTAAGTAATAGTAGAAAAGTATTATCATCAGAATATAGTGAAAGTACCCAAAGTAAAAGTAGTCATTGTGCAGATTGGTCCATGTCAGAATAATATATATGATATGTTTTATAATGATTGATCATTAAAGTGTTCTCAAAGCTGGTAAAGGTGCAGCTAGTTGAATGACTTTGTATACTGCAGGGTAGCTTGTGAATTTACTCCAGGTGGAACTAAAGTCTGATTTAAGACTTGATTATATTTCACATCATTCATCCACATCTGTAAAGTAACTAAAGGTAAATACATGTAGTGGAGTAAAAGTACACCATTTACCTCTGAACTGTAGTGGAGTTGAAGTACACAGCATAACATTGAAATACTCAAGTAAAGTACAACTGTCTCAAAATTGTACTTAAGCAAATATACTTAGTTACTTTACACCTCTGCAGAGCACAGGAACAAAACTAAACTGAATAAGATGCTGCTTATATTCAGAGTTCATATCCAAACAACGTGTTCGTATTCAGTTCACAGTGTGATAAAGGGAGCATTCACTTTGAGATCACTCACAATAACTTATGCTACTCTATTGTTGCCACTCATCAACCCAACAGAGGTTTGATGAAAGGACTCCATCTGAAAGTGTTTCAGTGACCTTTCCAATCAGTACCCAGATTTTACATTTTACATGTTAGACGCTTTTATCCAAAGCGACTTACATACTCAATACTGTGGGCAATCCCCACAGGAGCAATCTGGGGTGAAGTGTCTCAGGGACACAACGACATGCTGACTGCAGTGGGGTTTGAACCTGTGCTCCCCTGAACACCAACGTACTAGTCCACTACACCACAGCCTCCCTAGATCAGAGTGATACAATGCTGCAGGGTGAGTCTGAGAGCAGAGAGACTTACTGTTCGTTCACCACAAAGATGCAGTTGTCCTGGGAGGGGGCGCCGGACACCGGGTGCTTACAGGTCACCTTTCTCTCATTGTGGCTGCAGGGAGAGAAAACAGAATGTCAGACAGAGACAGCGTAAAGTCCCCACAACTACACCCAAATCCAACCAAAGCATATAGAAGTACCACATCAGCGTCATAACACACACGCTATTTCAAAAATCACACCACAACCACACTCAGCCACACACCTGCAGCGGGGGGTGGTGCTAAACTTCAGCATAATGTCCTGAGTGGGTCTAAGGAGGAAGGTATCAGGGATGACGAGCATCAAATACAGACTCCGCAGCGTGTGGTGTCTGTTTGTCCTCAGCACTGAGGAGACCCTCCCCGCCCTCTGCCTCACTGCCACTTCCTGCCTCCCCCGTCCCTCCTCTTCCTCTTGTCATGTTCTTTTATTCATTCACATTTGAGATCTTAAGTAGGACATTAAAGTGCCATTTTAATTAATTCATTCGTATTAAATTATTTATTTAGTTTATGGATTTATTTGAATGAAACACTAGTCACAGTGTTGGTACACCCCCTCGTTTCTCCGTCTGTTTTTCTCCCGTACTTTTCGATCATCACTCGTCTCTATCAATCTTTTTCCTTTTCTCTTCCTCAGTTCTTTCATTCCTCCTTTATACTTAATATATTTTTCTTGCTTTCTTACTTCCTACGTTTTAATGTTCTGCTTAATCTCCCACTCTTTCTCCCCCCCCCCTGCTGCTTCTCTCTCAGTCATATGCTGCATCACAAGAAGTCTGCTGACTCCTCCACCCCCCTTTCAAATAAAGGAGAATTTGTTATCAACCCTAAAAACACGATGATGATGATGAAGGTGGGAGAAACAACTGTCAAACACACACACACGGGAGGAATTGTGAGGGAATGAAGGAACACGTGTTAAACACTCTCACTTTCAAACATGGCCTATTGCCAATTATTATAAACTCAAGTGAACTACAGTCAGCCACATCTCACATCTGACAGCACAGCACTTAAAACAAATGACATTTAAGAATTCAAAATGTCTTTCTAGAAGCCATATATCCAGGTATTTTAGATCATTCATAGACTTGCTGCCATTTTCAGAAAAGAATGGATCTGCACTGCAGAGATTAGAAACATGGGGAGTTAGAAGAGACCAAGCCTTTCACCCTAACATGCCAGATCTCTATTACCACCTGTTTACAGTCTTACACTTCAATTATATATATCACAAATATTCTGATCAGCCAAACAAACAGGAGAGCAAAGTGAGAATCCCTAAATAAACCCAGTGTGGTCTCTGTGTGTGGGGGGGGGGGGGGTTTACATGTTTTTCACCCACATCTGGAGAGGCCAGATGTGCAGGAGGGAGGAAGGGGGGATTCTTGTACTACTTAAGTTCCCTGCATTGGAGGAAAGCCACAGCAGAGTCCAGCTGGCATGATCAGAGTTTAACACACACACACACACACACACACACACACACACACACACACACACACACACACACACACACACACACACACACACACACACACACACACACACACACACACACACACACACACACACACACACACACACACACACACACACAGTCTTCACAGTAAAACTCACACACTTGTGACTCAAAATCATAAAGGAGAAACACCTGCTTTTTTCTGTGATTGTGCGACTAGTCTATCTTTTTAAATAAAAAAAGATGCTAGGAGCAGTAGCATATCTGCCTCTGATAACAAAACGGCACATCATAACAAATGATGTGTTGTAAAGAAAGCATCAGGGCGGCTTTCTTCTCCTCACACTCAGATGCAGCGACACACATCACAGCGCTGGGTGTGTGAACAGATCGGGTCAGCTTTGCCTATTGAATGTTAACTGAAGTCACATCTCTGCCGTCCGCTCTTACCCTGTACAGCTCTAGAAAGCTCAGATGAGACACCTACAGCCTTCATGAAAGACACACACTGGTATAATCATTATACCTAGGCACATGCTGCAACATGAACAGCTGCTGGCAGCTTCATGTGACGACAGAGTTCAGTTTGAACCAGGTCTCTGCTGCAGCCTCTTATTTAGAAAGACACCCCCACACACTCATCCAACGCAGCATCATGCTAAGTTGTTGCTCAGCAGCCAAATAACTGAGCGTAGCTTTAATCATTGATGTGAAACATCAGTGGATGTAGACGTGCTACACTGATGTGACAGGAGAAACTCAAAGGGTCCTTTGTATGGCTTTCCCTCAACCCCCCATTGGAAGAAATAAACACCAAAGAAACTGCAAGCTGTCAATCATTTTTCATAAAAAAACACCAATGTCACATTTTAAATGTTTACATAATAGTTGTTTATTTAAAGGGGGAAACGCTCCCTTTCTATTTTTGATTGATAGCAGATGACAGGCTGTCAAGCCAGGGCCTGGAGATGTTTAATTCAATGGCTGTGTATTCTAAGCAGTCATTTGACAAACTAGAGAGGATACAGCAGTCTGGTGTGGAACCATGTCCACCCTGAGATGAGGCCAAGAATGCATACACAGCACTTTCATGGTTTGCAGCAGTGAGCCGTGAGATGTGTGTCATCGAGTCCTGGTTGCATTCTGATCTCTGTCCTCATAATGCTGCTGACACTCAAAGGTCTCAGGTTCAGTCTGCAGCTGCCAACTATTCCCCCTCAGCAGGGGGCCATGCTTCCTGTTGGTCTGTAGCATTGAGGCTGTTCTGGAGGCACGGGCCTTTAAGTTGTTGTGAGGGTAATAAAATGGAGAAGAGAACATAAGAGATACAGGGAGGCTAGAGGATATGGAGAGGATGGAGGTGAGAAACAAGCTGTAAATTAGGAAGGCCAAGACGGAGAGTAAACAGAGACCTTTCTGTCTGTGATGTTTTACAACATCTTCAGAAACCCTCCTGAACTCATCAGGTTCTGCAACACAATGCCTCTTATCTTATTTATCAGAGAAAGAAACCGAGACTGAAGATGTTACAAATAAGGTACACACAGCATACAATGAATGCCATGATAACTTTGCATTATTAGTGTAGGACACTCATGTATGTATAACATCTGAAGATGTGTAGTTTTATTCATGTTTTCACATAATTGTACAGCATATTGCTATATTATTTCACATATTGTAGTTCTACACATTAATATCTGATTTAAAAAACATCACAGACAGAAAGGTATATCCGTCATTTAATGGTAAGCTATTGAAATTCTGAATCCATAGATGTGTCTCCCATCACCCAAAACCCCTGACTATTCTCTCAACTCAGTATTTACATTCTTATATTCAAAGAAAATCAGTAATATCTTTAAAAACTACAAGTCCTTTTCTATCAGCTGTGCACCGTTATGGTGTAAATATAACCTATCTACCAATTGGATCAAATATAAAAGTCAGCCGAATTAATGTTGATACTGCAAGGAGACGTATTGTGTGAAGAGAAATGTAAGATGTTGTTTAATTGCTGATATATTTATGATCCACGTCACGTATTCAGTTTCGGTGGCAGTTCTTCCAGTTTGTCTAGAACAGTGGTTCTCAACCTTTTTACACCAAGTACCACCTGAGAAAATAGTTGGCTCTCCAAGTACCACCATATGACCAATGTTAAAATACAGTCTATGCACAGTTCATGCAGGACAGCAACAGCTACATGTACAAAGGGCAGTCTCACTCACTCACTCACTCACTCACTCACTCACTCACTCACTCACTCACTCACTCACTCACTCACTCACTCACTCACTCACTCACTCACTCACTCACTCACTCACTCACTCACTCACTCACTCACTCACTCACTCACTCACTCACTCACTCACTCACTCACTCACTCACTCACTCACTCACTCACTCACTCAACATCACTGCAACATCTATACACAAATACACACAAATAAACAAATAAACAGTTATGAACAAACTGCTAAGAATTTGGTGTATCAGCTCAGTCTGATTCCCTCAAACTGTGGCAGGCAGAGACAAACTCTCCTTCAACAATGCAGCTCTCTTTATATTCCCAGAGTAGTATTTTTTTTCATTAACATTTTTAAATATTTGAGGCCACACATACACATCTGCCCCCCCCCCCCCACCTAAATCTAATGAGAAGGTTGCGCCTGTCTCCGTGAACACAGTCCTTTGATGTCTGGGGCAATCGAGGTGAGCTTCAGTCTCAGGTCTGGCTCAGCATTCAGCCTGCTTCTGTATTTAGTTTTAATAACAGCAAGGGAAGAGAAGCCTTTCTCGCACAGATATGTGGTCGCAAAAGGAAGGAGAAAGCGCACAGCTTTGTCAGACAGGGCGGGGTATTCTCTGTGTTGCTTTATCCAAAAGTCGACTAAAGACTGCTTTCTGAAAGCAGGCTTTAGTGTTTCATCACAAGACAACTCTATTACACTCTCCTGCTCAGCCACAGTTAAGTTCTTTGGCAGTCCAGAGGCTTCCATGCTGAACGGGCTTCTCATCCAGCTGTTGTCTTCGGTCATCACTGGGAAATACTGGCGGAACTGTTGTCTGAGCGAGACAAGGTGTGCAACCATGTTGTCCCTCACTCCATCATCAAGGGTCAGCTCGTTCTCAGACAGAAAACTCTCTAAAGCAGGGAAAGCTGAAACATCACCTGCCTTGACTTTGATTTGGAATAACTCCAACTTTTTCAGCATTGTGTTGATTTTGTCCTGCACATCAAACACATTGATGGAGAGTCCCTGTAGTCCCAAATTCAGGTCGTTTAAACGGGAGAAAATGTCTGACAAGTATGCCAACTGACTGAGCCACACTGTATCATAAAACACATCTGATAAGGGGAAGGTTTTGTCCTGTAAGAAGACTTGGACTTCTCTGTGCAATTCAAAAAGCCTTGAAAGCACTTTCCCTCTTGATAGCCATATTACTTCTGTATGGAGCAGAAGTTGGACATGCTCGCTGCCCATCTCATCACAGAGCACTTGGAATAGGCGAGACTGCATCGGTTGGGCCTTTATGAAGTTCACACTCTTCACAGCAGAGTCCAGTACAGACTTCAAGCCATCGGGCATCTTCTTCACCGCCAGCGCCTCCCGGTGGATGCTGCAGTGTGTCCATCGCATCTCCGGTGCGACCTCTTTGATCCGAGCTGCTACTCCGCTGTGGCGGCCAGTCATAGCCCTCGCGCCGTCTGTGCAGACTCCAACACACTTTTTCCATTCAAGTCCATTCTCTTGCACAAACGCATCCAGGAGCTGGAATATGAGCTCAGCTGTTGTTCTGGTCTCCGGTGGTTGACAGAACAGAAATTCTTCCTGAGCTGCACCATCATGTTCATATCTGACATAAACCATCAAATTGGCCAAATCTGCAACATCAGTAGTCTCGTCCAGCTGGATGGAATAATAGCTACTACTTTTAATGCGCTCAATCAATGTCTTTTTAACATCCTCTGCCATCTCTACTATTCTCCGTGACACAGTGTCATTTGAAAGTGGCACCAAATTTAACTGTTTGGCAGCCTTCTCGCCACACATGATTTCTGTCATTTCTTTTGCAAGTGGGAGACAAAGTGTTTCGCCAATTGTGTGTGGCTTACCGGCTTTTGCAATGCGGAGGCTGGCACGATACGAGGCTTCCTGGGCCTTGGCTATGGGTGTACAGCTGGATTGGATCGTTGACTTGCACTTATTCAGTGCATCACATTTTTGAAAAGAATTCCGCTGGCTTGTCTTTCAGGTGGGCGTGTTTAGTTGTAAGGTGCCGTTGGAGGTGCGATGGTTTCATACAATCATTACTTAGCACTTCACCACAAATCACGCACTGTGGTCTGGGCTCATTATCTGTCCCACTGCAGCTGAATCCAAATTTAATGTAACCCTGGTTGTATTTCCGAACTGGTTTGTGTCTCTTTTTTGTGGACTCACTTGCGCTGCTGCTGATGGAGTCACTCGCAGCTACATTAGCAGCATTAGCACTGGGCGGCGTTGTGGCTGTGCATGACACTGTTGCGTTGCTGGCGGAGCCTGCGCTTGCGCTCGCTTGACTGTCCTCCTCCTCATTCACTTGTTCCCTTTCGCTGGTAATATTTTCATCTGTACCTCTCTTCCGTATACCTCCCGTTTTGAGCCACGTTTTTAGCATAATTCAGCTTTCTTCTTTCTTTCATACAGTAGCTTGCTTGCAACGTTCTAATCGTTCGCGGGTAGTATGGTCGTCATAGCAACGCCAGAAATAAATAAAAATATTTTTTTCGTTTCTAAATCTAAAAACAACAATAGCCTGTTATAACTTATTTAAACCAAACCAATTATCTCAAGCTTATTTTCATTCGTTGTAGTATTTTTGATAGTATGATATATTTTGTAATTAATGTTATTCGCGATCGAGATGTGTCTAAAAATAGAACAACAATATTCTGTTTTATCGTTAATGTCCTATAACATAATCTTCCTGTGCCAGAATAATGCACTTGAACGCATCAAAGCTTTGTGATTGGCGTGACCCCATGTGTCGGGGCGTGGCTGGTGGGCAGTCGGCACTGACGTTGTCCGTTTCAACAGTGTGTGACAGTCCGCACACACACGACATGACAGGCAGGACATGGCAGAAGCAAAAAAGCCCAAAATATATAATTTTCACTCCGAGTGGGAGGATGATTATTTTTATGATTATTCCAATTCAAAGTCCATCTGTCTCATCTGCAATGCAAGCGTGGCTTTACCGAAGAAGGGTAATCTAGAGCGGCATTTAAACGCTACGAGACGGAATTACCTCCTAATTCTACGCTCTTCTGTTCGTTGCGTGCATATGTAACGGAGTTAAACATGTGAATACATCATTATAAGTTATGTTTTTAAATGGCATCATTGAACTGCGCCCCCCCCCAGGTCCTTACCAGCTGCTCTTGCAGTAACCTTACTGTCCCAAATGTGCACAATGTAGTGACTGCTTTTCGTCTTTTTGTTTACTTAGTTGTGTTTTCTGTATTTGTATGTCTGTGTTATGTGTAGGATAAAGGTTAAGGTTAAATAAAATAGAAAAAAAAATTAAAATTAAAATTAAATTTTTTTATTATTTTTTTTATATTTCAGATTTCTCCGCCTACCACTAGCGGGAGCTCGCGTACCACCAGTGGTACGCGTACCACTGGTGGAGAACCACTGGTCTAGAAGTCTTCTAATCAGGGCTCTATAAATAAAGAACTACGGCAGATGTGTAATATTTAATGCAGCCGAACCGTGTATTACAATGCCGTTATGTGATGACTTCCAAAGAGAAAAGCAAGCACACTCGGAATAAAGTATTATTTTTTTTTTCTTTCTTTTTTCGTATTTCACATCGCATAAACATCATATCCCAACGTGCATTGCGGCTAAAACATCCAATCACAGAGCTTCAACCATAGCTGAGGATTATGGGTAATTAGATGTTTTCGCCTATCAAAACCTCTGAAAAAATAAATGTGTTTCTCAGAATCGAAAGGGAAAAACACAAAAGTATTGTACACAATTTAAACCAATCAATGCCGTGTAATTAACAAGGATAAACTGATGTTTTTTAGTGGATGAGTACTGCAGATATCACTGTAAAATCATTTGACAGTCAGGGGAATACTTCCGGTTTTACTATGAAAACTTCAAGACCGGAGATACTGTTTTCAGCCCGTGAGGGTTGACGCTAACTTTACATGGACGCAGGTCAATAGAAATGAATAGGGGGAAAGACGTAGTATATACACGTTCTCCTGGCGAGACCTCAAATAATCTTCGTAATATCTATCAAACTATAGATCCTACACATCCACTGGACGTCGATTCTAAAAGTACAATATAAACTTCTCGCTAGAAATCTAATCAAAAAGCATTTTAATGGCCAAACTCTCCTACAATTTAGGATTTTCCACTAAAGATAGGTCATTAGAAATGAATAGGACAAACGACCACTAGAGGTCGAAAACTTTAAAACGTGATAATAGGTCGTAATAAGCTGCTTGAACAATCAACCTATTTGGTCCCCCCCCCCCCTTTTCTCTCCTTCTCCATTTCTTCACTTGGGTCCGTCCTTCCTTCCTAGCTCTTGGATTTCTCATAATATCTGCTATTATACACAGTGGAGTCGTCAACCCAATAATAATTTGTCAGGACTACAAATCATTGAGCTTTTGTTTAGTTTAATATTTTATTTCAAAAGACTGACCATCAAAAACTAATTATTCTAAAGTGACATTAGTTGTATGTTACAATATGATAGAATCGGAGGATGAAACCGATGAAATCTGCTTTTAACCCATCCTAGTACTAGGAGCAGTGGGCAGCTATACAGCGCCGGGGGAGTAACGGGAGCGCTCCAAGTAGCCGTCCACACATATTGTAAGTCTGTTCAGGGACTTGAACCAGCGTAAAGCGAGAGCAGCTTACTACTCTTCATTAATAGATGAGAATAAGAATAATGCCAGATTTCTTTTCAGCACTGTAGCCAGGCTAACAGAGAGCCACAGCTCTGTTGAGCCTTCTATTCCCATAGCACTCAGTAGGAATGATTTGATGTGCTTTTTTAATCATAAAATTGTTACTCTTAGAAACAAAATTAATGACCTCTTGCCTTCGACCAGTATAGTGTTATCAACAGCTCCCGGAAACGTAAGTTCTAATATTACACTAGATATTAAACTAGAATGCTTTTCAGCCATAAACCTTGAACAATTGAATTCAATTATTCTTTCTTCTAAACCATCAATGAGTAAGGACCGCCTTCTTTCATCTACGCAACATTGCAGAAATCAGGCATATCTTGCAGAGAAACTAGTCCATGCATTTGTTACTTCAAGGCTGGATTATTGTAACTCTTTATTATCAAGGACCGGGTGTACCAAAAAGTCAGTTAAGTCGCTTCAGCTGATTCAAAATGCTGCAGCACTTGTACTAACCAGAGTTAGGAAAAGGGACCACATTACTCCTGTTCTGGCTGCCTTACACTGGCTCCCTATAGAACACAGGATAGAATTTAAAATTCTTCTTCTCGCCTACAAAGCCCTTAATGGGCAGGCGCCATCTTACCTTAAAGAACTCATTATACCCTACTGTCCTACTAGGGCATTGCGTCCCAAGAATGCAGGGTTGTTGGTTGTTCCTAGAGTCTCTAAAAGTACAATGGGAGCCAGAGCCTTTTCTTATCAAGCTCCACTTTTGTGGAATCAGCTTCCAGTTTGTGTTCGGGCGGCAGACACCCTATCCGTTTTTAAGAGTACGCTTAAGACCTTCCATTTTGATAAAGCTTATAGTTGATAAAATAATCTAATAAGAGTGCATTGACGTAGACACGTTGTCCCTCTTCACCTATACATCTTAGTTCTTACTCTTTTCCCTCACTGATGGTATAGATGTAATTTGGTTGTGTGTGTAGATGGTGGAAGCAGGGAGAGGCATATACGTGCCTTGATCCCTGCCGAGTCGACGCACAACTGTTGATTGGTGTCAGTGCCAAAAAAACAACTTTTTAGGAGCAATGCGCTCATGGTATAGATGTGGCGCATACATCTTAGTTCCTACTCTTTTCCCTCAACCTATCCTAAGGGAGTGCATGTACGTAGACACGTTGTGCCTCTCCACCTCTGTTCCTTACTTCTTACTTGCTACCCCTTATCCCTCAACCTATCCTAAGGGAGTGCATGTACGTAGACACGTTAGTTTAGCTGCTATAGGCTTGGACTGTCGGGGGACACCTTACTTCTTCCTTCTGTCTGTCTGTACCTGTGTACTCTCATGTTCCGAATAGCCCAGCTTCCCCCAAAATGTCTTTTTGGTGTCTATCTACGCCGGGATCCTGAGTCGTGGCTGATCCTGTTGCTGCAGTCCTGTGTCCTGGATCCTGAATCATGTGTCCTGAATCATGCGTCCTGGATCCTGCATCCTGAGACCTGGATCCTGTGTCCTGGATCCTCTATCCTGAGTGCTGGATTTGAGTCCTGGATTTCAGTCGTGGCTGATCCTGTCTCTGCGGTCCTGCCTGACTCTCATCATACTACTTCCCTGATGGCTCCCACAGGATTGTTGACATCCTCGTGGATTCATCTTCTTATTATAGACACATGCATTTCCAAACATTTGGTCTACCTACGCTGTAAAATGTATTATCTCTTCGATTTACACACGGCATCTATTGCACGTCTGTCCGTCCTGGGAGAGGGATCCCTCCTCTGTTGCTCTCCCTGAGGTTTCTCCCATGTTCCCCTTTAAACTGTGGGTTTTTCTCTGGAAGTTTTTCCTTGTACGATGTGAGGGTCTAAGGACAGAGGGTGTCGTATTGTCATACTGATATTCATTGATTGATTGATTGATTGATTGACCTCACCTGTGAAACATTCAAATAACTCAACAATCTGGATTAATTCAGTCTGCTAAAAAACTGAAACTTGAGCTTTCAGCAGGACAACGATTCAACACACCAGGCAAGGCCACACAGGAGAGTAACACAACAAAAACTCAAAGGCCTGTAGTGACCAAGCTGAAGTCCAGATCTCAACCCTCAGTCTGTGGCACTGTTTGGAAGCTGCACTCCACAGGCATCATCCATTCAACCTGAACAACCTGGAGCAGATCTGCAAAGAAGGGTCCGGAATCACTCACACTAACTATGACCTCAATGATTCATCTCACACTCAACGAGCACATCTCAGAGCAAATGTCCATTAACAGTGAACATTGTTATCTTCTTAAAGGTGTGTTTTATGCTGGTTACATTTAGGTAACCTGATTAGAATATTTATTCTGATGTTTCAGCATGTAGAATCTGCACAGCTCCCCTCACACACCACCTTGTTAAGTTAATTTTGAGTTTCACTCTCACAAAGCTGTCCGGACCACCGTGCCAACACGCTGATCCAGGACCAGCCAGAGCTCCTTCCTGCAGAGACAGCAGCCCTACTGACGCTCTGAGGCTCCCTCAGAAAGCCTTCCTCTCTCATTATCACTCAGCGGAGAGTCTTGATGAACACGTCTGTTCACCTGTGGGTCATGTCTGAGCTGTGCTTCAGGAATAACAATCCCATGAAGCCGTGCAGTGTGATTCAATTTGAATTTGTGGTCAAATGTAAACTGCACAGACACCAACACAGTTCACAACTTGAAGTTCCTGAAGAAATGAATACAAAATACCTCCTGAAGTCATGTTGGAGATGTTTAAATTCGCTTAAATCTGCTTCTCTTTTTTGCTACCACTACACGTCACTCATATGCTTTAACAGTCCTGTGTTAGCCTATATGTTGCTATAGGTAACTGTGACAGATGCTTGATGGGGTGTGATGGAGATATAGGTCCCTGGAGATGAGGGTTTTCAGTCGGACAAGGAGTCCACCAAAGAAACAATCCACATAAATACTGGAGAGATGGAAATCCTGCAGGGACAGAGCCATCTCTCTCTTTCTGTCCTTACATCCTGTCCTCCATAATTCCTCTCCACCTATCATTAACATCGTCCTCATCTTCATCTTCCCAGCTGCATTGAGCCTGACACCCCCAGCCTCTCAGAGCATAGAAAGGTCAGAGATATCCTCCTCAGCCAGAATAAAGCCGCTCATTTGGCTTTCTCACACTTCAAGTGTTTGGCTGATGACTGAGGGCAGCTTCAGACGTTACTCCCATTACAAAGAGGATGTGAGGGCGGGCACTCAGCCTCTGGATGGAGTCATACATTATGTACAGAGCACTTAAAGCTTGCTCATATCAGGGCACATATTCCCATGTACATTTGTGATGAACTGAAGATGCCATGTGCAAATTCACCTGCTTTACTTGCAACCACTTTCTAAAAAGATGCAACTGGAGTCTCTACTAGGCTCTACTGCATTTATCCTGGCATTTTCAAAAAATCACAGTCAACAGTACATTAAAGGCTTTGGAAAGATACATGAGTAAACATGCTGCAACATAATCACAAGGATATATAAAGGCTTCCAAGAATCCAATTCAGTTTGCACGTACTTCGATTGAAATGAAAGGGAAGCATTAGAATCAAAGAAAGGCTCTCTTTAAATGAAATATAAACCCCCCTCTCTGCAGGGGGGGCTTCAGGTGGGACCTCACCATGCACTGCCATGCACAGAGGAGAAAGTATTGGCACCAGATGGAGGAGATGATTAATCACAGTCAATTATTGCCTGGATCCTCCAAAATATGAATGTTTGAATAGTTCCAATTCATCAAACTCATCATGAGGAGTCTACAAGTCTGTAAATGTTGTTTTGACTAAATGATAAATTGATTAAACATTATCATACATTACTTCTCTGTTAACATATGGGTTTATTCATTTATGGTTTTTCTATAAATATGTTGGATTACTACAGAACAAGAGATAAAGGTGTTGCTTTTCTCCCATGCACACTTTCAGATCCTCTGGTCACTTACCAAACTGACAAAGACCACCCAACCCCCTACAGGATTTCATCAATAACATCGAGTATGAGACATTATACTAACAAAAGTATTTGCTATGATATAGGAACACAGTGCCATCACTGTCATAGAATGTCCCATCAAACAAAAACTAACTAAGTGTCCTTTGAAGGTCCAACTCAAATAAGAGTAGCTGAAATGTTGCTGATGATTCTTCATGAACCTGCTACTCTGATGGGGAGGGATTCAAAACATGTTCTCTAACTCCAACTTAACAAAAGAGCTTCTTCATACACCCCCCTCCATACCTTCAGTCTATCCTGTCAACATTAACCCCCATAGGTCTGCCAGTTATCTTTCCCGCGGGCTCATTTATTGTAGCCGTTACATTAAGGACATTTACTCCTTTAATGTCATATATAGACCAGTGGAAACAGGAGCAGCGTGTTTGATTCCACCTGAGAGGACGAGAGCACTTTCAGATGTGAGGCTACATGATGTACTGCCTGCACAAAGTAGGAGTCAAGAGAAAACTGAGCTTTGCATTGAAGTGTGCTTTCTAAAAGAGATCAAAAATAAAGAGTTTGCTGTCGTTCACGCTCCATTCAGAGTTTCTATCTGGTTTCCTAACCAGTAGGGTTAGATAATCAAAACATGTTATCAAATATATTTCAAGTGATGATTCAAGTGTTTTACACCTCACGTAAAGAAACGTTTAGTGTCATTTTTAACCTGCTTATAGACAGAAACACCAAGACATCTTGATTTGCAAGCCCAATAGTTGGAAAATAAATACTCTACATATTTCAGAGGAACATATATTGTGATTTTCAATTTATTATCTATCTCTTTAAAAAAAAGAAACAAAAATAAGACGTTGCATACTTAATTACATTACATGTTACTTGTTAGTTGCTTTTATCCAAAGCGACTTACATACTCAATACTGTGGACAATCCCAACAGGAGCAATTTGGGGTGAAGTGTCTCAGGGGCACAACGACATGCTGACTGCAGTGGGGTTTGAACCTGTGCTCCCCTGATCCGAACACCAACGCACTAGTCCACTGCGCCACACTTAATCTTCCTATGCTTCTAGAGAAGTGCATGCAGAGTAAAGCTGACACCATCATTAGTCACAACTGAAGCGCTCCAACATGACGAGTGTGTGCACGGAGGACAGCTCCTCTCTTCCTCATTCTATTCTGCTTATATTGTGAAAGAAAGCCATGGCAACAGCATGAGAATCCTGCATCGCATTCTGTACGCCAACAAATCCTCCCAGCATATGCCACACTGTACGGCACAGTCCACAGTGTCACCATCCAGGCAGATGCGCACATTTCACAAATCGCTATAACAACACAACAGTGGTAGGTGTGCAGTGCACTGTCCACTCACCGGAGGACGTGCAGCTGAAGGAGGCAGGACGCTCCTCTTCCTCTCCGGCTGAAGGCAGCTCTGCTTGTGCGAGTGCTGCTAAACAGCCCCCCCCTCTCTCTCTCTCCTGCTCTGCCTGCACCACCCTTGTGCTCGTGTTATCAGACAGATGTGTCATCGTGAAGAATCCTGCGAGAAAAACCCAGCGACTGTCCAATCCGAGTCAGAGAGAACATTACGGATCCTATCTCTCTGGATATCTACATCATCCCATCATTCATTGCATCGTCACAAAACCTGCTTACTAAAATCAACACCGAGCCGTTAACAGTGAGTGTATCACATTCTCAACACTACAGGAATTCTGTACAAACTCTTCATGTTTCCGGTGCAATAAAACAATGCTGTACTGAAAGGGGCACCTTAGACTTTGTGTCTGATGGGCCACAGGAAGTCACTCTGCAGAGGACGCTCTGGGGACAACTCCCATGGAAATCTAGGGCTGTCTTCAGATGCATTCTAAATAATTAAAGGTATGAAGAACTCCACACAGACACCAGACCCCTGATGTGATGCCAGGTGCAGAGAATAGAAATGAGAATATTTATTCCTGTAGCCTTTATTTTGGAATTGCAATCAACTGACATTTAAAACTGAAGACACTAGGCTCTTTTCTACTATTATAAAAAAGGTAATACATATATGGTAATATCAGTTACAGTAAACATGGTCTGTTGTAATTATTTGGACCTGGGCTGACTTCAGATACCTGACATGATACAGCTCTGTTTGTGCTCCTTTACCCTCTGAACAGCAAACTGCCCTGCAGTCAGGAGCCTGTCGAGTCTCACGGCTAAAACTGGATTTGTGTTTGCAGAATACTTTGCAGGGATTCCATGCAAACTAATTACAAGCAGCCTACGGTTAAATGATTCTGTCCTCCAAGTGTAACATTTACATACAAGAGGATTATGGGAGATTATGACGGCAGCTCAGGGGCCTCATTTATAAACGTTGCGTACACTCAAAAGATGGCGTATGCCCGTTTCTAAGCAATCTTTGCGATTTATAAAAAACAAACTTGAATGGAAAATGTGCGGTCCTCCACGCACACTCTGACCCATCCGTACGCACAAAAACGGGAGAGACGAGAAACTGCGACACCGTTGGCAGAAGGAAGAATGGAGAGAAATATTTGGAAATAATACCATAAATAAAATGTTACCATGTGTCATATATGAATAATTACTTTGCAAAAATGGATTAAAGCCAATATTAAAATGATTAAACAAACGCCTTTTTGCGACTCCTCAGTGCACACAAAAACATAACTTTGAGAAATAAATAAATACGGATATCGTAGAGCCGATGAATGGGAGTCGGAGGCGGCGTGTTGAGTATGGAACTCCACACTTTATTTTCCATTAGGCAGTGTTTCCGCCAGACCTCTTTGGATACTATCTCTTTACGTTAGTGAGCCGGATCATTTGGCTCGGCTCTCTAAGAAGCGCCGGCTGTTTCGGCTCCCAAACGGCTCCCAAACGGCTCTTCATGTTACCACAGTTTACCATGGAGCCTCAGTTTCGCCGCTGCAAGGCTCCGGTGCTCGCAGTTCACACGCGTGCTCCAGTAACACCCCCCCGCTCATCGCGTCCAAATCGCGCACGTTCCTTGTTGTCCTGTGGCAGGCACCGCCGATGTCGGGGAACGATTTTCAATACTCCGAAAAGAATCCCACCAGACTCCTTTGCCCCTCCAACAGAGGGATGTCCTTGTCCTTTTTCCTTTTCGTTATTTCAAGCGATAAAAACTCTCGATCTTCTCTCGAATGGGCCATTGGCCTGAGGGTGATAAGCGGTTGTCCGGTGGAGCTTAACCCCAAACCTCCGGCCACGGCGTTCCAGAGCTCGGACGTGAACTGCGAACCACGGTCTGAGGAAATGTCTGAAGGGGTGCCGAAACGACACACCCATGTCGCAATGAAGGCCCGGGCTATGTCAGCCGCCGCTGTTGAACCGCTGCCATTAGCCGTCATCAACTGCGGTCCGTGCCCCCCCCGAGCGACGTTCTCCCTCGACGCAGGAACTACGCTCCGCTGAGCGCCAGTGTCACAGAGAAACCAGCTACCCCAGACACTGTCGCTAACGAAGAGAAGCCTGCTCGTGCCGCCAACGCTCAGGGCCACTACCGAGCGCCGGCCCTCTCGTTTCCCGGAGGCTTGTAGCTGCAGGGAACGATGCACTTCTTCGCCTTGGCCCCAAACAGCGCGTGGTAAAAACACTCCCCCGTGTCCCCACGCCGGCCTGGAGCTGCCGCGGTCTGCTCCCCCCAAGCCCTCCTAACCGGCGAGGGGGCACTGAGCGTTGCAGCCAGCACATCTGCACCGGGCTGCTGGGTCGCCAGGAAAAAACGGTCAGCCTCCTCAGCCAAGGCGCGGGGTTCAGTAATGGTCGTGTTGGCCAGCGCCGTCTGAACCCGTCGCGGCAAGTGGCGCAGGAATGTCTCCACAAACAAAATCCGGGGATCTGCGATAAATCCGACCAACCTGGACGACGTAGAGCTCCCCAGCGCCGCCACCACGTGAAAATACTTCAGGTCCTCGTCACGGGCCTGGCGGCAGGCAAAGTGTGCCTCCACGTGTGCGAACCACGCCATAGCGGCATGTTCCCAAAACTCCGGCAGTTTAATATAAACATCACGATCAACCATGTTCACTAAGTCTTCGGAAACTATTTCGAAAACATCAGGGTCACCAGTGTAGAGCCGATGAATGGGAGTCGGAGGCGGCCTGTTGAGTATGGAACTCCACACTTTATTTTCCATTAGGTTTACAGAAGGGAAGAATAACTTGCATACATGCTACTCAAGCTAGAATGATAACAACCAACAGGTACCCTCTCTAACAGGTCCGTGGTGCAACACACACTATACACCACAGTGAATTATGTCCCGTAATGTTCCACCACAATGTTATTTAAAACCACCTAGAATATGTTGTGTTAATGTTATGAAATGTTTTCTCATAAGTGATGCGGTAAGCAGGAGGACAGAATTACATCTAAACTGACGCCGTTTTGTTTTTTCTCTAGGTTGTAGATACGAGCATGGTTTTATATACCATCACGTTTAATGATGTTTTATGCCGTTTGCTAAGACTTGAGAAGTCGCTCGTAAAACACAGGTATGGAAAGTAAGAGAACACCATGTATTTGGTGAATTGTAGAGCTGATATAACACAACAAATTTGTTTTATTTCCTTTAACTGGTGGATATAGAGTTGCTGCGGGGGGGTTGAGACGCACAGGCTGCAGTGGAGACGCTGCGCACAGCTGATTGACAGCTGGAACACAAACCACCAAATAAAAAATAAAAATGTATTGACTCCACTCCGCAGGGATCCCCCGATACTTTCTTACAGTTTATCATCATGGGGGGGTCTCCTGTCCCCGGCACAAACACACTGACACACTACCTGAGGAAGGTTATGTGTATTTTGTCATTAACTTTTTTTTTTCTGACACGGTGTGAAATTTTTTAGCTGTTCTGTCGTCATGTCCTGCGATCTTCTTCATGCAGTCAGTCAAAATGAATATTAATACGGGGCGTTTCTTTCACTATTTATAGGCAAATATGGGCGTTACGTGAAGCCCGCAAAAGCTGCGCCGCATTTCGAGTTGATTGTGTTTTATAAAGGGAAACCGGCGTAGGACGTGCGTGCGCAGTGTTTTATAAATCGGAATATTTTTGTGCGTATTTATTTGCTTTGTCCTACGTAAGCCACCTTCCCACGTGAATCCTACGCAAAGCTTTATAAATGAGGCCCCAGGTGAGCAGATCTCAGAGTTGGAGAAGTTCTCTGTGCTGCAGAGCTACTTGTTACTGTGGAGTGGGAAACCAGCTGTGAAGCTTTCAGCTTTCTTCTCAAACATCTGTCTTAGTTTCAGCAGGAGACCCTCTCTCAGGGCGATGTGCTGAGATCCTTGTCCCCCTCCCAATGTGTGTCCTGCAGAAGTGCTTCAGTTGTTCTTCAGTGGGAAATCCTTTTCAGCTTTCAAATATTCTCTAAATTTTAAGGCCGTGATTACTACACCTTTACCAACTTTCCTTTATGGTGCTCCATTTTTCTGTCACCTATTATTTCCAGAAAGCTGCGGGAGATGTGAATTTTTTTTAATTTAAAGAATTAATCATTCATTAAACATGTACACTGTTTGCTCCGAGCAGAAACATTGTCAACAAGACAAACAGGTAAGCCACTGTCACTGCAAACACTGTGAGATCATAGAGACTGTGGAGAACATGGAGGAGGAACACAGCACTCTGTGAAAGGACTCTGTTGGACTGCCTGTCTGTCTGACACCGTTTCAGAGGACTTTCAGTGTGCTCAGGATAAAACTCAGAGGAAACGTTCCCTGTGTTCAGATCCCGTCTGAGGACAGTGACATCAGCTAAGTCTAAAGACTTGATTAAAGCAGCATTTATTAGAGAGCAGCTCCAGACTCAGGTTTAGGATCCACTCTCTCAGAGTAATACAAAGAGGGTACCACGTTTGCTGGGAGGACATTTACATCAAACATCAAAAAAGTGTGCAGGGAATACGGTGGTGCACTGGGGGAGAAACACTAAATGCATTACAAGAACAAACTGTCTGAAAGCAGACTTGATAACAATATTTATCTTAGTCGCTACAGTAGCACACACCATACCAGCTCCTCTCAGTGATACATGTTCTGAGGACTAGGCCCAGGAAAACCACAGTCGAGCTGGTGCTGAGGAAGGTGGAGCAGATATGTTTCATCATGAACATCAACACAACATTTACCTGAAGATCAACTCATTAAAGCTTTATCTATTTCATTAAACCCATTCCAGCTATTTCTCCTGCACCATCTTCAAGGGCAGGCCAATCAAAGTTAAGGTAAATGAATGCTATGTTTCTTATGTGTTTGGGTACATGTATACCAAAGTTGACAGAAATACATCTGATATTAACCCGTCTTTTAAACAGGAACATTTTCAGGTTTTAACTTGTTCTGGTTTTAAGTGCTACCTGGGAGGAAAGTGTGAGGATTCCTCTCAGATGCCATGGGACGATACTTAGTGAAAGATCTCCTGTGGTAACATCTAGAATTTATCACACAGACTCCACCTTGGGGAATGCATCGCCAATCCACTGCAGAAGTGGTGTTTACAACCAATGTATTCTGATTCCATTTGATCCAGATGCTGGTAAAAGGCATTTCTTGAGAAGCAGTTTCATGGATGTAAGTTGCACTTGGTGAATCGGGGGGGCAGGGCTGCTGTGCACTTAGGCTACAAATAAATAAAGATTGAGATACAGTGCCACAGTGCAGCATGTTGTGCATTAAGGGAAAGAGCCAGAGCCAGCGTTCAGTGGGAGTCTGTCTGTCTGTCTGTCTGTCTGTCTGTCTGTCTGTCTGTCTGTCTGTCTATCTGTGTGTCTGTCTGTCTGTCTGTCTGTCTGTCTGTCTGTCTGTCTATCTGTGTGTCTGTCTGTCTGTCTGTCTGTCTGTCTGTCTGTCTGTCTGTCTCTGTGTGTGTGTCTGTCTGTCTGTCTGTCTGTCTGTCTGTCTGTCTGTCTGTCTGTCTGTCTGTCTGTCTGTCTGTCTGTCTGTCTGTCTGTCTGTCTGTCTGTCTGTCTGTCTGTCTGTCTGTCTGTCTGTCTGTCTGTCTGTCTGTCTGTCTGTGTGTGTGTGTGTGTGTGTGTCTGTCTGTGTGTGTGTGTGTGTGTGTGTATGTGTGTGTGTGTATGTGTGTGTGTAGGAAGGCTTTTATTGTTGATGCTCTGTAGCTCGTACGCTGAGCCAGTTGATGTTGCACTCAATTACACAGTGAATTTTGCCATCTCTTAAAGAAATCGGAATAGTCCGAGGATGAACACAAAAACAAATACTTTGCTCACATGCTGAACACAGAACATGGTACCTCACTAATGTCTGTACGAGTGGCAAGTTATCACACTGCACCAACACACTGCTGATCAATCTGCCTGTGTGGCGGGGTTAGCCACTTTGCCATGCTCTTCACACTCTATTACTGTATTTCAGGGCTATCACGTTAAAATAAGGTTACCAAGACAACAGGTGAAGTGCTAATGATGCTTACTGCAGTGTGCAGAGTATTTATCGAGGGTACACTAATGCATTTGACTGATTTGGTAAAAGGAGGGTGCACTGAGACTGCTGAAGTGAATTCAGTTTAGTTCAGCTGTTCAGCTGTGGGAGCAGTCAGATGAAGAAATCAAGAAACACGTCCGTTTTTCAAAGGGAACGTCTAAATACACTGATCAAACTACCTGAAGCCCTCAGCTGGACGAGGACGTGTGATGAGACATTGTGTGGCTGGGAGGGGGGTGCTATTTAAATGTTACACTTACAGTCTGTGGTGGGCTCATGAGTGAATTGGAGCAGAGAGAGATATTCAGGGAAGTCTGTACCGCCAATTTACACCTCCATCCTTTGAAGCATTTCAGGGGAAATGGCAGAACACCTGTGTTGTGAATGAACGTTCATCTGTCTGAGGAAATCAAACCAACAATACCCCCTGATGAGGTATTTAAATACCCCAATTTCTTACTCTCCTAATTCCAAACCAATTTGAAAGAAATGTTATTTCACATGTGAAAAAGTTAGCAGGATACTCTGCCATCACAGTGGCGACATACATGAGTGGCCTTGCAGAAACACATATCTGCCCCTTCTTCTGTTCTATGGTGGGTGTCTTGTTCAAGTGTTACAGCCATTTGTTGGACTGTCCCTTAAAACATCTATTCCAGCATTGCCTTGGCATGAAGAATGGAGGAGGTGTTGATTGCAAATGTAAATCATTGAAATAACTAGTGGTGCCTGGAAGCTAACCCAGTAGTTTAGTGCTTTAAGCTGTGCCACTTTACCAGGGCTCTTCTTCTTCACTCTCACATGTAACAGTCCCAATCACAAAACTGCAGCCGCTCATTCCGCTGCCTTCATTTATTCTGATATTAAACTAAATGACAAAAACATGTCAAGTCATAGACTGTGCCTCACTCTGAGACATCCTTCATCACAGCTGATCATCTACTGATTACTCCTGACAGATTTAACATTCATTTGACATCAATTATGTCAAGTCAAAAGATTAACATCACCCCAATAAACTTTTTGTAAGAATATCATTTGCAAAGTAAAACAAAATGGCTGGAACAAAGTGAAGCTGCCAGAAACACATGCACAGCTGCTAGCTTGTTCCAGTGAACGCTCAGATTTAAATCTGTTCTCATTAGTATCAGTCTGACCACTACAGAATATTAAGGCCAAAAAACGATTTCAACTCCATCTTAGCCATTTCCATTTTTCTCAGTAATCATTATTGAATTAGTTTTAACAACAAGCATGCATTGTAGAGGCTCTGTTTAGCTATACAAATGTGTTTATTATAATACATAACAAATGACAGCATAAGCTGATGAGTCAGTCATTTTGCAGATCGCAGGAGTTTTGAGCAAAATGAAAGGCTCTAGCAAAACAGGTTCACCAATGTCTTCACCAAATGTCATGACAATCCATCCAATAGTAGTTTCAGGTTAAACCACAAAGGTCAACTTAATGTTGGACTACATAGGATCATCAAAGTATTCAGGATTTATCCTCTATGAACCATGAGCGTGTTCAAAAGTCTAATCCAAGCGAAACACGTTGAAATACTTCAGTTGATAGCTTTGGCCTGCGGATGCCGACACAGGAAATTCGATAGTGTTAATCTTCTGGATTCCTTCGCTCCAAAGAGAGATCATTACCAACAAACAAGAGCAAAGGATATTTAAAAGCATTAATTTGCCGGTTGGGGATGGAGGATAATATTATAGCAGTATATATTGTATATTATTATATATACACTTCACCAGAATTGACAGCTACATTTTCCATTACTCATTTAGACATGGGTCTCTGCTCTCTACCAGGTGATCTCTACCAGGTGATCAGCTGGTCTTTACCAGGTGATGTCTACCAGGTGATCAGCTGATCTTTACCAGGTGATCTCTACCAGGTGATCAGCTGATCTTTACCAGGTGATCTCTACCAGGTGATCAGCTGATCTCTACCAGGTGATCTCTACCAGGTGATCTCTACCAGGTGATCTCTACCAGCTGATCTCTACCAGGTGATCTCTACCAGCTGATCTCTACCAGGTGATCTCTACCAGCTGATCTCTACCAGGTCATCTCTAACAGATGATCATGTTCAGGAGCTTTTCCCTCATGCAGTGTGTGTTGGTAACTGCTGATGGCTAATTAGCAGCCCTGCACTCCACTGGAGCTACACACACATCTACAGAGCTGTGGGAGAAATCAACACAGACCTCTGACACCTCCTTTGTGTTGCTTGGCAACAAGTCAGAATCTGCCTGTGTGTACAAAAGGATTCATGAGTGTATTTAGAAGCTTTCCTGAGACGATGTGAACTGGTCTGCGAGCAGCAATCTGGCAGCTCCATAGAAGAAGAGGGGAGAGAAGGGAAAGGAAGAATATGTTCCTGCTTAAACTGAGACGGAAAATAAATTGGTTCATCAGTGTGTGTGATGAGGGCAGAACATGTTTCATTGTAAAGAATGAGCATAGAAACAGAAAAGGCATTAGTACTAGAAACGTCTCATTTTTGGTGCAGCAAGAGTGTAAGACAAAAAGTATGTAAATATGGCATTGTTTGTGTGATGTTCAAATACAAAACAAGTTCCAAAAGAAAAGAAACAACAAACACTACAACAACTAATCACTATTCGATAATGCAGCAGTTTTTGTGAGGTTAATCTTGCAAAAATTAAATTGATTTTGTGTCTGGCATGAAATGCATTCAGAGCCAAAAAGGCTGCTTGGGTCACAAAGACTTCCTGTCCATGCCGGGAAATGCTCCTCTAAGATATACTAGAAATACAATATCATTAGCATATTCATTAAAAACACTTGGGACATGGAAGACAAACCCGCACCTTCACAGCCCTGTCCTGACAGCCGCTCACATGTCGTGAGAAGCGTCTGCCGCACAGAACGGGGTGTGTGACAGTCCTCGAAGCATTTATGCAATGAGAAGCTTCTTGTGTCACGACCAAATGCACCGAGTCTTAATTCATGCCGTGAATCTCATGACCAGAAATAGACTACATGTATATTATTGCACAAACGTTAAACCTTGGAGACTACATCATCATGTGTGTCCCCCCACATCTTAATGATACTGCCATTAATATGTTACTGATCCTTTGTATTGTCACGTCATTATATAATAAGTGTTTCTCTTATAGGTTACAAGTGCCATACAAATACCTGCCTTCATGTTACCTTACAGACTCTGATTCTAAACCTGGAGAAAGACAGATGCATGCTGGGTGTTATCCAATAGCCTGAGGGGGTTCATGGCATGAAATAATACAAACGCCCACATAACTATTGAACCCTCCCCCCTGAAACAGAAATTGTAATAAAGAGCTTTAGATCATATTCTAAGTGAAGGAAAGTAAAACAAGATACAGTAGCCTACTGTAAATGATTATATAACAGCCAGAATTTGCACAAAGCAAATGCCAATTAAAAACCAGTCAAATGACGAGCTGCGAGGTACATTCAGCAGAGTACAACAGCAGAGCCTAAACACTGTCATCACTCGTAATGTGTGTCTTCTGGGTTCTGCAGGGGGTTCACATTCTCCGCCCAGTTTGGACTGCGTTTGTGTTAAAACACTGTGCAGAATATGTTGGCCTTAATTCCCGGTAGCTCAACAACAATCGATTAAAAGGAAGTTACTCAAAAAAAACAAGAGCACTAGCCCAGTTAAACTCCAATCTGTGTTTTGTATTTGTCACAGTTGCCTCAAAGAAAACACTCTTCGAATTTTGCTCCCTTTATACTTTAAAATTAGCGTTCTTCATCTTCTTCTCCTCCTCCTCCCCCCACTTTGGATCTGTGTGTTCACCATGCCTCTCCTCTCCAGCTGCATCCTGGGAGCTGTGCGTCATATTTTTAAACTTGCCTTGTACCCAGGGAGGAAGGATCTGAGGCACAAATTAATCTGCACATGACACATTTGAGTCTGCCGAGAAAAACCAAACACCTCCCTCCTCTACAAGCTGCAAATGAATACATTAATGTAATACTAAACTAAATGTTTCAAACACCTGTCATCTATCGAGAGATGGCTTTAGTCTTACTGCTGTTTAAGAACAGGGCCAGCTAGTGACCATGATCACACACAGTAAAGGCTTCTCAATTCTCTAATTTCCCCTCCTCGACTCCTCGACTCCTCGGTCCTCCGGTAGTGACCCGGAAATGGATTTCAGTACGCCATGTTGAAGGACATCTAATTTCTCTAACTGCACATCGAGGACCGAGCATCGAGGAGGCTCTCTGGAGGAGCTATAATCGAGGATACACTGATGGTTCCTCCACGGCTCCTCCGCGGATGTATTTCCGGCAACAGTGATGTTTCAAAGAGTCGTGACGCACGGCCGGACTTATCTCAGCCAATGACAGCTCTGCATGCATCCCCTGGATATTATTTTATAGAGAGGCGAAGTCCCTCCCCTTCCGGTGGACCTCCATGGGACCTTATTTCGGAAAAAGTATGTATTGAAGTCAATGGAGAGAGAAAGATTATCTTTCGATCCCGTTTGAATTGTGCCACCAATTACACATATGATGTTTTTCAATTTAAAAGATCATTTTGCAAGTCAAAAAAATAAAAATGTGTCGTAAAACTGTGAAGTAACACTTTTTTTGTGTGAAACGCTCAA
Source organism: Dissostichus eleginoides (assembly GCA_031216635.1). NCBI lineage: Eukaryota > Metazoa > Chordata > Actinopteri > Perciformes > Nototheniidae > Dissostichus > Dissostichus eleginoides. The sequence continues at coordinate 23,430,297 of CM062283.1, read as the reverse complement.
TGAACTATCTCTGGTCTCGCACACGTCCCCAACACCAAGATGGCCGTCACGTTGGCACATTTCACTTCTTTCTTTCAGAATGAGGTGAAAAGTATTAAAAGAAGTGAAAATCACTCCAAGTCTGGGCATGTTGAGAGCTGTACATACACACAAGGAGAGTTAGTCGGTTCCAGCATGCGGGACCGGCTTTACAAGGTGTCGGTGAGTAACACGAGTGTAATGTGTAACGTTAATGACATCACTTATGCGACTCTGGGATTTGTAGTCTTTCTAGTTGCGTATTTTTCATAGTCTTATATTTCAACAGTTTTACGACAAACTGTGACTTTTTTGACATGGAAATGATTTTTTAAGATTGACAAACATCATATGTGTAATTCGTGGCACAATTCAAACGGGATCGAAAGATAATCTTTCTCTCCCCATTGACTTCAACATATAATTTTTCCGAAATAAGGTCCCATGGGGCGGAAGTAGATGGGCGGGACTTCGCCTCTCTATTAACTGCTTTCATCGCGACGCGATGTTTACAGTGAGAACAGCTGTGAGGTCCGTGCAGAAAGCAGAGCAGTGTGTATAATATATATCACTCAGTATAACAGGCCTACATTACTCTCTGTATTTGTATGCTGTAGTTTAGTAGATATCTACAAACAAAGAGTCGAGATTTGTCTAAAACCATTTAGTGCTTCACATAATAAAATACACAACGGCTGTATCCTGATATATTATATGCTTTAGGAGCTGGAGGTGTGTGTTGTACAGTGTGTAGGTGTGTGTTGTACAGTGTGTAGGTGTGTGTTGTACAGTGTGTAGGTGTGTGTTGTACAGTGTGTAGGTGTGTGTTGTACAGTATGTAGGTGTGTGTTGTACAGTGTGTAGGTGTGTGTTGTACAGTGTGTAGGTGCGTGTTGTACAGTGTGTAGGTGCGTGTTGTACAGTGTGTAGGTGTGTGTTGTACAGTGTGTAGGTGCATGTTGTACAGTGTGTAGGTGCGTGTTGTACAGTGTGTAGGTGCGTGTTGTACAGTGCGTAAATGCGGTGGACAGACAGGTCTCAGTTGGTTTGGTGTCCTATGCTTACTTTTAATACTTGTAAATAAAACTTTTGGCCCGTAATTTCAATTCCCCATTTCAGCGACCAGAGAGGGGAGGCGGGGGGGTGGGTTATATCCAGTCTCTGATTGTGTTACGTTATTATGAGAGTGCTCTCATACTTGTTTGATTCTGAAATTGTATATATTTATATAAATATATGTGTGTGTATATAAGTCCGCATCTGTAGCCTGTTAGTGTCTCATTATACCGCACTGTGAATGAATTAAAAGTAAATATATCAGTCGTCATGAACACATCTGTCCATCAGACAGAGGGCTGCTGTGCCTCCTGTCATCATTAATGGACGTCTCTTTAAAATGACCGCTTAGAGGAGAGGATTTCTCATTTCTCTAACCGCCTGCTGCTTCCACTCCTCTCTCCTCGGTTCCCCTCCTCAACTCCTCCGCTCGCATCTCCTTTGGGCGGGACTAAGACACGAGGATAGGAGTTGAGGAGGGGAGTCGAGGAGGGGAATTTAGAGAATTGAGAATCCTTCTGTGTTTCTGCAGAAACTCCCCTCAGACACACACACACACACACACACACACACACACACACACACACACACACACACACACACACACACACACACACACACACACACACACACACACACACACACACACACACACACACACACACACACACACACACACACACACACACACACACACACACACACACCGTAAACGCCTCTGGAATTTAATCACTAGGCCATACTGCTCCAGTTTCAGGAGGAACTGTAAACATGAGTTAACCAGTGAAGGTTTGCAGTCATTAGGGTCAAAAGTGTGCTGAAATTCAATTAGCTACATATGTGGCTTTACATATGAGTCATTTGCATATGATCAAGCAGAAATGCTGCTTTGACTCTTTCCCCGGAGTACATTTTGTATTTCTTCATTAATGTTGATATTTTAGATTCGCTTTTAACTAATGCTAAATAGCAATGTAGTATTTGTAAAAACAGAAGTGTGTGCACCTTATGTAAGTCTATACTAACTTATATAACTTGCCAAACTACAGGACATTAAACTCAGATACAGTATGATAACTGAGTGTAAATGATGACATCTATTAATGCACTGCATGCATCCTGTGTGAATCTACTGCATGTGAGCATACATGTGTGTGTGAGCACACAGCTTCTGGATGGAGATAATTGAGCTGGCTCCTCTTGACTGAGCAGCAGGCCTGAGGAGAGGAAGTGTTTCAGTGTCAGGTGAAGCTGATGCTCAGCTCAGTGTGGTGGAGGAGAGAGAGAGAGAGAGAGAGAGAGAGAGAGAGAGAGAGAGAGAGAGAGAGAGAGAGAGAGAGAGAGAGAGAGAGAGAGATACATGTTTACAGAGAGCAGTGGATTCATGTTATTGTTTCCACTCAAACACAGCATTTACAGACGCTCAGTTCTTACATCCCCTTTCCACTGTAAATCAGTTGGGTTCTAGCTCCGTGCCCCTGCTTTTTTGGTTTTAAACTAAGTGGTGCTGCGTCATGACATCATTGTTGACGTCGCTGATTTCCTCTGCAACGCCGCATACAACAACAACAATGTCGGACTGCATCGGGTCAATATTTGTAATTGTATGAAGCAAGATTTAATTGACGATCAACTTCTCCAGAGTGCCGTGGTTCATTGTTTATTAATGTGGTTCAGCGGCATTTACCGACCGCTGCAGTGCTGCTCATCCACCGGAGTTTATTCTCCCGTTAACTCACGGCAGAGTTTAGTCTCCCGTTAACTCACGGCAGAGTTTAGTCTCCCGTTAACTCACGGCAGAGTTTATTCTACCGTTAACTCACGGCAGAGTTTGGTCTCCCGTTAACTCACGGCAGAGTTTATTCTACCGTTAACTCACGGCAGAGTTTAGTCTCCCGTTAACTCACGGCAGAGTTTAGTCTACTTTTAACTCAAGGCAGCAGCCGCTGGAAAGTATTCACAGTCTGACTGTCACACAAGCAGCTGATAAATATCCCCATCCCCATAAGTGAATGTTTTTCAGTTGGTGTCAGTCTGTATTTGTGACGTGTTTCTTTAGAGGGGGATTGAAGTCTGATAACATCTTTCTTTAGATTATTTTTCAACGCGTCAACATTGTATCCGGTGTGTAATCTGTTTCAATGTCTATGTTTTCGGTCTCACGTAACATAAACAATTGTCATGCAGGAATCCTGCTAAAAAACAGGACTAACATGAACCTGTACATAGCAGGCACTCAGAGTGCTGGAGTCACACACACACACAGAGATGGACAAAGTACACATATCCTTTACTCAAGTAGAAGTACAGATACTCGTTTTTTAAAATAATCTGGTAAAAGTTGAGGTACTGACTAAACTTCTTTACTCAAGTAGAAGTAAAGAAGTATGGGCTTCAAAATGTACTTAAGTAAAAAGTACCCATAACTACCAACTGTTTTATAGAGTAACTGGTAACTGGAACTCACTTTATATTAATAGAACAATAACATAACAACATAATAACATTGTTAGCTAATGAATGTTTCGATGCTGAACAACCACCATTTAGAACACAAGCAAAGAAAAGGGGGGAAAGGGGAACGGGGAAATTACGCCTAGCTACATTGTAGACTCTAGGGCAGTGGTTCTCAAACTTTTTTTTTTTTCTGTCATGGAAGATTTCTTTTTAAATGTTGAAATGAAATGCATCAATCTGGTGCACTTTGAGCACAAAATGAATTTATGGATACAGCTCTCAACACTCAGATGAAAGGGAGCTGTATACTTTTAAATGATCCAAACATCTTTAGAATATGATCTCAACCAATAACAAGTAATTTAAACTTGTTTATTCTTATCTTATGTTACCTATGGCATTCTTTATTTTTATTTATGCATATTTTACTAATCACTCCCCTTTTAAACTTTATTTTTATTTTACTGTACTATAGTACACATTGGAATGATTTCTTACTTTATTTTTTACAACTAGGCTATATTAAATAGATAAAGGTTTGCTCTCTCTAGCTCTCTCGCTCTCTCTCTCTCGCTCGCTCGCAGAGGCTGTGTGCTCCTCCGTGGCGATGACGGCTTGCGTTAAAAAATAATAATAAACATAGGCCTATTTGTAAAGTGGGGGGACACAAACGGGATTTCGAAAAGTGTCACGGTTAAACTCCTTATGAAGTGGTGAGGTGCCGCTCCACATTGCTTTTCTTCCCGACTGCAACGCTGTTGTGTGTGTGTGAGAGAGCGTTTCACATGTGTGTATGAGAGATTTTTTATATGTCTGTAAATTATTTTGGTTTCAGTTGTGTGTGTGTGAGCAGCAGGCCCGGCTCCAGCATGAAATGACTGAGGGGGCTGTTAAAAAATCAGAGGGGGCGATTTATACGAAATATACTGGCAATATAATGAATTGACACACCAAGCTTTTTTCCTTCTCACTGCTCTTCAATCTCTTTGCTTCTTTATTTTTATTCCGGATTTACTCCTCTCATTCTGTTCTTTTCCTCTGATCTTTAATAATAGATAGTACATTATTAGATGGCTGCACTTTGGTTAACAGACTAACATTGATTTCCTCAATTTATAAATTGACAGGCTCTGTAATTATACCATAAACTTTTCTCCTCTATCCCTTAACTCGTCTTCCTATACAGATTTACTTACTTAATATACTCTAGTCATGTCAGGATTAAAGAACAATTATTTTCAGGATTGAATGTTCAAACCAAGGCTTAAAACCTAGCATTTCATAAGGAAGTGACTAATATATAAACCAAATGTAATATTGGATAAAATACTACACCAAATGGACAGACACAGATTAAAAATTAAAATAAAGTCCCCTGGTTTGTCTCCAGAGTCTAACTGCCATGAGAAAAATCCAATCAATGTTCCAAAATCCGTCACTAGATGTCGCTCATTGTACCAATACAGTTTATATAATACATGGGCCTAACATATTATTATTATTATTATTATTATTATTATTATAGTAAAAGGGCTCGCTTTGGCAGAAACCTGATCCATACAGGCATTGCAGCACTAAATAATAACAAGTAACCATCATGTGTGGTGCTATCTATAGTTGTCTGTGTGGTTCATAAAAACATGTTCTTACTCAATACCAAGCCACGATTATTGTTTTTATTTTAAATCGTATAATGTCGGACTTTTTTTGCCGTCTGTGAGGAAAAGAAATGGGCTCAGAGCTTCAGAATAATGAAATCTGTATTTTTTTAAATCTTTTTTTCCTTCTAATTTGTTATTCTTTTCTAAATAACACACACAATTATCCTTGTTTTTATTTATTCGTCTAATTCCATAATCTTGGGCTTTTTAGCCGTAAATAAAGTCACCGGAAACAGACGTAGGCCTATAAGGGACATTTCGAGAATCATTGCGATACACACGACAACCACAACCCACTGAACTGATTACCCAAGATCCTTAGCCGCAATGCACTTTGGGATATGGTGTTAATGCGATATGATATCCGAAAAACATTTCAGAGTTTAGGATGGCCAAAGACACTACACTACCCATAATCCTCAGCTATCGTTTGGGACTACAGTCCCGTTGCTTGACAAACCCCGTGATTCATCTTCAAGCTCTGGGATTGGATGTTGGAGTGGCAGTGCGCCAAGGTTACGCCGAGCGTCAAACAGCTCTTTGAAATGGAACGAAACCACGGCAGACTATCGAAAGCTGGACTCGAACGCCCCCCCAGAACTACACATGCTGGCTATTGTGTTTCGCACATGGGTTTCGCAACATGTTCTATAGCGGTCTCTACTGGGAATTGTAGTTTTAAAAGACGTTTTCGTTTTTCCCACAATTAGAAGTTGCCAGTATTAAACTGTGTACATCCCTGGAGGTTTAGGCGATAGGAAACACATTGGTGTGTACAAATTTAAAACATGTAATTAATAAATGGGTGAAAATCGCTTGTGTCCATAATGGGCAGCATTAATATATACCCACATGACAGCTCATTGTTACTTTGTAATTCTACTCCACTACAATTCAGAGGTTAACCTGGTATTTTTACTCCACTACATTTATTTTAGTTACTTTGCAGATTCTGATTAATGATGTGAAATATAAACAACCCTTAAAGCAGACTTTAGTTACACCTGAACTATGTTGAAGTTATGCAATGAATGAAAAACTTGGGTCACAGCTTCCTCAACAGTGCATTACAAGACATCTATCAATATGTGTATACCTCCACCATTAAACTGTCAAATTCTGCACATTTCTTATACTATCTACATACATAAGAGTATAATTCATGTGTATAATATCAGTTAAAATAAGTGCTTCAACATAGGCAGGAAAGCAATATATTAGACGTTAAGTACTTTGTCAGGCTTAATATTTATGTGTAGATAACCCAATAGCTTTTTTCTTATTTAAAAGAAGACCTTAACCTAAAGTATTCTTTAATGTTTAAATAAAGGTTAATTAGTTTGTCTGTTTTGCACATCCTCCTATTAATATCTTTGTACATCCGGCACTAAACTGTTTTATTGTAGAGATCACTTACGGTATCTTCTTGATTTTTTATATTCTATATTTCTATCATTGACCTTCTACTTTCCCCCTATTTTGTGTGTACCCTTAATATTTTATTCATCAAATAACATTATTCAACGAAAATAACATTATTCAACAAAAATAATTCAATAACGTGCTTTAACCACTAGGCGGTGCACAGAAGGTACACACAGCATACTAATAATAACTTTGTATTATTAGTGTAGGACACTTATGTATGTATAACATCTGAAGATGTGTAGTTTTATTCATGTTTTCACATAATTTTACAGCATATTGCTATATTATTTCTCATGTTTTACTTCTACACATTAATATCTGATTTGTAAAACATCACAGACAGAAAGGTATATCTGTCATTTAATGGTAAGCTATTGAAATTGTGATTCCATAGATGTGTCTCCCATCACCCAAAACCCCTGACTATTCTCTCAACTCAGTATTTACATTCTTATATTCAAAGAAAATCAGTAATATCTTTAAAAACTACAAGTCCTTTTCTATCAGCTGTGCACCGTTATGGTGTAAATATAACCTATCTACCAATTGGATCAAATATAAAAGTCAGCCGAATTAATGTTGATACTGCAAGGAGACGTATTGTGTGAAAAGAAATGGAAGATGTTGTTTAATTGCTGATATATTTATGATCCACGTCACATATTCAGTTTCGGCGGCATTTCTTCCAGTTTGTCTAGAAGTCTTCTAATCAGGGCTCTATAAATAAAGAACTACGGCAGATGTGTAATATTTAATGCAGCCGAACCGTGTATTACAATGCCGTTATGTGATGACTTCCAAAGAGAAAAGCAAGCACACTCGGAATAAAGTATTATTTTCTTTTTTTAAATGTTTTTCGGATTTCATATCGCATTAACACCATATCCCAGCGTGCATTGCGGCTAAACAATCCAATCACCGAGCTTTTAGCTGAGGATCTTGGGTAATCAGTTCAGTGGGTTTGTGGTGTGTATCGCAATGATGCTCGAAATGTCCCTTATAGGCCTACGTCTGTTTCCGGTGACTTTATTTTGAAATTCAGTTCCTGAGGAACGGCTAAAAAGCCCGAGATTATAGAATTAAACGAATAAATAAAAACAAGGATAATTGTGTGTTATTGTTGAGTAACTAACATTGCCCGACACGCGTTACTTTGTTACTTTTATAAAATCAGTAATCACACTACAGTTAGCCTACTAACATAAAGAATTACTAGATTCTCCCTTTGACAGACAAGAGGGATTTCCGCCGCAGGTTTATATTTACGTAACATTTGCGCGACTTGCGTGCCACATGCAGTGCATAAACATGGCTGAGTCAACAGCGATAACTTTCGAGGGGTGGACGTCTGCCCATTATTTTGAGTTCGTCCGAAGAAAGGACAGGAATGTGACGGTGAGGTGCAAACTGTGTCCAGGCCAGAAGCTTTTATCCACTGCTGCAAACACAAGGTCAAACCTCAACAAGTACCTGCAAAGACAACATGCTAACGTGAAGCTAATAGCTAAGGAGGACCCCCGAATCCAGAGTGAGGATGTTGAGTGTACGCCGCCGCCGACACGGAGGTGCTAGTGGAGCCTCGCAGCGGCGAAACTGTAGGCGCTTTCACACCGCAGTACTTTTCCCACAAAGGTTCATGAGAACTTAGTTCATGAGAACTCTTTAGCTCTCATGAACTAAGTACAGATCGCGTTCACACCGGAATAAGTTCCTGGGGAAGGATTAGGCAAATGAAGCCGCTGACGTCACTTCTTCTTCTTCTGCTTTGGGTTTACTGGCAGGCCGCAAACAACTTCACGGCGTATACTGCCACCCGAAGTCCCCGGCCGGAAGTCCCCGGAGTTGGGGACTGGCTTCAGTAGAAGTTTTGCCCCCGGGGGCGGGGGCATGGGGTTTAACAGGTTTTAACCTGTTAAGCCCTGAACCTGTTTTTCAGGTTTCAGGCTCGAAAATGACATGCCCAGAACAAATGACTATATCTTCACTTCTAAAAGGGGTAAATTAATAATCTTTTTTCTCAAAGCAATGATACACCTGTGAGTTGGATGTAGACAAGTCAGAATCAATATAGATGTTTTTATTTTAAAGTAAATTCAGATTGAACATAGTAAAAAAATGTAAATTATAGTTTCCGTCCAAAGAAAACCCATTACTTATAGTGAAACCACCCTTGAATGATGGGATAGTAGACAAAAAGCTTTAGGAATCCAAACTATAACATATAATAAGTACCCTTTATCAAGATTAGCCGCTTTCACACCAAGTACTTTGCCGTATTTAGTTCCCAGCACTTAGTTCCCAGCACTTAGTACCCCCATGGAACTATGAGCCGATCGCGTTCACACCGGAATAAGTTCCCTGAGGGAAGATTACACAAATGAAGCCGCTGACATCACTTCTTCTTCTTCTGCTTTGGGTTTACTGGCAGGCCGCAAACAACTTCACGGCGTATATTGCCACCCGAAGTCCCCGGCCGGAAGTCCCCAACTCTGGAGTAAATCGCCAGAACGCCGACACCTCCTCATCTCCTCATCTCCTCATCTCCACTGCTCTCATGTTTTCTTTTGTGTTGCCATAAGTTAGTCTCTCTGCGTTTGTGCGCTGGGCTAATGCTAATGCTAATAATGCTAATGCGAGGATAATAAAATGGCGGCTTCACAAAACTTTATTGGAGTTTTACGGGGCGTGGTTTGCATTCCGCCCAGCCAATCAGACATAGGAACCTTTTTCTCCCACGAAAGTACCTGCTCTCTAGCAGGGACGGAAAAGGGGGTAAAAAAGGTTCTGATGAACTCATTTTAGTTCCGGCTCTTTTTGGTGTGAACGCGACATTTCGGAACTATATCGGAACTAAAGTGGGAAAAGTACTGCGGTGTGAACACGGCTTGTGGCGTGCTTACACTGTAGGTGCATTTCAGATGAGGCTCCCTCCGCAAAATAAAGCACCCTCCGCAGTCTGCGTGATCTGCCTGTAGGGAGGGGCGGCCCTGCGAGAAAAGTAACGAGTAAAGTAACGAGTAAAGTAACTACTTTATGTAGAGAGTAACGAAGTAAAGTAATATATTACTTTTTTTTAAAGTAATAAGTAATATGTAATATATTACTTTTTTGAGTAACGACCCCATCTCTGTATATGGGTGAGGGAGATTAATATCTCCGCTGCTCTATTGTTGTAACTTTATCACCTGTCTCTGTCTCTTCCTCTTCCTCCCTAACGTCTGTTATTATTCCTCTAGCTGCCTTCCACGTTCTGGTTCTGCCTCGCTCCGTTACTGGCACGGTTTGGGATAATAAGGCGCTGTAGTTGCTTCTGGTTCCGAGGATGATGGAATAGACCGAATAGACTGGAGCAGAGTTCTCATTGGTCCCAGGAAATGATGGATCGTGTTAAAATCAATAGGCACGCAATGGCTCTAAATAATAATGATCACGTCACCAAACACAGATTAAAACTAAAGGAACCAGCCTGTTTTGAAAATGTAAGATGTAGAAAGTAGAGGTATTTGTGTTCAAAAATGTATGAAGTAAAAGTGAAAGGTCGTCAAAAAAAAGAAGTGGAGTAAAGTACTGATACCAGAAAAATGTACTTAAGTACAGTAACAAAGCATTTGTACTCCTCTACTTCCCACCTCTGCACACAGATAAGCTACATGTTGCACATCCATACACAACCCAGACAATAAGTGTGAGTCAGCCATGAGGCTTCAGAGAGCACACACACAGATGTCCACACTATGGTCCTGCAGCTGTTACTCTGGATGAATATCAAGCAGCAACTAAACAAACATATTAAGTCAGGATGCGTCCAGAACGTACCATGACCACAGGGCATGCTGGGAAAACTGGCAGAGAGGAGAGATGTTTACACCTGCTGCAGCTGCATTTCACCAGGAACTGGATGACTGCTTTTGGCCTGCTCTGCTAGTAGCCCCCCCCCCCCACTTCTTATAAACACATGCATTCACACGCAAACACACACACACTAGCATTGCCAAACTGGGTCAGTGTGTAGCTGGTTTTAGGAAGAGGCTGAGAGAGGCTCAAACTCAGCAACTGATGACATTTTGGAAAAAAGAATGCCCCCATAGTGCCGTGCTGCTGCAGGCGTCATGAGGCTGGCTCTGCTGCTGCCTGACTGCACACGCTTCACAGAGCTGCAGGGAGACACTGAGGGACGCTTTTTATAAACAACTCATTCATGTGTGTTTAGAACCAGGAGGCAGATGTAATGAAGGTGTAATACATTCACCCCGGTTCAAAACCTCATTAACATTTGTGTGACACGCCCACAGTTAGTAGGGGTTGACTGATATGTACATAGATTTCATTTAATAAGAATGTGTTAAAATCTGCTGGGTTGGTTTGTGTTTTCTGTTGATGTTTGTTCCTATTTCAGCTGGGCTGTCAGAAACCAAATAGCCTGTGGTAGGATGCAGAGCAGTGACTGATTGGTTAGAAAGAGCAAATATCTGCACATGGTGTGTAATTCATGAAGATAGATGGTAGAGAGGGAGGAGAGAAACAGATAAAAACAGAGAGGGCACTAAGATGTGCTGCCACATGCACTCCTACTTCAGGCTGTTGTTTCCATGGTTACCCATCTCCACACATACTATATCAGTACACACGAACATACATGCCCCAAGCACACATGGGCAGACCCGCATACACACACACACACTCACACACACACACACACACACACACACACACACACACACACACACACACACACACACACACACACACACACACACACACACACACACAGTGCATGAAGAAAATTAAAACTGCCAAGGCCAATCTACCCGCTCATCCATCTCCCCATCACATCTGAGAAGCACACACACACACAAACACACAAACACACACACACACACACACACACACACACACACAACAGGATCGAGAATACACAGCTCTTGTTTATTTAAGGGGTGGGCGCCCTTGAGATGTGACAGCAGAGAAGCAGCGTGACATTCAGGAGCCTCAGTCAGCCCAACACACACACATGGATTATGTCACGGGGGGGCAGCTATACTTCATGACTAATGCAATAAATAAACTGCGAAGAATCTCCTTTTAGTTACAGGCCGCAAGCTTCTCACACACACACACACACACACACACACACACACACACACACACACACACACACACACACACACACACACACACACACACACACACACACACACACACACACACACACACACACTCACCAAACACAAAGTAACATGGTAGGATGGACATGGAAAGAAGAGACAGAACGAGGATCTGTTAACCACTACATCAGTACACACCGTACATATTCTTCCATTATCTCCCTCTCAAACAGCCCCCTTCCCCCCATTCCAGTTCCTACCTTCAAACACATTAAAATCTCAGCTCCATGTTAAACAGCACCTGACAGCGTTATTAGCTCAAAGAGTACCAGATTTAAAGAAGGGATGAATGTAAAGTGAGAGTGTGAGTGTATAACAGCTGATGAGAGTTGTTGGTATTGTTCCTCCTCTCTCCTCTGTACAACATGTCGTCTCCTGCTTTGATAAATACTCTGCTCATTATGATTTCAATTTACAGACCACACAGAACAATCTGAGGGATGAAGTGACTTCTGGTCAATTAAGATTTGTGCTAAAAGAGTTGAAAAAGAGCTAAGGTTTTTGTGAAGTTGATTTTCGTCACTGAGAATCCAAGATGCACAACTAGGCGTTAGGTGATTATACATGGAGGGCCTCTGATAAAACTTGAGTTGTGAGTCAGAGCAAAGCAGCCGCTGTGTTTGGCAGAGATTCAAAACCATTAGGACAGATCAATATGACTGTACATCATTTTAATCCTTATCCAAAACACTGTCATTTGTAGATAAAAGATAGTAGAAGGATCCAGAGAAACCGAGGAGGAAGAGAGGAGCATGAGGAGTTTAAACCGGAATGGGATAGTGTCAGAGATGCATTATGTTTCCTTCTAATCAATCATCCTTTACAGTGTGAAGGTCAGCAAATAAAGGTGTGTTTTTAGCTTTTTATGATGCCCAGAGCATGATAAAGACCTGAACCATGGAGACCTGAACCATGGAGACCCTCCCGTCATGGCACCGTGTGGGGCTGCAGTGCTCTGATGTTTTACATTGTGCTGGCTAATCGTATTATCATCGTTTTATTCACTAAATGGCACATCAGTAGAAGACAAACAGGATGTAAACACTAACAGAAAGACAGGTTGCGTAGGAATTGTCAGTTAAGCTTAGAAAGGTTCCTAACGGAGGGAAATTACCCAGAAGTACCTCAGTGTGCCGTAACTTGGCAAAGTGCTTTGATTTGAACTTTCAAAACTATAATAATCAAAAGGAGAAATATGAATGTTATTTTTTTACTGAAAGGATCAACTAAAGTCAACATTTCTCCGTGTTTACTGAGCTGTGTGGCGTTTCTTAAACTTGTTAAACCTGTTTGAATGGTGATATACACAATGATAGGTTAAGGCCTAACAAGTTTATAATAAATACAATTGTATATTTTCATACAGTCATACAGTCATACGTATTGGGATTCATGTGGATTGATACGTGTGGACTAGAGGAAAACTGTAGTTTCCCCACAGCACATTAATGACATCTGCTGGCGCGTCATAAACACATCGGATAGTGTCAGTGCAGTCGGATTCTCTTGAAGCCCGGTCGTCTTTTCCTAAGTCCTTTTGAATTCTCCTATCCACTATTCCTTAACCCTGTGCAGTTCACACAGAGGACAATGAATAGTGGTTAGGACAATAGGAGCTGATTTCTGGACAATTCGACCGCAACCTGGTTATTTGAGAAGAAAATGTGAGCCAACTTGGACAGTTACAGAAAACCTGGATCAGAGCGATCCGGATCACCGTGTCAGTGCTCTTTTCTCATTAATGACTCCCTCACTGCACATTATCTCTTACTTTTAAAACTGTTATTCTCATTGAATCAAACACAGCTCCACAGGTGTTATACTAAAGTATAATACCTCTGCCAGGCACAGTGACCTTTGTCTGCTGTATGCAGAGCAGCTGATGGATCTCTGATAGCTGAGCAGTTTTACACTGAGCTTATTACTGACAGCTCAGAGTCAATATTTGACGTGTTTCTGGACCGGGCTTGTTGTAGAATAATAAATGAGGCAGTCCCCTGCTTGCTTTGATCTGACATGTCCTTGTCCCATGAGGCTCAGTGTGTGATGTTCAGTGTGTCAGTAGGTCAGTTTGTCACTCCACGTTGTGTTAATACGCCCTTGGACACTGCCAGGTCTACATTCACTGTCCTTGGCAGTCTGAGGCCATGCAGCGCTTACACTGTGGAGCTGTGTCTCCCTCTGGTGGTCACACACACACACACACACACACACACACACACACACACACACACACACACACACACACACACACACACACACACACACACACACACACACACACACACACACACACACACACACACACACACACACACACACACACACACACACACACACACACACACACACACACACCTACCGTCAATGCACAGTATCAACACTCATTCTCAATATATCAATGCACACCTGGCCCTTAAAACATTTATCCCAGACCACCATCCTACATTCTATCAGCATTGCAGGGGCGGGGGGGGAGGGGCGGGGCGGGGGCTGCAGGAACTCCCTATGGCAAGCCTTTCTACAGCACATATTATGTTTTATTGCTGCATTGTGGGAAATGTATGAAACAAAACATTAAATCATGCAAAAAGAGACACAATTGTAAAAAAAAAATGATAATGATGATAATGCCTCAGAGTACAGCAGAGAGACAGAAGCAGAGCAAAGATAAAATAAGACATACACAGCTTATTATGATGATAAAGAGAACACGGCTAAGACCTGGGCCAGTCTTTATGCTAAGCTAGCAGAATCTAGCTCTGAACTAACCACACATCAGTTGCACATGCAGCATAAGTGTATTTCCAATTTGTTAAACAGTTCACGATTTCACTGAAATGAGTCTGAGAAAGTCTGATAAAAGAATCAGAGGGGCAGCTATGATTTGTGACTGTGGTATTAACTTTTAATACCTGCCAGGCCCGTCAGGTTCAGAATAATAAGAGTCATGCAGAGCTGAGTCATAGTCCAGTATGGCCATAATTCAGCATATAGAGAAATACCTTTTTAATTCTTCCAGGAACAGTCAGTGTGTGGTTCACACACCTTCCCCTCAGGCCCCCCCAGCTCAGAGAACCACTTTCCCATTATTTCATATATGTATATATATAACTCACACAGACCAGGAGTTATCAGACTTAATTCACCTAAGTTACATAGCCAACATAGTTTAATGGTATACGTTGAAATGGAAATAGCTGGCATGGCCAAGAAACATACAGCCCCGAAACACCATCCTAATGTGGGCTGATGACAGGAGCAACATGGAACCTTTCTGACCTAAAACTATGGAACAAGATAGGAGACTACACTGCTCTACACAACGGTGTTCACTTTCTTCAAAAAGTGGAACACAGAGAACTCCTTTCATAAGGAGATTCTAGAACAAAGTAAGCTTAGCTATGGAAGAGAGAAAACAACATAAAGAAAGATATATATTCAAATTGAACAAAAAAACTATTGGGAGTGTGCGTTCCAAAAAGTGGATCAACATCAGCATGGAGGCTGGTGGGGGGGAGAAGGCTGTGATGTGAGGAGGAGGATGGAGATGGAGGCCCCCCCCCCCTCTCGGTGTGTGATGTGTTGCAGAGCGTGCAGCCTTCATTACGGGCCGTAATTAAAAGAAGACAAGAGTAATAAAGTGCCTAATTCTCCTGGCTGTGTTCCGGGAGAGGATCAAAGCCCAGACAGGCTGCACCACTGCCGTCAGCCCCCCCGCACCTCCACCCCCCGCACCTCCACCCCCCACCCCAAGAGGCTGAGATTAGTTTAGGAGGAGGAGAAGATGTAGGGAGGTTGGGAGGATAGAGGGAGAGATAGAGGAAGGAACACGGAGAGATGAGACAGAGGGAGGACGTCTCACTGCTTCAGAGTGGAGTTGAAGAACGCCAACACTTCTCCAACTTTTGAACAATGGGCTACAGTTAATTAATGAGATGGATTGTTCTATTGAATAAGAAATAATGACATTACCATAAACCTGTGTCTTAAAATGGTCTGAGGCATTACATGAGCATTATAACAGAAGGAGGTTTGTAAACACACACCAGTATGAGAGCTTCCTCTCTTTTTCTGATTTGTATTCCATTAAGGTCAGCACTGTCGACACCATTTACTATTTTTATAGAATTAAGGATGAAACCCTCTTTAATGGTCACACATGCAGAGCACACAGCACCCATCCTATTACTAGGAGCAGTGGGCAGCTATTGTACAGCGCCCGGGGAGCAATGGGAGTGGGGTCCAGTCCAAGCCCCTACTTACTGAGCCACTGCCGGACTATTGATCAAAGCTCAAATTCGGGACAAAGTTCAGCGGAGTTGAGCTGAATGCATGGAAGAAAAGGAATTTGTTTGAATGATAGTCCTTCTCTGTTGCCATGTATCAGGTTCTGCACATCTCACCAGCCTTATTGTTTTCCAAAGATGTGGGCAGGAATGCAGAAGTGTTGAACCAGGCTTAACCTTAATTAGAAGATAATTGAAGAGAAAAATATGAAATGATAACGCAAACTCTCAGATCCACTCAATGGTTCCACTGTGACTATAATGGATTTCATGTTCATAGTTATACAAGGTATTGCATTTGTTTTGCTAGCCTTATTGCACCCTGTTGTTGTGATGTCACTATCTAACATATCTCCAAAATGACTTTAATGAAAACAATGTTAGCTAAAAGCTAGGCCTTAAACATGTATTACATTGATAGAAAGTCTCCATGCATGATGTAGTCCCTCCTGCAGCTCTACTGATGTACTGTCTGCTCTGCGGCACATTATACTGTCATCAAGACAAATGCCTGTGCAGTCATTACAGCTGCAGAATAAAGTGGTTCAGATTCTGACTTGTACTTATATCAAATAAATGGTTGGGGATCATATTCCCAATAAATATGAAAGAGCTACAATGTTGTTCTGTAATCACAACAGCTTTTGAGAGCACACAGAGAAGAAGAGAAGAAGATGAAACACTCGCTCCAATATTTCCCATCATCCACATCAGCTGAACCCATGAACCATAAAACATCAGCACATATTATTACCAGAGGTGGGAGTAAGTCCTACTTGTGCAAGTCATGAGCAAGTCTCAAGTCTTAACCTATCAAGCAAGTCCCAAGTCACTGTGGTGAGAGTCAAGCAAGTCAAGTCAAGTCATACGAAATTCTGCATTTAAATCAGTTAAAAGACTGTGGTTATGAAAAGTTGAGTTTTATATTAACCTCATATCGTCAGTTAGCTGAGTCTCTTCCTGTTAAGTGCATGACACATTAATAGGTTGTTAAATGTTAAGAAGCCCTGAGACACAGTTTCGTGAATATTGTTGTGTTTTGCCCCCGGGGGCGGGGGCATGGGGTTTAACAGGTTTTAACCTGTTAAGCTCTGAGCCTGTTTTTCAGGTTTCAGGCTCGAAAATGACATGCCAGAACAAATGACTATATCTTCACTTCTAAACGGGGTAAATTAATCATCTTTTTTCTCAAAGCAATGATACACCTGTGAGTTGGATGTAGAAAAGTCAGAATCAATATAGATGTTTTTATTTTAAAGTAAATTCAGATTGAACATAGTAAAAAAATGTAAATTATAGTTTCCGTCCAAAGAAAACCCATTCATTATAGTGAAACCACCCTTGAATGATGGGATAGTAGACAAAAAGCTTAGGAATCCAAACTATAACATATAATAAGTACCCTTTATCAAGATTAGCCGCTTTCACACCAAGTACTTTGCCGTACTTAGTTCCCAGCACTTAGTACCCCCATGGAACTAAGAGGCGATCGCGTTCACACCAGAATAAGTCCCTGAGGGAAGATTACGCAAATGAAGCCGCTGACGTCACTTCTTCTTCTTCTGCTTTGGGTTTACTGGCAGGCCGCAAACAACTTCACGGCGTATACTGCCACCCGAAGTCCCCGGCCGGAAGTCCCCAACTCTGGAGTAAATCTCCAGAACGCCGACACCTCCTCATCACTCCACCGCTCCCATGTTTTTTTTTGTGTTGCCATAAGTTATTCTCTCTCGGTTGGTGCGCGGGGCTAATGCTAATGCTAATAATGCTAATGCCAGCAAATACAATGGCGGCTTCAAAAAACGTTTCCGAGTTTTACGGGGCGTGGTTTGCAATTCGCCCAGCCAATCAGAAATTGGAACTTTTTTCTCCCCAGGAAAGTACCACCTCTCTAGCAGGCATTACAAAGGGGGTAAAAGTTCTCATGAACTAAGTTCTCTTTTTGGTGTGAACGCAAAATTCCAGGAACTATCGGAACTAAACGGGAAAAGTACTCCGGTGTGAAAGCGCCTATTGATGCAAAACAAGTGAAATTTTACCTTTTTAGAGAGGTTTAGAAAAAAAAACCTACCTCTGGGGTCATTTGGTGTGTATTTGGGTGTATTCACCTTTTCTCTGGAACTCATTGGTCGGTTTTGTTGATTGACACCTCTTTTTAACCGTTAGAGCCAATAGAATCAAGGGGAGGTTCGTAAATCCATCTAAACATTACCGTTGAGGATTGAGAGTGATGCGCACGCAGTTTGCCCAAACCGGAAGCTCCGTCACACTCTATATGAAAAATATGATTATTGCCATAAATATGATGATGGATTATCAGTAATCATTTCAAAGTGGCACAGACACATTGGATTAACCTTCAGCAGTGTTTTTATGCGTTGTAATGCCATTGAACACAACTTTGATCAGAAAACAGCAAAGGTAAGACGTATTTGCCGTTTTGGCTACGTAGAGCTAAGTTGTGTGTTGTTCGGTTTCGCCTCCGCTGGTCGTGGAGTGATGATACTCATACCATTGGAATCTGTGGAATCTCAGCTTTCATATGATATCTTGTTTGTGCAGATCCGATGAAGTATAACATATTTCTACCGTGAGTTATGTGCTAAGTGCGTTAGCACTCTTTCGCTTAGTGCTCATTCAGAGGCTCGGCGTTAGACTTGTGTTTTGTTTCGGTAAAAATAGTTCATATCGTCAGCTAGCTGAGTTTCTTCCCGTTAAGTGGGTATGACACATTCATAGTTTGTTAAATGTTAAGAAGCCCTCAGACGCTGTTTCTTGCAAGATGTTGCTCCCGGGCTTAACAGGTTAAGAACAATGGAGAGTGGGGCTCTGAAATGATAACCCTAGTTCTACAGGGCTCTAAAGTGAAAACAGGAGTAGCCTACAAGACAAACATTTTTACATCAAAATGTTGAGCCTCCTGCCCTGGCTCCCCTTCAGCAGGATCACACCATTTCTCCTGTCTAAGGTGCTTCTCATATGACACCGTGTCATTGTTTTCCTAATTGTGTCTGTGCACAAAGTAATATTGCATCAAAGCTAAATACTATGGAATAGTGTGTGTGTGTGTGTGTGTGTGTGTGTGTGTGTGTGTGTGTGTGTGTGTGTGTGTGTGTGTGTGGACAGTGTGACACTTAGCACTACATCGAGATTAAGATTAAACCAACTTCTTTCATTTGGGAACACCCACATACACATATGGAGTTAGCCAGATGTGTGTAAATTACTGTTCATGGTCATTTGAAAACAGTTGTCGGACACACACATACACCGAACACACACACACACACAGAGCGGAGCTGAGCAGAGCACAAGCACACACACATCATGCGCCCTGGTGACCGGACATCTCCTTCATAAAACGAGTAATAGGGGGAATAATCGGGCAGTTCGATGTGTCTAGAGGTGTGTGTGTGTGTGTGTGTGTGTGTGTATAGGTGTGTGTGGTTAAAACGGAGCAGCCTGCGGTCGCTCTTTAGCTGTTCTAATGAAGGTAAACTTTCTCGTCCGCACGAGATACAGTATCTTGTTCGCACGAGATACTTTATTTTTCATTGCCCTTTAGGGGCTCCGTACAATACAAAAACAAATGCAAATATTTAATTTTAAAAAGTAAAGTCCTTTCGAGTCATAAATACCAAGTCAAAGTCAAGTCGAGTCTTTTATCAATGTTAGTCAAGCAAGTCTCAAGTCCAAAAATATGCGACTCGAGTCAAGTCATGTGACTCGAGTCCCCCACCTCTGATTATCACACATAACCATTGACCATCAGCATGTAATATTAAACATAAACCATCACCCCAAGAGCAGGGTCTAGCATATCTTTAACCAAATCACTCATTCTGGGCCCTCAGAGTAGAATCTATTCTCATCTCATCATTCTTTCAAAAATGGGGAATTTATTAGCAGCACTTATAATAAAAAAGCTCTCACACTTCACCATGTTCAGCTTCCATGGACATGTCGGTAAATCAGCGTTGTGAACGGTGTGTCATGCTCAGAAGTGGCGTGTAAAGTGAACCGTTACCACAGAGATGACCTTAAATGAATAAGTATCATTCATTCCACCCCAGTTCCTCTTTTGACAAAAACATGCTGATTAAAAAAAAAGTCACAAGAAGGAAGGTGAAGAAACATTGTAAATGTGTTTTTCAGCCTTAGTATTTGAATGTAAAATTAACTAAACATGAGGGCGTCCGATGGGATCACTTTGAGCCATGCACTGGTCACAGAATGTTGCGTCTCAGATTCAGTTCCACAGAAATCCTTGTTTACAAATGAAAAGCTCTCAATAAGTTCCACTAGGTGTTGTTTACAGATGTTCAGATATGACGGCAAACAGATATCCTAAATGAAGTTATAAGAATAGGCATTGGTTGCTTGTTAATCTTGAGATGGAAAACCCATCCACTATAGCACTTCCTGTTCTTCTACCTAACTAACTTTAACAAACCCTAATCTTCTCCAGAGTTGTTCTTACTGCTCACCTTATACTTCCCATTCTGATAAACTGCCTCAAACATGTCTTTAACTAGAACTCGTGGACTTGCAATTCTATTTTACTCTCAATTAAGGGTAAAGAAACAGGATACCATCAAGCACATGCAAATACTTAAAGACCCACTGAAGTGTGCGACGGTGCATGATCTTTTATGCTAATACGTATAGTAATGACCAAAATTGTCCATTGGAACCCATATCAAAGATGTTGGAATAGCAACGAATTTGACGAGTTTGAATTTTCCGCTGGGAAATTCGCAGTCGACCTCCGCCTTCGTGGGCGTGGCTTGCGATCTACTGCGTGACGTCAGAAGATGGGCCAAGCCGAAGTGTTTACATTCACCACCATTCATTTTGTCTCTATTTCAAAGTCGAATTTACCAACGTTTTTGAGCGAGTATTTGATTGGAAAGTGTTTCGCAGTCGACTGGAAGTGATTGCCAATCGAGAAAAGCTGACAATGGAGGCGACAGTGACGAAAAAGGGAGGAAAAACACACGGGAAGCGATGCATTGCCGCTGGCTGTGGTAATGTGAAGTCTGCCGAAGTGGCGATGTTTCTGTTCCCAAAAGATGAAGGTGAGTGGCTGGTGTCATTGTTTCGTAGATTCGTAGATTGTTTATGAAAAATAAACGCCACTGTGTTTGTGTTAACTAACAAGACTATCATGGCGGCGGCAGAGCTCAAGTCGAGTTTCTCCGCCTGGAGATATTCTCACTATTTCACTTTTGTCGAGCACAAAGAAAAGAAGGTTTTAGTTAAATGTAAGTTGTGTCTTGGCGGGTCAAAGATCCTATCGACTGCCCAAAACAGCAATTAAAATCTGTTGAAACATCTGCAGAAAAAACATGCTGGGACGAAGCTAGTAGCGAAGCTAGTAGCTAAGACCACAGACCCAGACTCATCCGACGCCATTCCACCTCCACCTAAGCAACAGCGGCTGGATTGGCACTTTGAAACATATCTTTGTGTTTGTGTTTGTATAGACCACATTGCTTAGCAGAGTTCAGTGATGCAAATGCATGTCAAGTTGATCAACAGGTTGTATTATTCTCCGATGCAATAACAGTACTGAAATGAAGGCTACAGTATAAGGGCATTAATGGGTGCCCTTTTCTAAGTAACTAAGAAGTTACTTTTCACAGTAACGCATTACTTTTTGGTGTAAGTAGTGAAGTAACTAGTAATTGTAACTACTTACTGGTTTTCAGTAACTAGCACAACACTGCATGTGAACATGAATGTTGCAATCATGCTATGAACAGATGAATGTATGATCAGGTGACGGCCAATCCTGTGTGTAGATCTACTCTAGATCTATGACAAAATATTGTCCTCAACTAAATTGACTTCCATGGCCACTTTCCTCATCTATCCTGTCCGAAAAGCTGTCAAAATCACTCATTTCTCTCGCACCAGTATCACTTTCCGAAGGCTCCGCCATGTTTACAATCACAACTGGGCCCATCTTGTGACGTCACAGCCGCTATCGTCTGCAGCAGCGGTAGGCTCAGACTCTGAAAAATTTGCGATGTTTATCTCGTCCCTCGCACTTCCTAAAAAATTATTTTAGCCATGAACAGGTACAATTATATGTAAGAAATGAAACTGCCATTTCACTTTGGCGCAAAAAAATGCACTTCACTGGCACTTTAAATGAAGGCAGTGAGTCTTACAATCTACCAAAGTCCAAATGAGCAGGAACAATTACTGAGTGCTGAGCAGCAAGAAGAGAAACAGCTGGATTACTAAAGAAGCTGGTGAGTTTAAATATTGAAAACCCACAATTTCAATAAGCCTTTTGAACCTGGCTGCACACCACGGCTGCACTCAGGAGAGTGAATGTAGTTTGAAGTTACTCCTGAAACACTTTGCTCAAGGGCATCTACATCTCTCTGCTGAGGGGGAGGCTTCTCTCATCCACTCCTTCACAAACACTCACTGAGCAGTGAACGGATCACCTGCTGCCTGCTGGACCTGCAGCACTTCTTATCCAGACCCTCACAATAAGAAGAGGGAAATTAAACTCATCCCACCCCCACATTATTCTTCCTCATTTTGTGTAATAATGAACAAAATATTAGAGCTTCCATGACTGCCTCTTAATAATGGCTGCTGAACAGCCAGGAAAATCTTTTTGTCAATATACAGACTTAAATGTTGTTTTTCAACTTCTTCCCGTAAAAGGTTGGTCTCTGGCTTATTCCTGTCCCAGCTGGACTACGGTGATACAATTGATAGATTTGCCTGTCGCACTGTTTTGGCCAAACTTGACCCACTCTACCATGCTGCACTGCGATATATATCAAATGCACCCTATAGGACTCATCATTGCACACTGTATAGCCTAACTGGATGGTTCTCACTTAGTATGCGTAGGATGCAGCATTGGTTTTTATGAATGTATAAAGCCATTTTAGGTAAGCTTCCACTGTACATATGTGCCAGATTTGCTCCAGTTTGTGACTCTTACAACCTCAGATCCAGTGCCTGGATACGGTTCCAGGTTCCTGCCGTGCGGACTGAGGCTGGAAAAAGGAGTCTTTTTCATTATGGTCCTTGGTCTTGGAATGACCTTCAATCACGCCTCAAACTGACGGCACTTGTCCCTATAGCTGTTTTAAATTGAAGTTGTCTGAGGTCCTTACCACCAGCTGCTCTTGCAGTAATAAGTAGTGCACCTTTCTTACTGTCCCAAATGTGCACAATGTAGGGACTACTTTCGTCTTTTGTTTACTTAGTTGTGTTCTCTGTATTTTATATGTCTGTGTTATGTGTAAAAATGTGTAACGTTGCTGCCTTCTTGGCCAGGTCAGCATTGTAAATGAGATTTTATCTCAATGCTTATCTGGTTAAATAAAGGTTAAATTAAAAAAAATAAACAAAAAAAGTCCGCCCTCAAATTATGTGAAAATACTCTATGATTCATATTTTGTCGAACAAAATAAATGGAAAAGAAGTAAAAACTCTAAAAGTCTGGAAGAACATCTGCTGTATTTCCCTTGTTGACAGGTTCTGGATTCTTCGACCCGCCCAGCAGCATCATGGAGGAGCTCCGGAGCAGTTTTGGTGTTTGTGATATTTTCTCTGTGAGAGGACTTGGGAATCTATTTTGCATTAGAATCAACAACCAGTGCACGTGGCAAAAGTGCCGCTAGCTTATTTTATTCATTTTAGTTTTGTTTGCTAGTGACTTGCAAAGACTGACAGCGTTACGTGTTGGAAAAACATGCAATATTAGTGGGATTTATTCATAGAAAGTAGAAAGGAGACTGAGGCTCGTTTTACACCAAAAACCTACACAGCGTCCCGTCTGCTGCCACAGCTTTCACTGTGCCGAGGCAAACTCGCTGTCTGTACCGACACAAAGCAGCATGGCAAAGGTAAGACCTGTTAGGGAACATAGACATAGGGAGCTGATTTTTGGGGGGTTGGATGGTATTTTAAAGCAGCTTCTTAGAAACATAGAGTTCATATTTGTGCATTCAGTAGGTTCCCAAACCCTTCTGGAGTAATAACAAGGTTGAAACAGCAGCAGAGAGCTGTGTCTGCTGAGTTTGTGTGCTCTCACACTCAGACAGAGACAGTCAATAACAGCTCAGGCCAGGGGATATGTACACACTGTACATCTGGGCTGAGTGGGACTAAATCACATGAAACGCACAAAGTAGGAAGTGACAGGGTAGGTCAAATGTTTGGGTTAGGGTTCAGGACTAGTAATTTACTCTGTGGGGAAATCTGAAGGAGGAGAGGAGAGAGGAGAGGAGAGGAGGAGAGGAGTGTTTGTGTGTAGGCCACAGTAGGCTCTGCAGAGATCATGTCTCACGAGTGTGCAACTCGACTAGGTAGGATTCAACTGCTGACTTCTATAAATCTGTGATAAGTACTATTTTGTTTTTAGACTTCTCTGTTTCAGTCTGCTCTGTATAAATGTTCTGTAGATCATCTGGTTAAAATGGTGCTTTTAATCTCAAAACAGCGAAAGTATCAGATTTTCAGGCAGAAATCTGGGAAATGATTTTTACATAAACCTTAAAACTGAACTAACTGGTTCTTAGGGTTAACTTTGATTTAAACATTTGTATAATACTAAGGGCTTCATTGCTTAGGGGTAATTGTATTAGGGTTAACTTTATAACTTTATTACCTAGGGTTAAATGTAATTCTAAAAAGTTCATTAAGAAAACCCTTGAGACTCCAGCTAGTGTGAAGTGGGCCAGTTTCTATTCTTCTTCTTCTTCTTTGGTGTTTATTGGCGGTTGGCAAACCAACTTGTAGGTGCATTACCGCCACCAACTGAACTGGAGTGTGGACAAGAGACTATGCAGAAAACAATAAACAAAAGAAGGAAAAGAAAAGAACCAAAACTCTAGATTATTTTGAATGTATCAATTTCTCTTAGGAACGTAATAATCTCACAATACATATTGCCTGATGTTTTCCCCAACAGCCCTGATAGCGAAAAGTCATGATATTTTGTTTCTTCCGTGTCTGGAAAAGCACATTTCTCTGAGTACTATATTTCCTGCAATGCAGTGAAACATGTTCAACCGTTTCTGGCTGGCTACAGTGTATACACCTTCCGGTTGGATGCTTTCCTGTTATACTTAATGTATGATTGAGACCTGTATGACCTATTCTCATCCCAGAAATTACATTTTCTTCCCTTCTTTTAAACCCCACCTTCCTTCCATCCCCCACATACCTTTGAATTTCTGAGTGTTTGGCCAGAATATCCACCTGTTCCTTACCCTCCACACCTACATGAGCAGGACCCCAGATGAAGCTAGTTCCTATGCCTTTGATTTGCATTTTATATACAATTAGAAATATTTAATTTATTATGTCCATTCTAAATGAAGATCTGATCGTATACTCGATAATGCTGAAAAACTGTCAGATGCAATTACACTTATGTATTTCTTTCTCCTCTATCCATTTCAATGACAATACCAATGCCAACAACTCTGTGGTGTATACTGACACATGTCTGTTACCCTTTTCTTTATATGTGTATTACTCACTGGGATATAAACTGCTGCCCCTGCACGCCCTGTCTCTGGATCTTTGGAGCCATCTGTAAATAGGATTGTTGAGTCTGAGTGATATCTTGCAAAAATAATTCTGGACTATGCGCCATACTGGTAGTAGTTCTTTCTTTTCCTTCAACTCTTTTTGTATATTGAGGTCTACCCTTGGCAATGGCATTGGGAATAACCAGGGTGGAATGGACGAGATTGGAACTGTGGGGCAATACTGTATTTGATTCAAACCTATACTTGCTGCTTTAACATCACCAATCCATCCAAACGTGTTAATGTGACTCATTGTGCTCCCAGCAGTCTTTCAAAAATATTTTTCGCAGGATGATTATCACAATGCCCCTGAAGGTTTACCCAGTATGCCAACATTAACTTCACTCTTCTTATCCTTAAAGGCATTTCTCCCATTTCCACCTTTATTGCTGATACTGGAGATGTTTTAAAAGCTCCACTACATATTCTCAGGGCCTGAGCTTGTAGGACATCCAGCTTTTTAAGGTTTGTTTCTGCTGCTGACATGAACGCTATACACCCATAATCTAATACAGGTCTCATAGTGCCCAATATAAGTTCTGTAGTGATGACCTACTCGCTCCCCACTCCTGTCCCGCCAAACAACGAAGTACATTGTTGACTTTTTACATTTATTTTGAACTTTTCCTATATGATTGCTCCGTGTTAGCTTTCCGTCAAACCAAACACCAAGAAATCTTATTGTATTTACCTGTTCAAGAGGTTGCTCATACAATTTTAACGATATAGGAGCAATTTTATGCCGTTTTGTAAAACAAATGACTTGTGTCTTAGCTACTGACACTTTGAATCCCCATTTATTTGTCCATTTTTCCACTTCAACTATTGCAGCTTGTATTTTCTTTCCAACATGTGTTACATTGCGGCCTTTTGCCCACAAAGCCCCATCATCTGCATACAAAGATTTTAGCACACTTGGATGAACTTGATTGAAAAAGTCATGTATCATTATATTGAACAGCAACGGACTACACACACTACCTTACGGAGTACCATTCTCCACAGCATAAACACTTGAATATTCTGCACCTACTCTTACTTGTATTTTCCTGTCCAGTAAAAAATTCATAACCCAATTATATTCTTTACCACCAATTCCCAATGATTTTAACTTGATTAGTAGTCCTTCCTTCCAGAGCATGTCATAAGCCTTTTCAATATCAAAGAAGACTGCAATCACTACTTCCTTGTTGGTCTGTGCTTTCCTGATATCTGATTCTAAGCCCAATATAGAATCCATTGTATTCCTACCCCTCTGGAACCCACTTTGATAACAGAGCTTTACTTTCTAAGATATACGTTAACCTTTCTGTAACCATTCTTTCCATGATTTTGCATAAATGAGATGTCAGGGCAATAGGTCTGTAGCTAGATGGATCTGAAGGGTCTTTCCCTGGCTTTAGGATGGGCACTATTATCGCTTGTTTCCACACTGATGGAAGTTGACCAGTATCCAACACCCTGTTAAACAATCTTAACACAATGACTAGAGAGTTATCTGTCATTTGTTCCAACATTTTATAACAAACACCATCTTTCCCAGGAGTGGTTTGGCGAGCACTAATAATTGCTCTCCTCAACTCAAACATACTAAAATGCAGGTCCAACTGATCCCCAAACACTTCTACTCCAATATTTCAGGTTTCCATTAGTATATAATTAGTGTATTATTTCTGCACTGCCTGGCTTCCTCTGTAAGGTTATCTGAACTATGAACTTTCCTAAATGTTTGAGCTAGGAGTTCCGCCTTTCCTAAGTTTGTGACAGCCATTTTGTCCCCTCTGCTCAAAACTGGTAACTCATAATTCCTTCTAATTCCCCCCATTCTCCTAATCATGCCCCAAACATCTGCAAGCTGTACTTCTCTTCCAATACTATTGCAATATATGCCTCCAAAAAGTGCGTTTTTGCGTTCTTATTGTTCTCCTTACTATAGCCTGGGCCCTTTTATACTGATTCACTGCACTGCTACACACCATAATACATGTGCACCAGTCTTCTTCTGTACACATTAGGGCAGCATCGAACAGGGTCACAGCTCTTTGTAGGATCTTCAGTTTCAGAGCTTCACTCAAACAGCCATATGCTTCTTTTCCACTGACTGTAAAACATCACATACTCACTATGCATTATCGGTGCGCCCTCACACTGTGGGGTTGCCAACATGGATTAACACGCCTAACATGAGGGCTCACACAGAGCAGTAGTACTGTGTGAGTGTCAGCTGAATGGACACCTTCGGAAAACATCAAAGCTCCAGCAGGTCACACCTCACACCGCCTCATAGAGAAGGGCACTTCATCTGGATCACCTTCACATTCACGGAGGACCTACACCGTAAAATATGTAAGTACATGAATTTCACTGCATATTGACAGTAAAAGGAACTGTACCTGGGAGGGTTTTTAAATGGATTGTGCTAAAGGAATTGTGCTAGACATCTCAACTTATACATATTCCAGTGTGAGCCATCTCTATGCTGCTGTGTGCTGTCATTATCCTCTCATGTATATGGCAATACTCACATCATTGTTTCACGCTATCATACAGACAGTGTCCACATTATTGAATTCTACACGTTTTAGGCATAAGATTATCAGGCTTACATCTGATATCCTTCTTTCAACAGCTCCTCAGTTTAAATACAGCTACAGTACTATGACACGTTCTCATTGTCATGTATTGTTAAAACGGTCACTCCTTTACTTAACACTTCATAATAATAAAGTAATCTGTTTTTAAGTGATGTGAACAATGTGGCAGCCTTTACCCAAGACATGTTCCAACACTTTTGTACTAGTATTTTTCAGGGAACCAATGACATCCTCACAACATGATGAAAACATCAAATGAAGTACAAAAAAAGCTACTTTTCAAATATGGACTTATATCCATTCAGGTCAAAATGAAGCCATTTCATTTCAGCGTGTATGAATGGGACCATGGCTTACATAAGTTATTTTCAATGTAATATGAACTCCATAGGTCTTCAGTAATAACGAGGAGGATGAGGAGGAGAGAGCTCATATATTCCACTCTGCCTGCAGAGAGCGGCTCCATTTTCTGCGTTATTTTGTGCTCCAATGTGTCCTGCTAATAACTGTGATTTCCCCCAGACCGACAATAATGAGGACTTGCTTTTTGCACATTGGGGTGAGGTCTGACATCAGACCATTATAGGTTGTTCCGTAATGGATGAGACTGTGAGGGTTACAGCTAAATAGATTACTACCATAGTTTTAGTAATGGCAGCAGAGCTCTTAAGAAGTCCATGCGAGTTTGTCAGTCCACCACTTGGGTTCAGACTAGAATTATCTCAACAGCTTTGGATGGCAGAATGACATGTTTTATAGACATTCATGGTCACCACAGGATTAATCATAATGACTCTGGTGATCTCCAACATAAATCAAATGCCCATTAGCCTCAGCTAGCAATGCTCACAAGATAAACTAAGATGAATAACATGGTAAACGTACTATCTGCTAAACATCAGCCCGGGAGCATAGTGATGTAAGCATGTTAGCATACTGGACTTAGCGTTTAGCTCAAAGCGTTGCTATGCCTGCAGAGCTGATGTCTGTAGACTATTTTGTGTTTATTTAAAAAAAAGAAATTCCTTTCACATCCACTGTATTGTGGTGAAAACAGAGACAGATATCTCAAAACCTAGACAAAAAAAACGACTTCTGTTATGACTGAATAATATCTTTCACTTCCAATAGCACAAATGTATGAACAACATGTACATATAGAGGCTGTAGTGAAACTTAATGGCCAATCATCATCAAGAATGCAAGACATCAACAAAGAGTATAAACACTGCTGTCCATTCAGTAACAATGCACAGACATATGAGAGTTCCTGTGTTTCCACAATGCACAACAATTCTTTTTTATGCACATACTGTCCTCCTCTGTCCTGGAGAAATTAAGTTTGTAAAATATATTTGAAGTGAAGGCATGTCATCTGCTCAGGACCTGCAGGGATCAACACACTCAAACACTCTAATCACCATAAGACTAATGACCATCTCCTGAATGAGTCTAAAAAAACTCCTCTTGACAATCAGGCCTGAGCCGTTAATTATAATGGCGACTTCCGAAGTGAAAAAGTCTTCTATTAACGCCTCTCTCCTCCAGCTTCCTGTGTTCACACAGTCTGACAGAGCAGTTTTACTCTCCGTTTTATGCATGATGTGGAGTTATTACTGTGATTACTCTATCACACAGAGGATCCCAAAGAAAGAGCAGGTTCGTGCTTTTGACAAGCGGGTTAATGTTTCACAAGGTGTGTGAATGCAGCGGAAGAGATTCCCTCTTTGTGGAGTTAAAGGTAGTCAGGATCCTCGCAGATATTCATTCACTGCGGGACTGAGATGACCACCAAGCTGAGCATTAAAACCTGCCAGAGAAAGGAGAGAGCGACAGAAACCAGGAGACAGACAGAAGCTACAGTTTATTCTGCTGCCAATCCCAACCTTTGATATAAGAAATATATAAAGTTTCCATTAGGCTAATAATGAAAGGTAACATATCTTATGACAAAAATGAAAAGTGTCTTTTAAAGTGATCCTGTCAGCTAATGTGCCTTAAATCCACATGAACACAAAGACAGCACTCTGAAGTCAAACGTTTCCACAGGACCCTTCTGTGTTCACAGGTTTCCTGTCCTTTCTGAGAAGTTGTGGTGTCTTGTCATTTCAAGCATTTTGTACACCCTCTGATATTGTCCAACACAAACCATGAGCAGTCAACAATGGAGGCAAAGACAGTCAAATGTATTGTTCATAGTTTCATGATGATATTAAACATACCGTATTACAATAAAAAATAATAATAACATATTAGAGCCTGTCCGCCAAATGACAGTTGGACAGAACAATGACAGAGATTATAATGCTACCACTGATCATGGTGTTGAGACGATTCAGCTTAATAAAGACAGGCATAGAGAGGACAGAGAGAGAGAGAGAGAGGGGACATAGAGAGAGAGGACAGGCAGAGAGAGGACAGAGAGAGAGAGGACAGACAGAGAGAGGACAGACAGAGAGGACAGAGAGAGAGGACAGACAGAGAGAGAGAGGACAGACAGAGAGAGGGGACAGAGAGAGGTGACAGACAGAGAGAGGACAGAGAGAGAGAGGACACAGAGAGAGAGGACAGAGAGAGGACAGAGAGAGAGGACAGAGAGAGGGAGAGAGAGAGGACAGAGGGAGAGGACAGACAGAGAGGACAGAGAGAGGGAGAGAGAGAGGACAGAGAGAGAGGACAGACAGAGAGGACAGAGAGAGAGGACAGAGAGAGAGAGGGCAGGCAGAGAGAGGACAGAGAGATAGGACAGAGAGAGAGGACAGAGAGGACAGAGAGAGGGAGAGAGAGAGGACAGACAGAGAGGACAGACAGAGAGGACAGAGAGAGAGGACAGACAGAGAGGTCAGAGAGAGAGGGCAGGCAGAGAGAGGACAGAGAGAGAGGACAGAGAGGACAGAGAGAGGGAGAGAGAGAGGACAGAAAGAGAGGACAGACAGAGAGGACAGAGAGAGAGGACAGAGAGAGGGAGAGAGAGAGGACAGAGAGAGAGGACAGAGAGAGAGAGGACAGAGAGAGAGAGAACAGAGAGAAAGAGGACATAGAGAGAGAGAGAGAGGACAGAGAGAAAGAGGACAGACAGAGAGAGAGAGAGGAGAGACAGAGAGAGAGGACAGAGAGAGATGACAGAGAGAGAGAGGACAGAGAGAGAGGACAGAGAGAGAGAGGACAGAGAGAGAGGACAGAGAGAGAGGGCAGGCAGAGAGAGAGAAGAGAGAGAGAGAGGACAGAGAGAAAGAGGCCAGGCAGAGAGAGGACAGAGAGAGAGAGAGGACAGAGAGAGAGAGGACAGAGAGAAAGAGAACAGGCAGAGAGAGGGAAGGCAGAGAGAGAGGACAGAGAGAGAGAGGACAGAGAGAGAGGACAGAGAGAGAGAGGACAGACAGAGAGAGGACAGAGAGAGAGAGGAGAGACAGAGAGAGATAGAGGACAGAGAGAGATGACAGAGAGAGAGAGGACAGAGAGAGAGAGGACAGAGAGAAAGAGGGCAGGCAGCAACACAGTCTCACTCCCTGAACGTCCAGGAGCGACGCTTGGTCAGGGTCCTATGGCGTGCAGTTGTGACGCGCCGAGTCTCCTTCAGCTTCATAAACGGACGCAAAGAGCTTTCAACTGATTGCAATGTATTCCCATCGGCGGCGGTATTTGACGCTCAGGGAAGCACCGCATCGGTCCATGTCGGCGGCATTTAAAGGCAATGTGAGCGTCCATTCCCATTGGATAACGGAGGATTTTACACCCGGAAGTAAGTATTCTCTTTACTGTCGATTGATTTTACAGTGATATCTGCACTACTCATCAACTCAAAAACACCAGATTATCCTTGTTAATTACACAACATTGATTGGTTTAAAATTGGTTTAAGAGCTTGAGGACTAATCACGGGGTTTGTGAAGCAAAGCACATGTTGTAGTCCCAAACGAAAGCTGAGGATTCTGGGTAGTGTAGTGTCTTCTGCCATCCTAAACTCCGAAAAAATATTTGTTTCTCCGAATCGAAGGGGAAAAATACAAAAGCATTGTACACAATTTAAACCAATCAATGTTGTGTAATTAACAAGGATAATCTGGTGTGTTTGAGTTGATGAGTAGTGCAGATATCACTGTAAAATCAATCGACAGTAAAGTGAATACTTATATCCGGGTGTAAAATCCTCCGTTATCCAATGGGAATGGACGCTCACATTGCCTTTAAGTGCCGCCGACATGGACCGATGCGGTGCTTCCCTGAGCGTCAAATACCGCCGCCGATGGGAATACATTGCAATCAGTTGAAAGCTCTTTGCGTCCGTTTATGAAGCTGAAGGAGACTCGGCGCGTCACAACTGCACGCCATAGGACCCTGACCAAGCGTCGCTCCTGGATGTTCAGGGAGTGAGACTGTGTTGCAGGCAGAGAGAGGGAAGGCAGAGAGAGGACAGAGAGAGAGAGGGCAGGCACAGAGAGGACAGAGAAAGAGAGGACAGAGAGAGAGAGGACAGAGAGAGAGGACAGAGAGAGGGCAGGCAGAGAGAGGACAGAGAGAGACGACAGAGAGAGAGAGAGACAGAGAGAGACAGAGGGTCAGTGAACTGAGCCCTACTATAAAGTCACATATTATATCAATCTTTGTAAATAGTGAGGATTGTTCTGCTGCCAAAAGAAAATCAAAGCTACTGAATGCTATGTGGTCAAAAAATATCTATTTTCTGAATAGAATGTCATGTGAACAGGACTAAAACGTTAACCAAGCATTGGACTGTGTAGTCACAGCAATCCATCCCCTCACTACATATACTACATGTATACTACAGACAGGGAAACTAAGGGCTGGTTGCTAACAAGTAAATGCTAACATGCTAATATTTAGGAAGTTTATTGTTTTTTCTTGAATATGGTGTCTGAGCAGACAAGACATTTGCTAATTAACACTTTACCCACAATGCAGCGTTGGGTAATTGTAGGGTTTTGGTCCTAGCCTTCATTATTCATGTTTTTCTAACCAAACCTTTAGTTGTTGATAGTTATTTGCGGAGGACAGAGGTGGACAGACTTTTAGACAACCATAGAGCTGAATTGGCTTCAATTCGTATTAAAACTTTTGATAAGAATCTGCATCTGTTATTTCGTTATTCATAAATGAAATGTGACCAAGATATTAAGTGTCTAGGACATTTTGCAGTAGATATACACTTGTCAGTGTCCTCTGCTGAGCAAACTTTACGGTTGACCTAATAAAAGTCTAGACCAAATCAATCAAAGCCAATCTCATCACGAAGCTCATTCTCCTGATGCTTATTGATGAAACAGCAGCAAGCCCCCCCAGATCCTGCAGCTTGGGGAAGAGGCGGATCACCTGTAGTGATGTCACAAACTGTACCTGCGTGGACATTTCTCAATCTATATGGAAACTATGAAGTTCTATAGAAAGAAATGCTTTAGAAAAAGAGTGGAAGCTGTTGCTGGTTTAAAATTATATTTAGTTTTGCATTGTAAGTTTTCCACATGGCACCTTTCTGCTCATATTCAAATGAAATAGAGAAGCGTTAAAGCTCCACCCCTCTCCTCGGCTCAGCACGGTGTTCACTTCCAGACCGGGATGAACAGCACTCTTGTTCAGTTTGTGAGGGTCAGTGTTTGAGAAAGCCTCGCATTAATCAGCTGTGTTTAACCCTGTGCTGACAGGAGTCTGTGGTGGAGCACACACAACGGTGCAGTAACATGCTCATCAGAAGAACACGACCATTTTTTTATTTTGACCCATTCTATTATATTGCAGTATAATAGAGCACTGGAGTACCTTTCAACATACAGTATGATGGACAACTGGCAGGGATTGCACCAGGTTGATGGGAAATATTATCATTGACATTATCTTCATGAGTTCACCCACTGAGGAACCAACAGAGGTCCTCAGAGAGCAGCTCACAGGACCTCAGCCCTCAACAAGAACCACCACGGATCATTGTATCAGAACATCAGCAGCAGTGTGGCCAGGGGGTGGGGGGGGCGGTGGGAGCCCAGGTGCTGTCCCCTCACATCACTCTGCAATGTGTGGTGGCTTTCCTCAGCAGGTCAACAAAGAGAAAACACACACACAATAAACACACACATTTGGAGCATCACAACATCATGCCATCAACAAGAGTGTCATCCTGTCATATTTTAGATGGTCTAATTTAAAATACTCAGTTCTGTCGTACTGCATTTCTCATTGAGCTCCAAACTAATCTAACTGCTTCCTATCACTCCTCCAAAGCATGATAACCCCCCCCAACGGAAGCATTCAGTCTAAATTAATGAAGTTACTGACAGCCTCCATCAGTGTCCCCGCTCTCAGGCATGTCTGTACACACTCACACTCACACTTCCTGTTCTCTCTGCACCACACATTCTGGAGTCCAGTTCACCAGGGGTTTGGTTTTTCTGTTTTCCTATATTCATCATTTTTACATGAGGACTACACCCCTCCCCCTTACTTGTGTCTTTGTGTCTCTGAACCATAATCCTCTCTCTTCTCTTGAGGTTGTGAACCAAAAGAAAAACAGAACATAGCCCAGAGAGGAGGGGGGGGCAGTTCTCCTGTTACTCCCCCGACCTGCAGCAGCCCAGATGGAGAAGTTAAATACGCATACCGTGAAAGAATAAAATATTTTCTGTGTTTCTGACATCACTGAGTTAATGTGAGGACACTCCCAGATGACACACACCCTTGGTCCAGCTCCACACACACAGTGCTCTGAGCTCAGTGTGTTGGGAGGAGAAAGCTTCCAGAAAAGTTTTGGAATGGAAGACGAGCCGTTCCTCCAGCTGCCAGCGGGACAGACCATACAAACCCAACCGGCCACAGATGGAAAAGTAAATAATGATGTTTCGTATGTTTATTTTCTCTGCTGATAAAGTAATATCTGCAAGGTCGCTCAGGTCAGGCCATCGAGCTGAGCAGGAGAAGACTGACTGGGGCCTCAGTCCTCCATAAACACCCGGAGAGCTTTATCTGTTATCTGGCTGAGAGTCAGCTGATAGTTGGTGTTTCCCTCTGAGTCTCAGGAGCAGTCTCAAACTCAGTAAAGGAATATACAGCAGCTGGTCTTTAACTTTGATAGAAACATATTTGTCTTCAAGGATAGAGTGATAGGATGGTATCTGTGTTCAGGGATGACAAACAGACTAAACATCACCATCAGTTGTCTTTGCCCCCTTCACTCTCAATCTAAACACTGTCCTCCTGCTCTGACCCTTCAACTATAGCTCATTGAAACCAAAGCTCACCTTTAGTTTGAGCTAACTTGGACATTTCATACCTTACTGTATGTACAAAACATATGCCAACATGATAGCATGAGCACATTTTGATAAGATTCACGCTCTTGAGAATGCTGACACATGAAGGCCAAAAACATCAAATCTTACAGTTATATTGGGTTTTTTTATTGCCAAAGTTTCTATCTTCAGATCTTTCTCAAGAGAGAAATGTACTATTTTATTGAATGTTTTCTGAGTTGGCACCCCTCTTATCTGCCATCCCTCCATGAACTATAAGTCTCCAGAATCCTGAGCTGGGTTGGAAAAAAAAGGGACCCAGACCCCTATCCCACATCCCAACAACTGTAACAAAAACATCTAACAAACTGTGATTTTGATGATTTGCATAGGCACAATAATGTGTTCTAAATCCGGGGGTTACCAGTTCATCCCATCCA
Organism: Dissostichus eleginoides; assembly: GCA_031216635.1. NCBI lineage: Eukaryota > Metazoa > Chordata > Actinopteri > Perciformes > Nototheniidae > Dissostichus > Dissostichus eleginoides. The sequence continues at coordinate 23,394,376 of CM062283.1, read as the reverse complement.
CTGCCGTCAACATGTCCTAGTGTCCTTGGGCACGCTACTTTACACCAAATTGCTCCCATAGAAGTGTGTGTGAGGCACACGCCTCAGCCAGATAGCATGTCATATAATGGAAGGACAACAGAACAACAGTCCTTTCATTTGGAGTTCTTGTTGATTCTTCCATATGATTGAGGTTTTGTTATCGTCTTAATGAGGTAAAAATCATGTTTTGGGTTAAAAACAGTTAATTGTATTTAACTTACAGAACATGCGTTGTCAATGGACAGAGACCCAAATGAAAGGCTCAAGTTTTACTGAAATGAAAATAAATATTGAAGAGCTTTTCCGTGGCAGCGACAGGGTGTGGGAACAGGAAACAGATCCGTGACTTCCAAAGATGTGAGGTGTAGTGGTGGAGTCCCAAATCAGCAAAGGATTAAACCAGGATATGGAGAGAGTTAGCTGATCGCAGGGCTTGTCCTTGGGCAGTGGGTGACTTATCCTCAGAGCAACACATGGGGATTCCAGAGGACTTAATATTACATTACATGACATTGCATTTAGCTGACGCTTTTATCCAAAGCGACTTACAATTCAACACAATTACTAAATCAGCATACTATCACCTGAAAAACATAGCCAGACTTAGAACATTCATGTCTCAACAAGACCTTGAAAAACTAGTTCACGCCTTTGTTTTTAGCAGGCTTGATTACTGTAACAGTGTATCTACAGGTCTCTGTAAAAAATCGGTAAGAAAACTACAACTAATCCAGAACGCTGCTGCCAGAGTCCTGACCAAAACAAAAAGGGTAGAACACATCACCCCAGTACTCAGATCTCTGCACTGGCTACCAGTAGCTTACAGAATCGATTTTAAAATTATATTGTTAACTTATAAAGCATTAAATGGTTTGGGACCCCAATATATGTCTGACATGCTGCCCTGTTACGAGCCCCCTAGAGCTCTGAGATCATCGGGGGCGGGCTTACTCATTGTTCCCCGGCTCAGAACCAAACACGCCAAAGCTGCTTTTAGTTTTTATGCTCCCCATAAATGGAACAAACTTCCAGAAAACCTGAGGTCTTCACCAACGCTGAGTTCTTTTAAGTCGAGGCTAAAAACACTACTTTTTACAGCCGCTTACCCAGAAGCCTTTTAACTTGTTTTACCACCTACCGTATTTACAATGTCGTTTTTAAACTATATCGTATCTCATTTATGCATTGTTTTTATTAATCTGTTATTCCATTATGTTTATTTATTGTGTTCCTCTCTGTTGTCTTACTATTATGTGTTAATGATCATGTAAAGCACTTTGAATTACCTCTGCGTCTGAAATGTGCTGTATAAATAAACGTACCTTACCTTACCTTACAATAAGTGCATTCGACCAAGAAGATACAAACTTGAAGAAAACGGAATCATATAAGTACATTAGGTTTCATAAAGCCAAACCATTTTAAGTGCTACTCAACTGGCTTTAGATAAGCCAGTCCTTTGTTAGTATATAAGTGCTTAGTTAGTATATGAGTGCTTAGTTAGTATATAAGTGCTTAGTTGGTATATAAGTGCTTACTAGTATATAAGTGCTTTTTATTTTCTTTATTTTCTCTTTATTTTTATTGCTCGAAGTGGAGTCAAAAGAGATGAGTTTTAAGTCTGCGCCGGAATATGTGTAGGCTTTCTGCTGTCCTGATGTCAATGGGGAGCTCATTCCACCATTTTGGAGCCAGGATAGCAAACCGACGTGTTTTTGCTGATGGGAACTTGGGTCCCCCTCGTAGTGCGGGTGCAGCGAGCCGTTTGGCTGATGCAGAGCGGAGTGCACGTGCTGGGGCTGTGTATGGCTGTGACTGTTGGCTATTAAACTATACACCCAGTGTGCCCCCCCCCCCCCCCTGAATAGAAACATAACCATACTGGTTCCATCAGCAACATGCTACACCCAATAGTGTAATATGCACTGTCAAAGCTTCAACTGGTGACCATTGGGTCAATGTAGGAGCTGCTATATTTGTACCTATTTCCACTCACAACACTCCCAGCCACAACATGAAGACTTCTTGCAATGTCCAGATCATGCAGATAAAAAGAGGCCACCAGGATTACATCATGTCAAGTCATCATCTAGTCAAAAGTAGATTATCTCTGTGAACAAAACCAAATCTAATCAAGCATCATTTATTGTCATCATGGAAAACAATTGTGCATTCATGTAACAAAGTGATTTTTTAATTTAGCATTAGGGATAAGTAGGGATTTAAACAGCAGTAAAGACAACAGGGATGGGGAATTATCTGGGCAGATACAAAGTCAGACATCTTTAACTTTGAAAAACTGACACAAGGGAAATATTGTCCATTCACTTTGACACATTTTAGCACTAAGACACATACGTAGATGTAAACAGGAAGGATGCCTCTTCTCATGGGTTAAACCTCTTCAACATTGTTGGACAACATGTCCTGCAAACGGAATGACAAAAAAGTCGGTCCAGACCCTTGCACACGTCTCAGACACTGACTCATTCCCAGCTCAAACAACCTTGTCTTTAGTAGGTGATATCTCCTGAAATCATTATCGCAATAAATTGTGATCAGAACAGAGAGTTGCTCTCCCAGGAGCGACCAGAGCAGGGAAGCCTCAACATCTCTCGTTCAGATTGAATGGAGGTGAGGTGGTTATACCCTGAATGAACCATGGGAGAGGATCTACTACTCTTTCCAGATGTTCACACTCCCCAGCATCACTGTTCTCTCTGAATTTTGTAAAAGCCAACAATTCATTTTAAAGCCATGTTGTTTTGGAACACAGTTCATCTTATGGGAATAGCTTTGACCTGATGACGACACAAGATAAAAGGTCACAAAGATGTCAGGCATCCTCTCTGGGATCATGATTATATAACACATTTCAGGACAATACAGTAAATGTACAGATCTGGTTATGTAAGGCCTTTACAGCAGAGCATCACTTCAAACATCATTCAATCAAGAAACACCTGACTGAAAGAATATAGCTATATTAGCGGTGGTTGTATTAAACCTAAAACTGTGTCAGAAAACACTGACAAACACATTTGTTGAGGTGTTTGAGGCAGTGCTCCCTGTTGTCAGCGAACATTCACTACAAACACCAGTCCTAGAAAAACTCCTGAATCAGGTTCTGCAGCATCTTTTTATGCCATAACTTTGTGCAAGGTTAGCATTGAGCAAGGGCGTGTTCAGAGAACATCGAGCTGCTCTGTTTCCTTCCTGTCCGTCCTCTAGGGGAAACTGGCCTGAGACACAGCAAACACAATCTCTGATAAAAAACAACTTTCAGTTCCAAGCGGTGTTTGTCTCCTTTCACTTTAGCTGCTAGATTCATTTTCCACCCCATTCAACCATTTAACACAATTCTTAGGAGACCTGTATCATAAAAAGAGGATATCATTCAGAGTTATTATTAGAAAGACAGAAGGAGGGCATGCAACGTTCCCTGTTTCTGTTCCTCTCTCTCACACTGAAAACCAGATCTTCCTGCCAAAGTCTCAGCATTGGGATAAAGGCTAAACAGAGAAAACACACAGAACACGTCTCCTCTCAAAGCAGAGCGGATAGCAGTCTTTCAGGATCTACAACCACACACACACACACACACACACACACACACACACACACACACACACACACACACACACACACACACACACACACACACACACACACACACACACACACACACACACACACACACACACACACACACACACACACGTTAGGTCTCGGATCCAGATCAGAGACCTAAAGGTCCTCTGCCAATGCTGGGTCGATCAGATATTTATCTTTCCTCTGCTGAGGAAGTAATGTGTTCGTTGGTTTGTCTTGTTTTGTCCCTCTAGATTCAGCTGACTTTATTGTGTTACTTAATCCAAATACTGAAGGTCCTTATTCAAAACTATTATGAAGAAAAGCTTCAGTTATTGGTACGATATGAATGGCTAACAGTTTAGGTGGTAAGTATAACTCCTGTCACTGTCAGATTTGTGAAAACAGAAACAGCTGCTCAGTCCGCTTGTACTTCCATAGCGTTGTTTTAGAGTTAAATTAACACAGAGTTATATATTTGTGCAATTCAGCACATGATATGACCAACTGCCATCATGTAACTGGTAAAAGCCATGGTCGCTGCCGGCTAAAAACAAAAAGATCATGTATTTTCTGAATTCAGGGTTCAGAACCAAGTGACTAATAATCACTTTCAGTTCTGCACACAAATCCACAGTTTTGCCCTCAGCGCCCACCAGTTCTGAGCATCTGGAAACCCAATATAGTCCAAAACACAAAAGTACCAAACCTTGTAAGAACGCAAAACAAAAAACAGGCAAAAACATCAAACAAAATGTCTTACCTGGTGAAGAGGAGCAGGTGGACATGGAAAGAAAAGACAGAGAGGATCTGTTAGCTGCTGTGGTTAGAGGAAATACTGAACAGTGAGGACACGGAGCAGGACACACTCATACATAACAATGTGGATATTAACACCATGCGTCTAAACCTCTGAGATTCAAAGACATTGGAAACAGTCTTATTTAGATTTTGACTCTTCAATATTGCTGGACAACATATCCTCCAAATTGAATGACAAAATACATCATTGTCCACTTTCACTGCCTTACAAAGCCAACCAGACAAGTGATCTTAGATTGTGCGTTCCTATTGATACGGCCTTGTTTGACACCCATCTGTCACTTGCAGGACGGATCATAGCATTCCCAAGTGACGCTCCCATTTTAGACCTATGGCTCTCCATCCCTCAAAGGTCAGCACTGTCAGACAGTTCTGCTGATGATCAGTTGCACAAACTCACCCGTCATCGTTCCCCAAAGGTCAATCTCTGGGGCTCCTGCAGAAAAACTGGCCCATGCATCTGTTACTCCTAGGCTGGATTATTGTAATTCCTTATTATCAGACTATCCCAATAAAATCCTGTAAGACTCTTCAGTGGATCCAGAAAGCCATGGCACCTTTACTGGCAGCAACAAACCTGCTATGGGATGTTGTGGCTCTATAGAGTATCCACAGACAATATATAGCAGTGGAAAATAAGAGCTACTACCAACTACATTTTCTAGGTGAAAGAAATACAAATAAATGAATCAGCTGTTTTTATAGCTAATATTGGTGTTCTTTGTAGTAGAGATGCAAATACACAGGGGTTAAATTGGGCCGGGCTGTCCGGGGCTCAGCCCCGGCACATAGGACGATGCTCTGACGTCATCACCCTCACACATTTGTCATATGTTTACAAAAAACTATTTATATATATGTTAAAACTGTTCTCGTTCTTAATATAGACTATATTTAGGGTCGATATGTGTTGACTTTATTTTGAAATAGCAGATCTCTGTGACTGGATAGTTTTTTGACTTAGTGAGCGTGTGTCTCTGCTCCGATCAGGAGCATAGTGGAGCAGTTGCTTTAGGGCCTCATACAGTACAAACCCCCCCACCCCCCCCCCCCCACCTCCACACAGAGCCCCCCCACATATCCAATCCCAACGTAACCCCTGCAAATACATCATCTATAAGAAGTACTACTACTTCTGAAAACCAGAGCGTTGCTTTTGGAGAGTGTTACACAGGAAAAGAAGGTAAAGCCACATCACTAAAGGGTTCCCTCATCTTAAATAACAATTATCATTTGAAAAACTCAAAAGTTTTTAAAATGATAAGTACCTTCGGTTTAAAAAAAGGTGTTTTAGAGGTATGATATGTTGGTTAGGAAGATATCAAACATACACACTAGTAATACCATGTATATAGTTGCAGGGCTACAAACAGTCACATTCAAAACACACTGATGATCTGCACATATTCTAATAATGATTCTCTCTGAATATTATTAGCCTTTTAATTGCCTTCTGGTGTGAGTGTCATGATGCATATTGTTGAGTGAGCATTTATGAGATGATAATGATCAGTACAAATGATGAAGGTAACAGTAACAGAGTGCAGTCTGAATACTTCACTCAGTGAGGAACATATCATCCTTACAAATCTTCCACACCCCTCCTTCCCACATTGCCATGGTAACACACACACCACACACACACACACACACACACACACACACACACACACACACACACACACACACACACCACACACACACACACACACACACACACACACACACACACACACTCTTGACTTCCAGTAGAGGAAGACGCAGAGCAATCAAATAGCATTCAGTGCCAAACGCTCTTTCCTGTAATTATCCCCAAAGATCTGATACATCTGTATTTATGTACTGTGTGTGTGTGTTTGTGATATTGGGTGGGTAAAAGCAGGGAACGTGACTTCTTTCCCAAACGCAAGACCACAACCATCACAGATGAAAAACTCAACTTTACACAGCAACACACACGCACACACTCACACACACACACGACTCTCTAGGACAGAACATTCAGACAGCTAGTCTCTCTGATTCTTTTCTCACACAAACAGAATCAGCTGTGTGTGAGTGAGTGTTCGTGTGTGTGTTTCCTCAGCAGGCTGTCTCTCTCTCCAGGGATGCTGACGAGACATAATAAGAGCAGATGAGTGCTGGAAACTGTTGCTGTGTTTGCCTAAGTCAGGGTGGACACACACACACACACACACACACACACACACACATACACACATACACACACACACACAGCAAGGCAAGTTTATTTATATAGCACTTTTCAACACAAGGCAATTCAAAGTGCTTCACAAAAATGAAAGAGATTAAGAAACATATTATAAAATGATATCTAAAAACACTTATTTAAAAGCAATGATATAAAATGACATTTAAAAACACTCATTTAAAAGCAAAGATAAAAAGCAAAGATAATAAAAGTTACAGTGCAGTTTAAGATATGAATATATCAATTAAAAGCAGTGGCAAAAAGAAAAGTCTTCAGCCTGGATTTAAAAGTAGTCAGAGTTGCAGCGGACCGGCAGGTTTCTGGGAGTTTGTTCCAGATATTTGGAGCATAATAACTGAACGCTGCTTCTCCATGTTTAGTTCTGACTCTGGGGACAGAAAGTTGACCAGTCCCTGAAGACCTGAGAGTTCTGGATGGTTCATAATATAGCAGTAGATCAGAAATGTATTTGGGCCTAAACCATTCAGTGCTTTATAAACCAGCAGCAGTATTTTGAAATCAATTCTTTGACACACAGGAAGCCAGTGTAAAGACTTCAGAACAGGAGTGATGTGATCCACTTTCTTTGTGTTATTAAGGACTCGAGCAGCAGCATTCTGAATTAGCTGCAGCTATGGTTTTTTTGTGAGACCTGTAAAGACACCATTACAGTAGTCGAGTCTACTGAAGATAAAAGCATGGACACGTTTTTCCAAATCCTGCTGTGACATTAGTCTTTTAATCCTAGATATATTCTTAAGGTGATAGTAGGCTGATTTAGTAATTGTTTTAATGTGACTGTTGAAACTCAGGTCAGAGTCCATGACTACACCTAGATTTCTGGCTTTATCTGTTGTTTTGAACATTGCAGACTGAAGCTCAGCGCTAACTTTTATACGTTCTGCCTTGCCCAGTGGCGCCTCCAGAAATTTTTCATAGGGGTGGCCAAATGGGGCCACTGAAAATCTTGGGGTGGCCCACCAAAACCAATAATTTAATTGTTGTAAAAGTATAGACTAGATGAAAACAATGGCAAAGAGAATCACCTACTGATATACTTTGGTTTCTTATTTTACATTTTCTGATACTATTCATCTGAAGTGAATATAATACGGATAGTTAACATTTTACTTCAAACAACATTTAAAAGAACCTTGTTTTGTGTTATGTATACATGTGTTCGGTGATTTATTGTTTTGTTTTTTATATATGCTAGTTGTTCTTTCCTTTTAAAAAGACAAATACAGCTTAATTTAAATAAGTTATTTTATTGTAAGGCACAAAATGTTCCTCTCCCTCATCTTTCTCCTCTTCTTCCTTCTCCTCCTCCTCACTAGCCCTATGCTGCTGCTCCCCTGCCAGCTCTGTCTCCCCTTTACTCATCTCTTCTTAAAATAAGAAGAGATGTCTGTTGACTTTCTCTTCATTTTCTGCAAATTGACATTACACACAGCAGTGATTAAAAGTAGCCTACGCATTACACCAGCCCAGCATACCGACATCAGCTAACGTTAGCTTAGCAAGCTAAACTAACGCTAACTAGGATAGCCGCCAAAGTGTGTTTACAGACGAATTATACCTGAAGTCAAGCCAGCCTTTACTGAGCCCCGAGCCTGTTTTCCAGGTCTTCCAGCGGTTTTCTCGTTTTAATGCCATTGAACACAATTTTTGATCAGAATAACAGCTAAAGGTAAGCATATCTCCGTTTTTTGCTACCTAAAGCTAACACACTAAAGCCTAAAGTGTTGTGATTCTCCAGAATACACAAGTGCACACCGGGATAAGTCCCGATTCTCCAAACCACATTGACAGTGGCATTTCAATTGGTGCACTAAATGTACATATTTATAAAGAAAAATCTGTTTTTCAAATTTACACCATTCGCCAACAGGGGGTGCTGCAGCACCTCCAGCACCCCTACTTCCCGCGGCTATGGCTGGCTGTGTATTTGTTGTTAAATATCAGATAAACTACTACGCATACGTGACTGGCGAGGCGGTGTGTGTGGTGGGGGGGCCAGTGGGGGGGGCCAACAAATATATCAGGGTGGCCAAGGCCCCCCCTGGCCCCCCCCTGCTGGCGCCACTGGCCTTGCCTCCAAAAACCATTACCTCAGTTATATCTCTCACAGGCTCCGCCCTCTACTGGACTCTATGGGTACTCCTCTGTATCCTATTCATGCACGCATTCCTTCACTGAGACTTCCATAGAGGTAGCCGGCCCCTGGGAGGAGAAGGGTCTAGCTGCGGCCGCGGCCAGTACACGCCAGTACACGCCAGTACACGCCAGTACACGACACGCTCCCTACACGACACGCCCACCTGATACGACACTACGGTGGCTGAGAGACATTACCGTACATGGCAGATTAAAAGCGAATTGACGACACTACACGACACGCCCCCTACCGACACGCACGCCCACCTGACACGACACTACGGTGGCTGAGAGACCGTACATGGCAGATTAAAAACGAATTGCAAATGTTATTGTAGCATTTTAAGCAACTATTAGGCCGAGTATGACTGGAGGTAAGCTGGAAACATGAGGAGAATGCTAATACAATTTCCATTAAAGTGTACAACCCCTGATGCATATGAATTTATAATATTACATATATGACTTCTTTATACCATCTTGTCTTATCAGTGAGATGGAACTTTGTGCTCATGACCTCGCCAAGAACATGAGTGAGGAAGCACAACAAAGGCTGAAGGACTTCAGTGAAAGATTCCGAAGAGCTTTGGATTCCAAGGAGTTTTTAAATAGGCTTTAACCTCCTGCAGGTCAATCCTGGCTGCTTACATTTTTATTTAAAATCATGTTGATTTTACTGTTGGGATCAATTTAAAAGGTTATTTTTAGTTTTTTTTTTTTTTAAGCAGACCAGCTTGAATGGTGCCCCTCTGATTTTCCACATGATGTTCTGTTCAATAAATGTTCATTGAGGAAAACGGTATCAGTGTCTTATTTTATATTCATCACAGTGAATGCTGAACTTGCCGGACCATATACTGTAGTTGAAAGTACACAATGAAACACTGGCTTGCTTGTATCAAATCAATACAATTCCCACATGCCCTACCCCGGAACCTGCGGTCTTCAGACTCTGGCCCCCCGCACCAACCTGCGATCCTTCGGGGACAGAGCCTTCAGTATGGCAGCCCCCACTCTCTGGAACGCTCTCCCTGCGGAGATCTGCAACATCCCCACGCTTGACGCCTTCAAAAGGCCCTCAAGTCCCATCTGTCTGCCAAGGCCTTTGGCCCCAAATCTATTTGTTGTTTTGTCTGTCTAACTGTTCGTCTGACTGCCTTTTGTTATGTTTGTTTCTACTCCTGTTCTTCTTTTTAAAGCGACCTTGGGTCTCATGAAAGGCGCTATATAAATCCAAGTTATTATTAATACATCCCATACATCATTGGAACGGTAAGAATCTCAGCTACAACACTGACTAAAGCCTTTCCATCTCCAGTATGCCTACATGACAAGCATTTTTATAATATACAGTAAACATATCTTTGACTTATTGCAAAATTATAAAATGAAATTCACCCCTGCTGTCATTCTGGCTTTGACTGTTCAAATGAGATGTCAACCATCAAAATGGGATAAGGGGTTCCAGAAATATCACTGTGCAAAACACCGGCCAATTTGACCGAAAATAGTATGGGAAGGGGGTATGACCGAACGCGAGAAGGGTTACCTTGTGCGTTGAAAACCATTTTTAGGTCATTGCAAATAGGACTTGTTATACAGAAGATGTTATAGGAATTATTTTATAAGATACAATATTCTCCTTTAGCAAACATACTATAATTGTTAGTCTTATATTCATATTTCTAACATCAGATGTCATTTCATTTCAAGCCTTTATTTAACCAGGTGAATCCCATTGAGATCATCGATCTCTTTTTCAAGGGAGACCTGCAGCAAAGTCGGTTACACATGAAAACAGAAAACAACAGAAAACAAAAAGGACATCATACAACATATTTACAGGGCTACATTTACATACCTATCGACAATGACCAACAGTATCAAATTGCATAGCATCTATCCGAGCATTAAAATCATGCATTGGAACCAATTGCTCAGTTTCAAGTCCTTGCACTTGGCACATGTAACAAAAACACATCATGAGATCTCAGGCAATAGCTACTTGCCACTCTCTGTGAGATCAGAGAGCAGATATAAGATGGGAGTTTACCCAACATGGCTTTATAGATGAACATGTATCAGTGACTGAGCCTCCGTACAGTTAGAGAAGGCGAACCTGCCCTGGCATACAGGGTACAGTGATGAGTAAGTACTTTACAGTTAGTAACAAATCTCAGCGCACTGTGATAGGGGGCATCTAACTTGATCAGGTAATGGGCAGGTGCATTCATATAGACCAGATCACCATAGTCCAGCACAGGTCAAAAGGTCACAGAGCCTTTTCCTGGCCTCAAGCGAGATGCTTTTGTTGTTTTGAAGGAAATTAAAATACTGTATTGAGTTGGTTTCTTCTGTTTTGGAAGCCTTGTATATCTTTTTGGTCTTGTTAGAAATACCCCATGGTAAAACTGTGTTCTAGCAGCAGTTAAAGAAGCTTAGTTTGCTGTCTTAGACTGCCAGATGTATTAAGATGGTTTGCTCTATCACAATTTACACATAAAACCTAAATGTTCATCTGTTTATTGTTCTTCTTCCTTTATATTCAAACATGTTGATTGTCTATTGGCTATATCTTGACATTATGTTAATTTGATCATACTTGCCATACATTTATTTTAATTGATGCGATTCCTTCAAAGGTTTTGTAATAGACCCCTAGTACTCTTAATTTATAGCGTAATAATAATAATACATGTGAATGATTGAGCTCATTAGTGGCCTGACTGGCCCTCCTAATTTGGTCCTTAATGACCCCATGATGTGATTATGTATATCTTAAAACCTTTAACAACTATATTTAGATGTTCACAAATATCTACATTTATGTATAAATACATGTGTAGCAGTTAGACAAACATAATTAATAGATTATCTCATTAATACCTATTTTATATATTAAAAAAAGTTTACTAAACCACCGTTTTGTTGACAAAATGATTTGGGTTGAAAGTTATACTGTTGTTTCTCAAACGGATAGACTAGGTTATTAATTTATTTGCCTAATAGTAGCTTAAAATGCTACAATAACATTTGCAATTCGTTTTTAATCTGCCATGTACGGTCTCTCAGCCACCGTAGTGTCGTGTCATGTGGGCGTGTCGTGTAGGGGGCGTGTCGTGTAGTGTCGTGTACTGGCCGCGGCCGCAGCTAGACCATATTGCCTGGGAGGGCATACCTGAATGCGCGCGCATCCACCGCATAAGAGGCAGCCTCGCCCCCTCACTGCCATCCCTTTCTCTTCAGCTAAGCAGCATACTCAGAGTAACTGAGTGAAGAGAGACGGACAAGAAGAACGTTTTTCTGTAGTAAACCAAACACGAATATGGACTCACCTGCGGAGCGCCCATGTCCTTCGTGTCCGGGTTCTATCGAGGGTGACGATCCCCATACTCGGTGTATCGAGTGTCTGGGGTCTGACCACGCGGCGGCTAACCTGCCTCCCTCAGCAGTGCCTGCCGGCTATTAACTCGATCCAGCCGCCTGCACAGAGTGGCGGTGTTCGAGGGGTGCTACGTCTCGCCGGTGGAGGACCCAGAGCTCGACGTGATGGAGATGGAGGACCTCGAGCAGGGTCCGAGCATCGGAGAGAGGCACGATGATGAGGACTCCTCGTCGTCCGAGATCTCCGGGGACCGCCAGGAAGGCTATCAGCAGAGCGGGTCTGCACGACGGGTCTGCACGACGGGACTTCTCGGCAGTGATGGCTATGGTGGCGGAGCGTGCAGGCTTGCCGCTCCCCTCACCGTTGCCACCGAGGCCGGTGAGCCGCCTGCGTCAGGGCTTTTACGGCCCGGCTCGTTCAGCACAGCCGGCCTTCGTTTCACCCCCCCTGCCGGACATCTGACGGTGTGTGGAAGCCACGTGGCGGCAGCCACTGAAAACGAAGGCTACGCTGGCTACTTGGGCAGGAATCCTCAAGGTGGAGGGCCACTCAGACACGGAGTGTCCCGGTGTGCCCCCGCTGGAGGATAGCCTAGCGGCCCATCTGCTTCCGCAGACAGCCGGGTGGGCAGAGGGGAGAAGGCAGCGAAGGGGTACTGGGTGGGGAGCTCCATCCTCCAGGAGTGGACTGACGGTGGGAGGAAGCGTCCCGGCGGAGAGAGGTGATTTCTCTGGCCAGGACGCGAGGGCGAATCCCGCCTCCTCCCTGTTTGACCCACTGGTTTCAAAGTCTTCTTTTCAATATAAAAAAAGATAAAATGTTTCCAGTTTTAAGTGTCTCTTCTTTCCACACACCCACACAGCCACGTAATGTTGATCGTACAGTTTCCCCACTCGCTGCCCAAGTTGTAACTCCAGTTAAGGAGGCAGCTAGTGCGCATGCGCGGGTGAGAGTGATAAACCGCGCTATGCGGGTACAGGGACATTATGGCCGGTGTAGCAGGGTTAGGAAACATGTTACGCCGAGTGTAAAAACTCCACTTGATGCATTTCACGGTTTGGGTGAGAGCATCATGGCGGGAGCCGCGGCGCGTTCAATTACCTCAGTAGAGAGTCGGTCCTTTCTGTGTTGACCCCCCATGAGCAGAGCTTCCCTTCGCGGGGGGTTTTTGCGGCGGGACGGGTCACCAGAGAGTACCACAGCTTTATCGCTGGGGCCTCACAGCTGGTCGCACATCCCCTAATGGAATGGAAGCGCAGCTACGTGTTAACGGAGTAGATGAACAGGACGCTGAGACTGAGTTATTTACTCCAGTTTTGCAGCATCCCTCCTTCGTTCGCAGGCATAAGAGAGGCAAAGCTATCATCCCGAGGGAGATAGGTTTTCTCTCAGCAGAGGCTCCAAAACACAGAAAGTATTTGCGTTTTTTGCCTGGGGAGAGCTGTAGGTGGGCACTGGTCTCTAACAGAGACGTGGCACAGCAACCTCCTAGTGCTACGGGCAGTAGTGTTGGTCATCCAGCATGTCAGACCATTAATTCAGGGGAGACATGTAATGGTCAGGAGCGACAACAGCACCACAGTGCATATATCAACAGGCAGGGCAGAGTCCGCTCCGCCGCTTTGTTGACCAAAGCGAAGGGAAATGTCCCGGCGGAGAAGAGGTGACTTCTCCAGGACGCGAGGGCGAATCCCGCCTCCTCCCTGTGTGACCGTTTGGTTGCAATGGCATCTTTCTCAAATGAGAAAAGATAAATTGTATTCCAGTTTGAGTGTCTCTTCTTTCCACACACCCACACGGCCACGTAATGTTGACAGTACAGTTCCCCACTTGCTGCCCAGGTTGTGACTCCAGTAAAGGAGGCAGCTAGTGAGCATGCGCGGGTGAGAGTGATAAACCGCGCTATGCGGGTACAGGGACATTATGGCCGGCGTAGCGGGGTTGGGAAACAATTAACGCCATGTGTAAGAACTCCTGTTGGAATAATATCAAGGCAGCAGGAGGAGGATTTCAGAAGTTGAATAATGTCCTCTAGGTTTTTATCATTAATCTGATGGAATTGTGTCATGGTGTTTGAATTGATTTTAAGTGGACACAGGGACAAAACATTTGCTGTACCTGATACAGAGGCACTGACTGCTTGTCTAATTTTCTGAATTTTGTCAGTGAAGAAGGAGGCAAATTATTGCAGGCCATGGTGGATAGAAATTCAGAGGCTACTGACACTGGGGGGTTTGTTAGTCTGTCAACGGTAGCAAACAAGGCATGTGCGTTGTTTTTGTTTTTGGCAATGATGTCAGAGAAGAAAGACTGTCGTGCAATTTTCAATTCCAAATGATAAAAGCCAAGTCTCTCTTTATAGATTTCAAAATGAACCTGGAGATTTGTTTTTTGCCACCTGCGTTCAGCTTTTCGACACTCTCTTTTTTCTGTTTTCACGGTCATGGCCTTTCTCCATGGAGATAGTTTCTTGCCAGTCACTTCCTTTACCTTAGTTGGAGCAATGGCATCTATAAAAAAATTATTTTTGAATTAAAATGATCTACTAGCTCATTTACTGAGATGTTAGCAGGGGCAAGTGTGGAAGAAAATTCTGAGTAAACATTTCCCTAGTATTTTCAGTTAAATATCGCTTTGTGGTTACCTCTTTTTGAACATTTTTGTGAACAGAAATAGAGCTCTCAAAGAAAACACAGGAATGATCAGAGAGTGCAACATCAGTCACCACAACCTTAGAGATATTCAGACCCTTTGAGATAATTAAGTCCAGAGTGTGCCCCTTACTGTGCGTGGGCTCCGTCACATGCTGAGTCAGTCCATAGTTATCAAGAACACAAAACAGTTCTTTAGCCCCTCTGTCCTGGGGGTTGTCAACATGGATGTTAAAATCACCAACAATGACTAGACGGTCAAAGTCAATACACACTATAGACAGCAGTTCAGTAAAGTCATCAAAAAGCTTGCACAGTATTTTCGTGGTCTGTAGATATTTAGGAACAGAGCTCGAGAGGAGCATTTCAGCTGAAGGGCCACATATTCAAAAGAAGCAAAGTTCCCATAAGATGTCTTCCTGCATTGAAGGGAATCATTGAACAAAATAGCAACTCCACCTCCTTTCTTATGCATTCTTTCCTGACTCATAAAACTGAAGTTGGGAGGGGTTGATTCGATAAGAACAGCTGCACTGTTATTTTGTTCAATCCAAGTTTCCGTTAAAAACATAAAATCCAGATTGTGCTCAGTGATAAAATCATCAACCAAAGACCTGACATTTAATAAAGCTAGTTTAAGTTTGTTAAATACACTATCAGTGAGATTGTTTGTGACAAGCTGTGGCTGACATGGAATCACTGCTAAATTTGATAAACTCACACAAACGCTTCGGTCATTGATCTCCGGGAAGGACTTGGTGCTAACCCTTTGTATCTCCTTCATGTGGTCGAACTCCAGGAGGGTGGGCGAGGGTGAAAGGGTGAACGGAGAGTAGAGAGAGCTGGGGGGTGAAGGAAGAGTATCCTCAAAGGTGATAGGGGGGGTGAAGGGCGGTGGAGACTCCTCCATTTGTCTCATAGGTTTCCCATAATCAAGACATTCCTCAGGCGGGTGCCGTGATACTTCTTCAAGGTTTTCTGCGCGATGTGTTGTGTCTTTCTCTTGTTTTGCTTGTTGCTTGTCCTTGGCAGAGGAACAGATTGATGACGCAGTCAGTTGAATATGTTAGAGATAAACAAAACAAAAAACTCCTGACTTGTTCAGGCAAACTCCATCTGCCTTAAACAGATGTCTGCGGTCCCAGAAAAAGTTAAAATTGTCAATAAAATGGACAGAATGGTCAGTACAGGCAGAGCCACATGTTCAGTGCAAACGATCTGCTGAATCTCTCCACTCCTCTTCTGACTGGCGTAGAGGGCCACTGATGAACACCTCCGTATTTAGGGAGCTGACAGTTTCCAACAGACATTTAAAGTCTTTTTTCAGCATTTCTGACTGTTGTTTCACAAGATTATTTGTTCCAATGTGCAGTACCACATTCTTCACAGTCGGATGTTCAGTTCCAATATGCAGGATCTTCTCAGCCAAGTCAGAGACCATATCCTTGGGAAAACAGAGCACTTTGGTGTTGTTCTTACTACACAGACTTTTTACATCTCTTACAGCAGAGTCACCCACAATCAGAGTTTCAGGCCCAGTCGTTAGCTTTCCCTCTAGCCTTTTACTTTTGGAGTAGCTATTGGTCCTTACCGGTTCTGGGTCAGCGGAGCGTATCTGATCTGGATTGGCACACTTGGTGGTTTAGGAGGATTGTTTGTAGTTCTCCCTTAGCAGCTGTCCTCGTTGTTTCCTAGTATGAATAGGGGTTGAAGAGGCGCTCTTCCTGGGTGATAACAATGCAGGCCAGCCGGTCGCATCACAGATTTCAGAGCGCTGGGCTCTGCCTGTTATTCGTCCTCCCAAATCCCATGGAAATGATTTACTCTTAGGCTTTGCACCCAGAGAGTTCCAGGGAGGACTACCACTTGTTGATTTATTACCCGGTACACAGCACTCCTGTTCCTTGGAATCCTTGTAGCTGCTAACTAGCTGTGAGTTAGCATGCCTTTGTCCATTATTTTGCAACACTGGTAAAGTGGTGTCATTCCAACCTAGTCCATTCACTTCCACGTTAACTTCCAACCGTTGCATTTTCATTTCCAACACGGCCATCTTCTGTAGAAGTTTGTGGAAGTCATCTGTAGAGAACTGAGGCATTTTGCTGCTAACTAACTTAAGCTAAATAGCATGCAGTACCAGGCTTTAGCTGTTGCTAGGCCACGCTACTGTAAGACTGAGGTCGTCGTAAAAATATTGAAATATGGCTGAAACCCTTCATCTATTTACGAAGAATAACTGTCCCAGTGATAAGTTAATGTCCAGGAGCCGCTGCTCCAAGTTTTCAGAAAAGAAAAATAGGAAAATCAGCATAAAAAAAGTAAGCAGAGGCAAGAGCAAGCAGAAAAGCGTCTGCACTGTAATGGCGCATTTCCACTACAGCGCGGAGCTCGCTTTAAGCGCGCCGAGCCGTGCGGGGCCCGTTTTTGGTTGCGTTTCCACTTAGCGTAGTACCGGCTAGCGGGTACTATTTCCAGATTTTCTGGCCCCATAAAATCGAGGTTCTTTCCGGGCCAACAAACAGGGCTGAGTATGCTAAACTAGTGAGAGAATCGCTGGCAAGGGGGCTACAACTACAACAAGATGAACATATTTGACCGTGATTTAATTGTAATACACGTTTCAAAATGATGCCGAAGTAACAACATACTGATACCGGTTAGTAAAAACCATGAATTAATGCTTTGACAAGTCTGCAGACAGACGGCAGGCGAAAAACCTTTTAAAATGCGTGTTGTCTAAATGGAGATCGGCTAAGCTAACGCACTATATGCTCCGACCGTCCACACTCACAACAACGGCCTATACAGACATAAATAAACCAGCGACTGTATTCGCCATGACACAGACAGTCTGTGGTTTCTACTTGTTTAACTTTTGTCTAGTTTCTGAACAGATATGAGGAGCTGTGAGCTCTGAGTGCTAACAGCTAACGGCTGATGTTGTTTTTCTGGGGTTCTCATTGAAGATGACGTCACGGCTCCGCCTACACTGCGTTACTATAGATCAGGGTGGGGAACCTCCGGCCCCCGGGCCGTAGACGGCCCGCGAGACCATTTGGTACGGCAACGAGGTAATTTATAAACATGCAAAAAAGAAAAAAATGAAAGAAATCTAGACCGCAAAAAAATTAAACAAGCGAGTGCCTGTTTTTCCTGGCCAAGGTCAGGGTCCTTGAACACAACACGAGCCTAACGTGTCATCACGTGGTATATGTCTCGTCTGACAGGGGTGTAGTTCTGACGGAGAGCACCAGAACGTCGCTCCGGAACTTCACAAATTGCAGTACCCATAATGAGCCGTACACATGCCGCAGTTTCTGCGTGGCTGTGTCTTTAGTTGAAAGCCCAGTGGCGATCAGTTCATCTGTCATACTGATCATACAGTCAATAACTTTGTTGTTATTAGCATCTGGTTAGCTAGCTATGCTAACGAATATAAGAAGTTTTTCTACAACCAGTGAAGTAAAGGCACATCTTTATATGATCATTATAGTTATACAAAAATAAGAGAATCAAGTAAAGAGGTATAAAATACTATATCACAGTAAAAAAAGTTGTTATTAATAAACAAGAATACAGTTTGAAAGGGGAGTGATTTGTAAAATATCCATAAAGAAAAAGAAATCTGCTTCCAGTTCTGTTTCATATGGGTGTTGAGAGATGTATCCATAGATCTCTTAATGTTGCTCTCAAAGTGCACCAGATTGATGCTTTTAACTTCAACATTTAAAAAAAAATCTTCCCGGGGGAGCATACCCCCGGACCCCCCTATAGGAGGTTAGGTCTCCCCCCGCTTAAATCATGTTCACATGGATAGGAAACTAAATACATTTGAACAAATCTTGTGTCCATATCTTTCTGTTGTGGTGGTCATGCCACAACCGTGCACATGCATGCATGCGCGAGTCATGTTTAGATATCTGGATTAAGAGGTTGCTTTTTCTTTGCACAGCATGAAAGAAAGGCCAAATGAATGGGCTGTGATTTTTGTTTTTTTAAGCAGAGGTCAATAATTTGTACGGCCCTCGGAGGATGTTGAAAAAATTTAAATGGCCCTTGAGAGGAAAAAGGTTCCCCATCCCTGCTATAGATACTACCCCAGTTCCTAAACTGTAATGGAAATGCGCCATAAAGTGAGCCAGTCCTAACAAGGCCTAACGAGGCCTAGCCATACCGAGCGAGGCCGAGCGAGGCCGTGTAGTGGAAATGCGCCATAAGAGAGCAGGATGAACACACACACATGGAGGGTTTTGTGCTAGGCTGAACACATTGATTTAAAAAATGTCACTGCAACAAATATGTCAAATGATCCAGATAGAAAAGAGACCCGGTTCTGTATGAGGGTCCTTCCCATCCTTGTGACAGCATGGTAATATGCTGTATGTGCCTCAGAAGTGTGTCTAGTCTTTCTCTGTCTGCTGATGGGATTAAAGGAGAAGATGCCCTCTTGAACTCTCATGTTTTGTCCCACTCTCTGTGCACGCTGCAAAATAAGGGCTTAAGATCACTGCAATGAGCTTTAACAAAGCACCAGCTGCTGCACCCCCGATCATTCACTGTGCATTACAATACCTGACTGAGGAAATGGAGACACCACCTTCCATATAAAGAAAGACAGACAAATCTGCATATTTACATCCAGCTATAGAGGAGCGGAAAAGTTCAATGATCAGCTGTTCACATCTCTCCACCTTCACACCACAAGGTCCAACCTTTGCAGAGGATCTGCAAGTTAAACTGACTGCCTTGTTACATTTCCTAAATAAACCTACATGGAGTTATTATTTAATAAATATAGGTGTAGCACCCTTGGCTACACTTTGGAACCATATACTGTTGTCAACAAGTTGAGGACGGTCCATAAGAGCGCACGCACGCACGCGGGTGAATGTTTCTGATTGTGTAGATTTCTTGCTCCAATTATCATTTGGTATTTTTTCATTCAGGATGAAAATAACAACAAATTGATAATAAAGGAGATATGTGTGTTGCCGACTTGACTAATACACAGTGTTTGTCGCTAAGTGTTCAAACTAATAAAATGCTGCCACAGTGCCACCACAGACCCTCCATCCAATGACGGCGTAGATCAGGGTGTCCAACTCATTTCATGGCGGGCCACATTTGTCAGGATCTCGACACAAACTGATGAACCCAAATGCACGACCCAGAGACAAAGTCTTGAATGTAAAAAAATGTAATTTTAATTTCACAGATCAGGTAATTCCTCTTAACAGAGTAGGTACTGGAAATAACAAAAGGAGCTCACAAGGAGGAAAAAACTAGGCATAACAAAAAGAGAACTTAAGAAAAACTTAAGCCTACAAATGAGACAAAATACATAAACATAACTAACACATTTGACGAGACACAACAACATTAGCATTATGGAGCTGGTTGTAACTTTAAGACTATATAAATATACATATATAAAATAATGCATTATATTACATAATTGCAACCTAATTAATAAATACCTGAAAGCAGAAGTCTAGGGGAAATAATTGCAAGCTGATATTTAAGAATTAAACAATAAACAATTGTGCAATTTCTTTAAAAAATAAGTTTGGTAACATAAACAC
This sequence comes from Dissostichus eleginoides, assembly GCA_031216635.1. Taxonomy (NCBI): domain Eukaryota; kingdom Metazoa; phylum Chordata; class Actinopteri; order Perciformes; family Nototheniidae; genus Dissostichus; species Dissostichus eleginoides. Next base: position 23,373,955 of record CM062283.1, on the reverse strand, counting down.
ATGGTTGTGCATCGATATACGTATGGTGCCTGTAGACACATAAATACTGAATGTGGGCTCAGACTAACATTCCTCTGTCTTACTGTTACATAAATCCCATGAATGTATGAGATTAAGTCAGCTTCATCATATCTCATCAATCAGAGATAAAAACAATTTGTTGTGAATAATAATTCACATCACTTTTTTAGATCATGCACTGTTTAAGTATTTATAATTTGAATTCAGCGATAATATTTTAATAGTCTGAACTCCAAGACTTGAAAACCCCCTGTTCCGGACCCTGCCATGTTACTATGGACAGGCCATGTTACAGCCTGTCACTCATTATTTACAGAGAGGAGACGGTGATCGCTGAAGTTTCCCTCCCTCCTTCACAAACTTTACACACATATTTATCGTCTGAATATATCGAGAAGACGTGCATACTCTGCAGTCCCAGACTTCATTTTTTAAATCCACCAAAAACCTGACATGATGGTAACGCAAGTTTTTCTAAAACACAAATCCCTGTGTGTCTCTGAGCCGCAGCAGACTGGTTCAGAGCGGGTCATTCTGCCTGGTTCTGGTTCTGGTGTCGTTGTGTTGGTGGATGAAGCAGACTGCTCCGTGTTTGGTGTCTCTGTAACGCTGTTCCCTGATCTCTGCGTCACTGAGATAGAAAATGAATGGAAGCTGCAGCTCTGTGTTTACATGCTGATAGAGAAACACTCAGAACTACGTTCATGTTCCTTTGGATGTTCTTCTGGTTTTGTTCAGTATTGATCCAGGGATGGCTGACTAAGCATTAATGCTCTTTTTCAAGCAGTTTCACACAGTCAAGACATATTCCCAGTGGGGGGCTGCCAGAGGTCAGAGGCTTGCTTCTGTCTACCTGTCTGCTTGGCTAAGTCTAGCTCTCTCTCCATTTAAGGCTGTGAGTCTGCAGAGACATGTCAGCTCTAATGGACTGCATATAAACACAGGGAGAGGTGGGTGGACTGAAATAGACTACTGCACCCACAAAACAACTGTACACAAAGCAGGCATAGAAACAGGGAAGTGATGAACTGAAAAGCCTGTTAATGTGACCTCCAAACTCCACTAAATAAACCCTTGAGTCAACCTGCAGCTAACAGCTGTCACATCTTTGCTCTTAAAGCTTAACTGAACATTCTTCTGATGATGGCTTTACTGTGTTATTTCTACTGAACATGTTTGTCTTCAAAGGCAACAGCTACCTTTCATTGCTGCACAAATCAGAGGTTTTCACTGTTCTTATCAACATAAACTCTTCACAGAGCTCACAAAATAAAGACTTTAGGAAAACCTGGTCTTTAACTTTGAAGTATATGAATACCTCCTGGACACCATCAGGACTGAGTGCTGAAGCCAATGATAACGTGCTTTAAGCTGCCTCTCCTCTCATTGCCACTATAGGACTGGGTGTTTACCTGAATACTGCCCAAATTGTTTCAGAAGAATATTGTATATATTCTCAGATCAAATCAATCCAGATACTACTTGGTTAGTAAGCTTAAGAATAAATATTATTTTGGCAAAGTATTGAAAATGAAACAATAAACAGCTTGTCCTAATTTGATTATTTAAAAAAAAAAAAGGTTTTGTATCCCTGAAACTCAGGTATCTATAGCAAAACTCAGGAATCCTATTGGCACCAGGATCAGACTTTTTCAAACAATATCCAGCCCTCTGAGCAACGTAACCACTAAATGCTGGCTCAAACTCTCCAACTTCATTCCAAAAGTCATATTCATTATGGTCGCTGGTTCAGCCTCCGCCAACGCGTGCCTCCTGATTAGTGCTGTTGCTCGCTAACCTTAGCTTTACCACTTCACAGGTTCTCCAAAAAATTGATATAAACGAAAATGAAATATATTTTCTTAAGGAGCAGCTTGTTTCAGGGTTTTTATCTGACAATTCAATAAAATCTGGCTTTGGACATAGAGATTCAGGCCCTGTTGCAAAAACAGGCTGTGTCTGTTGTACACTTTCAGGAGAGAGAAAAGGGGCTTTACTCTATGTACTTCCTGGTTCCCAAGAAGATAGGAGAATTCAGACCCATTCTGGATCTTCGCAGCCTGAATCAGCACATTGCCTGCAAAGACTTCCATATGTAAACCAATTACTGGAACTAGGGCAGCCAGGCGATTGGTTCACAACCATCGACCTGAAGGACGCTTACTTTCATGTCGAAAATTGCTCCAAAGCACAGAAAGTATTTGCGTTTTGCCTTCCAGGGGGTAGCCTACGAGTACAACAGACTACCGTTTGGCTACTCCCTATCCCCACGCACGTTCAGCAAATGTGTGGCCACAGCGTTTCAGCCGCCTCGCGACCATGGAATGAGGGTTTTGTAATACGACCTCATAGTCATGGCCAGGTCCAGGGAAGAGGCAAACACAGCCCAATTGATCCAAGTGGATTGCGGTCAATTGGAAGAAGAGCAGTCCCATACCTCACCAGCAGGTGGGGTATCTGGGGATTTTTGCTCGATGCAGGCAGACTACGTGCCACCCTGTCAGAGAGCAGACAGGCATCCCTGCTTCAGGCAGTTTGCAGGCTGCGACAGGGGCAACGGTGACAGCTTTGACTATCATGCAGACTCTGGGTCTCATGGCGGCTGCTCACCTCGTGGTACCGCTGGGGTACTTACTCGCCTGCAGAGGTGGTTTGCATCCGTGACAGGATGGGGGGGGACCTGCCTAGAGAGAGCTATAGTTGGTGGCTGGCCTCTGACAGAAACTCGGCACATCCACCTTCTAGAGCTACGGGCAGTAGTACTGCTCCTACAGCACTGCAAACCCTTACTACAGGGCAAACATGTGCTGGTGAGGAGCAACAAACGCACCACAGTGGCTTACATCAACAGGCAGGACGGAGTCAGCTCGGCCGCCTTGTTTAGCACAGCGGAGAACCTGTGGTTGTGGGCCTCAGAGAATGTTTTTATCTCTGAAGGCCCCCCTCAGTAGGTATCTGACCCCCCCCTGGACATAATGCACTTATGTTTTCCCATGCTCCTTAGGGACTTATGCATCAGGGCTCCACCCACTGTACCCATAGAGTCCAGTAGAGGGCGGAGCCTGTGTGAGATATAACGGGGGGTTACAATACGTAACCCCCCATTTCACCCTTTTAAAAAATGTCTTTATAAAAATGTGTATTGTCACCACTAACTATCAAATCTAATTTTCTAATGTTCAATTTAAACAAGACTATTTACTCCTCTCATCCTGATGTTCATGATGACTAATGTGAGCCTCGGAAAACAAAGCAGAAGTTAAACATCCCAGTTGAACAGGTCAGAGCACATACTTTGTGGGATTACCTATCACCAGATTGTGGTTTAACCTTGAACCCACAGTGTCTAGACTAAAGTGACGAGGGTCCTGATAACAGCCAAGTCCTTTTCGGTTGGGCCATCTCCCTGACATGACAATGCCCACCTTTCCTTCCCAATTAATCCTGCCCACACCCAATGACATTACATGTCACTTGTTAGACACTTTTATCCAAAGCGACATACATTCAATACTGTAGGCAGTCCCCACGGGACATGCTGACAGAGCGGGATTTGAACCGGCCCCCCTGATCCAAAGATCAGCGCACTAACGCAGTGAGCCACAGTTCAGGACACCAAAAACAAATCTCTCAAGTGTTCCTTGAAGTCGGAGTTCATGGCACTTTGTGATAAAGTGGTGAAGGGATGGAGGACAGGCCCTTCATATGCATCTCACGAAACCTGCTTTAACAAACCGAAAATGTTTGTATGTTAATGTGAAGGGGCCAACAGAAGAATCAGAAACAGGAAGAACTGCGAGCAAAAACGACCAACATGGTGATGATTTGGCCTGTCAGATGGAGAAGTCTAAAATATGAAGCTTGTCGTGTTGGCAGTGCCAGAGAAAAGGTCATGTTCATGATATCAAAGGGTTTATCCCCTTCAGAGCATTAATATGCTCGGCTAATTTAAAGGCAGTGTGCCTTTTAGATCATAAGCTTTGATGTTCAAAGTAATGTTAAACATTTTTAAAAAGTCATTCACAGTGGAATATGAATATGTTCAGTAATTTATCGCAAGCTGCCCATTAGATTCTGATATATACTAAGTACATGGAGTTAATATGACCCAATGGTGGGATTAAAGGTCAGGGGTCACCACAAACAGCAGAAATGATCCTCTGGGAACCATACATTCAGTTGTTCTAGGATAATCTAGCCTTTTATTAATAACCAGCTTACTGTGAGAGGCACATAGCCTGACATCACGCTGGTGTTAGCTGTAGGGATCGACTTCTTTCCAACAACATTTTCCTGTGCAACATTTAGAATCTGTAGTGATGTTACTGTGCTTCCAGATCTCAACAACTATCGTACCAGGAACAATCTTGTGATAACCAATATAAATATAAAGACAGTTGTATAGCTCTACTAACTAGTCAGGTTCACAATCATGTCGGTCCAAAACCTGAATTAGTCAAAGATATCAGAAAAAAACTTTTAATCATTAATAATTGCAAAACTTGGAAGAAAGCATCATCAATGACTTTTACAATGCTGTATCATAGTGATTTCTGTATTTAAAAACACTCAGCTTACATTTTGACTCAACAGAAGCAGTTTCTAATTTAATACGTTATTTTCACTGAGGCCTCTCCAGGTTATTTCTGGGGAATCAACACCTGGAGTAGAATTCTACAGAGACTCAGAAGAGATATGTGACCCGCTCTATCGAAATCAGTGGGAAGTCGCAACGGCTCATTTCAAAAATAAACGTGGATTTGTGTAAAAAAATATTTTTTCGGGGTTCGGGTGTTTTGTTTGATTTTAAATAAACAAAGCCTTGGCTTTCAGAATATGACACTTTTATTTCCAAAATCACACGATAAATACATTTTTGAAGCTTGTAAAGGGAAGATGAGCTCTCTCACTCACCACTGCTGTTCCGCAGCGCTGCGTCCCCTCCCTCCGGCTGACATTATGAATGTAAGGCGTATAGTAATCATAGATAACACGGCAGGGTCCGTTACAGTTTGTTTTCAGCTGATTTCAAATAAACAAAGTCTTGGCTTTCAGAATATTAAACTTGTTTCGGCAAATTCAGATGATAAATACAACTTTGAAGCTTGTAACGGCATAACTACAAGCGGAGAACGGAGTAACTTGACGTCACAGCAGGCATAACAACAGCCGGTGTTTCTCGTGAGTGTTTTCCCCGGGAAACAAACACAATACACACAAACGCAAAATTACACAAACACACACACACATATACACACACACACACACTCGCGAGCTTCCCCCAGACCAGTAATCCAAACGAAAATATCTTCCCTCCGTAGTAGTTTGATCATTTGCTCCGCTAATAATCAATCAGATCGATGGATTCCAGAGAAGAGGAAACTTTAAAGGCCTTTTTCTCAAAATGATGACTCGGTGACAGTCATTATATAATGTGACATATTTTGCTTAATATTTGGAGTACAACAACAATCCTGATATCATTAGAAAGCTAGGAATCTCCTCTTTCCAACAGTGTATATAACTCAAAATGTGTCTTCGGGTCAATGCGACTGATTTCGATGGAGCAGGTCACATATGGAAGAGATTGCTATGAATGGAAGTCAAACCTTTGGGTTTCCACACAGGTTTTATTTTGGTATAACTGAATTTTTAAGCAGTGGTGTGAAAAAAACACGTTAAAACACACTAAAACAATACAAAGAAGCCTAAAGAAAGGTGGGAACCAAATTCCCCTTTAGCATGAAACCTTTAGGTGAATAACTGATGCCAGCATCTAAAAGTTAACCTGCCAATGAGTTCAGGAGGAACACTACTGACCACATTTCCTACTTGTTGCTGTGTTAACACAAAGCACAGCAGAGGCTGATCGAAATGTTAGTAGTTACGTATATATTCGCTCATAAACTAAAGTTTTGCTGGGGCACCGACTGACCAACCGTCTCCTGATCACCTCCACCCAGAGAACCGAAGGAACAAGCATACTGAAACTGACAGTTTCACAAATGAGACCAGTCTTTAAAAAACTAAATAAAAGCAGCAGCACTACCACAAACAAATCCACAATCTTTCCCCCAGCATGCATCCCATCGGAGCAGCTGAGAAAAGCTATTATAGTCACACACAAATAAGTCTTACCTGGTGAGGAGGTGTGAGGAGTCGAAGAGCAGGTGGACATAGAGAAAAAAGACAGAGAGAGACTGTGAGCTGCCATGTTCAGCAGAAAACTGAACAGAGATGTTAAAGCATCCTTTCAGACACTCCTACATTCACATACATCCACAGAGCAAACAGTTCAAAAATACAACCCGTAAAGTCTGATTATAAAACACATTGGTTCAAAATATACCACTAACAAGAGAAACTCCAAATTTGGGATCAATAAAGTACATCTTATCTTATCTTATATATCGTAATTGTAACAATCATGCAAATAAGTCAAATTGAAATTAATTGAGGTGAAGATGTAAGTGGAAAAAAGTGTATGTTTCTTTCTCAAAGGAAAGGAAAATGGATATGAGAAAGGAAGCAGAATTGTTCCATGTATGGTTTATTGGTGAGGAAGAGCCTCTTATGATTAGGCTCAAAATGACTTTTACTGTTCAACGGTGAAAAGATAGCAAACAAATATTTATCTCATTTGCAACATTTACAAGGGCATCAAAGCATTATGAAAATAGTTTTTACTGTATTTAACCCTCCTATTGTCTTCGTTTCCCCCCCCCTTACTTTGATGTTCGCGGTCAAATTTGACCGGTCCTGTTTTAACTGCTATTACATTAACACAAAAACCATGAATCATGACCAAATGTCATTTAACACCCTTTCAAACTGTACATATTGTATCAGACTACTAGTATACATGAAAAACTGCAGTAAATATACAAAGAACAGACACTGAACATGTATTGCGTGTGCCAGGTGTGATCCATGTGGGGGGATGGGCACATAAGAGCGGGAAATGTATCAAATTGTTCTGTGTGTGTTTGTGTGTGCCAGGTGTGATTCACATGGGGGGATGGGCACATAAGGGGGGGTAACACATCTAGAGTATGTGTGTGTGTGTGTGTGTGTGTGTGTGTGTGTGTGTGTGTTTTATCTGATCCAGATGGTTACTAATTCCGGGAACACCATGGGTGTTACAAAGTTGACTAAATCATCCAAATTCAATGAAAGTGGTGATCAGCAATGTTATATGTTCAAATGTCTACTGTGAAGGATATCATAAAGCCTTAATGCAATCGAATCTAAAACAAAAGAGTTATGATTGATGAAAGTAGTAAATCGGTCAGATTTGACCCGAAGACAACAGGAGGGTTAAACATGAGTTATCATTCACAAAATAGTTTGACATTTTGAGAAAACCCAATTTTTTTTATTTCTAGTTGAGAGTTAGTAGACTAATTCGTCTGAACCTGTAACAACACATCTGAACTCTTTCTGGTGATTTGTTTTTGTTTGGTACGTATTAAACCAATAATATATAAGGTTTCAAACATATTTTACAGAACTTGGAACTATTACTTGACAACACTTTAGGTTTGGATTCACACCCTCCCAGCATTTGTTCAGATACTCTATTGTTACATATTCACTAATGTAAACACTAGTTTGCTGAAGAGAAGAGAGCAGAATCATGTGTATTGCTTTATATGTTGTGCAGCAAGAATGCTCCAGTCATTGTATTAACACCTGAATCAGTGTGAGCTCTGGCCCAGCCTGACTCACAGAGAGGAGCAGCTCCTGAGAGTGTGTAGGCTGGACCTCAGAGAGCAGCTGCAGCAGAGCCAACGCGTCTTTGTAAACTGTCAAAAGTACACACCACAAGAAAGCAAAAAGTCTGCTCCACAGTGTGTGTGTTAATAATACACAGAACAGATGATTAGATTAAGGCAGAGACAAGTCATGAGCAGAGCACATGCTTCAGAGAGAGAAAACACTCTCTCTTATCTCCCCCGCTCCCCTTTCAAATATCCTGTCATCTCCTCCTCTCTAAGCTCCTTCTCTCCCTTTATCCTCTTCAAAGCCTTCTCCTCTTCTTTCTTTACTCTCATCCACAACTTTGTAGTGACTCCTCTCCAAACTATTTTATGAGATTGGAGAGGAGTTCCGTGCCAAGCTAAAAGCACGTACTATCGCGCACAGAGGTTGAGATTTGGAGCCTAACTCAACACCAGAGCCCCCCAAGGCTGCGTGCTCAGCCCTCTCCTGTACTCCCTGTTCACACAGCACTGCGTGGCCACACAGAGCTCCAACACCATCGTGAAGTTTTCCGACGACATGACCGTCATCGGCCAGATCACCGACGGCGACGAGACGGAGTACAGAGAGGAGGTCAGAACCCTGACATTACATTACATTGCATTTAGCTGACGCTTTTATCCAAAGCGACTTACAATAAGTGCATTCGACCAGGAAGATACAAACTTGAAGAAAACAGAATCATATAAGTACATCAGGTTTCATAGAGCCAAAACATTTCAAGTGCTACTCAACTGGCTTTAGATAAGCCAGTCCTTTATTAGTATATAAGTGCTTTGTTAGCAATTCTTTGTTAGTAATTCTATCGCTCGAAGTGGAGTCGAAAGTGATAGGATAACAACCTCCATCTCAACGTCAGCAAAACCAAGGAGCTGATTGTGGATTACAGGAAGCAGCAGAGAGAGGGACACGCCCCCATCGCCATCAATGGGACTACGGTGGAGAGAGTCAGCAGCTTCAGGTTCCTCAATGTCCACATGACTGAGGACCTGACATGGACTCACCACACAAACACCATCACCAAAACAGCTCGACAGCAGCTTTCTTCCTCCGCAGGCTGAGGAGGTTCAACATGGACTCCAGGATACTCTGCAACTTCTACAGGTGCACCATAGAGAGCATCCTGACCTTCTACAGGTGCATCAGAGAGGATCCTGACCTTCTACAGGTGCACCATAGAGAGTATCCTGACCTTCTACAGGTGCACCATAGAGAGCATCCTGACCTTCTACAGGTGCATCATAGAGAGGATCCTGACCTTCTACAGGTGCACCATAGAGAGTATCCTGACCTTCTACAGGTGCATCATAGAGAGTATCCTGACCTTCTACAGGTGCACCATAGAGAGTATCCTGACCTTCTACAGGTGCACCATAGAGAGATCCTGACTCATTCCTGACCTTCTACAGGTGCACCATAGAGAGCATCCTGACCTTCTACAGGTGCACCATAGAGAGGATCCTGACCTTCTACAGGTGCACCATAGAGAGCATCCTGACCTTCTACAGGTGCACCATAGAGAGCATCCTGACCTTCTATAGGTGCACCATAGAGAGGATCCTGACCTTCTACAGGTGCATCATAGAGAGTATCCTGACCTTCTACAGGTGCACCATAGAGAGGATCCTGACCTTCTACAGGTGCACCATAGAGAGCATCCTGACCTTCTACAGGTGCACCATAGAGAGTATCCTGACCTTCTACAGGTGCACCATAGAGAGCATCCTGACCTTCTACAGGTGCACCATAGAGAGCATCCTGACCTTCTACAGGTGCACCATAGAGAGGATCCTGACCTTCTACAGGTGCACCATAGAGAGGATCCTGACCTTCTACAGGTGCACCATAGAGAGCATCCCACCTTCTACAGGTGCACCATAGAGAGGATCCTGACCTTCTACAGGTGCACCATAGAGAGCATCCTGACCTTCTACAGGTGCACCATAGAGAGGATCCTGACCTTCTACAGGTGCACCATAGAGAGTATCCTGACCTTCTACAGGTGCATCATAGAGAGGATCCTGACCTTCTACAGGTGCACCATAGAGAGATCCTGACCTTCTACAGGTGCACATAGAGAGATCCTGACCTTCTACAGGTGCACCATAGAGAGGATCCTGACCTTCTACAGGTGCATCATAGAGAGTATCCTGACCTTCTACAGGTGCACCATAGAGAGGATCCTGACCTTCTACAGGTGCACCATAGAGAGGATCCTGACCTTCTACAGGTGCATCATAGAGAATCCTGACCTTCTACAGGTGCACCATAGAGAGGATCCTGACCTTCTACAGGTGCACCATAGAGAGTATCCTGACCTTCTACAGGTGCATCATAGAGAGGATCCTGACCTTCTACAGGTGCACCATAGAGAGGATCCTGCACAGCACATCACCAGGACGGAGCTACCATCCATGGAGGACCTAGCGGCTCAGGAAAAAAGCCCACAGGATTATAAAAGACCCCCATCACCCCAGCAACAAACTGTTCTGTCTGCTGCCGTCTGGCAGGCGGTACCGCAGCATCAGGACAAAAACCACCAGACTCAGAGACAGTTTAATCCATGCCATAAGACTGCTAAACACCTGAGCTTTGTTAAGTGCCTCGATAAACATTCATCGGTTTGTCATCTTGCACATTTACTTATTTATCTAAATAGTTATCACCGTAATAAACCTTATTTAACTTAATCTTACTGTTAAAATGTTTTATACAATATTTTACATTCTGCTCTTGTATCATATTTTATTTACGTATATATAGACTTCTTGCACTATTTTTTATTTGTATTTTTGTATTTCATTATATATGTTGCATCTTTGGATGAGCTCGGGTCATAAGATTTTCATTTCCATTTCTACACTGTAGCTTATGTGCAATGACATTAAAACCTTTGAATCTTGAATTTCCTGGTTCTCCAAGTGACTCCACGCTCTCTCCCTGCCTCTCCGAGAGAGCGAGAGAGTACATGGCCCATAAATGAGATTTCGCTCTAGAATTAAAAATATGTCTAATTGTATTAAAATAATGTATTACTGTAAAACACTATTTCATAAACTGGGAGATTTGCTGATGAAATTAGATGAGTAAAAGTAGGAAAATTAGAGGCAAAGCTATCCTGACTTTTAGTCCCTGCATGGTGGGGTTCAAGTTTCAACACTACACTTCCCATAATGCAACTGGATAGCATTTTTCATTAGAGCCTTACTGTTAATAATGTGTTTAAATGTAATCTTGTCAAATTGTTTTTGGCGATAAACTTGATTAAATACAGTTTTCACACAAATGTAAAATATATATCAAAGAGGAAATGATGACCCATTTATCTCACTGACCAAAAAATGGCATACAAACGGTATTAAAGGGTGTGTGTACTGAAGTACATGGGAGTTATTGTTGTGTTGTGTTATGTTGAGTTAACTGTGGTATATTTTGTAAAGTGAACAATGGGATGCCCTGAACAGCCCTGGTTATGAATGAAATAAACCAGCATGTTTAAGCTATTTGTGTTCACAAACTCTAGCTGCTGGATCCATAACTTCCTAACCTTCACCTCTCCACGCTGTACCCTCTTCCTCCTCTCTTACAGACAGACCCTCTCCACACCTCTGCAGAACTCCAGTGTCGCCACCCACTCACAGATTTACCCTCTTATATAAAGTCATTAGTACAGGTGGTTCATTGAAGCTGTGAACACTGTTTGGATTTCCTCCCACTTTCCTCATTTCACTGTTTCGCTGCCTACTCACAGATCCACTCTCTTATGCAAAGTAAAGGGGTCCCTTCTCACAATATTTAGACTCCCACGCATTAGAGGAAGATGTCGTAGTAGCAATGGAACACAAAGGAGCAGGGAGGAGGATATGGAACAGATTACAGTAGAGAGACGGGGTTCTCTGAGAGATGACTAGCCACAGATAGAGGAAGAGGAGCACTGACACTAAGCTGACAGAGAGGAACACTATCCTGATGAACACCGGCATATCTACCACTGCCATTCCTTTGTTCCTCCTCCACTGATTATAGAGGTTTAAACACCAAGCAGGACTGATACAAACAAAGAGTCAGCTCCTCTTCGTCTCAGTGGAGTCCTATTTCCATGTATGTTCTTAAAACCAACATGAAAACAGGCGAAAAGACAACACACTTCTTTAACACCAGTAGCAAAGCATACATCCTCTTCTAGATTATCTCTTGAATACAGATGCGTAATTCTTTGCTTTTGGAAATGTACGTCCAAAACCCATCCATTCAACACACAACTGTCCATTACTGTAAAACTATGCTCCGGGGGAAACAGACGATGCTCATTCATCAGCATGTTCCCCTGCTCAAGAGAAACCTTCAGCAGTGTGCACAGCAGCACTGTCCTCAGAGCAGAGGCTGTGCTGCAGCTGACCTCAGATCTGCAGCTGACCTCACATCAGATCTTACTTCAGTCTGTGGAGAGGAGAGTGAGATTTCATTAAAGATTTTTGAAACACACCCACTCACACAGTTTCCTCAGACACTGACAGACAGTATCAGTCCTGTTGACGGAGTGGTTGTCATGGTAAAGTACACAGGACAGGTGTGTGGATTAGTAGCTGCACTCTGGATGTTTCTGCTCATCCACAGATGTTTGTTTTGTGTGTGCGTCAGCATATTGAATGCAAACAATAAGCCAGCGCTGCTACAGCCAGCCTTCCTGCCAAGCGTGGGCTGAATGGAGATCATCTTTACAGAAACACTGACACGTTCACAACACTTCATCCTTTCTCCGCTCCGTGTTACAACAGGTTTACTATGCTTATCCCCAACATACATCATTGCACATGTAGGCCTATAGGGGTGGGCGATATGACAGAACATTCCTATCACAGTATTTGTTTGGTGGTCACCGTATTATTTCACAGTATTACAACAGTGAAAAGGGATACTTCAACCAAACATGATTCTGCTTCTTTCACTCTAATGGCATTGTGAGGGAACATATCTTGAGAGAAAATAAAACAGATGTGTTTTGTGGCTCCTAAAATGAAAATGATGAATATGACATGTCTGAGAGAGTAGCCTTCCCCATAAGGAAGGTAAATTAGTAATATGTATGACTGAGCAACCTAGATCTGAAGAATAAAACATAAAAAAAAATGCAAAACAGACAAATAATTGATAAAAAACGTTTTTCTAAAGTGTTAAATGTTAAGTAGCGCAGTGCACAGGAGGATCTTTGTTTCCTGTACAGAGCTGTACTGATGGAGCTGGGAGTTTTGTACTTATTACAGCTCGGTTTAACCAATTAGGGAATGCTAATGAGGACACTGCTCAACAACATCTGCGTTTCACCAGGTGGGAGTGCTGAGTGGAGGATCTGCCCCCCCCCTACATCTCACTTGGAGAAAATATTTGCCCTAATTTCCATTCATAAAGATGGTTTTATGACTTTATTTCTTTATTAAGCAGGAGTGATGGGAGAGGAGGGGGTAACAGGATGATGCAGGGCTGTGATAGGAAGGGTAGATTCATTTCATCTCTAATCCAAAAGATTTCTGTTAAAGACTTTCAGAAACATCTCACACTTTCAGAAACATCTCACATCTCACACACAAAACAAACAGCTACAATGGAAATGATGCCGAGAGGATATCTGAGCTGACCTTGGATCTGATGAAGGGTAATGCATCCTTATCTCTCGTCTAGAGCACTGTGTGGGTATCAGGGGGCACTGCCTTAGAGTGGTTCAGGTCCTATTTGTCCCAGAGATCTTTCTCTGTTAGACTTGGTGAATTTGCATCTTCTTCTGCCCCCCTATCTTGTGGAGTTCCCCAAGGTTCTATTTTGGGGCCCATTTTATTTTATTCATACCTTCTCCCCCTTGGACTAACTTTTAGAAAACATGGCGTCTCCTACCACCTTTATGCGGACAACTCCCAAATATACCTACCCCTAAAGAAAACACCAGCTCTCTGATGCCCCTGGTTGACTGTCTTAATGACATAAAGGCCTGGATGGCGCTAAACTTTTGAAATATAAATGAGAGCAAAACGGAGGTCATTGTGTTTGGACCAAATGGTGATGTCCCTTCCATTGACCTGGGTTCCCTGCGACCGTATGCAAAACCCATGGTCACAAATCTGGGCGTCAAAATCGACAGTGCTTTTAAATTAGATAAACAGATAAACTCTGTGGTTGAGTCCAGTTTTATCACCTGAGGCTCCTGTCCAAAATTAAAGCGGTTTTATCCTTTTTAGACTTTGAGCGTGTAATTCATGCCTTTGTTTCTACGCGTCTAGATTACTGTAATGCACTTTATGCCGGCCTGAACAAGACCTCGCTGGCCCGCCTGCAGCTTGTACGAAACGCTGCGGCTCGGCTGCTTACAGGAACACGCAAGCATGAGCACATCACACCGATTCTGGCTTCCCTCCACTGGCTTCCTGTCCATTTTAGAGTTCATTTTAAGATTTTATTGTTTGTTTTTAAATCGCTCAATGGGCTGGCCCCTCAGTACATCTCCGACCTCCTACAGGTGTACACCCCCTCAAGGGCTTTGAGGTCGGCTGATCAGCTGCTGCTAGTAGTCCCTAAAACCAAGAAAAAGACCGAGCCTTCTCAGAGGTAGCCCCCAGGCTCTGGAACGACCTGCCCCCCCATGTCAAATTGTCGCCCACCCTCCAAACGTTTAAGTCCCGCCTAAAGACCCACCTCTTTTCCCTCGCTTTCGAGTCAGTTTGAGCTATGCTTTATCGATTTGTATGCTTTTATTGTCTGTCCATAGCCTTTGTGTACCTTGTATTATTCTTATGTGTGCCTTTTATCTTTTCTTATGTATGCCTTTTTTATCTATTCTTATGTGTGCCTTTTATCTATTATTGTAATATTATATTTTATTATAATGTTATGTTTGCTTTGAAGCACTTTGGTAAACCCTCTGTTTTTAATATGTGCTATAGAAATAAAGTGGATTGGATTGGACACTATTAGATTGTAATGCATCAGTGTGTTAGCACGTGGCAGCTGCCTAAAGTGGACCTAGTTTAAATTCTTCAGATACATTTAGCTCTTTTGGTCCAGTGGTTTTCAAGCTAGGGGTCAGGCTCCTCCAAAGGGTCCACACGCACTGAGGGGCCATGAGATGATTAAAAAACTAAGTTATTATAGGTGCCGTGCCACAACATGCTCGCTAAGCTATGTTTGAATCATTGTTGCTCAGGGGAGGGGTTTAGCCAAAAAAGGGTTTAATTTTTTCATCACAGAACAACTTTCCTCTGAGATAATGAAAGCCTGGCTCAGGCAACAACTCATTTTCCACAGGGTCATCTTGGCCTGGTCCTCTTCCGCCTTCTGTAAATCACAAACATGTTTCTGGTGAACGGCTCAACGCTGCACTCGTTTTTCAAATCCAGTGTGTGGAACATGACCTGCAGGTCCATGCACTCTATCACTAAGGTTGTCCTTGTTCAAATAATGTATACAGGGTGACAGAAATAATTTGCTCCCAGCGGTAGAAGAAGCAGAGAAGCCCTCTCCTCTGTGAATCAGCCTGTTAATCTGTGCAGAGAGGGGATGACAGCATTTGGAATTCTCTGTCAAATAAGGAATGGACTAGCTGGTTTTACACATGCAATGGAGAATATGAAACATGATCATGATCACTGTACTGCAGCAGTTCTCTGAGTGTAACCTGCTCTCTGTGTGTGTCAACTGTTCATTACGTCACATGAAATAAATTGAGCTCGACTGGATGATCATCTGCTTGTGCATGTATGTTTGAACACATGTGACTGGTGTTATTTGATAAGTGTGTGTCCTCTGCACATGTATGCTAAAGGCTAGCTCGTAGCAAGAGCTACATATTTAAAGACTGCTCTGCCCGCTGGTGTGCTGCATGCTCAGACTGCAGTATGACCAGCCTCTCGTTAAACATTCAGTTTTAAGCTAGTCATGAATGTTACATGAAGAGCAAACAGAAAACACCTAAATTCAACTGGATGTTATTAAAGCAGAAGCACAGAAATAAAGAACAGTTCCCTCATGTGGTCAGGTTATCTGACTGGATCAGCCTCTGTGAGGCCAAACAGCCACACAGTTGCAGTGCAAAAAGCACCCAACATGCTTTTCATGATGTGATGAATATGACTACAGACATACAGATAAACTGAATCAGATTCTGTTAACAACCTGTACCATAAAAAATAGGTTGCTGCTATCTACCCGTGCTAATGTCGTCTACCAAGCAGTGGTGGGGGGTTCAATCCCAGCCCCTCCAGGCAACATGTCGGTGTTCCTGAAATCATGGCCAACAGTTTGTGAATGTGTGCGTGAATGTATATATATATATATATATGCCTTTCAATGAAAACATAATATTGATGTAAAAATGTTCCTCTATTATCTCAAATCATATCGCTATTGAAAAACCAAATAATCGCAATTAGGTGCAAATTGTAGCCAACCAGTATCCTAAACATTGCTCTGCTGTTGCTATGGTTCAAACTGATGAAATCATTAGAACAAGACACGTTTGAGAGCTCTCCAATCCACAGCCGCTGTGAGGATGGGACAGCAGCAGTCCGTCTGTACCGGCTGGGGGTCTCTTCAGGCCAAACGTGATTAATATGATTCCCGCCCTTGCAGTATTCCTCCTCCTTCACTCTCCCTCATCACTGTATGATAGATGCCATCCGCCAAATAAAGCAGAAAGAGCATTACCATAATCAGTAACTGGGCAGCAATGAAGGTATTTGTGTTCTTGCCCACGTCCTCACACTCAGACCTATTTGCAGCGGCCAACATGCTCCACTAACTCCATCCGATTTATGGCTTCAGTCTGTGGCAGGGGACACAATGCTCCACAACACCAGCTCCATATCATCCACTTTCAGTGTGTGTGTGTGTGTGTGTGTGTGTGTGTGTGTGTGTGTGTGTGTGTTTCCAGAGGAAAACTTTGTGACAGTGAAGCGGGCTGTACACTGAGCGCTGCAGCTGCTCAGTCTCACTGCTGCATATCTCTGCAGTCACACACACAAACAGACAACTTTTTCCAAAAGGCCTGTTCATGCTGCCATCTCCTGCTTTTAAATGAATAATCATAAACCAAATATAAGCCTCCATTGACTCCAGACAAGCAGGCTCACTTCGAAATCCTATTCATGTTATCCATTTGTTTGTTTAGCACACACAAACATGTGCATACACACAAACACATAATAAAAAGCTCAGCTCTCTGATCCAGATTGAGAACATTAGCGCAGTGACAAAGCCCGGCAGCTGCCAGTGGATCCAGAGAATTTCATAAGCTTAGAACTGAACTGCTTAGATCCCCTACATCATTGTAATCATGGGCAGCCTAAGTAATAGATTACCTTTTCATCCTGCAGTGTGATAAGAGATGATCCTGGTGAGGAGAATGAGGGGGGTGCACAGGGGGCTGTGATGGGCCCCCTACTGCAGGACTTTGCTTGTAAACTTATTAAATACAATTTTAAAGAAATGCGTTCAGCTGAAACAAAGTTTGAGGGACACTGATGGTAGGATAATATCTTGTGAACAAAGTAGTAATTTAAAGAAAAAAATGTCAGTCTAATGAGAACACACTTAATAGATACTAGAGAACTGCAAATGTCTAGTGTTGTGTTTTTAAGATCAGTAAAGCCTGAACATGCTGTCCATATGCAGTTATTATTTTTCGTTAAATATTATGAATAAATGATCTACGTATTATATGTTTATTGTGTCAGGTCTTCTGATAATAGTTTTTAAAATGTGTATTTATCCAAAACTGTGGGAGCTTCATGGTTTTCATGGCCGAGCAGTTGCATCAAGCCTTACATCACCAAGCACAATGCCAAGCGTCGGATGGAGTGATGTAAAGCACGCCGCTACTGGACTCTGGAGCAGTGGAAACGTGTTCTGTGGAGTGACCAATCACGCTTTTCTATCTGGCAGTCTGATGGACCAGTCTGGGTTTGGCGTATGTCAGGAGAACGTTACCTTTACCGTGACTGCATTGTGCCGACTGTAAAGTTTGGTGGAGGAGGGATAATGCTATGGTTGTTTTTCTGGGGTTGGCCTAGAAGCGGATTCTTAATGCTTCATCTTACCAAGTCATTTTGGACAATTCTGTGCTTCCAACTTTGTGGAAACAGTTTGAGGAAGGCCCTTTTCTGTAAGCAAGGTCCATAAAGGCATGGTTGGATGAGTTTGGTGTGGAAGAACTTGACTGGCCCGCACAGAGCCCTGACCTCAACCCTAAGATGGCGCCGTGGATGGCTACTTCGGTGTTTTGATGCGCTTTGTTTTTGTCGTGTTTTGTGTTTTTTGGTCTGTAGAAGATGCTGTCAACATGGCCCTTCACTTCCTCCTCCAGCACCTGGACACAGCAAGAACCTACGCCAGGATCCTGTTTGTGGACTTCAGCTCTGCCTTCAACACCATCATCCCGGCTCTGCTGCAGGACAAGCTCTCCCTGCTGCACGTGCCTGACTCCACCTGCAGGTGGATCACAGACTTCTGACAGGAAGCAGCACGTGAGGCTGGGGAAACACGTCTCTGACCCCCGGACCATCAGCACTGGTTCCCCTCAAGGCTGCGTTCTTTCCCCTCTGCTCTTCTCCCTGTATACCAACAGCTGCACCTCCAGTCACCAGTCTGTCAAGCTCCTGAAGTTCGCAGACGACACCACGCTCATCGGACTCATCTCTGGTGGGGACGAGTCTGCCTACAGGTGGGAGATGGACCATCTGGTGACCTGGTGTGGGGAAAACCACCTGGAGCTCAACGCTCTAAAGACAGTGGAGATGGTTGTGGACTTTAGGAAGAACGCAGCCCCACCCACCCCCATCACTCTGTGTGACTCCCCAGTAACTGCTGTGGAGTCTTTTCCACTTCCTGGGCACCATCATCGCCCAGGACCTCAAATGGGAGCAGAACATCGGCTCCCTCATCAAAAAAGCCCAGCAGAGGATGTCTTCCTGAGGCAGCTGAAGAAATTCAACCTGCCAAAGACGATGATGGTGAACTTCTACACCTCCATCATCAAGTCCATCCTCACCTCCTCCATCACCATCTGGTACGCCGCAGCCACAGCCAAGGATAAGGGCAGGCTGCAGCGTGTCATCCGCTCTGCAGAGAGGGTGATCGGCTGAAATCTGCCATCCCTCCACGACCTGCACCCTCCAGGACCCTGAGGCGGGCAGGGAAGATAGTGGCCGACCCCTCCCACCCTGGACACAAACTGTTCACCCCCCTCCCCTCTGGCAGGACGCTGCGCTCCATCAGGACCAAAACCTTTCGCCACCTGAACAGTTCCTTCCCCTCCGCTACCGGCCTCTTAAACAAGGCCCGGCCCCCGCACTGAAACTTTACCTCAGCCACATCATATACTCTATGCATTACATTAATGCACACAATGTACAACAATATTTTGTATTACAGCTGATTTTTATTCGATATTTTATTCCTATTCTGTGCTCTATTTCATTCCATTGCAA
Organism: Dissostichus eleginoides; assembly: GCA_031216635.1. Classification (NCBI taxonomy): domain Eukaryota; kingdom Metazoa; phylum Chordata; class Actinopteri; order Perciformes; family Nototheniidae; genus Dissostichus; species Dissostichus eleginoides. The sequence continues at coordinate 23,354,702 of CM062283.1, read as the reverse complement.
TGTAAATACTGTTATATTTTACTATATATTTTTTATTATTTTCAATATTTTTCTAGTTCTCTACCTGTGTTTTTAATTCTTGTTTTTATGCACCACGACACCAAGTCAAATTCCTCGTACATGTAAACCTACCTGGTAATAAACCTGTTTCTGATTCTGATTCCTATTGAACACCTTTGGGATGAACTAGAACGGAGAGCCAGCCTCTCGTCCAACATCAGTGTCTGACCTCACAAATACTCTTCTGGATGAATGGGCAAAAATTCCCACAGACAGACTCCAAAATCTTGTAGAAAGTCTTCCCAGAAGAGTGGAAGCTGTTATAGCTGCAAAGGGGGGACCAACTTCATATTAATGCCTAAGAATTTGGAATTGGATGTCATAAAAGCTCCTGAAGGTGTAATGTGTAGGTGTCCCAATACTTTTGTCTATATAGTGTATCTGGTCCAAGCTGAGAATAGACTCTCTGTAACCAGTGGCCCAAAACAAGCGGCAGGAGCAGCCTGCTCTGATCCTTCTAGAACTCCTCAATCTATCTGGGCGAGGAGAGAGGAAAAGCATACACAACCAACGCAGCAGAGAAGTCCTTTTCACATTTACACACTGTAACACGCTGTAATGCGCTGTTATACGCTGTAACAGACTGTAACACGCTGTAACACGCTGTTGCTCACTGTAACACACTGTCACGCACTGTGACACACTGTAACACATTGTAACGCACTGTAACACACTATAACGCACTGTAACACGCTCTAAAGCACTGTAACACACAGTAACACGCTGTAAAGCAAAGTTACACGCTGTAACACGCTGTGACACAGTGAGATAATATCACACACTTGCCACACACTATCACAATCCGACAGACACTGTCACACAATGTCAAAAACTCACACACAGACACACATCGTTACATATGGTAACACATTTTCACACACTGACACAGTGTTATATACTGTCACACATTTTCACACGCTGTAACACACTGTAGCAGACTGCCAAATAAACGAATACTACACTAGAAACCACTGGAACACACTAAAGCACACCATAGAACACTGACACACTACCACACACTTTATTATATTTGTATCATTTTGTCAATTTACCCAAGTTCCGCTGGGAGTTAAAGGAGGTATTACTAGGGATGTAACGATATACCGAATACCGCGGTATCGCGGTAATGAAACGGCTCAATACCGTCGTGAGACTGAAACAATCTACCGCGATATTACCGTTCATTCATTTATATCTCGCCCTGTAAATAAAAACTGTAATGTTTTTGTTTGAACAGCAGAGGACGCCATAATACTAGTCAAGAATACTCCCATCATCCTTTGCGTGCAAGCCCGCCCTCACACTCAGACCCAACGAGAAAATGGCGAACGGAGTAGACGAACGTGCTGACCAACTAAATAAAAATTGTGAAATTGAGGATGCTCCATCGACTTTTAAAGCTGTTGTGTGGCAGCATTTTGGTTTTCCCGTTTCAAGAAATGACAAAGGTGAAAAGCAAACTGACAAACGCCAAACTATTTGCAAATCCTGCCGGGCGACGGTCGCCTACAATTCGGGAAATACATCGAACATGAGAAGTCATTTGTCACATCACCACCCAGAAAAGCTCCGAACACAACAACCTACTGTGAAGAAAAAGCCTAAGCCGGGCCAACTGACTCTGACAGAAGTATTTGGAGCGCCACTCCCCCCTAAGTCCAAGAGCTCAGGAAATAACAAGGTGCATCGGCGAGTACATGGCCAAAGACTTAAGGCCGTTTTCTGTGGTCGACAACAGTGGATTTCGGAGGTTAGTAAACACGCTGGAGCCCAAGTATGCCATTCCATCACGGCCATACTTTAGTCGAACAGTGCTACCCGCTTTGTACCAAGAGACAAAAGCTAAAGTGACACAGAGCCTCAAAGAAGCAGAGTGCATCTCAATAACAACAGATGGGTGGACTTCACGAGCTACGCAGAGCTATATTACAGTCACGGCTCATGTTATGACCAGCGAATGGGAAATTAAAAGTTTTGTTTTACAGACGCGGCCTCTTTTCACATCACACACTGGACTCAACATTGCTGAGGTGTTAAAATCTGCTGTTTTGGAGTGGGGACTCGACAATAATCAAGGCATTGCTGTCGTAACAGACAACGCAAGGAATATGGATGTAGCGGTGAGAGAGGCCGGACTTTCCCCACACATAAAGTGTTTTGCCCACACTTTAAACCTCGCTTCAAAAGCGGGTTTGAACGTAAACCGGGCAAGCCGTCTGCTTGGTAGAGTGAGGCGTGTAGCTGCGTTTTTTCACCGCAGTTCAACTGCCACAGCTGTGCTGGCCACCAAACAGGGAATGTTAAACCTGCCTGCGCATAAACTCATCATGGATGTGGTCACAAGATGGAACAGCTCTTGACATGCTCGAGCGCTACCTGGAGCAACAACAAGCTATCGCTGCAACGCTACTCAGTGCTGAAGTCAGGCGCAACGCACGCGAGATAGACACTCTTGAACCAGCTGACATCACGGACGCCGAGGACATGGTTCGGCTTCTCTCACCGCTGAAAAAAGCACCGTGCTGTGCGATGAGTCTCGACCTACAGTCTCTCTCATTGTGCCCCTCAAGCACGTGATAGAGCAAAGCATGGCACAGTGCGATGAGGACTCCTCCACCATCGCCCAAATGAGAGAGCCATACTGAAGGACTTTACAGACAGATACCAAGGGGAGCAAAACAAGTTTCTGCAAGAGAGCACTGCGTTGGACCCCCGGTTCCGGAGCTTGCACCAGCTAAATGACAGTCAGAGGGAGGACGTTTTCGACAGGCTGAAGTTGAAAGCCACACAGATGCAGAACCAGGTACATATTTAAATATTCTTTTTGTGTCTGTGTAACTTTTTCAGATAACGTAAGGTGTGTTTGCCTCTTTTTGTGAAAGGAAAGATAAGACATTTAAGACGTTTTTTTTCCTTCAATATCGCGATAAATATCGTACCGTGGACTTGTTATCGCGGTATTACCGTACCGTGAGTTTTTGGTATCGTTACATCCCTAGGTATTACTGATTCTGAATGATTCCCAACAAATGAACAGGAGTCTCGTGAATTATTTAACAATGCTGCCTGTTATTCATAAACTTCTAGTCTCAAGTAATTATCACAAGTTTTGCACTAAATGCTTGTAAGTACCCGTGAGCAGAGAATTGCATGAAACAAAGATCCCCAGCTGAAACCATACACAACTTTGGATTTCCAAGCATATTTTTTTTAAATAATCATAAGTATTAAAGCATCTCAAAAGAAAAAAATACTTTGACGTTACATATTTATATGCTTCTCGTACATCATGATTTCCAAACCAAATAATAAGTTTAATGGTATTAACAACACCACCACACATACACAGACTACAGTTTTCCTGCTATTTTCCTTCCTAAAACACAGACAATGCAGCTCTTGCGTCAGGCCGGAGTGGAGCTGCCAGCTGGGTGAATCAGGACATGTTCTGCCCAGTAAAACTGGTTCAGGGCTCAGGGCAAAAGCTCCTGTTGTCGCATGCTGCCTCAACAATCAGGCATGATGACACATGATTGTGACTGCCTCAGTCACCTCCAGCCAAGGTTGCTGACTCTTCATCCTCCACATACTCAACAGTATAATAATCAAAATGTTGTTATTACTGCCAGGATGACTATGGTTTGCTGTGAGGGGCGTGTGGGAGTGAGTGCGCCGGTTGGTCCTCTGGCAGGTTGATTCTCTGGCAGGTTGATGAAATAGTGCTTGATCAGCAGAAAAATATACAGCTGTCTGCCAACAGGTTTGTGCAAGTGTCTGCACGTCATATTAAAGTGTTGATAGGACTGGGAAAATAATTTCTCACACTGTGAGAACATCTTTCAACTGCACTGAGTCATAAGGAGCACGTGAGGGTGAGGTTGCTAACTGTGCTGAGACCGGGTCTGTGTTGAGTATCCTATGTGTTGCCATGATTTAGACCAGGGGTTCCCAACCTTTATTGTGCCAAGGACCGGCAGATACATTAAAAAAAAATCGCGGACCAGTTGTCAATTTTAACTGATTTTAATATTTACTCACCACCAGCAGGTAGCAACAGAGGCTAATTATATGTAACAGCCTGAACAATTACTAGAACAATATGCATCCAAAACATATTAACAACGTTTAAAAAAGAACCGGTGTCGTTTTTTGGTTTTTGGGAAAAACGGAAAACCAAAAAACCGACGTTATTCAGTTTTTAAACCAAAACGGGAAAACAGATAAATCAACGTTTTGGATTTGTTTGTATGATTTACGGATAATCCAGTGAATGCTGGGAAAACGAGGAGAAGGCATTATGAAGGAGATGATGCATAATGATACAGTTATTTACATCTCTTTTATAGACAGCATTTATCTATCATTATACTATAAAGAACATTTCATATAGTTCTGTATGGCACTGGGCAAACACTGAGCACTTTCCCAGAAGTGTGTGTGTGTGTGTGTGTGTGTGTGTGTGTGTGTGTGTGTGTGTGTGTGTGTGTGTGTGTGTGTGTGTGACACTGGCATTTGTTTTCAGAAGATATTATGATAGTGTCGTTCGTTCCGGTGCACTCCGACAGCATTTAGCACTACATCGAGATTAAGATTAAACTAATTTATTTTGGGAACACCCGCATATAGGCTACCTATGGAGTTAGCCAGATGTGTGTAAATGACTGTTCATGGTCATTTGAAAACAAATGCCGGTGTCGGACAGACACAAACACACCGAACACACAGAGCTGAGCAGAGCAGAGCACATACACACACACATCATGCGCCTTGGTGACTGGACATCTCCTTCATAAAACTAATAAAAGGGGGAGTAATCGGGCAGTTCGATGTGTGTAGAGATGTGTGTAGAGGTGTGTGTGGTTAACACGTAGCAGCCTGCAGTCACTCTTAAGCTGTTCTGATGAAGGTAAACACAGCGAAGGTGGTGCGTAAAAAGGCACAGCTCTTTACCCGCTGGTGCTGCACTTCTCAGAGGCGGAGTATACGTCCCGCTGCCTCCTGATGCTGCAGCCATTTCATGAAGTGAAGGAGGTTTTCCTTCTATCAAACAGCTGTGGGCAGCAGATACTCTGAGAGTCCCGGACATGAATTCATAGATCAAGGCAGACTGGTTTACAGACTCTCCTGTTTTGCCAATCCGGTGCTTAAACAAATAGCTCTACACCCTGGCCGACATGTCCTTAAAATGAAGTCTGAGTTTGAAATATATCTCAAATAATGTATGCACTGCCATTTCCCCACATAAACACAACAGTCTGCAATGAAACGGTAGTCTCCTGTGTGCTCCTCTTCCTACGTACCGGTAACTTTCTCGTGCGCACAAGAGGCTGAGACCTTAGGATGAGCCGCCGAATCTCTCGGAACATCATAAAAGCAATTTTCAACGGTTTTCTGGTGAAAGATTAACTAGGCTACTGGATGAAATAATATGACTGGTATAGGTGCGAAAATTAAACACTTTTTGAAAAAAAATATTATGATAAAATATTTTGATATATTTATAATTCTGCAAATATTACGATAAACTCACAGCTATTTCGCGGCCCGGCAGTAACCCTCTGCGGCCCGGTACCGGTCCGCGGACCGGGGGTTGGGAACCCCTGATTTAGACTACTGAAAACTTTTTATTTTAAATACAGAAAAAGTTATTATGTCCCATCTCATGTATTAAGGTGCTGCTGGATTTAAATATTTCAATGAGTCAATTCTCAAGATATGAATAATTATTTTAAACCAGCTTGTCATTTTTTCACAACACTGCATTTGACCAGAGTTACTGGCAGACTCACTAGTCACCATAATCCAGGGGGACACAGTGTTCTCCTCGGCTAATGGTTGTTACCAATTTGTCACTTTTCTGTTGCATGTACAAGCTCCTACCTGGATGACATCATCATCCATAGCAGCAACTGAGGGCAGCATATGCAGCAGGTGGCTGGCGGTACCCGAGTCTTTGAGATGGGCTAAGTATCTGACTAACACATGCACACATTAGTGGTCCCTCCCCAGTTAGATAAGGCATCTGCAATAGCGAACATGAGGTCGTTGTTGGAACTGACCAGCTATTGCAGACGATTCATCAAGTCTTTTCAGAGCTGACCCCATCAGCCAAAGGTCTATTAAATCTGGTTCAGTGGACGGACCAGTTTCAGTTAGCATTCAAGCCACTTAAATAAGGAGGATGAGCTGCTGGTCCACAGACCTAACCTTTCCCTCCCTACTTCTCTGGCAGACTGATGTGGGAACAGGGGGATGAGCCCAGAGGTACCGGGCGGTGGAGGAGTAGGGCACCATGAAGAGGAAGGTCAACACCTCCACGACCACCTGCTGGTTATTTAAGTTCTGGTTATATTAGAGTGTTATTACCTTCAGATAAGGAGAGTCATTATGTTTTTTGTTTTTTCTGCTAATGTGATTTAGGCACACAGATATGTACTGTGTGTGTTTGGCATAGCAAGCACAACACTGTGTCCTGACCTGAATGGACGACAGGGTGAAATTGAGAAGCTGCGTTCAAAAGCAGCGCGGGGGGAGGGTAAGGAAACATTTGAGTGCGTTTCCTGTGATCCCTCTGACCTCACTTCCTGTGGCTCACTGAGAAGCCATCACTCATTAACACACACATTCACACACCAGCAGGCAGGTATGCATCGCTGTAGATATTTCCTTTTATTAGAGGTCTTCTACCTAGAAATGATGTGTTGTATTATAATGTAATTAAAGGCACATCACGGATATTTATACATCAACTTCAGTTTATATATCGTAGAATGTGTTCTGTGCCATTGAAAAACTGAATTGACTTATAACTTAGGTATGTATCAATTTATCCAATCTTTTCTATGGATTAATTGGCAAAATGTGCAGGTTTACTCTCATTGTGAACTAGATATCTCTGGGGTTAAAGCTGTTGTAAGACAGAAGCAGTGTGTAGATGTCCTCTGTTCTGCTTGTTCTCCCTCTTGTCTGTCTTTATTACAGTCACAGCGTGTTACAGTGCGTTACAGCCTCTTACAGCGTGTGATAATTACAGGGGGCGCAGGTATAGGCACAAACAAACCCTACAATCATACAAACCTACAATGGGAACAATGGAGGATCCCAGGAGAGGTCATTCAAAGTCGTCCGTCTCTATAGACACTGATCTCGGCTGCTTCAGCCAGCCTTTAACACATTCATGTTGTTCTGTAGCAGCTCACAGGTCAAGCTGGCTCTTTGTCCTGGTGTTGTCCTGCTCATCAGGAGGGATGAAAGATGTTTATTCCAAATTCAAGAAATTCCCTCAAGGCGTTCCTGCGTTATCTTGTTAATAAAAATGTTGACGTGGAGGCATCATCAAAAACATACTAGCTGCATGGCTAGATTCCATTAGAAGTAGGATTTCTTCTGTCAACTAACCCTAAATAATATCCATAAATTCACCATTTTCATGGCCATCATTACAAGTAGAAGTGACAGATTTTCCTAAATATGTGTACTTTATTGAGATGAAATCAAGAGCAAGAAAATATAAAAATAGAAGAGCACAACTACCTAATCCTGGTTTATGTTGGGTCTTCAGCTGGAGGACTTGAATAAAACAGCTACAGCAGCATCAGCATGAGCAGAAGAGGAAACACACAGGACAAGCTTTTAAAGGCCTTTATGTAGACCTTTCCTGTTGTGTAAAGGTCACTACACACCGGGACGATTTTGGCCGTCGATGAGCGTCCTGTCGCCCTGTATACTCAGATTGGTGTGTCCCGCACCGTCGTGTCTTTTCGGCCGTGCCAACTCCTTCCGCCGCCGATTCGACATGTTGAATCGGGAGGCTGTCGGTAAAAGGCCGTCGGCAAAAGAAATCACTCTGATTGGCTGTTCAGCTTAGCGAAACACTATTTGCCTGAATGGGAGTGGAGCAGTACAGTACTTAAGTAAATGCACTTTGTTACTGTCCACAATCTGCCTAGAAGTATTTTAATGTTGTAGCTGTTCAAGATGGTCATTTTAAAATGTTTTAAAAATATACTGTTAGGCTAGTTAAACCAATAATAATGCTACGGCTGCAACTGACAGTTATGTAGGCACATTTTTATTTCATCTTAACGCTGTGTGATTAAAAGAATAAGCACAAATAGCAGGATAGGCACACATATTTGCTATATCTTTCCCCACTGAAAAGGCACTGCACCGATACTGTTAAGATATTGGCGTAGTTTATCCCTGTGCTGCTTGGCTCGAGCTGTAGCATGTAGCTATTTGTTGTTTGTATATCACGCAGTCTGTCATCTGGTTGCCTCTTTTGAATGACGAATACACACTACCGCCGCCTGCTGGTAAGGAGAGTTATTGCGACTCACGCATGTGCAGTGCGTACGTGCTACTTGGCCGTCGGCTGAAGTCTTTGCGGTGTGTTCCAGTGCGACTGTTTGGCCAAGACGCAGGAGACGTGAGGCGACAACAGTCGGGTCCGTCGGGACGTGTTCTTTTGGTGTCAGTTTGGTGTGTAGCGGCCATAAGATATCTCTATAAAGGGCCGTTAAAGGGGTTGAGCAGAATTCTGCTCAACATGTAGCAGTTTCTATGAAATATCAACAAAACCATACGGTAGCTTTGGAAACTCTTGATCGCAGTGCTGAGTGTTGCTGCGAGTGCTACCCTCGGGCTGACACTGAACAGGAAACCAGAAGCACTTAGACACTCAACCTGAGTCAATTATCAGAAACAGGTCAAACAATTAGCATCAGTGGTTACAACCTCTATTTACTTTCATATCTTTCCACCACTTGTTATGGGCTGGTTATGGTTTGCTATTGATCTTATCTCACCTTCATATTCATTTCTGGAGGATGTCCACAGTTTAACAGTGAAGGATCAACATAGGCCATCATGCACACACACACGTGTGTGTATGGTGGTGGCTGGTGGTAGTGTGGGCTGATCAGGATCAGAATCAAGTTTATTAACAGGTAGGTTTACACATACAAGGAATATGCTTTGGTGTCTGATGGTGCAAAACATAAACCATCTAAGAAAATAAGTTGCAATAGTAGTCCAACCCATAGTCAGCACCGCAGCATCCTACATGCACTGATCTGAGGCCTCCGGTCACTGAGCAGGAGTGACAGAGATTCTCAGAGAGCATCAGATGAAATGTGGTTAGCCGTGTTTTTGGGTACTCTGAATGCTGAGAGCATTCCTGCATCAAGGTCAGAAGTTTGATTGGCTGTCGACTGTCAGCAGAGCCAGAGCGAGAGGCAAACAGAATCAGCTACAACTCCCTGACATTTTCAAAGGCTTCATTTTCAAATAAGAACATCGCATAACAACAAAAAGCCATTCCCACTCCTTAAAAACAAAAAGGGGTACTCCACTATTCTCTGATTAACTGTTCACCCTGAACACATCATTCCTATTCCTGCAATTTGAAGAAAAATTAATTCCATGATTTTGCAAATATTGTCATAGGAATTACAATCAAGCCTTTAATCTCCAATAGTTTCACAGTTATCATGCCAATCAATAGTTGTTTGAGGGTGGAACTCCCAGATCTGGATCACTACCAAAATCAAATTGACTTTTTGTTGGCTCAAAGCTAATCAGTCCAGCATATGTATTGGTGAAGCACAATTTAAGATACCCTGCTTTCAGAGACGCAGACAAACTAATCAACAGCCTTGCTAGTTCTCCAGAATACTCTTTATGAACCACACACTCTGGGAGTTCTCAGGACGCTCAGCAGTGAACCTTAACAGAAGCTGGTTGCATGGCAGGACAACAAGATATTTTGAAGTTGCAATTTAGTTACCTCTTATTGATGCAAGTCAAATTTTAGACTTGATCTGACCATTAAAGTATTATCATATCGAATGAACTTCCACTGTATATGAAACTGAAATATGGGAAACTTGGAAACTGATGCACAAACCTGCAAGGACCTCCTCTTTGATGCAGAAATGCATTTTGGTTTTCAATTCTTCACTTTGTTAGCATATAGCTTAAGTAAGGGGCTGCAACAAGCCGATAGAGTAGAAGAGACACAATGAGAGTGAATTTGACGGTAAAAGCTTCACCCTGGCTGTTTACTGACTCTGACACGCACCTGACCTTTGACCTCTGACAGTTAACAAGCGGGGGCTGGTTTGTGCAGTTGTCATTTTCCCTGAAGCATTTAGAGATGAAAGAGGAGAAGAGTTTTTCAAAGCCTAGCTGTGCTGCAGATCCCCATGATACTCCAGCTCTGTGCTAATACACAGACAGATGAATACAAAATGAAGAGAAAAGGACACAGGGATGAAATGAAAGAGAATCACAGTCTAACCTGGAACTGACACTGAAAAGAGAGGAGGGGTAGTAGTCATCTCAGTACTTCCCCTCCAATCCCCACTGCACATCTGTTAGTTTGCACTTTTGCATGGGCAAAACTATTATCCAATATATATGGATTTACAAAGCTAAGCTACATTATGTGCAGATTCTGCCAACAATAGGAGCATGCAACTTTGAGGACAGCAGGCAAGGGAGACATGCAAGAAAGCAATGGTCAATCATCCATTACTAAAGAAAAGGCATATCCATATTTCATGCAATTCACACACACACACACACACACACACACACACACACACACACACACACACACACACACACACACACACACCACACACACACACACACACACACACACACACACACACACACACACACACACACACACACACACACACACACACACACACACACACACACACACACACACACACACACACAGACACCACACACACACACACACACCACACTTCTGGGAAAGTGCTCAGTGTTTGCCCAGTGCCATACAGAACTATATGAAATGTTCTTTATAGTATAATGATAGATAAATGCTGTCTATAAAAGAGATGTAAATAACTGTATCATTATGCATCTGTTTTTCCCCTGTGCCAAACTCAAACCCAACCTGTTTCGTTTACTTTGTTAGTCTATTCGGTCCAGTGAGTATTCACAAGCAGGCATGAAAACAGCACTTTAATCAATGGTACATTCAAAAGAAAACAACTTCCTTATAAACATGCATGCACAGACACCATACATACACACACACACACGAAGAAGAATTACCCTTCTTCAGCTCTTTATTGACTTGCCGAGCATCATTGAGTTTTACACACTGAGTCAGGATCAGCAGCTGGCTGCTTTTCATTGTGTTTTCTGGTGCGCAGGAAGCTACACGGATACATTATTTTTACTGAAATTAGACTGTTCATTTGTGGTGTTCCCAAAGCACTGACAGACAGGCAGACAGACAGACAGACAGACAGACAGACAGACAGACAGACAGACAGACAGACAGACAGACAGACAGACAGACAGACAGACAGGCAGACAGACAGACAGACAGACAGACAGACAGACATGAAACACTGAAATGGAAGAGATAAATAGGCCGACAGTGGTGGTGGCATGTCAGTACCATTACCCCCTCTCTCTTCTCAATGTCAGTTCCAGGTTACACTGATTGTCTTTCATTTCATCCCTCTGTTCCTTTATGTTCATTCTGTATTCATCTGTCTCGTCCTCATTTATCTCCACATGCTTCACAAACTATGGCCTGTTTGTTAACTGTTCTAATACAGATGTCAAAGGTCGACTGCATGTCAGAGTCAGGAGATCAAATTCCAAAGCAGCCAGGGGGAACATTTGACCCCACTGTGTTAGCAACCTGACCAATACTATATGGTGAGGAAGTGAGCACAACAATTGCTTAATAAAAGATTAAAAAGCACAGTATTATTTTAAGTTGCATTCTGCAGTTAAAGAGAAGGTCACTTCACACCTTTCTTTCTTTAACTCATCCCAGATGCTAAAACAAATGGCAACCTGCAAAAGTATGTTGTGCACAAAGCCTAACAATGAACATGCAGATGTTCCTCTGTTTGGTTTCCGAAAGGATTTACTAGTCTCCTGTTGGTGGTTCTATCCGCAGTGGAAAAGGAAATTCTGGGTGGCAAAGTGAATCGAGTCTAGGTAAATGAACACTATCACCACCATCTTCTCCCATGCCGTGGAAAGGCTGCATCAGTAGAAGACAGATTGCAAAAAGTACCTGGTATGCTGAAGCATCCCAAACCACAGCAGCTTCTCAAAACATCAACATGGGGCATGTTTAGTGTTCAAGCATCTGACCAGTGTTCGTGGTGAGTTCATGTTTCCCACAAAGCGATGGAGTGACATACCAGCACAGCATATGAAGTCACAGGTCCCCAGGTCTGTGCTCTGCTGTCTTCTATCATCGTGTGCAGTGAAGAGCTTGACAGCTGCCTCCATGACACTGCATGTGTTGCTATGCAGTCCTGTGTCCACAATGTTCACAATCAGGCCAGCTGTAGAGAAGACCCTCTCAGCTGGAACGGAGGTTGTGGGTATAGCAAGGTATTCCTTCGCCAGGACACTGAGTTTTCTGTACCGTCCTTACCGGCGCGGGGGGTGGGGGAGCGCGCTTGTGAACTGTTAGCACCGGAACCTCGCAACGGGGTAACTGTGGAGCGCATTTGCGCCGCATTTGGGCTGCATTTGGGCATAAGAGGTTTGAGTCTGCGTGATCTGCGTGTAGGGAGGGGCGGCAGCCATATCATTAGCTAGAACTAGCTAGATCTGATGGATTTGGACATAAACACGAGTGAAGTATAACCGGACGCGAGAGAGAGATCAGCGCCTGCAGCTCTGCCCGCTGTGAGGGACCGGTGAGCGGAGCAAAACACACCTTTAGACCTAACACACTTAGCTATGGCACTGTCGTATACATTGAATTATTCCATTTGATAATATGTAATCAACTTAGGCACCCCTCCCAAAAAAAGGAAAAAAAGAAATTACAATAAAAATATTCATAACTCATACCTGAATAATTTTGAATATTTGAATATTCGATTAATCGTTCCCGTCCCTATTATTTGTATTTCTAACCAACACTAACACTTGGAGAGACCTCCTTCGGCGTATTGAGGATTCACATAGTCCTCGTATGGTCCCATTTCTCAAGCCATGTCTGCTTCCGTGGCCCTTTCCTCTTCAACAAGTTTCATGAAATGAGGCAAAATTTTTCTCCTGATGACAGACAGTCAAACCGAATCATAACCTCCTGGGCAGCGGTAAAAAAGACCAAACCTTATACATTACAATGGGTCTTGTTAGAGACAGACTCACAGGCAGAGATATCCTGACTTTAAGGGGTTCAGTCTGTAGAAACTGCATTCATGGACGGTCTGTTTGAACCGCAGAGCCATAAGATAAGTGCGATATTTCAATGAAGAATACTCCACCAGGCATCAACACAACAAACACGTCCGAGTTCCAGTTGTGTTCTCTGTATCAGCTGAGCCCCTGTAGAAGCCTGGAGCTAATTAAGCTAACAGGGCTAACGGAGCTAGCAGAGAGACCACTAGCAGTTTGGTACTTCCGTTTCATTAGAATGACTTCCGTTACAGCCCGAATCCCCCTCACACACATAGGTGAAACACATGCACATTCCCTACTGAGAACCTTTCAGTAAAATGTTTTCCAGGAGTGTGTGTGTGAGGTTTTCAGTAGTGAATGTGAGAGTATTTCAGTAGTATGTGCGTGAGGTTAATTTATAGTTGCATGTGTGAGGTTTAATTTTCAGTTGTGTATGCGAGGTGTTCAGTAGTGAATGTGAGAGTATTTCAATAGTGTGTGTGTGAGGTTAATTTTCAGTTGTGTGTGTGTGAGGTTAATACTCAGTTGTGTGTGTGCGAGGTGTTCAGTAGTGAATGTGAGAGTATTTCAGTAGTGTTTGTGCAAGGCCAGATGTTTTCAGTAGTGTGTGAGCGAGGTGAGTTTGAATTTTGGCCTACACGGCCCCCTTCATAAGTCTCTGATACCTCATTCACACCAACGGTGTCTCAGGGCCGGTTCGGAGCTGGAGCTTGAAAAGCACCGGGTTTTCCTGTTCACACCGCAGCGGAGCAGCCTCTTAGCTCCGGAATCCGGTTCGTTTCAAGCACCAAAAAATTCTCCGGCTAGAGCAAAAGCACCGCATACGTCACGCTTACGTCGAGGCGGGGGCAGGGGCAGGGGCGGGATCAACTCCTGAACAACAACAAAAAGCCCGCGTTTTATCCAGTTTGTACACAACGATGGAGAAACTTAACAAGCAGCAGTGGTCCACTGAAGAGACCAGCTACCTACTGGGAATCTGGTCTTCCGAAGAGGTACAGAGGAAGCTGGAGGGGAGCACGCGGTCCAAAGCAATTCTCCAACAATTGCAGAAAGAGATGGCAACCGCTGGTTTTTACCAAAACCAAAACGAGTAGCGCTTCAACACAATCGGCAATTGTTGTTGTTGTCGGTGTGAGCTGTGAGGGGTTTCCGCGCGGTTTGGCTTTATGAAGCAGGCTCGCAAACGGTTACGTCATGACGCAAACGATGACGCAATGACGCAGCACCAGTCGGGCTCTGAGCGGTGTGAAAAGAGCCGGAGCTAAACCGAAGAACCGGTTCTGAACCTGAAAAGCTCTAGCACGGAGCTTGAACCGGAGTTGCGTTGGTGTGAATGAGGTATGATAGTGTTACGTTATTATGAGAGTGCTCTCATACTTGTTTGATTCTGAAATTGTATATATTTAAATAAATATATATGTAAATATATATGTGTGTGTGAGTATATATGTCCGCATCTGTAGCCTGTTATTGTCTCATTATACCGCACTGTCAATTAATTAAAGTAAATATATAAGTCATCATGAACACAGGTCTGTCCATCAGACAGAGTGCTGTGCCTCCTATCATTAATGGACGTCTCTTTAAAATGACTGCTCAGAGGAGAGGATTTCTCATTTCTCTAACCGAGAGAGTTCTCACGTGCTATGGGAGAATGTTGGAGCAATTAGTACACTGTGCAAGAGAAACACCTTGGCAGCACTGCAAAATCTTGGCAATCAAAGAAAACAAATTGAAAGACGTTTGGAAGATATTGCAATAGCCCTGAAATCTGTGAACCATGCAACAACCAAACTGAAAATGTGGCTCAGCCAGCCCAGCATGTTTCAGTTCTCCCTGAAACAACAGTGGTTTGAACTGTGGAAGTCACAAAGCAGAAACAAGAGGCACACACGGTCCCTGCCTCATACTCCACTGGGGCTTTGCACGCTCTGAAATCAGGAGTGCGTCAATCTTTGTAGTCAAATTAGTGGGGTTTAAAATCAAGTCAGTGGCAGATATAATATGGGTGACATGGGCGGTTGCCCAGGGTGGCATTTTGACGGGGCGCCATAAGCACAATGAAAAATCTTTTTTGGGGTGTACATTTTTTTATGCACATCATTTCTTATAGTGTATTGTTGTTGGTGTTGGTAGAAGGGGGCGCGGGTGCCCTTATGACAGAAGGCAGCTGGGATGGAAGGTCTCACACTCAAAGAAGGGCGGGGGTGATCTCAGGTCGCCTCACTATCTGGGAGAGAGAGGGGGGTGGCGGGTAAAATATCTCTATCAAATAAACACTTTCGATGTTTATAAAGTAGTACTGTCAAATTAATCTCACGCCTCGAAAGTCATTCATACAATATAAATAGTTTTTGCAGATTTTTTTTTTCCTGGCCTGGGTTGTATGAAACAATAAAGAATTATTTAAAAACTGACTACGGCAACTTGGTAGAGTCTTGACCTGTAGTTGACAGTGTTGGGGGAGGGGTACGCTATGCATTGATTCTCGTCTGGCAGAGGGCAGAGTCATCCAACATCATGGCTATAAGAGAGCAGCGGGCCAGGACTGGAATAATGGGCTGATAGAAAAGTGACTGAGCAGGAATTTTGTAGGAATTTGAAGGATTTGAAGAAGATGTGATGATGAAGTGTTGTTCAGGGAATGTGACACTGGGCCCACTTGTTCACAGTCAAATGCTGCTCATTGTATTCAAGACTGAATGTGGCACCATGGATCCAGTCCAGTGTAAGTCAGCAATAACTAGAGACTGTCTTTCCAAATGCTAAATCAACACATTTCTGAAAAATCAATCAATTAAAAAATCTCTAGATTTTTCTAAAAGGAGATGAACATTTACATTTACTGTGCACCAGTTCTGTCAGGCCTTTATTTTGCCATGTAAGCCCATATGGAGTTCTGCAACTCATCCCCATTGGCTCCAAGCAAGTGGCTAATAAATCTAACACAACTTTAACTCAGTTTGCCATGTTGGGTTCTGAGACTTGGCAGGGAACTAGCATGAGCAAAGCTGCAGGGTCTATGTCTGCTGTTAACATGGAACCATGAAGCAACAGGGTGAACACCATGCTGAGGGCCAAAGGGTTTTGGGGGTCACCATTGGCCCAACAGCAAGTTGTATGGCCTTCTGAATTTCTTAATCCTGCCATGTCCATCTCAGCTGACATGTACTGTACACAGTCTCATGCTTTCAATGTGATCCGACTGCATTCACAGCTTTTCACCTGTCACATATGCAGCAGAGAGCCGTGCAGTAGCAGTAGCATCAAACTCCATGTCAGTGTTAGCATGTGTATACTGTGGTATATTTACATGTCCGTGTGCACACATGCATAAATGCATGGTATGTATGGTATGCATGCGTGCACGTGCTGCATACATTCATACATACCAACAAGCAGCGGTGCTGGGCTATTTATAGAGCAGCTATATTAGCTCACCATATGTGTCAGCTGCTGCTCTCAAAATGGCCACAGAGAGCAGGAGCAGTAGCAGGGAAACTAGGTGGGAAAGTAGGTAGAACAAATGATAGTGCCTTGTCACAACCTCAGAGACAGTGTGTGTGTGTGTGTGTGTGTGTGTGTGTGTGTGTGTGTGTGTGTGTATGAAGGCATAAACACACACACATACAGACGCACACAGATACACACATGTACACACACACATACACACACACACACACTGAACACCAACAAGTAGAGCCTGTTCAGCCCAGCAGCCTGTGAGTCACACGTGCTTGTCAAACTAGCGTCTAACTGACAGAAGACTTGTTCCTGAGCAAATCCCTCTTTTGGGGTGTGTGTGTGTGTGTGTGTGGTGTGTGTGTGTGTGTGTGTGTGTGTGTGTGGTTCTCTAAGAGAGAGAGAGGTGAAAGACAAGAGCACGTCTGATAGCAGAAAGCCTCAACAACAGCACGAGAGAAGTCAAGGCAGTGCAGCTATCCGATCACACTAATTGTGTGTGTGTGTGTGTGTGTGTGTGTGTGGTGTGTGTGTGTGTGTGTGTGTGTGTGTGTGTGTAAACAGAGGTATTTATGAATTCCTCCAGCAGGGCACAGAGGCTGAGGGAAATCTCTGTGCTTCCGACCAAACAAAGCAGCCCCTCAGCCACTGCTCAGACCCCCCCCTGCCTCCAGCAGTCTCTCCATCTCTCTCCACACATTCCAACTCACTTGATGAAGCAGCGAGCCCCCTCGAACGTGTATCCTTCCTCCCATCCTGTTGGTAAATCTGTGAGGACATGAGAGGAAGACAAAACACAAGACTCAGAAACAAAGGCACACACACACACGCACACACACACGCACACACACCTGAGCAGCAATGTGTCTGAACCGCAAATAGCTAATTTACCCTTTATTACATTCCCGCGCCCCCTCCCCATTCCCCGGAGCAGATCTGGAGGATGTGTGTGTGTGTGTGTGTGTGTGTGTGTGTGTGTGTCAGTGTGTGTCAGTGTGTGTCAGCGCTCAGCATACAGCTGTGTGAACGCTGATGTGCATGTGACGGTGCTTCTCATCACATCTGTCCTGATGTTTTTAAGAACAGCTCTGCCGCATTGTTCTGAGCGTTCTGAGCGCGGGGCTCCTGCAGCGGCGGCAACACATCTGTCATGTGTCACTGCAGGGAATCAGCTCCACAATCTCTTCTCGCCTACGTGACGGAACTTTTAAAAAGTGTGTCGCAAAGTGCCCAGGTCGGGGGGGGTGCGCTGTGCGTAATGGTCCGCCAGAGGAGCGGAGGAGCGAGGCTGTTGCTCTGCTGCAGAACCTCCCTCCCGTCTCCCTCTCAGAGACATGGTCGCCCCTTTTTCCACCCTGGCGCGTGGAGAACATTTCCCAGGTGCTGCGTGCGCGCGTGCGTGCGTATGTTGGCATGGATTGAAGGAAAAAGCCCTCTCGGATGTTTACCTGGAGTTTTTCTATGCCCTGTGATCACAGCCTCTCCAGTAACAGGATGCAGCCAGGTTGTGCTCTTCGCTTCTTCGCTGTTGGTGGAAGAAAACGGGGAAAGGTGAACAGAGAACCCGAAAAAAGACAAACAGGGAAAATGCGTGGGAGCAATAATCACTGCGTATCCATAAATCCATGATTCCGCGTCATATTTACTTGATGAAGAATATACGTCCATCCCGAGTCACCCCATAACTCCAAGAAGAGGGAAGGCAGGAGAGCCAGTCCGGCTGAGGATCCGCCGCCATGTCTGAGCTCTGCTGCTTTACTACAGGGCTGAGTGCGCGGCGCCGAGCCAAGCGCGCGCACGCACAATCTCGCGCCCGTTTACAAGAGACGGGAGCGCGCTTAGAGGATAAAGAACTTCTAATGATTTTTTTGTCAAGTGAGGGTAGGCGGGGGGCTCACTTGTTACTTTGTTACCAGTTCACTGATCTACCTAACAAAAGTGATGTTGCAACGTGTTCATACTGATTCCCCTTTATTCCTCTTTTGCCCCTTTTTCATTTATGTATAAAACACAACGGGTTGCGTTTTCTCTACCTCCATAATGTAAGGGACATCCCTACAAATGTATTGTATCCACCTGAAACAAAGGCCCCGAAAAAGATCTGTTGAACTTTGTCTTAATGCTGTGCTGCTTGTCTGCCTGTCTGAATGTGAGGGGACAGACTGCAATTTACCTCTCTTTTTATTAACTACTGGCAGTGGCGGCTGGTCATTAGGGGCAGGCACAGCCCCACCTAGTGTCAGCAGAAAGTAATTCAAATAATAATTCCAAAGAAATGCAAATAATTGCAAAAAAAATACATCTTAAAATATATTTTGAGATCATGTTTAATCATCTGATTCGTCTGTACATTGCTGTTTTAGTCTGTGTTCTTCTAATTAGTGTCTACAGTGTGCCTATTGAGCCGTTTTGAGCGATGTGGGGCAAGCCCCTCTCTCTCACTGTCAAAGTGAATGGTTGCTGTAAAAACTACACTGCGCATGCTCAGAGTATTTTTCTATTCAATGTGTGCGGCAAAAAAATAATCACCATAGGGGCACTGTGCTGGCATACCTACCAAACGTCATCTCATAATTCAGAGAGCTGATTGGCTGTAAGTACGTGTGCCGCGAAAATAGTAGTTGTTTGTGAAGAGGAGACGAGAGAGAGCAGCGTATTGCGATTCAAATCAGTAAAACGGAAATAAAATGAATGTGAAGTTGACCATCTACTTCAGCTTTGGTAAGTTCATTTTATGTCATATCTTTTGTTGATCCCTGCTGGATCAATTGATGTTGTGACCTCGGTGATGAGTGTCTGTGTTTTCCTTATACCCTTATATTCGGGTGGCAGTATACGCCGTGAAGTTGTTTGCGGCTTGCCAGGCTCCCTCAGGGACTTATTCCGGTGTGAACGCGATCTACTAGTAGATAGTTCCGGAACTAAAGATTTCCGGGGAACTAAGTTCCGGGAACTATTCCTGGGAAAAGTACTTGGTGTGAAAGCGCCTATTTTGTTTACGTGTTTAAAAAAGCACCAGAAGCTTATACACATCTAAGTTGTTCGTGCCCCACCACTTTTGTACATATAAAAACGCCACTGACTACTGGTGATAAATACCATCAATAAAGCAGACATTGAAAATACTCTACACAGAAATCTATTTTAATTTACCTTTATCGGACTTTTTAACATTAAAGTCTTTTGTTTATTCAGATTCTGATGATTCTGATCTTCCTCTTCCCTACTCCTGTTCAGAGCCTCACTGTGACTGGAGGCCTCTGACATGTATTCAGGTTTCATCTGATGAGTCTCTGTTGCTACAGAGTGACTGACGTGTCTCTCTGATCACAGACACATACTGTGTTTCTTAAATAAGGAAAAAGGCAACACAATTATTTTAAATACAACAATATCTTTTTACATTTTTAGCAAATGAAACATATCACATAGCAGTGACAGAGCTGTCGTATTGAAAAGCTCTTCTCAGCAGTCAATCAGCAATATCCTTCAAAGCACTGACGGCGTAATCCCGAAATCCCCCCCCCCCTTTAATGAGAGCTTAGTGCTAATGTCCCATAATGAGGGACTCCTTCCTGTCTGTCAGATGGCAGGAGCTTATAAAGAACTGATTGTTTACTCAAATATTGATCAGTCTCATGGGAGGGCGCACTGCTGGGAGCTCAACTGGCTGGAACCCCCCCTACACACACACACACAAACACACACACACACACAAACAAGCAACAGAGGAACATCTCCCATTGTCATGTCCTGGTCAAACACTGTAAAGTAGCTCTACCTGTCCCCAGCCCCCCCCCCCAGCTTCTTGTTTGCATGTTATAAATGGTTTATAACATGCTATAGTTGTATGTCCATGTAACGATTTAGGTGTGTATTAGTTTTTTTCAGTTGGTAACACACAAAAATCTCACATAAAGCATAATTATTTAAACTCTCACTCAAAGAGCAAAACCTGAGCTCAAATCTCCAAAACTCTAAACACATTTTCAGCTCTGCACCCAATTTGCAATTCAACTTGGCACTTTTTGCAAAACACTGCACACGGTTCTCTAAGTAAGACACAAACATCTGACAAAATCACTTGTTTGCCATTTTCAAAACACTGCCATTAAAAATGCTTCACACATGAACCAATCAACAAATACACATGCCAAATGACCATAAACACCAAACGGCTTTATTGTCGACTCAGCAATCAGGATGTCAGCACTAGAAAAAGGCTTCAGGTGAGACATTTATAAAAACAACAATGGATATATGGACAGCAGCAAGAGGGAGAATGAGAGAGAGGGAGGATGGGAGAGAGAGGGAGGATGAGAGAGAGAGAGGGTGAGAGAGAGAGAGGATGGGAGAGAGAGGGAGGATGAGAGAGAGAGAGGGTGAGAGAGAGAGAGGATGGGAGAGAGAGGGAGGATGAGAGAGAGAGAGAGGATGGGAGAGAGAGGGAGGATGAGAGAGAGAGAGGGTGAGAGAGAGAGAGGATGGGAGAGAGAGGGAGGATGAGAGAGAGAGAGGATGGGAGAGAGAGAGAGGATGGGAGAGAGAGGGAGGATGAGAGAGAGAGAGAGGATGGGAGAGAGAGGGAGGATGAGAGAGAGAGAGAGAGGATGAGAGAGCGAGAGGATGAAATGAAGTCAGATGAAGTTATTTGCAGCATATCGGTTGGAGCTGTATGAGCGTCAGGCTGCAGGTGGATGAGGGGCTGTGGTCAGACCCAGTCAGGGGGTCAAATGCTGCCTGAGTATTTTTCCCTCCTCTGTTTTTTCTAAAAATATTTTTTGTAATTCTTTTTGTGTTTACACAACTGTAACTATTTGTTGTGCAGGAAGTTGCACCAATTTGCTTTGGAGAAAAACAAAAGTATAACAACGGTATATTTGTGGTCAAAATGAGCCCTGTTGTCAAAAAATGTGTTTTAGCAATTGAAAAAAACTGCAATGTACAGTATTTGTAAACTATTGTTCTTTATTATAACATAATATATTAATCCAACTAAGTTTTAACTATAAGCTATATATTAAATGATTGTGTTTTACTAATACTATTAGCTGTGAGTGCTTTGAGCTGTTCATCACTGAGCTTTTCATTACACTGCGTTAATATGACTGTATAGAATGCACCTGAGAATGAAACAGTCCGTTTTAAATGGTTAAACACTGGATGTTTGTGTGCGTGCTACAGCCCCCCACAGAGATCTGTGTGTGTGTGTGTGTGTGTGTGTGTGTGTTTGTGTGCGCACGCCAGGAGCCCCTCATAAAGCCGTCTAATTACTGAGTCTTTGTGTGAGGGCAGGGCTCAGTGATTACAGTGTGAGTGAGACGGGTGAGTCGGAGCTCAGGCAGGGAGGTGGGGGGGGGGCAAACAGAAGCGGGGTGTAGCATATTGACTGTAGTAATATTGTCACCACTCAGGTGTTAACCATACCTTTGCAAGTGGTTAGAGAGCCATTATGTCAATAACCTGATTTCTCAGTGAGGGGGTCAATGATTGATGGTTTTTATCCTCACTCTATGCTTCACCTCCAACGTCTTCAATGCAAAAGCAACATTTTAAATGTATACACTTCCTTCTATACCCAGTGGTTTTCAGTCCATTTGGTTGTACAGCATGTCAAATATCAACTGAAACTTACCGTAATCAGTAACAAAGGATCACATGGTTTTGTTTAATGCTTCTATCAGTACCATTATTCTGCACACAAAAGAGTCAAGAGTCTTTAGTTTAGTTATGAATAACTGCACTTTTCCAGTCTTTCTGACCACTCAAAATACTTTGAGTATTCCCGTCAGTGTTCCCATACACTTACACACACTCATATCCATATCTCTATGCATACAATAAAACATAGTGATGTGTAAAGATTGGGAACAGTTTGGAGAGTTAGTCCTCGGAGCATTGTCTGGACTTGTGTGTATCACGGTGAGGCTCAGAGTCACTGACATATGCATTTCCTGCTGTCCTCTGCAGCAAGGCTGGATGCCATTTGTTCAGCTCTTAAAACATAGAATCAACTTTGGAAGTGTCTCAGAGATATTAGGACATGTTGAGGGCCTAGCATGTGTCAGCACTGCCCCCCCACAGAAGAAGCCTCTGCTCCCCCCCCCCCCTGCTGCTGGTCTGGGTCCATGTTATAGATGCTGATAGATGACTATAAACTGATGGTAGGAGTGAATCGTTTCTGTCTCTCTGTTTCGGCTCTGTGACTGTCAGACGATCCCTCATGAAAACTCTATTTTGAGTCGGACACAGTGAGGAGTTATCCCTGTTCTTGCATTCATGTGTAGGTTTACTGTTGATGTTTGTTTCTCCAAAAACAAACAATCCGTTCTCTGAAAGGGCTCCTCTGCAGCAGCTGAGCCAGAAAACCCTTTGGAAACTCACACAAAGCGCCGAAGAGAGGAAGACTTGCACAGATCTTTCACCTGGATTAAATCAAACCCAGGGGGTTCAATGCAAAATGCATATGTGTACACAGATACAGGACTACAAATAAACAATAATAAACAAATAAAAAATATAAAAAACCGATCAGTTCTCTTTTAAGTTTTAAACTTAATAAATCAGCAGAAATAAGCAAAATCCAGTTGAGGATCTGAAGCCATCTCCCCCAGGTCTGCTGTTTGCTCTCTCCCTCTCTCCACAACAGACAGCAACCATTTGTCCTCTAAAATGATATATCAACGTAAATATATACTGAGGGGGAAAGGGTTGCTGTGGTCAAACCCCCATGAGGCTGTAGCCCCCTGCGACAGTAACAAGATCAGCAGTTTAAAGTCAATGCAAGGACACTCTTTGCAGTTAGCTACCAGAAATACATTCAGAAGAGTTTCCCTTCATGCTGTCAGGTTGTGAGTGTATGCGTCACAGTTTTCAAATAACAATATCAGCTTCACAGTTTAATTCCTGATATAAATATTTTCCTTGGAGATTTCCCCACCGTTTCATTTCCTCAATAACCATCTCAGCAAGTTTCCCTCTTCATGACAGCAGCTTGGTAAATGACATCACCCGTCACACTGGGTGCTTATTGTTCCAGTTAGGTACACACATTACTGGGCACCAGTCAGAGAGGGGAGCCCTGTAGGGCCATGTCACCTATTTCACAAGCTTCAATGCAACAAGCACAGATTAATATGCACACACACAGATGAACACATGGTTTTAAAATGCATCACCAATGGAACCTTCCTCTAATCCAGCCTCTCTGAGCCCTTTTTTTTCAAATTCCAAAATGGTTATAATTAATGTGACCAGTGTGGTGCAGTGGCGGTTCTAAAGGTTCTTAAAGAAGCCCGAGAGCAACATAGTCTGAGTGTCCGAGAGGCTTTCTCAACCAAGAACTCGAAAGAACTGTGGGACTCTGTGAAAGAAATTACAAATCTGAACTCCGGCAAGAGGGAAATGCATGTTCTGGATGAGCTTAACAAAGCAAATGAACTTAACAACTTCTACAAACGTTTTGATATTAATTCTGCTTATAACATTGATGCATGTAATAACTTGTCAACCTCTTTAACCTGTGACCCAATACACAATAGAAGAATAATAATTGATGATAGTGCTGTGGCCAGGGTTTTCAAACCACTGCATACTAAGAAGGCCAGTGGGCCAGACGGTATTTCGGCACTCCTGCTGAAAACGTTTGCAGATGAGCTCACCCCTGCCTGGAGTCCATTATTCCAGCTCTCTGCTGACACGGGAAGTCTCCCTCAAATATGGAAGAAAGCTGTCATCATACCAGTTGCAAAAAAACCATGCCCACATGACAACAACGACTTCAGACCAGTGGCTTTGACCTCAATAGTTATGAAGTCACTCGAACGGATTATTGTAGGGAACTTGCGAACTGAGGTGCAACACCTCTTGGACCCCTACCAGTTTGCGTATAGCGATGGTAGAGGTACAGATGATAGGTATGGATACAATAGGGATATGTGCAATTTGACGGACACTATGCATAGGTGCAGTAGGGAAGGTGCAATATTTGATTTATGTATGTGCAATAGGGATATGTGCAATAGGGATATGTGCAATAGGGAAAGTTCTGTACCTGTATGTTTCTTGTTTGTTTCTTTGCCATGTGATATGTGATCTCTGTTCTGTATCTATGACTGATTGTCCTAAATGTTTTATGTTTATTATCTTGATGCCCAAGACAAATTTCTCCTAAGGGAGACATTAAAGCTCTATCTATCTATAAACTGATTATTGGGATTCCTTGATCTACCAGGCCTCTTTGTGAACTCACTGATCCCGGGAGCCAACGGGATGAATGAAGCCATATTCAACATAATCTTGGACCTGCTTGGATGTCATGAGCTAAGTTCTCTTTCTGGCTCTCTTCAGGATTCCCCCCCGCCCCACCTAAAAACGCCATACACACCACCACACACTTTGAACTGGTTGGACTGACCCAATCTGAGCAGGACTGCTTTCAGATTGTAAAGGCCATATGAACGTTACACACACACACACAATCATTCTTCTCTGGTTTTGTCGTGTGACGTTTTGAATCTCATGAGGTTATGGGTATTTTTGTGTAAGACTGTATTTTGATCTTTGGACTTTGTGATCTGATATAATACTTTTGGTGGAATACAGCAATATTCATTTGATGGGAATGAATGGTTTGTCTGTGATAAATTAATTTTGTGCATTTTGAAGCTATTATCCGGGCTATTCCTCCATCTGTTTAAAATGGAGCATTTACATTGAATGGGTTGTCAGAAAGTATTCTCTTACTGGCGACCCATTCACATTTTGTACAGGAGCGTTTATGGGGATCAAAATGATCGTTTCCTGACCAGATCAAATAATCATAAAAAATGAAGCAAGTTGTCCGCTGCAAGTTTCCAACTTTTACCTCATGTATATTTTTTGTATTCTCCTGTGGTTTTATCGAGTTATTGCTTTTGTGGATGTTGATCTTTAGTCACTGGACGCCTCTTGTTTGACGCAGCGTCCACACGGCAGCGTGCGTTGAAGCTTGCCGGCGGGCGTGTCTGAAACTCGACCAACAACCAATCACATGAATCTCCCGCCCCGGACACACAAGCACGTGGTTTGATTGGCTAGAGCTTGTACTTGTAGGGGTAGGTGTAGGGTGTGTTTGGGATTGGGCCTATGTCCTCATGGGCCAATGAGCAGCTCTCATAGGAAAGAACGAGACCCCGCCTCCGACGCTGTATCCAGTTCTTATTATACATCCATGATCCTCCCAGTTGCCGTGACTTTTTTCTTCTTTGGTGGTACAGCAGTTTTCAGTTATCACGATTGTATAATGTGCCATCTATTGAGTTTGAACGCAGTCAGACAAAATTCAATAT
Organism: Dissostichus eleginoides; assembly: GCA_031216635.1. Lineage (NCBI taxonomy): Eukaryota > Metazoa > Chordata > Actinopteri > Perciformes > Nototheniidae > Dissostichus > Dissostichus eleginoides. The sequence goes on along the minus strand of CM062283.1, from coordinate 23,328,639 downwards.
ATAAGTCGCTTCGGAGTATAAATCGCAGGACCAGCCAGACAGGTAAAAAGAACGCGACTAATTAGAATGTTCAGTGATGAACCGGTGATAATCTGAAGCAGTGATGCTTGAGATTATAATTTAGTACGGGGTCAAACTGTCTGATGTGTGAGGGAGGGTTTGGGAAAAGACATGGACATTTTAGGTTTATTTTAAGTTTTCTTCCCTTTATTAAAATCATAACAAATGATGCCTTCTGTTTTATGAGAGATAACTTTGAGCACTTTTTTTGGGTTATCATAAAATCCAATGTCAGGTGTATAAAACGTTCACAATGCCTCTCTAGAGAAAGATTCAAATTAAATCCCAATACCCTTTTAACCACTCCTCTTCCTCTTCCAGTCATTTTATCATTTTATTTTGATGTAGTACTTTACTGTGAAAAGCATGTTCACTGAGGCATAAAACCTTCTTAGAAGGTCTCTTAAAAACAAGTTTCTACTCTGGAAAGTCTGCTAAAGCTTTCCTCTGGTTTTAGAGGTTATGCATTGTATCCTGCATTGATAATAATGTTGCTAAAAGCAGCACATAGGACCCAGGATTCTCTGTATTTGCTAAGAACACTTTGAAGGACACTATAATCATATCAGAACTCTCGCATGTCTTCAATATTAAAAAGCCAAAATATGTTCTGTACTTTTAAAGAATGCTATATCCATTGAAGAAAGGACATTCCGCTGGATATGAAATGGGAAGTGTGGCCTGCCTCGTCAACATTTTCAAAACATTAGTCAGGTGCCCAAATAAACGACAAAAACGTGTTCTGTAATCCTTCCTCCTGTTCATAGAGATCTGTTTCAATATAAGTGAGGGGGTGCTAAAATCCTGAGTTTAACTAAATGAATATGAGGCTTTGACACTCTTAATTATATATACATACAATTAAATGGATACCTATTTGTACCTATAGTATGACCTTGTCTTTCACAGTTTGGACTGTGATTCATAGTTGAGCTGCAGGGGAGGGAAAGTAAGGAAAAGAGGGAAATGTTTTGATGAGGTTTTGATTTTGGCCTTCGCTTACATTGAAGGCTCATTCATGCACAGTTTTAAACGGGTGATCCTACACATGATGCAACCCCAGCATTCCTGTGACATCATTCCACCTCACCGTGGACGGATGTTTGGCCGACATGTTAGCCGCATAAAAATGATTTCAACTTATTTGGACTGTCTGGAGATTTCAATAGCTGTCAACCAGAGAGCGTGGTCTGCAGTAACAACTTCTGTTCGCTTACTACACAATTTCAATGATGCAACCAGGGCTGCCATGTACGTTAAGAAGGCTTTAACTCTCCCTCCCTCCCTGAAGATTTGAAGTTAATAAGATAGCTACATCAATGATGATTTTCTTTATTTTGTTTCTTGTCCACTAATTCTGTCCTGAAATAGGCACATAATGTATCAGCTGTTTTGTAAACTGAAAGTTCAATCCTACCCCAAAGCCATACAATATTAGGAATGCTCTAATTGCCGCAGCTCAGACCCAGTGTGAGATCAGAAAAGACAAACCTGATCAGTGGCTCTGCTTCTGCTGGTGTTCGTTTCTCTTTGGCTCATTTTCATAGAGGATCCAATAATCCAGGAGGGCACAGTACAATGTTGTCAGTTTCATAGTTCAATGGCTTGAAAAAATAGGGTTACGGAAACACATTGCACCATGCTCCATGCCATGAACAAGGAAAGGCAAATTATAAAGATTAGAATATTGTAATATTCCACATTACAATATGTCGGAACATTACGGAGAAAGGAGTGTATTTCTTTGATTTAATGTCTCCCTTGGAAACAGGCAGAGAACTTACATGTTTAACAGGGTATGGATCAACTTCATCCCAGCTCTATACTCTAACTCTAACTGACAACAACAACACCATAGCAACTCTACTCTCCCGACCACAGGCCCACACACCGACCAGCCTTACTGTGCAGCTCGAGGGGTTCCTGAAGTCTCCTGGGGTACTCAGGCCCTGGGGGAGTGTCCAGGTAATCCGGCGGATGACCAAACGCCAAAACGGCTGGGGTGCGGCGCTCCCCCCCAGCATGAGGAGGGCAGGCGAACAGGCAGAGGACTCCTGACTGTAGAGCGACATGCCATGAGCACCAGGGGCAGATGGGGGGGGGTGGGAGTTTTGTGCAGGCGAACACCAAAAGATATTAGTTTAAAACAAATATTTTGCTATTGTGCATCTGTGTTTTATACGTGTTCCTTATTATGCTTTTGACAAAAGATGCTCCAAACACTGACGAGAGATGATTTTTCTATTGTGATTGAATGTTTCAATCTTATGATGTTGTTCTTAATGTGATTGTTATTGATGTAATTGATGTTGTGTAAGTCCACACTCAAATCTGAAGATTCCATTGATTTAAGTATTGAACAAAATATTATTAGACTAAGGTTTTTAGGTTATCAAAATTGATAAAAAAAGAGGAACTGTAGGGGAAATATTTTCCAAGGCCCATAACTTTGACCCAGTTTATCAGTTCATACTGTCCTGACTGAGCACACGCACCTGTAACCTTGGCTGCTGTGCTCTCAGTGTTGTGTCTCCCTGTTCCTGCCTGTTGGCGTCAGCTGATAGAGGTGTTATCATTCTATCTTGTTATGCACAATGTGGATTATTCTCTCTGAACTAGCTAAATACATGGGTCTGTGGTAGAGTTCTTCAGAATTGACGTGGCAACTCTACCGTGAAGTCAGAACCTCTGGCTCTTGGACTTGTTTTGTGAATCCTCCGGCCGAAGCTCCTAATAAACCATCAGTGTTTTACATCAAAGCTCCAGCTCTCCCCGTGTCTCCTTCCTGAGTCGGTGACTCCCACTGCATTGCTACACAGAAGTTTCCCCCACAATATCTATATACAGTATATAGATATATCATTTGTGTAAGCTAGCTGGTGCAGTCTTCTACATATCATCCTACTCATAAAACAGTAACTTGTGGAGTTTTTAAATGTTTCAACAGAAACAACAACAAACTCACAATTTATTTTCAGCAAAACACATTACACAAACACATAACATAATCCCCCAGAGAAGAAATGCAAATAAATACAACAAAGTTACAATAAATGTAGTCTGGTATCGGATCACTAGAAAGACCGCTGTCATCAGACTGGCTGTTACTTGCTCTGCTCAACCCCCCTCCGTTTAAATGCTCCGCCTGCTCCTAACCAACCACCAATCACAGAGCTCCATCTGGCCTAGCATACACTTCGCATTCATGTCAGATTAACCGCCAATGTAGAGCAAGGCTGGCTGGAAACTTTACAAAAATTGACAAATTTGTGATTAAAAAACCAAAAACTTAAAGCGATGCTACGAGTACCTCCAGCAGTGCCCAGTCAGTCATTGAAGAGATCCGGATCATACGAGTCCTTTGAGTCATATGAGTCAGCATCACCAAGAGCGTAGAAATCCTACCGGTGAAACCGAAAACTTGTTGCATTTCACGAGCATATTAAACTAACGTTACATTAACCTCCGCTACACAGTGTCTTTTGCTTTAATAAAAAATGTTGATCACAATAAAAAAAGGGTTATTTTGCGATTTGGCGAATCTGAGTCTGCTGTTGACTCGTGCATGACGACGAGTCTGCTGGATCTCTGGATCTGCTGCAATACGGTTACGGCTCTGAGTCCGCACGAGTCTGCTATGTTTTGCACAGTGAGTCTGCTGTTGACTCGTGCACAATAGCCGCGGGAAGTAGGGGTGCTGGAGGCGGGGCTGCGAGTGGTGTACATTTGAAAAACTTCATGTTACTGTTGTTGAAATCTCTCCCCACTTTTGTCCGCACCCCTAACATAGCCGCGGGAAGTAGGGGTGCTGGAGGTGCTGCAGCACCCCTGTTGGCGAATGGTGTAAATTTGAAAAACTGATTTTCTTATAAATATGTACATTTAGTGCACCAATTGAAATGCCACTGTCAATGTGGTTTGGAGAATCGGGACTTATCCCGGTGTGCACTTGTGTATTCTGGAGAATCACAGAACAGCCGGATGTCAGCGGGCCGGCTCGTATCGCTCACCCCCCCCCCCCCTGTTGACAATCTCCCCACTTTTGGCCGCATCCTCTAAGTAAAATGACTTCCCGCGGCTATGCCCCCTAAGTAAAATTACTTCCCAGTTCCCGCGGCTATGCTCGTGCATGACGAGTCTGGATCTCTGGATCTGCTATACGGTTACGGCTCTGAGTCCCCACGACTCACGAGTCTGCAGGAAGTGAAGGAAGTTCCCATGATTCAGTGAGTCAGGATTTGCGAATCTGAGTCTGCTGTTGACTCATGCATGATGAGTCTGCCTGGATCTCTGGATCTCTGGATCTCTGGATCTGCTACGGTTACGGCTCTGAGTCCGCACGAGTCTGCAGGAAGTTCCACTGATCCGCGTCCACTCCCCTGAGCCAAACGATAACTTCTGGCAGCTATCCTACTTGCTAAAGGCTAGGCAGATGGACTGGGGTACGTTGTAATGTGATTTTACATGTTATCAAGAGAGTAGCGAGTGACGCAATTTATAGTTTTAATTTGTACGTAACCAGGTGTAGGACTCAAAGGACTCAGGTTAATGGAGAGGGGAGACTCGTCACGACCAGCTCATTTCTAGGATCCGGGTTAATGATCCGGATGAATCAGGACTCACCCATCTCTACTGTGTATGCTGCTCAGGACGGAAGTGCCATACAAGCATGCACAGCTCGTGTTTAGAGAAACCTTAAAGAAAGGCATCAGTAAAGTGGAACTTCTGTATGAAAGCAATGTAAAGATTTGTAGTGAACAAATCGCCGAATTCTAGGGGTTTCAGCGGCCGACACTAGTAGTTGAGAATAAGCAGCCAGAGATATTACCGCTATCGCCTCTATAAACACGGCTCCAGCTGCAGCCCGGGGTGTGTGTGTAAATACCTCCCCGTATCTGTGTGGCTGGTGAAGTGCACAGAGAGGGAGAAAGTCACAGCCTTTGTCTATAGCTCTAACTCACACCACCGCCGTCTCTATTAAAAACGAGATGGTCTAAAAGCACTCTCGTTGTTTGTGACCGTCTTCTACGTGCTGGTAAGACGGGGCAGCGCGAGGTGCGTGCATTACCTGATGCGCCACAGTTCCCTACATGCTGGAGGAACTGGTGCCGGTCCGGGGTGCTTACATAAAATGATAGGCTAATTGATCACGGGTGGGCAGTGGCATGCGAGTGTAGAGCAAGCCTGTGTTTCATCGTTGTGATGAACTCGATAGCGAGTGTATAGGCTGGTCCGTGCAGGACTACTATTAACTGTGCTGTTGTTGGAGAGAAAGGGTAGGAAAAAAAGTCTATGCGCTCCTGATCGGGGGGGCATAGCGCCACTAGAATAGAGTAGTGGTGTCGCAAGAGGATAAGCTAGTTATCGCTCTTGGACGGTCATCAGGCACCGATCTCAGGACTTGTATACAAGGGTGGAAGCGTGAGTCAAGGTGCCCACTTAAACAGATCATTCCCCCCCCTCTGAAACCTCTGACTTCGGACTAAATTGAGCTGGATGAGCTTTGCTGTCACGCTGGTGTTTATTACGAGTTCATGTTTGTTTGTCTGATTGTTTGTATCGGGGGTCTATATTTGTTTGTCTAACCGCCGTCTTGTGTATGTTTTGTAACAACTAATAATGAATCAGTCCACAGCCAGGGTCAAATAAACTAAACTTTAGTTAACTCACCAAAAGTAAATGACTTAAGACAAATAAATAAAGCAAAATCTGGTAGTATAAATGTGCTGCAAAAGGAAAATAAATAGCAAAAGAGTGTTTTATGTCCTGCATCTGAGTGTGCAGAGGAACATGTAAACAAGAAGCACACTGTTCAGGGTGCGCTGTAGGTGTAAGAAGAAAATAAGATTATATTGCTTTAAGAATACATTCTTAAATTGTATTGCTGGTATGTTAAGATATGTTTGTGACCTTGTATAAACCCTATGCCCCGTCCTGCACCCTGAGACCCTCAGAGGCATCACTGCTGGTCGTAAAGACCTGCCTGAGGAGGTCAGGGTTGCAAAATCTGTCTGCTCTTTTAGGTCAATGTTGTATTATTTGTTTCATTTATTCTTAATCTATGTATTGTATGGTAATAATGAATAAAAACGTAATGTATTGAACACATTCCGAAACAAAGCTGATAAGACAGAACTAGACTCAGACATAATACGAATTATTTTAGAAACCTTTTGCGCTGTTGCTGCAAAATGGAAACTTTGTTGATTATCTATTCCAACTGGCCACTGGATTCAGATCATTAATAGAAGTTGAAGTTCAATTACAGTTTTAAATATAGTTTAACATTCTTTATTAAACTGCTTCAAATTATTTCTCGTATCAACCAATTTGGTCTCCATAGACATTACTCAAATTCAAATAGTTGTTAAACTACTGACAAGTTTTCTGAAACCGAGCTTATGAACTAAAGAGTAAAGGTCGCTGGTTAAGCCAGGATCAATATATTTATTGAAGTTTTTATTGTGTGCATAATAAATGTGTTAAATGAATTGAGCAATTCTTTAAAAGTATAATGTTGCAATCTCTTTAAAATAAGTAATTACAGTTAAAAAATAGATGTTGTTTTCCAAGGGCCTCTCCTTCACAGGCCTACACTTTAAATCATGAGACTTCCAAATCATAACAGACAGAGATCAGTATCACTTTGTGTTGCAAGCCAAATCCATGTAAAGGTTCTACTCGAGCCCAATTTAAATACCATAAAGAAAGTATTGAACCCAGCTCAAGCTAAATGTCAAATGTATTTAATTAATGTACAAGTGTTTTGATTTATTTAAAATGTTCCAGTCGAGCTTCCTTCGAGTTCAGTCTAAGCAACAAATTGTTTCTCATAACATTCTCACTGCTGTCCCAAATGTTTTAACCTTGGGCAGACAAGCTGTTCACACACACACACACACACACACCCACACCCACACACACACACACACACACACACACACACACACACACACACACACCCACACACACACTTTGGATAAGTATTCACCTTATCCACATTGTAAATTGTTGCCTTCTTTAGAGTTATTAGTAATTCAAGATTAATTATTAAATTAAATGTGGTACATAAGATAAAATAAATAAAATAACTTTGACTTGATAATTTTGTTCACAACATTAGACCTGTCCTCTAATCTCTACTAGAATAAGATAAGTGTGCATGTTTGGGTGTTTTAACACTCCTGTAATGTACCTAATCTTGTTATCCTTTCCAACAGAGCTGGGAAAATGGTGTATTGATTAGATTCTGATCCGTGCACGTCCAATTTTGACTGACTTTAGTTCTAATGTTAGTGTTAATTTGACTTCAACCCATAAGTAATTATTTAAATTACTCTAAATTTCACATGATGATGGATTAGTGTTCCACATTTGTTCCACTAATTTGTTTTACAATTAGGCCAAAGGTAAAGAGAGACATTGATGACCTTGTGTCCCTTTTGTTAGTACGTGGTTCCATTTTGTCTATGGCCTTGGACGGCTTCACTAAAAGTCACCCAGTTCTGCCCTGCTGCAGTCCGGCTGAGTGCAGTCACAGAGATGCTGCTCTACATGACATTAATGGTCTGGTCTGAATGGACACCATTTCCTGCTCCCAGAGAGAATGACACTCCTCAAACTGAACATTACAGCCGTTGATACTGTCTCACATGGGTCTGCTCCCCCCCACCGAGCCATGAACTGAAAGCATGACATCTGCTTAAACACTTGGAAGCCTCCCTGTCACACCAGCACCAACCCTGGGGTCAGTCAGATGAGACTAACGGCTTCACTTAGGGCATTTGGTTCAGATACATGACTCTCGTTACCGCAGAGTGGGTTTTTTTAAGGCTATTCATACTGCTATGCAGAGGATGCCTGTATGTTGGCGAGCTGTTAAATGCCCCTACTATTGTTAAAATAGGCCTAATGTCAGGGGCCTCTTAATGTCTAGTTCTACATGTATTCACATTATATAGACAATGTTTCCACCTAGTCAAACTAAAGGCTGCATGAAACTCAGGCTACAATACAACCATTCTGTTCTGCTCTAACGATTCAATTTATAGATTCTACATCAAAACAATTAGCTTTTTGTTTCCAATGATAACGTCACCTTAAGTGGAGGAATGCAAACCTGTTTTCAAATGTAAGGTTTTGATTTTGTTTGACATTTCTCAGTAATGACACCCTCAGACACCCAATATCATTCATGCTGCCTTCAGTAATAACTCAGATGTTAAGGGGATGAAGCTTTTCCTCCCAAATCAGATATGCTTTGTTCTTCAACAAATCTATCAATTTCCTGCATAATATATGTTTCTCACAATAGTTTTTTGTAAGCTGCACACAGGTGATACTGAGTCTTCTCGATTAATAGATTATGAACTATAGCATGCTTAAATAGACTCCTAAGTTATTATTTCATATGTAACGTAAGAAAAGGGAGGGAGGAGTCAATTATATTGAGTAATGTACTTTATATTGGGTCATTTATTTCTCAAACCTATGTTTTATGGAAGAGAAATGTATTTCTGATAAACTAATATTTTATCAAACGGTAAATGGTGAATTAATATAACATTTAGAATCATTGGGAAGGGGTTATATCCACAGGGACTAGCTCACCTTACTTACAATAACATGTCTCTGCTACGGACTGATGAGTATATGATTCTTGCATGTTAAATGACACAAACCTTCAAAATGATAATGTGCATGTGTCAGGAAGGCTCCCAAATAATTCTGAGGGGCCTATCCTATTTTAGTAATTAAATGATAATGTACTAATCCATTACTTTGAGTTGTCTTCACTCAGAAAACATCCCTATCAGTTGTTAACCCAATAACTAGGACAGCTCTCAAGGCCAAGGGTCAGAGAGAGAGGGTCACACTCTCCGGCTGCAGAGAGCACCCCTCACACTCAGTGTCATAAAGGGAGGAGGAGAACGAGTCAGGAAGACTGACGGACATGTTCTTCCAGCTCTCGTACAAAGATGAACTTTGAATTGAATGACCAGATGTTTAAAGATAGAGATGATATTTCCAATGACCAGACATGTGTTAAATAGTGGTGATTAATATATTTTGTTAGATCAGATTACACTTTCGCACTAAACAAAATAAATAAATAAATATTTTCAGATTATAAGGTATTGAATAATAAGGTATTTCTACTATTATCACAGATAATGTTAATATCCTTAATCGTCCAGCAATCAGGCTTAACAACACTACTCTTTAATGTATTATCCATGCACAGACAGACCTGAAATGGTGTTTCAAGTACTGGATTCATTTCAGTTTTGGCCCAAAACAAATATTTATAATATTTCATATAACAATTATGTAGCATATTTGATCCTCAAATTAGAGAAGTATAATTTAAAGAAATTGATATTCTATATTCAACATTAGATAAACACAGAAGAACCCTTTCCAAGTACCATAAGTAGATGTTCAGGTAAGTATGGCTAATAAGAATGATTAATTGAGTTAATTTGGTACAGATCAGTTGTAGCATTTACAAATGTATGAATTAAAATGTTAGGAATGTTTAATCCTTCCTTTCCAGGTTTTTACAAAAGTCTTTGAATATCTGCCTAACTTTTCCTTTTCAGATTTTGAACAGTGTACTTGACTAAAATGAATGTATTGATTTTACTAAGACTAAGTGCCTTACTCTTGACTAAAGCGTAATGAAGTAAACGTAAAAGTAATCCTAAAAATTGAAGACACTGCAGCTTTGCAGATTACAGATTGATCAAATCACCACTGTGAATTTTATACCTTAACTGTGAATTTGTATACCTTAGCTGGATCTCTTATGATCCTAAGTTTAAAATGCTTTTGACCATTGATTGCCTTGAAGTAAATCTTTAAGCTGCAAGCTGGTTTTGATATTATAGTTTGATAAATGAGATTAACTAATGGTTAAATGATAAAAGATATTAGTTTAAAACAAATATTTTGCTATTGTGCATCTGTGTTTTATACGTGTTCATTATTATGCTTTTGACAAAAGATGCTCCAAACACTGATGAGAGATGATTTTTCTATTATGATTGGCTGTATCAATCATTGTGATTGAATGTTTCAATCTTATTATGTTGTTCTTAATGTGATTGTTATTGATGTAATTGATGTTGTGTAAGTCCACACTCAAATCTGAAGATTCCCATTGATTTAAGTATTGAACAAAATATTATTAGACTAAGGGTTTAGATTATCAAAATTGATAAAAAGAGAGGAACTGTTGGGGAAATATTTCCCAAGGCCCATAACTTTGACCCAGTTTATCAGTTCATACTGTCCTGACTGAGCACACGCAGCTGTAACCTTGGCTGCTGTGCTCTCATTGCTTTGTCTCCCTGTTCCTGCCTGTTGGCGTCAGCTGATAGAGGTGTTATCATTCTATCCTGTTATGCACAATGTTGATTATTCTCTCTGAACTAGCTAAATACATGGGTCTGGGGTAGAGCTCTTCAGAATTGACGTGGCAACTCTACCGTGAAGTCAGAACCTCTGGCTCTTGGACTTGTTTTGTGAATCCTCCGGCCGAAGCTCCTAATAAACCATCAGTGTTTGACATCAAAGCTCCAGCTCTCCCTGTGTCTCCTTCCTGAGTCGGTGACTCCCACTGCATTGCTACACAGAAGTTTCCCCCACAATATCTATATACAGTATATAGATATATCATTTGTGTAAGCTAGCTCGTGCAGTCTTCTACATATCATCCTACTCATAAAACAGTAACTTGTGGAGTTTTTAAATGTTTCAACAGAAACAACAACAAACACACAATTTATTTTCAGCAAAACACATTACACAAACACATAACATAATCCCCCAGAGAAGAAATGCAAATAAATACAACAAAGTTACAATAAATGTAGTCTGGTATCGGATCACTAGAAAGACCGCTGTCATCAGACTGGCTGTTACTTGCTCTGCTCAACCCCCCTCCGTTTAAATGCTCCACCTGCTCCTAACCCAACCACCAATCACAGAGCTCCATCTGGCCTAGCATACACTTCGCATTCATGTCAGATTAACCGCCAATGTAGAGCAAGGCTGGCTGGAAACTTTACAAAAATTGACACATTTTTGATTAAAAAACCAAAAACTTAAAGCGATGCTACGAGTACCTCCAGCAGTGCCCAGTCAACGTCAATGGTGATTGAAAACAAATCAAATGGTGATACTTAGTAGCTGTGTGGGCCTATGTGTTGTTGGTTAATTGACTGTATTTGACTGTGTGGGCTTGTATGCTTTCTTTGAGGGTGGAACAACAACATATAGCCGATAACTTATTTGACTGCGGTCTGTGTCTCGGTGGTGTCTAATTTGTGTTGGATTGTGCACTTGGCCTGTGTTCATGTGAGCCTTTTCACTAAATAATCTTGGTGGTGGCATTGATTATTACTTTCTGTGCTTTTCATGGTGTGTTTCGTTAGTTAAACCTTTGATCTCCAATCATATTTTTGTATTATTAATGGCCTTGTAGTGATCAATGAACGAGTGGAGCTGTCCACTGCTTGGCTTTAAGCGACACAGGCGCGCACCTGTGTGTGTGTGTGTCGTGTTCGCTGTTAATTTCCTATATGGTGCTGAAATGCATGCGTTTCGCTACTTTTTCTAAATTAACATGGCAACAAGTCATGTAGGCTATGGTTTTTGTGTACGGTTTATCTTGGGAGTCGAGGGTAGGACATTCAACTTTTTAGAGCACCCACCAGCAGTAACATAAATCGGCGCCTATGTTTTCAATCACAATAATTCAACTGGAAACTATATACAATATTGATACAAATTGATTACGTGAAAAAAGTATTTCATGTTAATTGTTAAGGGTTATTGTTAAAGCTTTACTCATTGGAAACTCAGTATAAGGAAGATCACACTGTTGAGATGTCATACCTGCCTGTTTTACACTCTTTGACCTGTTGTGTGCAGATGAAGCCTCATGAGATGAACCATTTTGCGAACCGATTGGGTGGAAAGCTTCAAAGCTTCATGAAGCTTTATCTCACCATCACATCACTACACAATACACAAGACAGGTGATTCAAAAATAAAATTCAGATTTATTTCGGCCCAGAAGGTTGGAAGTGACATAATCAAGGAAGTAAATGAATGTCAGGTGTTTTGTTGACTTGCTGATTAAACTAAATACTTCAAACAGAGACATCCTTTGTCCTGAGGTATTACTATGATAATGAGAGGATTGTAGACTTACAACAAGATAATGAACTGAATTCATCATCTCTAGCCTTGAAAGCTCTGGACTGAACAACAGAATCTGGAGGGAGAGGCCATATTGAAGTGTCTCTAATGGGTGTCAAGTACTCAGCTGTCTCTGAATAAAGGAGGTAAAAGTAAGCCTTTATGGTTAAGGGTCTCTAAACACCAACCTAAAGGCCTCTACACACCGGCCCGACTTTGGGAGTCAGAGGCCGTCCGAAGCCGTCAGAGGCAGTCGGGCATTCGCGTCGCACTACTCAGGTTGGTGTGTCGTCTCTTTACGGCACATTTTCAACCCTCCCGCCTCCTCCCGCCGCCGATTCAACATGTTGAATCGGCCGCGGGAGGCCAAAGAACGTTGGGACAAATCAATCACTCTGATTGGCTGTTCAGCTTAGCGAATCAGTGCATCAGAAGTGAAGCGGAAGTGAGGGACCAAAACAAACGATAAGAAGGCACACACAGACGGCTAATCTTCCTCATTTTCATCTCACCCGGACGCAAGAGTTTGTTTTTTATCATGACGGCATGGAATGAAGAAAGTGAAGACCAACTGATCAACTGTTTATATTACTAAGTCTGTTCTTCTTCTCTCGGTGTATAAAACGCAGTCTGTCTTCCGGTTGTTGCCTCTTTTGAATGACGAATACACACTACCGCCGCCTGCTGGTAAGGAGAGTTATTGCCACTCGTCGGCTGAAGTATTTGCGGTGTGTTCGTAGGCGGGCGGCTTTATCCGACGAAGCCAACGAAGCCCGACGTAGCTGACGTAAAAGTCGGGACGCCTTCGGTACGCGTTCTTTGGTCTCAGGTTGGTGTGTAGAGACCTTGAGACCAAAGAACGCGTACCGAAGGCGTCCCGGCGGGAGGAGGCGGGAGGGTTGAAAATGTGCCGTAAAGAGACGACACACCAACCTGAGTAGTGCGACGCGAATGCCCGACTGCCTCTGACGGCTTCGGACGGCCTCTGACTCCCAAAGTCGGGCCGGTGTGTAGAGGCCTTAAGGCACACCCGCTGCCGATTCAACATGTTGAATCGGCCGCGGGAGGCCAAAGAACGTCGGGACAAATCAATCACTCTGATTGGCTGTTCAGCTTAGCGAATCAGTGCATCAGAAGTGAAGTGGAAGTGAGGGACCAAAACAAACGATAAGAAGGCACACACAGACGGCTAATCTTCCTCATTTTCATCTCACCCGGACGCAAGAGTTTCTTTTTTATCATGACGGCATGGAATGAAGAAAGTGAAGACCAACTGATCAACTGTTTATATTACTAAGTCTGTTCTTCTTCTCTCGGTGTATAAAACGCAGTCTGTCTTCCGGTTGTTGCCTCTTTTGAATGATGAATACACACTACGGCCGCCTGCTGGTAAGGAGAGTTATTGCCACTCGTCGGCTGAAGTATTTGCGGTGTGTTCGTAGGCGGGCGGCTTTATCCGACGAAGCCAACGAAGCCCGACGTAGCTGACGTAAAAGTCGGGACGCCTTCGGTACGCGTTCTTTGGTCTCAGGTTGGTGTGTAGAGACCTTTAAGGACTCGACAAACCTAAACAAATGTGGAAGTCAGTTATCAGTAATGTGTGCGTGAATTGGTGTGTGAAATGTGCATCAAACAAGGCAGCAGCCGTCCAACAGAAGAGTGAGAGGGCCCAGTATGGCATGGTGTCGGCCTTGATATGCTGACGGCCCAGGAGTGGCTCATCAGGCTGATCCCTTGAACACCTGAAACACCACTGACAGCCAGCAGAACACACAGGCAGAGGCCCCTGGTGGAGGGAGGGGGTCGTAACAACTGTGGTCCATGAACAGCTTCTCCTGGCATCAGACAGCATGATGGACTCAGCAGAGCCATGAACCGGTTTGGTGCTTTGTTTACAGCATTAGGCTACTTGATAGCATCATTTTGTATATGAGCTCATTGCTAATTTTATCCAAAGAGGATTTGCAAATTAGAAGACTGACCAACAACAGTTATGTGAATGCATGTAGCATATACATTTAGTCTTTATTAGTAAAATATTAATGCATATAATCAATAATTGGTGCTTATAAAAATATATATATACTGTAGACCTGTATACAATATTTTGATATAAATAAGGCCGTTTGAACAGGAGAAAGGACAGTTAGCAAATGCTGTGTTAATGTTCACATGAGCATCTTAAAACTGTAAAACTGTCAGACATGAAAAATGATTTCTCTTTGCTGCATGCTGAGGAGCAATGTTAGGGGGCGCTGTGGCCCAGTGTCAGATCCCTTACATGAATTTGAGAGAATCAGCAGGGAGTTAAAATACACTCTCTTCATACACAGATACACAACTGTCCGTCAAGACGGCTCAGCTCCCCAGCAGGGGGCCACGGTAATTCCCCAGCCATGTGGTGTGTCTGCACGAGTGTGTGTGTCTGTGTGAGCATGTGTGTGTGTGAGAGAGAGACAAGCACTCAAAAACAGAACAGTAAGTCAACCCATTACTAATTGTGGCTCACTGTTTGATGTCTGTTGTTTGGCTCTGAGGTGCATTTTGGAAGTGGAGTATGGTAGTTAAGTGTTTGTGTGTGCATGTGTGTGTGTGTGTGTGTGTGTGTGTGTGTGTGTGTGTGTGTATGTTTGAGAGACAGATCCATGTCTGTGATTAACTCTGCACCTCTGCGTGGTGTGGGGGGGGGGGCTAATTGCTACCAGCTTGTTGTGTCTCACTTTTGTGTGTGTATTCTTCTTGTAAGGAGTGGTGTGTGTCTTTTTGTGTGTGTGTCTGTGTGATGATCAGAATGAGACTCACTGTGACTTCATGTTATGCAGCATGTTGTTTATTTTCACAGTAAAGGTGACCCTGAGCTGGTTTAGAAAAATATTCAAATCAATTTAGAACTTCATTCATCCAAATTGTAAAAGAAGAACATGTTTCTTTCTGCTCTTTTGTCAGGGGAGATTGGGGTAAGATGAGCCAATTTTTACTTTCCCCAGCTAAGGCGTAAGGTTGTCCGAGTCAAGGGGTAAATTGAGCCATCTGGGGGAACATTGACCAATAGTTTAAACCTGAGCACAAGTAAAAACAATACATCATCCTTTCTCTGCCACTGCCTGCTTTGGTGTCTGCACTGTAATGACCTTGTCAGCATTATAAATCATGTTTGGAGAGAATCTATCCCTGTAAAACAAACCTGAGCTGACCTATTGAATCATGTGATCTCTTGGTGACCCTGGCTGTTTCTCAAAGTTGAGGACGCTTCCTTGGTAGGACATGTCCTTCCGAGTCAGGTCCTTCAGAGGCTAGGCAAGAATCCTTCCTAGCATTCGGAGAACGAAGAATGGAACAGGCTAGCAAGTGTGCAGGTGTGCGTCATATGAGAGGCCCCGCCTTCAATTGAGCACGATTTGTTTGAAGACTCATAACTGATTTGCGAAGATCGAAGATGTAGCCTACTTGAGTAACTGTATTTTGTAAAATGATCATCTCTCCAGGACAGAACCACTAAACTAACATAAAACGTTCTCCTTCTGTTTGCAGCCTTGAAAAAGTCCTGGATGATAAGCAGCCATAAGAAAATCATAAAATCCCCATCACCAATCAATAATATAATTTGTATTCATATCATACTTGATGTCTGCAAAGCTTTTTTACACATATTGGTGCACATTTTCGCATAAACCACAAATATCAACAAAAGAGGCAAAGTCAAAACAAGGTTCATTTGAATTATTTATTTAGGTGCAAAACGCTCTAAGGTCTCATTCAAACCTAATAGTCCGCTTCTCTGGTGCGCACCAGACGACAGTTTGTTACATTGTTTCATTTTTCAGAAGGTTCGGTTTGCGTTCACACGGGCGAAACTCAAACGGACTATAAACTTTAAACACAAGTCATGTGCACATTTACTATCCCATGAACATACTTACTTCTATTTCATCCTGACTGACCGCCAGAGGCAGTGCTTAGCACTGGATATCTTCTGTCTCGCGCATGCGCAGGTCAAATATTTATGTCAACAAAGTCACGTGTGACCTCGTATGACCCCGGAAGGCATAAGTTCCGGGTTTGTCAACGAGTTCAGCCCTTTTTCATCTTCTCGCTGCACAGGTTATATCTCTCACAGGCTCCGCCCTCGACTGGACTCTACTACCCCTTGACCATATCATGCAAGCATTCATCCACTGAGACTTCTATAACCGTAGCCGGCCCCGGGGCGGGCGTACCATGAATACGTGAATTGTGCCATGAATTACACATATGATGTTTGTCAATTTAATAGATAATTTTGCAAGTCAAAAAAAAAAAAATGTCGTAAAACTGTGAAGTAACACATTTTTTGTGTGAAACCGCTCACTGAACTACATCTCTCTGGTCCCGCACAATACGCGTCACCAACACCAAGATGGCCGTCACGTTAGCACATTTCACCTCTTTCTTTCAGAATGAGGCGAAAAGTATTAAAAGAGGTGAAAATCACTACAAGTCTGGGCATGTTGAGAGCTGTACATACAGTAAAGGGGAGTTAGTCGGTTCCGTAAGAGCCAGCATGCGGGACCGGCTTTACAAGGTTTCGGTGAGTAACATGAGTGTAATGTGTAACGTTAATGTCAGCTAGCTAACATTAGCTAACAAGGTACACTCCCGTGTTTTGTTTTAGTTGCTCTTCGGATTGAAGCGGCCAGTTTTATATCGACTATACTGTATGTGTGATCTCCTTTTACATCTCGTTGTGTCCTTTGAGTTTATTTGCTGTGTGTAGATTCAAGGATTTTGGTTATCTAGGCACAGCTGTGTGTGACTCCCTCTGGTACACTGGTATGTGTTTTCCTAATGTAGAGAGCGTTGATTTAGTTAATAAACTACACACTGAGTCTAGATCCTTCCTGACCATCATTTTTTGATTTTTTATCAAATGTTTTTATTCATACACATTTAGTATTCAATCACATTCAGGGAAGGTGATTGTCAAGTGCCAACAATCAGGAGAGATATTTCATAGTTGGTGCTTGAGAAGACTAAACATTTATCTGCAGATCCCTATAAAGTATATTCATTACTCGTTATTCTCTACTAATAGTTAATTAAAGACTGTATATAATGGCTATTTTGCACATCCCTTTCAAGATTTCAAGATTTTCAAAGGTTTATTGACATATCATACACAACTACGTTGAAGTTATGCAATGAATGAAAAACTTGGGTCGCAGGTTCCTCAACAGTGCATTACAAGACATCTATCAATATGTGTGTACCTCCACCATTAAACTGTCATATTCTGCACATTTATTATATTATCTACCAGAGGTGTGGACTCGAGTCACATGACTTGGACTCGAGTCAGACTCGAGTCACCAATTTGATGACTTTGGACTCGACTTGACAAGATCACAAAACACTTGCGACTCGACTTGGACTTGAACACCAATGACGCGGGACTTGACTTGGACTTGAGCCCTCTGACTTGAGGTGACTTGATCATTTAATTCAGAGGTCTCCAACACGCCGATTGCGAGATGCCGCTAGAAGAGCAGACTCCAGTCGGGGAGAGCAGAATCTTCAGCCGCTCCTACTCTTGCTGTGAATCCATGCAGGCAGGGGCGGGACTTTATTTTGCTGAGCCACCATGCGGCCAATCATATGCGAGGACACACTAGGATCATACCATTATGTGAAAGAAGGGTGGGGGGCAGACGCTCCAAAGACAGCAGGTGTAGTGGTACAGGCCAGCTACACAGAGCGACGGGGAGACGGGGAGCCGGATTTAAATGCATGCGCGTCGGAAAAAGTCAAGAAATTTGGGAAAACCGAAAACAGAAGCAGCATCTGGCTGCATTTCAATGATATTGGAGAAAGCAGAGCTGAGTGCAGGATTTGTAAAATGAAAATAACCTTCAGAGCAGGGTTTTTTTTTGGTAACCACTCAGGATTTATTGTCAGAGGTGGGAGGAGTTCAGATCTTGTACTTGAGTAAAAGTACCTGAGTGTAGGAGTACTCGGTTACAATAAAAAGTCCTGCATTCAAAATGTTACTCAAGTAAAAGTACAAAAGTATTAGCATCAAAATATACTAAAGTACCACCTGCAGAGGGATCTAGATTCAGGTGTTCTTTTCCCCATAGAGACCGCCTCGCTGCACATTATCCCTTGCATAAAGATAGATTGTGGGTCCCTTAACATCAGGGATCTTATACATTAAACTCCTTCTGAATCAAACCGTCACAGTAGCCTTACCTTACTGATCCGTCTCAAAATAGAAAAAAACACGTTACTTTACCAGCAGAGAGAAAATGGATTATTAAATCATTAATGTGACTAATAAAGAGAAGTTTGATTATTAATATTATTCTGTTGATCGATGTCATTACATTTGTTGAAAAGCACTTAAAGACTTGTTTAAGACTCGTTTTGTCAAAGTTTAGGACTTGGACTTGACTTGAACTTGCCCATCCTGACTTGAGACTTGACTCGGACTTGAACGCAAAGACTTGAGACTTGAGACTTGACTCGGACTTGCAAAACAATGACTTGGTCCCACCTCTGCTATCTACATACATAAGAGTATAATTCATATGTATAATATCAGTTAAAATAAGTGCTTCAACATAGTTAATATTGCAGGAAAGCAATATATTAGACGTTAAGTACTTTGTCAGGCTTAATATTTATCTGTAGATACCCCCAAAGCTTTTTCTTATTTAAAAGAAGACCTTAACCTGAAGTATTCTTTAATGTTTAAATAAAGGTTAATTAGTTTTTCTGTTTTGCACATCCTCCTATTAATATCATTGTACATCCGGCACTAAACCGTTTTATTGTAGAAATCACGTATCTTCTTGATTTTTTATATTCTATATTTCTATCATTGACCTTCTACTTTCCCCCTATTTGTGTGTACTCTTAATATTTTATTCATCAAATATAACACATTAAAAAAAAAAATTCAATAACGTGCTTTAACCACTAGGCGGTGCACAGAAGGTACACACAGCATACAATGCCCTAATAACTTGTTATTATTAGTGTAGGACACTTATGTATGTATAACATCTGAAGATGCGTAGTTTTATTCATGTTTTCACATAATTTTACAGGATATTGCTATATTATTTCACATATTGTAGTTCTACACATTAATATCTGATTTGTAAACCATCACAGACAGAAAGTATCCGTCATTTAATGGTAAGCTATTGAAATTCTGATTCCAAGGATGTGTCTCCCATCACCAAAAACCCCTGACTATTCTCTCAACTCAGTATTTACATTCTTATATTCAAAGAAAATCAGTAATATCTTTAAAAACTACAAGTCCCTGCCTATCAGCTGTGCACCGTTATGGTGTAAATATAACCTATCTACCAATTGGATCAAATATAAAAGTCAGCCGAATTAGTGTTGATACTGCAAGGAGACGTATTGTGTGAAGAGAAATTGAAGATGTTGTTTAATTGCTGATATATTTATGATCCACGTCACGTATTCAGTTTCGGTGGCAGTTCTTCCAGTTTGTCCAAAGGTCTTCTAATCAGGGCTCTATAAATAAAGAACTACGGCAGATGTGTAATATTTAATGCAGCCGAACCGTGTATTACAATGCCGTTATGTGATGACTTCCAAAGAGAAAAGCAAGCACACTCAGATAAAAGTATTATTTTCTTTTTTTTAAAATGTTTTTCGGATTTTATATCGCATAAACACCATATCCCAACGTGCATTGCGGCTAAACAATCCAACCACCGAGCTTAAACCATAGCTGAGGATCTTGGGTAATCAGTTCAGTGGGTGTGTATCTGATCGCCGGAATCAGTATCGGCCGATACCGATCGCCGATCCGATCGAGTGGGCGGGGCCTATGGGGATCTTCCATTTAAAGTGATGTTTACAACTCAGTTAATGGGGCTCAGTTAATGGGGCTCATTCACTGGCGCTTCCACAAACAACAACCAACATAATTATTACATTCAAATGAAGTACATTATTCAAGTTTACATTAACTTTGGATAATAACACGGGGGAAATGAGCGGAAGCGCTCTCTTTTCCTCTCTCCCCCTCTCTCTCTCTCCTGACAGCCTGTCATTATCTCATGCAGCTCGCTGATCCAGTAATGAGTGACCCGACAGTGAAGAATAAATATATTTATAACTAGTTTAGCTTGTTCCAGAGGTAGATAAAATGGCTAAGTGTGTTAGGTCTAACTCTTAGTGTGTGTTTTGCTCCGCTCACCGGTCCGTCACAGCGGTGGAGCTGCAGGATTTCTGCTTCACACACGTGGCTTACTGCTATTTTATTGTCATTTTGGGACACCTTAAAATACTGCCAGACTGGTGAAGCCATTTTGGCGAGCTTGTTTTTCCGCGCACAGAGAAAAAAGTGTCATCTATTTTACGTCATAATTTTACGTCATGCGATCGGCTCTCGCAATCGGCATTTTTTACATTATAATATGTACAATGATTTGCCACAATTAAATACTGCTCACCCAGCATGGGGTGAATGTAAACATTAGAACCAAGATGGCGCACACACACACTCACCACACTCTAATGTGGCTGGACGCTGGCTTAGTCAACAGTGAGGGTGATGGCTATTTCCTTTATGAGGGGATTTTGCAGGTTTACCAAGGCACAACAAAGTTGTACCAGCACATTTGCTGTGTTCCTGAGGTGGGAAGGAATCAGGTCCAGAATCCTGAACTCCTTTATCCTGGCATTTGCCCTCTCCACATGAATGCGGTTCTTTGCTATTTCCCTGGTTGCTCTCACCTCACTCTCTGTGAACTTACCCTTATTTAGGAAAGGGGGAATGACACCCTCAGGCACAATGTCTGAAATTATCATAATAATAATCAGCTAGAATAAGGTCGCCCGCCACTAGATGTGCCAGAATGCCAGACTGCTGCATAATGGACTTATCTAACACAGAGCCTGGGAAGAGTTGGCTGCAAAAATTGATGACTCCATTTGGGGCAACAGAGATGAGCACTTTGAAGGAGTGCATCCCTCTGTGGAGTATGTCAGCTTGGATTGGTCCATCTGACTTGGGGCGGCCACGTGGATGTCGGTGCAGTCCACAATCATTCTGCAGTTGAAGGCAGAGGACTGGAAAGAAGCAGGCATGCTGTTTTTTTTGTTTTGCCGACTGGGCATAGTGGACATCATTTCTTCAAACAGCAACTTGTGGAGCAGATGGACCATTGTGTTCACCACATTACTCACTGTTGCGTACTGCAGTGAAACAGCTGTGCAAGGTGCAGGTGTGGGTAATTTCGGCGGATCTTCATCAAGGCCATGAAGACCTGGTCTGCCAGCAGGATGCCCTCGACTTTCCATCCAGCGAAATAGACAATGGAGCCCTCAAAGCGCTCCACCAACCCCGCCACCCTTTTAAACATGGCCATATCAGGAAGCCCTGTTTCCATTCTGATTACATCATCTGATAAGCATGCTGCTGAGTATTTTGCCATTCCGTACGACCTCTTACGATCAACCCCTGCCAGGTCTTCGGAACGACTGGACTGCACGCTGGAGGGTCCAGGTTCGGCGTCGGTGTCTGCGGACTGCACGCTGGAGGGTTCGGGGTCGGTGCCTGCAGACTCAGGCCCTTTGGTGTAGCTGTGGTCGGTGGACTGATTTACAAAAACTGCAGATCTAACCAAGTGTAATAATCTTATATTTAGATTCTAAATCTAGTTTGTCTTGATTTGAGTTTAAATAGCTTATCTAGTGCTTTCTAAGGAAGATCTTTTGACTTAATTCAAGTAAATGTTACTTGCCTTGTCTTGATAAGCAACTTTGTCTTTATTTTAGTTATGTTTAACTAGATACAAGGGTCCTGTCTATAAAACATCCACTTCAAGGCTAGAAGCCTTATTTTAAGCACTAGTATGGTGTTTTTCAAGCATCAGCTCTGTTAACATAAGTTATTTTCCCAGCTGGTAAAGACAGTAAAAGACACAATTCAAACAAGAATAGTGAGGCTTAACATCTCTTTTAATGATAATCACTAAATGAACTGATAATCATCATAACACACTCTCCTAAAGGATATGGACCAGAATAACTGATGATATGCATGACATTGACTCTTGAGGTAGGTGTGCAATCTCTACTCTGTTACTAACCTGGAACTGGTATCAAGGTGGGGGTCCCTGAACAGTGAGGACACTGTTGGTAGGGGCTGCCAGCTACTCAGTACCCCCTCCCTCTTCCTTCAAGGAACGTCTCTTTCCCCTGTTATCTGGTCTCTTATTATCTATGGCATAAGCAATACTGGACAAAGAACAATATATTGTAGCGCCGATGAAAGGGAGTCGGAGGCGGTGCATTCAGAATGGACTTCCACACTTTATTATCCATTAATCAATCAGAGGTAAGTACATGTGCTGCCTTGTCTGATAAGCTAGCATGAATGACATCAAACCCCGGTACCCTCACTAACGGGTCCGGGTTGCACACAACAATCTCAATGGTGAATTATGTCCCATAACGTGTCACCACACAAGCCCCCCCAGAATTCACCCATAAACAAAATCAGCGTTGCGGGGCGGAACGACAGGGCGACCCCGACGAGTCCTGAGCACGGGAGTCGGGAAAACGGCCTCTGCATGTGCGGCCTCCGGAAGAGGCGAGACCGGGCCTCAAGTCAGTGACAGGGACCAAAGCCGGGGGAAGCCCTCGTTGCGGAGGTCGTGCCAGCACCACCGGCTGGCCCAAATGGGCCGCCTTCAACCGGTCAACAGAAACGCGCTCAGCCTTACCACCCAGGTCGACCACGAAGTTCTTGTCCCCGTGCTCCAAAACACGGAAAGGCCCGTCTTAAGGAGGCCGTAGAGGACCCCTGTGCGCATCGTGCCGTATGAAAACATGCTCCGCCAAGCGGAGATTCGCGGAAACCCGGGACACCTGAGTACCATGTTGGGCAGTAGGAATCGGAGCAAAAGTCTCAGCGGCATCCTGCAGGCAAACCCGCTGTGCGACGCCGACCAGGGAACCGATGTGTTAGGGAGGAAATCCCCTGGAACTCTCAGCGGCTGGCCGTAGACCATCTCAGCCGTGGAACACTGCAGATCTTCCTTGGGCGCGGTCCGCAGGCCCAGCATCACCCAAGGCAGCTTGTCGACCCAATTTCCGTCCTTCAGGCCGGCTCTGAGCGCTGCCTTCATGGAGCGATGGAAACGTTCACAGAGGCCGTTAGCCTGAGGGTGATAAGCGGTTGTCCTGTGAAGCTTAACCCCCAGACCACACGCCACGGCGTTCCAGAGCTCAGACGTGAACTGCGCACCCCGGTCAGAGGAAATGTCCGACGGGGTGCCAAAACGACACACCCACGTCGCAATGAAAGCCCGGGCTATGTCAGCCGCCGACGTCGACACGAGAGGAACCGCCTCCGGCCAACGGGTCGTCCTGTCCACCATGGTGAGGAGGTAGGAAAAACCCTGAGAGGAAGGCAATGGACCCACTAGGTCGATGTTGACGTGGTCAAACCTCCTCTCCGGCACCATGAAACGTTCCAAAGGAGCTTTTGTGTGGCGATGCACCTTAGCGCGCTGACAAGCCACGCACTCACCAGCCCAAGTCCTCACGTCCTTTTTCAGTCCCCGCCAAACGAACTTCGCGGCCACCAAGCGCACCGAAGGCTTACCGCCGGGGTGAGACAGGTCGTGCACCGCCTCGAAAACGGAGCGCCTCCAACCGGCGGGAACGACCGGCCGCGGCAGGCCTGTGGAGACGTCGCACAGGAGAGTAACGCCTGCGTCACCGAAAACCACGTCCTCCAAACGCAGCCCCAAGCTGTCCCCTTTAGGGCCTGTACGCCGGGGTCCGTGACCTGGTCCGCCGCCATGCGGGTATAGTCCAGGCCCAACTGCACGGCCCCGATGACGACCCTGGAGAGGCAATCTGCGACCAGGTTCGATTTGCCAGCCACGTGCTTAATGTCTGTGGTGAACTCCGAGATGTAAGACAGCTGCCGCTGCTGGCGTGCAGACCAAGGCTCAGCCACTTTTGCCATGGCGAACGTGAGCGGCTTGTGGTCGACAAACGCCGTAAATTCACGGCCTTCCAGCAAAAAACGGAAGTGCCGCACGGCCAGCCAAAGTCCAAGGAGCTCTCGGTCAAAAGCGCTGTACCTGCGTTCCCTGGGCGTCAGCTGACGGCTGAAAAAGGCGAGCGGCTGCCAAGCGCCATCCACCCACTGCTCGTGCACCGCACCAACGGCGTAGTCCGATGCGTCTGTGGTAATGGAGATGGGAGCCGTGGGCGATGGGTGCGCCAACAGGGACCTGTTGACCTCCGTAAAAGCAGACTCAGCTTCCGCCGTCCAGTCGATCGCCTGGGTGGGGGTCGTACCTTCAAAGCCTCATACAGCGGCCGCATAATGTTGGCGGCCCGGGCGATGAAACGGTGGTAGAAAGTCACCATCCCCAGAAACTCACGGAGCGACCGGGCTGTGAGCGGGCGAGGAAACGCCGCAACGGCCTCAACCTTCGCCGGCAGGGGTGCTGCACCGCCTTTGGTGACGCGGTGTCCGAGGAAGTCAATGTCAAACACCCCGAACTGGCACTTTGCAGGATTGATTATCAACCCGTGTTGGCTGAGCCTCGTGAAAAGGGCTCGGAGGTGTGATAGGTGCTCTTCCACCGAAGCGCTGGCGACGAGTATGTCGTCCAGGTAGACGAACACAAACGGCAGGTCCCGCAGCACCGAATCCATCAGGCGCTGGAACGTTTGAGCGGCGTTCTTGAGCCCAAAAGGCATCCGCAGGAACTCGAAAAGTCCAAACGGCGTTATCACTGCCGTCTTAGGAACGTCCAGGGGATGCATGGGCACCTGGTGGTATCCGCGCACCAGGTCCACTTTAGAAAATACCAACGTACCGGCCAGATGTGCTGAAAAGTCTTGAATGTGCGGCACCGGGTAGCGGTCAGGCGTCGTTGAGGCGGCGGTAATCCCCGCACGGGCGCCAACCGCCGTTCGGCTTTGGAACGACGTGTAGAGGAGAGGCCCAAGGACTGTCAGAACGGCGGACGATACCCAGGCGTTCCATGGTTGAAAACTCCGCCCTCGCTACTGCAAGCTTAGAAGGGTTCAACCGCCGGGCCCTGGCGTAGACAGGGGGACCTTCGGTGACGTGGTGCTCCCCCCATGCTTGGTGGTGAGCGCGGAGAAGGTGGGCAGCGTCAGGTCTGGAAAGTCAGCCAACAGCCTGAGAAAAATGTCCGCACCCGACAGCGAGCCCGACAGCCCGTCGTACGCCGCCTCGCCGAGTGTACACACGAGGGAGGAAAACGTCAAGGCATCAACCAAGCGTTTTTTTAACGTCCACCAGGAGTCCGTGAGCACATAAAAAGTCTGCCCCGAGGAGGGGAAACGAAATGTCTGCCGTCACAAAATCCCAGTTGAACCGCTGTCCTCCAATACACAAACACATAGGCCTCACGCCGTACGTGCGAATGGGGCCGCCATTAGCCGTCGTCAACGCGGTCCATGTCCCCCACGAGCGACGTCTTCCCTCGACGCAGGAACCACACTCCGTTGAGCTCCAGTGTCACACAGAAACAAGCTTCCTGAGACTCTGTCGCTGACGAAGAGAAGCCTGCTCGTGCCGCCAACGCTCAGGGCCACTACTGAGCGCCGGCTCCTCCGTTTCCCGGAGGCTTGAAACTGCAGGGAGCGACACACATCTTCGCCCTGGCCCCGAACCGCGCGTGGTAAAAACACTCCCTGTGTCCCACGCCGGCTTGGCACCGCCGCGTCCCGCCTCCCCCAAGCCTTCTTAACAGTTGAGGGGCGCTTAGCGTCACAGCTAGCGCCTCCGCACCGGACTGCTGGGTAGCCAGGAAAAAACGGTCGGCCTCCTCAGCCAAGGCACGGGGCTCCGTGATGGACGTGTTGGCTAGCGCCGTCTGAACCCGGGAAGGCAAGTGGCGCAGGAAAATCTCCATGAACAAAACGGGGGTCTTCCCCCCTAGCAGATTCAGCATTTTCTCCAGCTGGGATGGCTTGCTGTCTCCTAGGCCTTGAATGTCAAGAATCTGGCGGGCCCTCTCCTTAGCAGATAAGCTAAATGTCTTAAGGAGAAGGGCCTTAATCGCCTCATATTTGCCATGGTGTGGGGGGTCTGCGATAAATCCCACCAACCTGGATGACGTGGAGCTACCCATCGCTGCCACCACGTGGAAATATTTCAAATCCCCGTCACGGACTTGTCGGCAGGCAAAGTGTGCCTCCACGTGTGCGAACCATGCCGCCGCGGCATGCTCCCAAAACTCCGGCAGCTTTACAAAAACATCGCGATCAGCCATGTTCATTGAGTCTTCGGAAACTTTCACGAAAACGTCAGGGTCACCAGTGTAGCGCCGATGAAAGGCAGTCGGAGGCGGTGTATTCAGAATGGACTTCCACACTTTATTATCCATTAATCAATCAGAGGTCTGACAAGCTAGCAGGCATGACATCAAACCCCGGTACCCTCACTAACGGGTCTGGGTTGCAACAACAATCTCAATGGTGACTTATGTCTAATAACGTGTCACCACAATATCTTAATTTCTGAGGTTGTGGTGCTTTTCATATATCACACCAAACTTTTTCAAGCAATC
The DNA here is from genome assembly GCA_031216635.1 of Dissostichus eleginoides. Lineage (NCBI taxonomy): Eukaryota > Metazoa > Chordata > Actinopteri > Perciformes > Nototheniidae > Dissostichus > Dissostichus eleginoides. Next base: position 23,301,778 of record CM062283.1, on the reverse strand, counting down.
CATGCCACATTACACATTTAAACATGAACAGCTTCACACACCAAGTATGGCTGAGCGATATGGATAACAAAAAAAAGATCACAATATCTTTGACTGGAGATTGTAGGGGTGACTGTCAGTGATTTCACACACACCAAGAGACCTTCATTTATCACCAGTTTAACAGCTCAATTCCATAACATCATTGAGGTTGTACTTAATTGGAACATATTGGTGGTCTTTATTAGGCCTGTCGCGATAATCAATAAATTGACTTATCGTACGATAAATAAAAATGGACTCGATAACTTTTCTGAGCTCGATAAATTGCCGTTTACATGCGTGTTTGTTTACATAAGGATGTGACCAGAATTTTAGCCCGGCGCGCTGTGAGGGGCGGGGCTTACACACAGCCAAGTCAGGAAACTCTGCGTGCAACAGTGTAGCAGCCAAATTAATAATATAGAGACAAGCAGGGGACAACGTGTGACTTACTCGAGGGGAATTTGAAGTTAAATGGAATTGGTTGCAAAACCTAATACCACATCTCCGGTGTGGGAATATTTTGGATTTAAGCCAAATCAACGAGGCGAACCTACGGACTTGAATGAGCCGGGCGGTGTGTCGCATTTGTTTTTAAAAAGGTAGCAACAAAAGCTAGCAATACGACCAACCTTAAACTGCACCTGAAACACAACCACCCCATTCCGTTTTCCCAGCTGGGAGCAAACACGGCAGCTGGAGATGGAGAGCCCCCACCTTCCCAACAGTTTACAATCAAAGATGCATTTGCCCGACAATGCAAACATGTTGGTGTTCCTTGCTCGAAATCTTTGAAATACAGATTTGGATATGGCCTGTTGAGGCATCTCGGTCTTTGTATGGACAGTGGACTGTACACTTGACTGCTATTTTAAGGAGGTTTTTTTTGCTTGTGAGACAATGTGTGCTCATATTTATTTATATATATGTTTTCCAGCCTGAGTCTATTGAATTGATTGTTTTGGTTGTGTGGGATTTAATTATTTTTTATAATTTTATTTGTTTTATTTATTATATATAATTTATATATTTTAATATTATTTCACATTTCATTTGCAATGTTGGATGTTCAATAGAAAGTTCTGTTTGAAAGGATGTACTTGAATTATTATTATATATTATCATTATGTCATTGGTCTAAAATGGTCTTACAACGGTGCCGACAATATTATCGTTTATTGCAATAATTTCCGGGAAAATGTATCGTCCAACAAAATTAATTATCGTGATAGGCCTAGTCTTTATAAGTAACTGCATAATAAGCTGTAAAATCAATTTACATTTGAATTTGGCGCCTGCTGCATTATTTAATTATGCGAAGACCCGCCCCTACTCTGCTTCTCATTCGCCCTGAAAGAAGAAAAACCGGGAATGTGCATGCTGCATCCATGTGTTGTTTTGTCATCTCTCATAAAGTCGGAAAATGAGTGACTTTATTTACCATGTGTTTGTCAGAAGCTGGATCAATGACAATATCCACTAAAAGATGTAAACAACGAATGCCAGTTCTATATTATTTACATCGAGAGATCCTCCTCAGTGTTTACAAGTGGATGGCTGTTCGTGTCCAAATGTAGGATGGCAAACTGGGAATTTCCTATTTGACGAGGATCACCTGAACGCACCACAAGCCAAGCTCCGCTGCGGATTGTAACACGTTGGTCAGTTCACCTTCACCAGAGAGCCAAGGCAGGACAGCGACCAAGAAGTGCAGTTAAGGTAACGTTAGTAACTGAACGTAGGAGTAAAAGTCCATAGGCGTATGTAAAATATTAGTGCTTTCAATGTATTAAGTAGTAGTAAATTGATTGGTTAACTGTTAGCTGAATTAGCTAAGATAGCTAGCTAACTACAAAGCATATGTTGCTAGCTAACCTTAACCTCACTAATGGCAGTGTTTCCCCTATATACAAATAGTGGCGATGCAGCGCCGCTACTGAAATATGCGCGCCGCTGCTAGGGGGCGCCAGCCAGGTACCCAAAAAAAAAATACTTACTTTTAATTTTTTTATTAAAATAATAAGTGGCGACCCTTTTTCATTTTGTATTGTTTGTTATGTGGATTTGTAGTATTTGTGTTACTGTATGTTCAATAAAGGTGTATTTTTGCTAAATCTTGAGACATTGCCACTGTATGTACTAGGCAGGATCGATTTTTGGCATAGGCGACATAGGCGGTCGCCTAGGGCGCCAGATCTGGGGGGCACTGCGCTGGTAGCTCTGGGAGGGGAAAAACATTTTTTGACCGTTGGCGCTCATCCTAATTTTCGGCCTTGATGTAACAACATTCATAATTAAGTAAATGTAACACCCTTTTCACCCCGGTTACACTTTTAATTTGCCCTGTACGATGGGCGCTGTAAGTGATAAAAGTGGGGGATGTTGGCTTATCAGCCGCCCCTTAACACTGCCATTAGTGAGGTTAAGGTTAGCTAGCAACATGTGCTTTGTAGTTAGCTAGCTATCTTAGCTAATTCAGCTAACAGTTAACCAATCAATTTACTACTACTTAATACATTGAAAGCACTAATATTTTACATACGCCTATGGACTTTTACTCCTACGTTCAGTTACTAACGTTACCTTAACTGCACCTCTTGGTCGCTGTCCTGCCTTGGCTCTCTGGTGAAGGTGAACTGACCAACGTGTTACAATCCGCAGCGGAGCTTGGCTTGTGGTGCGTTCAGGTGATCCTCATTAAATAGGAAATTCCCAGTTTGCCATCCTACATTTGGACACGAACAGCCATCCACTTGTAAACACTGAGGAGGATCTCTCGATGTAAATAATATAGTACTGGCATTCGTTGTTCACAGCTCACAGCGCGAGCGTGGGAGCGAGCGAGCGAGGGAGAGAGAGAGAGGGCGCACCGGTACCGGCGCTGTTGTTATTAGAATCTGGTGCTAGCTGCGCTAACGGATATAAGAAGTAGATGTTCCTACAACCAGGGTGGAGGAGAGCTCTCCTGTCAGACTGAGAGGCTCAGTGAGGTAAAGGACTCTCTGACCCCTAGATTCCACCGGGAGCGTCTGCGCTGCGTTACGGCTACGCCACGCTGCGGCGTTTTTAGCGATCGCGGCCACTCTAGTCAATGGTGCTATTCCACCAGACCCGCTGCGCCACGCTGCGCCACGGCTTGAAGCGTCCCAGAAGCGCCTCGGCGCAAGGAATTTCTAAAATATAGGATGAATCCTATTTTTGACGCGCGCAGCCGTAGCGCAGGCAGGAAGTGGAACGTTCATCCGGCCCAGGCCCATCCCCCAAATAAATGTCCAGGAAATATGCCGAAATCAACAACAACTGCGAGCCTGCACACACGACGCTCCGCTTCCGCAACGTTTTGAAACGCGCCCGGTGGGTTATGACGCAGGAGGAGGTCGCAGCGTGGCGTGGCGTAGCCGTAACGCAGCGCAGACGCTCCCGGTGGAATCTAGGGGTGAGTGTTTAGAATTTTAGTCTAAGTTATCTCAGTGGGTCTCAAACGTTTTGACCACAAATTATGTAAACACATATTTCCAAGGCACTCCTTTATAATTATTAGGATAAATAAAAACAGGTTTGAAATCATTCCAATGTGTACTATAGGACAGTAAACCAAAAATATCGTTTAAAGTTGGAGAGATACAAAAATATGCATAAATAAATAAATGTTAACTAGGTCAAATAAGATATGAATGAACAACAAAAATAAAATAAGTTACATTTATTTGTTATTGGCTATGGTAGGTTATTGGTTATGTTCATATACTTATTTGATTATTAAAATGTAAACCGATCTTTTTCATATGGGTGTTTTAGAGTAGTACCCCCTAGATCAGGTCTCTAGTAATTGTGTGCTCAAAGTGCACCAGATTGAAGCATTTTACTTTAAAATTTTCAAAAAAATCTTCCCGGGACCCCCCTGGAGGAAGTGACGTCCAACCCCAATTCAAACATGTTCATACAATACTGAATACATTTGGAGCCATTTTGACGTATATTACCTATGTCAATAAGTTTCTGTTTTTGTAGTGTATTTGTCTTTTGTAGAGATTTTTCATTTATTCTTTATATTTAAAATCTCGCCTAGGGCAGCAAATTGGCTAGAACCGGCCCTGGTACTAGGCCTCAAGAGCCTTTCTTGTGCTGGCAGACACATAGAAACAAATTGGCGGGGCGCACTTCGCATGTGCACACACTAAAAAATAACACGCGCTCCGCGCTCACATTATGCTGGGCCCACTTGCCTTAGCACCGCTGCTATGACTCCATCCTAGGGGAAACACTGAATGGGGTATGTAAAAATTAAGCTAGCTAACGTTAACTACTCTCACATAAATAAACTGTCTGTAAGGAACACAAAATTAGCCAACGTTAATATCATACGTTTTCTTTTGGTATTCAGTATTGTATCTGTTAAAAGCTAGCAGCTAGTTAAAAACGCAAAGGGTGGTGGTAGACTAGCTAATGTCGACCTAGCTAGTTCATAGTGAATCACAGCAATTTTACAATTTAGTGTCTGATGCCTTTTTAATGTGATTTTTTTGGGGTTGATTTTTAAAATGACAGTGGCCGTCTTTTCCTGTAAATTACAGATTGCTTCTTCATGGTGAGATGGATAGATTCGATGACACAACTGTGTCACTCTTAAAAGGTAAATCTCTTGTTAATTATTTAGACATCTAACGTTAGTGCATATCTTTAGACATATCTAGACTAATGTTGCACGGTGTACCGATACTTGAAAGGTACCGCGATACCCTGCCGTTAAAAACGTTACGATTCCTCCGTTTCATTAGTATCTGTACTTTAAGAATGACGGGGAAAGTACTCCGGTGAGAAAGCGCCGTTTTAATAAGAGCCGTGTGTGTTCAGCGCTCTGCTTCCACTCCCTGCACTGCAGCCGTGCCTGCAGTCCCTCCCCTCTCAAGCACGCTCCAAGTGCCTCCCCTCTCTCGTGCACGCGCTAGCTGCCAGAGCATGTGAGAAAACGAGAAGCATGGCTGCAAGTGGGAGTGCAACTGCCGCTGCGCCTCGGCTTGTTGACAAAAATAGTATTTTAGCTATATCTCTGACAGTGAGGGCAAGCCTACGGACACCACGAGGCCTGTCTGAGGAACACTTAGAAACCCTTGTTTTCTTGGCCAAAAATCTTAAGGCAAAGGAACTGAATAAAAAATGAAAAAAAATGAAAACCAGCCTGCCACCCTAGGACTAAGGTTTAGTCTGAGTAGGGACTTAATCAAGCCAGTTATGTTGCTAAACAGTAGGGCTATGTTCTATTTTTTGTCGGAGACCTCATTGTGTTGAATGTCATTTCTGTTGTTTAATATACAAATCTATTTTGACAAAAAAGTTGTTTGAGATGATGCTTAATTTTATTTAATACGAATTCTTGTCATTTATTTTATTTATTGTTCTCATTGTTTAAAAGTTTGTGTTATGGTTATGGTTCTGGTGTGAAATAAAGCACAATAATTACATTTAAGACTGTTTCCCTTTTTTTAAGAAAAGTATCGGAAAAGAATCGGAATCGCAATTCTTGACTTGGTATCGTATCGAAACCAAAATGTTGGTATCGTGACAACACTAATCTAGACTGATAATTCCCTAATATGGGCTCTTTGCAAATAGTTGTGGTCTGTTGCTGCAATTGCCAACCAAGACTCATTCCTTTGATTTTTATGGTAGAGATTGTCTCAGCCAATCAATATCAGTATAGAGAACCGCAGTGACGCGTCCTAAAACCCAGAAGTAAACTTCTTACGGTTCCATCGTCAAAAAACAATGCAATTTCTCCATAGGGTTTTGGAAAATAGCTCAAAATAAGGTCTGTGGTTGAAACACATTTAAGAGAGGGATCACGTTTTGTTCAGCCAGATAATCTCCACATATCTACGCTACTTTTATAATTTTCGAATCATAAATCTAGTCGCCAGAAGCAAAATGCTAACGTTATGCTATAAAGCAACTACAAGCTAGAACGGCAGGGTCGCACTACTCAACGTCACGCCAACTTAAGATCGCCTCAACTGACTTTCGCGCGCTTGCATATTTTAACAAAGCTTTTCATTTTAGCCACGCTGAATTTAACTAGAAGTCATGGCTCTGTCCATTACCAGTCTAATATCTTTTTACAAAGATGACAAGAAGAGTGTAGATAGAGGAGAGAACCACTACAAGTCAGGACACGTACAACAGTGCAGCCTGGATGAATGAGTGAGTAGTACTACGGTGAGTAGTGATAGCAAGAGCACCGTTAACCTAGAGTTAATTTATTCACATTAGTGATATTAATTCCCATCAACAAATCCATTTTATGTGTCACATGAAATCTTTATTACAAATATTACACACCAGAAAACACAGAAATATCCATGGAATAAACATACAGTAGGCTATAAAAAATTAAAAGGGATAATTGGGAAGGCATTACAAATGTAAATATATTTTAAATAATGAAACAATCCCACCCCACAGGTATACTACAGATACTTAAGGTAGGCATATACTCTCTTTCAAGCAGAACACAGGGGAAAGAAATTTAGCGGGAGTGTTTACGTAATCGGCGTAATGACGTACAACGGCCTCGACCATTTCTGTAGTCCACTAATGCCACTTGTTAACAACCATCGTTTTTCCGACACGTAAACTCTTCAGAAATCACCAGCGGGGTCACTGCTGATGTATTTAATGTGGTAGAACAAAACGTGATCTATCTCTTAATTTTGTGTCAAACACAGACCTTATTTGGAGCTATTTTCCAAAACCCTATGGAGAAATTGCATTGCTTTTTGACGAAGGAACCGGAAGTGGTAAAAATGCTAACTTACTTCCGGGTTTTAAGACGCGTCACTGCGGTTCTCTATTCACACATGGCCTTTCATTGCACTTTGAAATTTAGTTTACTGACCAACTGTCCAGTAATTCACATTTATTTATTGGCAAAGCCAATTTTTTTACCCCCATGTGTTGCATGGTGGGTGTTTATTTGTACTCGGCTGGTATTGTATCTACTCTTAAGCATTTTATGTGATGTATCATAATCTCTCTCATATCTCTTAATGAGTCGTCATGTCCATTTTATGCCACAGGAAACAGTCTTCCGTCAACTGATCAAGAGACTGCAGAATGTCAAATCAACCCAGAATGTGATGAGCCGATCAACTGCTGAGCCCAGCCCAACTCTTTCCTTCAAGAAACGTAGACTACACTTCAAACCAACAGTACAAGACACTGACTATGATGCTGATTCGAGCGCATCAACTGAGATCACTGATCTCTCAGAGAACACGCCCACAGACCTCGATAGTGATGACGGCACAGGTCAATTGGGAAGTTATGTACTCATGTTTATTACACCCAACTGTAATTGTGTGCTTCAGCAGCACACTTTACCCTCTTACCTCTTATTATTCCACTTCTTCCGCCTACATTTTGTCCTCTTACTCCTTTCACACCGTTTAAGCTATCGACACTGTTTAAACTTTAAAATGTTCAGTATGCTTTGCTGTAGTGTGCTTCTGTACGGATTTTTTATATTCTTTTCTTTTTTTTATCCCCATACAAATAATTTTGCTGTCTAAACAAATACAGATACAAATACGAGTACAAATTGTGGCCTCTGCACATATCTAATCTTTGCTTTGGTGTGACTCATCTCTTTTGTTGTTGATTCAGTGCAATGCCATGACTCCAGAAAAATGCAAGCCAGACACTACAAAACCCTTCAGGAGTTGTGGAAGAAAACTAGACCGAACCTACAGGATGTGGGTCATCTCTTGGATCTTGAGTTTGAGTCAAGGAGAGCCTTTATAGACTCATGTTCACTCAAAGAAGAGGATAGGACCGAGAAGGTCATAGAAGCATATCCCTGCTTCAGAGAGCACAAGCATGTGAGTGACTTAATTCTTACCATCCCTTGATAATTGTTGTCAATCAACCTGTCAATGTGATTGAACACAGAGTTTAAGGGATAGTAAACCCATTTAAAATGCAGGTCAGCCTTGAAAAAGAGATCTTTTGATCTCAAGGGGCTTTCACCTGGTTAAATAAAGGCTACAAACAAACAAAAAGAGGATTCTATTATTTTGTATTATTGTTGCGTAATATCTTCATCATCCACCAAGATTTGAGAGTTCCTAAAAAGTCACTAACTGTGATAAAACAGACTGAAGGGCAGAGTGGGCATTGTTCTAGAGAAAGGTACAATAGGAATTGACTTGCTCAAATGTGCAAAATTACTAACACTGCAGTAGGGGTTCGCAACTGTTGTTGATCAATGGCTGCTCAGATTTTGAGCTATTATGAGAATTCCAAGAGTATAGAGGCATGGGACATTACATCTATGCCGAGTTATAGTCATGCTCATGCTCAATTATTTGTCCTAAAGCCTTGGATACACTGCACAACTTTTAAAATCTTAACAGATTATGAAAAGACAGGCCATATTACACTAACTGACTGAATTTTGTAGATTTTATTGATTTTATTGTTTACCTGCATCGGATGAACATTGCTAGTCTAAATGTTAAGCAGAATGGGAGTCTGAAATTGTTTGCTGTTTTCTCTGTATCAAAGTTCTATTGATTTTTACACTCAGGTTTTGGACGAGATGGGCCGAATTCTAGAAGCAGGCAACAAGAACTTCACTGACCAGATCAAAGCCAGATGGGAAAGCTTTTGCGAAAATGCGCTGTTCTTTGGAGTGTGGAACAAGTCGTTGAAGCCACCAATGGGTCTGGATAAATGTAAGCATAATGCAAATATAGATAACACTGATGTTTTATAGGTTGGGGCTGACCATTTAATGGCTGCATGGTATGTGATTGTATTAGCCTATTTTCATTATTTTGATTGGACAGGATCTCCTTTTTGATGACTGAATTATGGCAAAATGGTAGTTTTAAGGTAGTAGTGGTCACTAGAGGGTTTAAACACTACTACCTTTTGTCATGTATACAGGTGACCCTTATTGTTTTGCTTTCCCTTGTGCAACTGACAAGTGCTTTTTATATCCCCTGCAGCGAAAGTGTCGGGGATATTATAGATTCAAACCCGACCGCTGCCCCCCCACTATCCAGCCAAACTTTCAGTTTTCTGATCCAATAACTGCAATTGTTTTTATTTCACTCTTTCATTTCGCTGTGCACATTCAATATCCCTAGGAGAACCGTTTGATTTTGGTGATCCCACGATCTCTGTCTTACCGCAACATTCAGGCCAATTTTGAAAAAAAAGTAGCACCAGTTTATGTACAATTTCCCAAGGTGACATTAAGATTCATGTCGCTTCAGGGATACACACATACACTGTCGTTCACCGACAGCATAGTTTTTCCATGATTAGCTTATACTCCCTTGGGCTCTGCACAGAAATATTTTTTTGCTTTTGTGCTTACTTTTCAGTTACACAACACTTAATGTCAAAGTCAAATTGCCTAACAAAAACAAGCACAATGCATTTGATGTATCCATATTGTTTTTCAGCTGGACAAGCCATTGCTTTGATGAAGGCACTTCCCTCAATGTTTCCTTCCCCAACTGCCCCACCCAAAAAGCTTGGGTCAGCAAGTGAGGCACTGTTCCATGTTCTTGAGGTGAGTCTGAGTCAGTATCAGTTAAACTGAAATAAAACTTGATATGCCCTGAGGTTTAATTTTGTTCTACTTTTTGTCTCTACTTTGTTGCTCTCAGCCATCTGAGGACCCCAATACGTTCTCCAGAAACGGCCCATCACCAGTCCAGTCATCCTGGTAGACTCTACTAACCTCCTCCTGGCTGTTGGCAAAATACCACTGATGACCCTACCTAAGGAAATGATCCACGAGGCTCCACTCATCCTGATGGGGTGTTTTTACACCTTCCACCTCACCTACCCCAAATGTGTTGCTACTCTCTTATCCGTCATCCAGACTGAGGTACTGAAGGACAGTATTCACGAGCTTGACCTTACTCATTCGTACAAAAAAGCAATAGCTGAATGGCGAGAATTCACTAAAAAGTAGAGAACTTGAATTCTGTGTCCAATCTTTGTCAGTTCTATGAGGATGTATACATTTTGAAGAGCTTTGTTCATTTGAAAAATGATCCTGTTGGTTCAGGACTGACTTAATAAAAACGTGTTTTTTGAGAGAATTGTCATGTTTACTTATTTTAAGAGCATGTGTTCTAATTTAGCTCCCTAACAACAAGAATTTCATTACATGTTACTTGTTAGACGCTTTTATCCAAAGCGACTTACATACTCAATACTGTGGGCAATCCCCAAAGGAGCAATTTGGGGTGAAGTGTCTCAGGGACACAACGACATGCTGACTGCAGTGGAGTTTGAACCTGTTCCCCTGATCCTAACACCAACGCACTATCCACTGCGCCACACGCCTCCCTAAATTCATAAATCTCATTTTAAGTAATTTGATGCTAAAAAGTACCATAGTTTTGAGTGATAATAGGCTTCTTTTGCATTAAATAGGCTTAACTAGATTGCTTGAAATTAGTCTTTTTAATCTTATTTCAAGATTTTATGTGCTATAATGACAGTCGGACAGCCTGACTTGTTTTAAGACATCTTATCAAGTGAAATTCACTTACTGCACTGGCAGCCAAATTTGCTTGTTTTAAGCGCAAGCATGCTTATATCTAGAACGTTTGGCCTTAAATTTGACTGGGCATTTTGGCAGTGCAGGTAAGCTCACTTCCTTTTTTCTCCACTCAAATAAACATGGCCCTTTGTCTTTTCCATGTGGAAAATGGCAGCTGCATATTCTTGATTTCTCATCTGGCTTCCTGTCTGCTCGTCTACAATGAGAAAATGATATAATGAATAATTTAAACCTGCCAAATAGTCCCCCTACCCATAGTTTAAACAGTCTGCATTCTTCTATTTATCTTGTGAAGCACTTTTGACATTCAGCTTGTGTGTTTTGGTTGTCTTTATTTCCAGGTAGAAGAGGACCAAGAGCGAATGCAGGACTTTTACTGTAACAGAGTATTCCTACACTTTGGTACTTCTACTTTTACTCAAGTACAAGACCTGAGTACTTCTACAGATGAAGCCACTCATTTAGGACGCTTTTTCTATCGAGGAGGGTGGTCGGTCCTCGATAAAGAGACCGCCTCCAGTTTCCGTTGAGACCGCCCCGTGTGATAAATTAATGTTTTTATATGAAGCCAGCTGCAATGGATCATTGATCCACCAGGGGGTGCCTGCCTCCAGTTCCAAACTGGAGCTCATGTGAATACTGTGTAGCGATCTTATATCGATAATATAATATCCATATGTCACGGATAGGATCATACTCTGTGCTAAATAAGAGACATGTAATCATTACAAATTTACAAAACATCACCATGTTGTTATTTAACAAAAATGTTTAATCCACGTTGGCGTAAGTACAAAACCATCGCAACAGTAGGTTTTTTCATTTTTTCATCAGGTGATTATTGCAGAAATGCAGACCGGCTCAAACAAACGACATTTAATCATCATTCTTAAGGTCATTTAATGTATCATATGTTCGCCGAATTGGCATGAAAGCACTAATAAATGTAGTTTAATTCACGTGAGTTTACAACTATAAAAATAATCGGTTTGTTTTCAGGAAAGCAGGAAATGCACCACGGCTCTCACGAATCCTTATTTAATCATCATTTTCACCACGATCATTTATGTTTATGTTCGCCGAATTTACATGAAATCACTGAAAAATATGAATATATATATATAATACACTGTAGCCTATTCAATTCAATATACTGTATTCAACTTCATTAAAACGTTATTAACGTGCCTAAACTCGCTGCACATTAATCCGCTTATTACATGGCCACATTCTCATCAAAGTAACGACATGACTCCCAATATTAATTGAAATGCTTTTTATGGATTTAGAAAATGTTTTTATTGATTAAAAAAATAGTTGTATTGATTTTCATCCGCTAGAAAGTTTTCTTGAGAGTCACATCTCTCAGTTTAATCAAGCTGCGACAGAACCAAAGCATAGGCTACATACACCAAACCTTCCATTTATATTCCTATCAATATTATGAAGGCGTTCGCCGAATTGACATGAAAGCACTGACAAATATGAATATAGGCTACCGTAGTCAACTTCATTAAAGCGCTATTATCGTTATTATCGTAGGAAAATGCCGGCTCACACAAAACTCTGATTTTAATCATCATCATCATCACGATCATTTAATGCAGGGGTATTCAATTAAAATTCAACGAGGTCCAGTTAGCCTGGAACGATATTTTGTTTTAATAATGTTCATTGTGGAGAAAGCTTCGCAGCCTCGCGGCTGTATGTGGAGCCAAAACACTCCTCTCTTTGCCGCTACTCGCTGTCTCCAATAACGTCCGCTGTCTTCACCTAGGTCCGCTGTGTGTGTGGGGGGGGTTGTTTACCTCCTGCAGCTGGGTACAGTATCCATGGAAACACAGCATGTGACCTCACAGCGTTATCAGAGACTAGTTAGCCTACTGGTTAAAATAACTTTCATGCACAGGTGGATTTTTAAGTCCTTTCAAACAAATAAAAAGAGATGATATTGATATAGGCTGCCATTTATTTATTTTTTGATACATTTACGAAACAATATGACAAATCACAATATGCCTATCTGCGGAGGTAACCAGGACGAGGTGTTTCTGGATCCGTTTTCCTTGGGCTCCTCTGTCTCTCGTTCACTCTGTTTCTAATTTTATGCCACTGGTCCATGGTCAGGCCTGGGAACCGACGGGAGACACTGGACTCAAGTGTCTGCCTCACATTGAGGGGAAGAGGCCTTTTCCCTTTGCTCCCACTCCAGTTGGTTATTTTGACCATGTTCTCATATGTTTCAAATGGCAACATGGCCATGAACATATAACCCGCAAACTTCTCAGGGCTATGCTGTCCCTTTAGAAAACAGTCCTGGAAGAATATGTCCTCGCGATCTGAGGAAACTGCCCTCATGGTGGTGGGCGCACCAGGTGTGGCTGACGGCTGCAGAGGATGTGGTTCTGCGTCTCCCACATCAGACAGGTCAAATAGTCTTCGTCTGGGTCTGGATTGGGAGGCGCTCGGGTACGGCTGTGTGTCCAGTTGCTGCTGCCGTTCCAACCTCATAATAGCCAGCTCCGAGTCTGCAGTCTTCTGGGCCGTCTTCATGCTCTCCCGTTCCGAGTCTGCAGTCTGCTGTGCCAACCTCATAATAGCACGCTCCGAGTCTGCAGTCTGCTGGACCCTCTGCATGGCAGCCCGCTCTACAGTCAGCTCCAACAGTTGGGCCTCCGTGGCGGTCAAACGGATTTTCAGTGCCCGGATTTCTGCGTCACCCAATCCAGCCGTGCATGTAGCAGACGCCGGGAGCTCCTTAACTGTGATGGCCTGATAGGAAACAGAAACAAAATATGAATACCAGTAGTAGCCTATCTAATTACCTATTTATTTAGACTTATTATGTACTTATACACACACACAGACATACACACAATAGTACGTACCGCTTTCTTTTTAACAAGTCTGACTTTGCTTGTTGCTTGTTTTTTGCCGCAGGAGGTTTAGACGGCTTGACATTCTTTGCTGCGACCTGCGGGGCTGTCTACCGGAATTGGGAATAAAGAATATGACATAAGCACAAGTGAAATTAACAAATAATCACACATAGGCCTACAGTACAGTAGGTCTAAAGGGCAGAGTATAGTACAGTAGGTTATTTACAATCTGTCAGCTTACCTGTGCAAGACGTTTTCTCTGGGTCTCGTAGAAATTGCTCGAATCCATTCTCTGACAAAAAAAAGAGCTTACGTGCGTTCTTCCTTGATTCACAAAAGAGTCTGAGACGCTGTGCCAAAAGAAAGTTATGCGCTCTATTTATCTGTGAATCGTACATTGTGTCAAGCACCTTGATGGCCACCTATTTTTCCTATTGGTGCGTCTACAGACAGCCAGCCACACCCACATTTTGTCGGCTACTTAAAACCGGTTTGTGGAATGCAGCCGGCTCGAGGAATGCTGCATTGCCTATTACGCATTACTATGACGCGCATCAACAGAGAGAGGTCCGAGGAGATTCGTGTCATGCGAGCAAATGGAAAATCAACAAGAGAAATCCAAGAAACGTTTGCAAGCATTGGCATCGCAGTTTCACAGAGCGCTCTGCGAAATCACTTTCAGGAGAAACCACCCCGCCGCTCAGGTCCAAGAAAACTCCTGTAACACTCCTGTAGTCGACTAATTACAGGCCTCAATAAAGTGCTGCCGTTGGTTGTGCAAAATAAAGGTGGACATAGTGGAAAGTGAAATTGACATTGTCAAATTTAATAAAAATACAAAATAATCCTATCTGTGAACGTGTTTTTTTGGCTATTCTTCCTGGGGTCCTCAATCACACCAAACATACATAAACAAACATACAACAAAATTAAAACAAAACAAAACAGCTTATAATTTCATGCAATTTTGTATGAAGTGAAAACTAAAATGCTCATTTACTCTATATTTTCTATTTCAATCAAATGTTCCATCGTCCCACTTTAGGAAACATGTTTCGCAAAGTGGGACAGTATGATTTGGTATGACAAAGTCAGGGATAATGTGAGATATAAATGTCAGAGTTTAAAAGATGGCAATTAATTTAGGCCCAAATATTCATAGTAATTTAATAAATCCTTCCAACACACGTTGTCAAAAATAAGTTAAGAAATCATTCCAATATGTGCTATACAGTAGGTCAATTAAAAAATTCAAAAACACAGTTTAAAAGGGGAGTGATTTGTCGAATATGCATAAATAAAAAAGAAAGTAGAAAGAATGCAGACTAGGTAAGATAAAGATAGGAGAAAGGCGTTTATCAAATATTTGTTATTGGATATTGGTTATTCTAATGGTTTTTGATTATTATTATTTCATATGTTGAGAGCTGTATCCATAAATCTCTTAATGTTGCCCTCAAAGTGCACCAGATTGATGCATTTAAATTCAATTTAAAGAAAAACATCATCTGTTGTAACAACAATAACTTTATAAAGAGTAACATAGCTGAACATGGTATTCCACATTTAGCTTTGAGTGTTACTGACCTGAGATGTTTTTATTACATGAATTAAGGTGACTGAGGCTTTTTAACATAGACTTTTCAGTGTCCCACATTTTGCACAGAACTGTCCCACATTAGGACATGCAGATTGTCTGAGACAACTTGGCACTAAGAGTCTTCAGAATGGTACTGGATTTTGAGTTATTGTATTGGCTTCATATCGCAATATATTCCCGAAGTCTGAAATGCAAAACATGTCCCACATTAGGGCAATTCACCCTGCATGAAACTATGTCTATTTGTGTGTTTACCAAGCGCAACCCCCCCGCGGTAATCCGCGGTAAACTCTTTGTTTAAACTGACCATCGGAATGTCGGGAGGTTTGCACACATGCAAATATCCTCCCATCCCCCGCTCATAGCGGTCTTGCTGTTGAAAGAAGAATGACAACACCTACTGTAGATCACCAACACTGGTTTATTTTGTATTCACAGGCAAGTCAACGTTGTTGCAGTAAAAGTCCCAAGATAGGTGTAGCTTTGTCTCTGTCCTTGAGAACCACGTATCTTTCAAAAGTAAACTTTTCAAGATAATATCATCATATATGTGTAGCTTTGTCTCTGTCCTGTGAGAACCACGTATCTTTCAAACGTAAACTTTTCAAGAGTTCCTCAGAAAAACAGCTGTTTTCAGCTTTGTGGCGGTGCATTTTACAGCTAATCCAAGAGGCTTTTTACACACCTTACTTGGTTTAAGAAGGAGGGGATTTTTCTCAACACATAAAGGAACACTTTATCCTTCAGTTTATCACAAACATTCAACATCAACACATTTGGAGATCCTAATTTGAATCCAGTCTGTAATTTGATTTATATCCCGCGTCCCGCCCACCCCGACCCTTTCCGAGCGCTTCCGAGCCGCGCCGATTACAACGAGAGTTAGAACGAGAACGTGACGTCACATTTACACAATACGTATGCTTTCTAGCTGTCACTACCATAGGTCACTACCGGTCACTACCCGATCTGCCCCCCTGCCCGATCTGTCCTGCGCATGTGCGAGATGGTCAACTACATACGGCAACTCTGATAGGACACTTGACACAGTGGCGTTTGGCAAAGCAGAAAAAGAACCGAGAGAGATGAGTTATTGTTATTACAACGTGACTGCACTATTATTTAACAACTCGGGCAGGGGGGCAGATCCGGTAGTGACAGCCATAACCGAGGTCCCGGAGGTCCGCTGTCTCGTCTCTTCTTCTCTGTTTCTTTCCTTGTATCGCTCACTCGTCTCTTTCGCCCCCTGTCGGCGGGGCGGTCAAAATAGAATCGCCCCGTCAAAATTGAAATCAAATCAAGGTTTATTTATATAGCACATTTTAAAAACGATTTTTATCTCTACCACAGTGAGATGATACACATGTGTGTGTCAGTAAATGTGTACTGAGGCTCACAGAGGCTGCAGGGGGTGTGTGTGAACCGGTGTGAACACAACGAGGGCTGCTGTCAGACGATCAGCTGTGAAGCGTCGCTTCACGTGACGCTCCGGAGGAAAGGATGTCGCATTGCTCTTAAAACTCATTTCAAACTCATTTAAAAAATGTCTATATTATGAATTTGAGATGTGTCTAAACTGCTAAGAAGCTGACAGCTGAGTTAGAACTGTGCTTAACCACCACACTTAAAGCAATAACCGCAACCACACACTTTTAATGCACTTAATGTACTATTTTTATATCAATATTTTAAATATTTGTAACTATTTATTCCCCCGTATGATTGTCTATGTTGTCTGTCCTATTGCTGTGTTATTTTTTAAGTGTTATGTATGTGCACACCGTGACAGAGTTGCACTCTGAAATCTCGTTATACTTGTTTATAATGACAATGGCGTCAGCTAAATGCAATGTAATAATAATAATAAAAGGCTTTAACTTTAACTTACCTATAATAATAATAATAATAATAAAATAAAAATACAAAGTTTGCCACATATTTATAAATGCATCAACTGTCTAAACGGTGGATCTTCCTGGTTCTGTTGCATAAAATATTTAAAATAAGTCTTTTCCACGTCATGCAGCCTACAGTAAAGCTTGAAATGCAATGTACTGTAATGAATGAAGCGCCCTCTCCTGGTTTGACCCTGTAAATGAAAATCTGGCCACCCCCACTTGCTGAGAAGTGGGAGGAGTTAACATTCCTTAATGCTGGTCTTTGGCTGGGAGCTGTATGCTGGAGTCCTAAATGAATGGCTTCATCTGTACTTTTACTCAAGTACAAGATCTGAGTACTTCTACTTTTACTCAAGTACAATATCTGAGTACTTCTACTTTTACTAAAGTACAAGATCTGTGTACTTCTACTTTTACTCCAGTACAATATCTGAGTACTTCTACTTTTTCTCTAGTACAATATCTGAGTACTTCTACTTTTAATCAAGTACAAGATCTGAGTACTAGTATCTATAGGCTACTTATACAACCTCTGTTTATAGCCTATGAAAAAAACTATTAGAAAACGAAGGCTAAAGCTAACGTTAGCAGATAGTGACAATGTATGCTAGTTAGCTAGCTCAACGATTCCTTAAATAATATTGCGACAGAAAAACGTTTCAGTTCACATCACGCTCTGCCGCTCCGACAGGGAGCTCTGCTCTGAACACCTGAACGGCCCACTCTAACAGCTGTTTACCAGATGTCCAGTCTGTGCCACAGGAACTCCGGACCGCACAGATACTGTTAACGAATGCACCGTAGGTGATGTAGCTGCTGTAGTTAGACCCTCATCAAGGAGCAGCAGAGTTCAGCCGACAGACAGGAAGACTCGAGCACACAGCTCGCGCTTCATATATTAAAAAATAACACCATGCGCGTCATGATGGCACATAACAGCTCGCGACCGCAGATTATTTCGGCGATTAGATCAAATGTATATTATATTTGACGCAACTTTAGTTACATTTCCATGACTTTTCCAAAACTTTGGGGAAAAATATTGTTTTCCATAACTTTTCCAGGGCCTGGAATTTGCATTTTGAATTTCCATGACTTTTCCAAGTTTTCAATGACCGTACGAACCCTGTGTTATGCTAAAGTATGAGGTGAACCTGAGTCACAGTTCTGTTCTGCCAGAAACTAATAAACTCCTCCATGCTCACAAGAAGCCTCCCGTGAGTTACCACAGAATCATAGCACAAAGTAAATGTTAACTAAAGTAATGTGTTGACCTACAACCTGTGAAAAGCTAGTAAAATGTACAGGGCAATGTGAGCAGTGGCGGTTCTACGGGGTGGCACGGGGTGGCAGCTGCCACCTCAGAAAAATACCTTGCCACCCCAGCTGCCACCCCAGTTGGCAGCTTTGTTTTGAGCCTTGTAACCCCTCCCCCGGGCCCTGGCGCAAGCGTGGAAATGTGATTGGCGGCGATTTCATTTGAACGGGACGGCGCATAATGAGAAGCATCCGGACCCAAGTAGCTAAGACGGAAGGAATGAGGTATTTGCGGTCTACAATGACAGAGAAGAGACTGTCAGGTTTGGCTGTACTCAGCATTGAATCAAAACGCACTAAAGCTTTGGATCTTAATCAGTTTGTGAGGCGATTTGCTGAACAACATGGTAATCGCCGCATTCAGCTGTTATAGGCATGCCAACTTGATGCTCTGCTCACGGATGACTCGATGAGCATAACAAACGGTTAAGATGATGACCTTACGTGTGTATAACATTTTTCTTCTTTGTGGGGGTCTGCCCCCAAAAAACAGTTTGAAGTCCTGAGAAAGTCAAATAAGACGGTGTGTAAAACTACACTGCCCAGCCAAAAGAAAGTAACCACTTTGATTGAACTAGGCCAGTAGGTAAGGACTTTCCACTGGATAATAACTGCAGCGATGTATATGTTTTAGCTGAATACACGTTTTTTAACCCTAACTGATGCAGTTAGTCACTTCTTTAATGTTTGTTCTTTCTGATGTAAAGTCAAGGTTGTAACTGTTTGCAATGAAGTTGTGGGGCGCTGAACTGTTCCTTTGATTCTTTTGATATATGATAGTAATTACTTGTCTTTCAAATTTGAAGGAGGGTGAGCAAGCATCTTGAGGAACATTCATCATTAACTCCTCCAAAAAATATAGTTTATTTAATAATGCACTGAATATGTGAATCATAAAGTGATTGACAGCTGATAGGAATAATATGATTGTTAATAATCATATTAATTCAGACACATCGACGAGACAGTTAATTATGTACTTATTGCAGCAGTCTGCATAGATTTGGTACCCCTGCTGGTCTAAGAGTGAGACAAACTCATTCAGTTATTGTTCAGTGAAAATTCATTCAATGATGTCTGCCACCTTATATATTTATATTTAAGGATTCACTGATGTGCCACAATAATGTCACCTAATGTTAATGAGTTAGAATATTAATATTGTGGCTTTCCAAGTTAACATTGATTGATATGACTGCGATTAAATCAGCATATACTTCTGCCAGGGGATGCCACCCCTCAAATTCTCCTGCCACCCTCTTGCCACCCCATGAATATTTTCCTAGATCCGCCCCTGCCCCCTGCCCCAAATGGTCCTGGACTTTAATGACCCCCTCCCCCCCGAAACACACACACACACACACACACACAACCTTCCCTCATCCAGCACCAGTCACTTTTCTACCCATCTCCGCTACTACTGCACTGAAACTGTACTTTGAACATTTTTCTATTTTGCACAAAAAATACTTGCATTAATGTCAATTCATGCTCTGTGGATTGTGTTTTAAAATATATATATTATTAACCAGCACTTATTAATACTATTACTTAATTTTATACCCGTTTATCTAGGCCCTTTTTGTATCCTGTTCTATGTCACACTGTGGGACTGCGGGAAACGGTATCTGGAGATTTCTGTATGTAGAACACATGCAGACATTTTGACAATAAAGCTGACTTTGACTTGTTGACATAGTGGGACATTATCAGAACCCACAGAGCAGAAAGGAGGGGTGGTCTTTTTTTCATGAGGACAGAATCTGGGAACGCTTAATGATCCCAAATCCTGTCACAATGCGGGGGAACCCTGAGACACAGGGGAACCCGATACAGTGACATTACATTTCATTAAAGTGGACTTCTTATCTTCTCTAATAACTCTTCTAATAACTGATCTAATAACTGTTCTAATAACTGTTCTAATAACTGATCTAATAACTGTTCTAATAACTGTTCTAATAACTATTCTAATAACTGTTCTAATAACTGATCTAATAACTGTTCTAATAACTGTTCTAATAACTGTTCTAATAACTGTTCTAATAACTGTTCCAATAACTGATCTAATAAATATCCAGACTGAGTATAAGTTGCTCACTCTGACTTGTTTTGATGTCTAACTCTATTGGTTCTCAGTGATCAGCTGATGTCAGAGCTGCTGAGTCTTCTTCACTTTTTAGTGAAGTAGACCATGTACTCTGGGATGTGCGGGCGGTGGTAGACGAAGTCGTCGAGGAACCTATTCAACCGCGATGGTCTGCTCGTCGTTCTTAGGATCTGAACAGAGCTATGTTCCCACTCATCCTCCCACTCCTCCTCCACAGCCCCCTCCTCTTCCTCCACAGCCCCCTCCTCCCCCACCTCCTCCTCCACAGCCCCCTCCTCTTCCTCCACAGCCCCCTCCTCTTCCTCCACAGCCCCCTCCTCTTCCTCCCTCCTCCTCCTCCCCCCACCTCTTCCTCCACAGCCCCCTCCTCTCCCTCCTCTTCACAGCCCGCTCCTCTTCCCCCACAGCCCCCTCCTCTTCCTCCACAGCCCCCTCCTCTTCCCCCACAGCCCCCTCCTCTTCCTCCACAGCCCCCTCCTCTTCCTCCACAGCCACCTCCACCTCCACAGCCTCCTCCTCCCCCACCTCTTCCTCCACAGCCCCTCCTCTTCCTCCACAGCCCCCACCTCTTCCTCCACAGCCCCCTCCTCTTCCTCCACAGCCCCCTCCTCCTCCTCCACCCCACATCGTAGCTTCAGCGTCCGGTTCTCCTCTCGCAGGCGGGCGATCTCCAGATCCTTCTCCTCTTTCTCCACTTGGAGCTTTTTGTTGATCCTCAACAAAGTGACGATCTCCACATCCTTGTCTTCAGCATCCTTTCTCAAGATGTCCATCTCTGCTTCATCCTTCATCTGCGTCTTGAGGAGATTTCCATATCTCAGGTTCAGGTTCTCCAAGTCATCCCTCAAGACGTTCCGCTCAATCTCCATATCATACTTTACTTCCTCACAACCTTCTTTAGGTTCTGTGAGTTCCTGGTTCTCCTTTAGCAAAGCGTCTATCTCTCCATCCTTTACTTCCTCACAAGGTTCTTTAGGTTCTGTGAGTTCCTGGTTCTCCTTTAGCAAAGCGTCTATCTCTCCATCCTTTACTTCCTCACAACTTTTAGGTTCTGTGATTCCTGGTTCTCCTCTAGCAAAGCATCTATCTCTCCATCCTTTACTTCCTCACAAGGTTCTTTAGGTTCTGTGAGATCCCGTTCTCTTCTAGCAAAGCGTCTATCTCTCCATCCTTTACTTCCTCACAAGGTTCTTTAGGTTCTGTGAGATCCTGGTTCTCCTCTAGCAAAGCGTCTATCTCTCCATCCTTTACTTCCTCACAACCTTCTTTAGGTTCTGTGAGTTCCTGGTTCTCCTTTAGCAAAGCGTCTATCTCTCCATCCTTTACTTCCTCACAAGGTTCTTTAGGTTCTGTGAGATCCTGGTTCTCCTTTAGCAAAGCGTCTATCTCTCCATCCTTTACTTCCTCACAAGGTTCTTAGGTTCTGTGAGTTCCTGGTCTCCTCTAGCAAAGCGTCTATCTCTCCATCCTTTACTTCCTCACCTTCTTTAGGTTCTGTGAGTTCCTGGTTCTCCTCTAGCAAAGCATCTATCTCTCCATCCTTTACTTCCTCACAATTCTTTAGGTTCTGTGAGTTCCTGGTTCTCCTTTAGCAAAGCGTCTATCTCTACTTCCTTTACTTCCTCACAAGGTTCTTTAGGTTCTGTGAGTTCCTGGTTCTCCTTTAGCAAAGCGTCTATCTCTCCATCCTTTACTTCCTCCAAGGTTCTTTAGGTTCTGTGAGATCCTGGTTCTCCTCTAGCAAAGCGTCTATCTCTCCATCCTTTACTTCCTCACAAGGTTCTTTAGGTTCTGTGAGTTCCTGGTTCTCCTCTAGCAAAGCGTCTATCTCTCCATCCTTTACTTCCTCACAAGGTTCTTTAGGTTCTGTGAGTCCTGGTTCTCCTCTAACAAAGCGTCTATCTCTCCATCCTTTACTTCCTCACAAGGTTCTTTAGGTTCTGTGAGATCCTGGTTCTCCTTTAGCAAAGCGTCTATCTCTCCATCCTTTACTTCCTCACAAGGTTCTTTAGGTTCTGTGAGTTCCTGGTTCTCCTCTAGCAAAGCGTCTATCTCTCCATCCTTTACTTCCTCACAAGGTTCTTTAGGTTCTGTGAGATCCTGGTTCTCCTTTAGCAAAGCATCTATCTCTACGTCCTTTACTTCCTCACAAGGTTCTTTAGGTTCTGTGAGATCCCGGTTCTCCTTTAGCAAAGCATCTATCTCTCCATCCTTTACTTCCTCACAAGGTTCTTTAGGTTCTGTGAGATCGGTTCTCCTTAGCAAAGCATCTATCTCTCCATCCTTTACTTCCTCACAAGGTTCTTTAGGTTCTGTGAGATCCTGGTTCTCCTCTAGCAAAGCATCTATCTCTCCATCCTTTACTTCCTCACAAGGTTCTTTAGGTTCTGTGAGATCCTGGTTCTCCTTTAGCAAAGCATCTATCTCTCCATCCTTTACTTCCTCACAAGGTTCTTTAGGTTCTGTGAGATCCCGGTTCTCCTTTAGCAAAGCGTCTATCTCTACATCCTTTACTTCCTCACAAGGTTCTTTAGGTTCTGTGAGATCCTGGTTCTCCTTTAGCAAAGCATCTATCTCTCCATCCTTACTTCCTCACAAGGTTCTTTAGGTTCTGTGAGATCCTGGTCTCTAGCAAAGTCTATCTCTCCATCCTTTACTTCCTCACAAGGTTCTTTAGGTTCTTGAGTTCCTGTTCTCCTTTAGCAAAGCGTCTATCTCTCCATCTTTACTTCCTCACAAGGTTCTTTAGGTTCTGTGAGATCCTGGTTCTCCTTTAGCAAAGCGTCTATCTCTCCATCCTTTACTTCCTCACAAGGTTCTTTAGGTTCTGTGAGATCCTGGTTCCTCTAGCAAAGCTATCTCTCCATCCTTTACTTCCTCACAAGGTTCTTTAGGTTCTGTTAGATCCTGTTCTCCTCTAAAGCATCTATCTCTCCATCCTTTACTTCCTCACAAGGTTCTTTAGGTTCTGTGAGATCCTGGTTCTCCTCTAGCAAAGCATCTATCTCTCCATCCTTTACTTCCTCACAAGGTTCTTTAGGTTCTGTGAGATCCTGGTTCTCCTTAGCAAAGCGTCATCTATCTCTCATCCTTTACTTCCTCACAAGGTTCTTTAGGTTCTGTGAGATCCTGGTTCTCCTTTAGCAAAGCGTCTATCTCTCCATCCTTTACTTCCTCACAAGGTTCTTTAGGTTCTGTGAGTCCCGGTTCTCCTTAGCAAAGCGTCTATCTCTCATCCTTTACTTCCTCACAAGGTTCTTTAGGTTCTGTGAGATCCTGGTTCTCCTTAGCAAAGCGTCTATCTCTCATCCTTCACTTCCTCACAAGGTTCTTTAGGTTCTGTGAGTCCGGTTCTCCTTAGCAAAGCGTCTATCTCTACATCCTTTACTTCCTCACAAGGTTCTTTAGGTTCTGTGAGATCCTGGTTCTCCTTAGCAAAGCGTCTATCTCTCATTTACTTCCTCACAAGGTTCTTTAGGTTCTGTGAGATCCTGGTTCTCCTTTAGCAAAGCGTCTATCTCTACATCCTTTACTTCCTCACAAGGTTCTTTAGGTTCTTGAGATCCTGGTTCTCCTCTAGCAAAGCGTCTATCTCTACCATCCTTTACTTCCTCACAAGGTTCTTTAGGTTCTGTGAGATCCGGTTCTCCTCTAGCAAAGCGTCTATCTCTCCATCCTTTACTTCCTCACAAGGTTCTTTAGGTTCTGTGAGATCCTGGTTCTCCTCTAGCAAAGCGTCTATCTCTCATCCTTTACTTCCTCACAAGGTTCTTTAGGTTCTGTGAGATCCTGGTTCTCCTCTAGCAAAGCGTCTATCTCTCCATCCTTTACTTCCTCACAAGGTTCTTTAGGTTCTGTGAGATCCTGGTTCTCCTCTAGCAAAGCGTCTATCTCTCCATCCTTTACTTCCTCACAAGGTTCTTTAGGTTCTGTGAGATCCTGGTTCTCCTCTAGCAAAGCGTCTATCTCTCCATCCTTTACTTCCTCACAAGGTTCTTTAGGTTCTGTGAGATCCTGGTTCTCCTCTAGCAAAGCGTCTATCTCTCCATCCTTTACTTCCTCACAAGGTTCTTTAGGTTCTGTGAGATCCCGGTTCTCCTTAGCAAAGCGTCTATCTCTCCATCCTTTACTTCCTCACAAGGTTCTTTAGGTTCTGTGAGATCCTGGTTCTCCTTTAGCAAAGCGTCTATCTCTCCATCCTTTACTTCCTCACAAGGTTCTTTAGGTTCTGTGAGATCCTGGTTCTCCTTTAGCAAAGCGTCTATCTCTCCATCCTTCTTCCTCACAAGGTTCTTTAGGTTCTGTGAGATCCTGGTTCTCCTCTAGCAAAGCGTCTATCTCTCCATCCTTTACTTCCTCACAAGGTTCTTTAGGTTCTGTGAGATCCGGTTCTCCTTAGCAAAGCGTCTATCTCTCCATCATTTACTTCCTCACAACGTTCTTTAGGTTCTGTGAGATCCCGGTTCTCCTTTAGCAAAGTGTCTATCTCTCCATCCTTTACTTCCTCACAAGGTTCTTTAGGTTCTGTGAGATCCTGGTTCTCCTTTAGCAAAGCGTCTATCTCTCCATCATTTACTTCCTCACAATGTTCTTTAGGTTCTGTGAGTTCCTGGTTCTCCTCTAGCAAAGCGTCCATCTCTCTTTTGGTCTTATGGAACCACTTGAGGAGCTTTAAATATTTCCTGTTCAGCTCCTCATTGGTTAAGACTCTCTGATTCTCCTTCAGGTCTTCCTCCTCCGTCTGAGAGGCCTGGTCCTGCATCTTCTCCTCCTTCTCCTCCTTCTCCTCCTTCAGGTCTTCCTCCTCCGCCTGAGAGGCCTGGTCCTGCATCTTCTCCTCCTTCTCCTCCTTCAGGTCTTCCTCCTCCGTCTGAGAGGCCTGCTCCTGCATCTTCTCCTCCTTCTCCTCCTTCAGGTCTTCCTCCTCCGTCTGAGAGGCTCTGCATCTTCTCCTCCTTCCTCCTTCTCCTCCTTCAGGTCTTCCTCCTCCGTCTGAGAGGCCTGTTCCTGCATCTTCTCCTCCTTCTCCTCCTTCAGGTCTTCCTCCTCCGTCTGAGAGGCCTGCTCCTGCATCTTCTCCTCCTTCTTTCTTCTTAAACTCCTCTCCAGCTCCAGCTTCCCGTCCTGAACCTGTTTCTTCAGAAGCTGGATCATAAACTCATGCACTTTGCAGCCCTCTGAAGGAACCTCTGAAGGAACATCTGAAGGAACATCTGAAGAACTGACCGCCAGCTGCTCTCTGTTGTTCTCCATCTCTATGAATGATCTGCTGTTTAGCTAACAGGGGCTAAATGTACTTATTGGATTTTAAGGTCTAGTGAATTGACTAAGTGTTGTTCACCTGTGAAGATCACCTGACTAAACTATACGTGCAAGTATCCTAATGTTCGCTGACCACAAACCCTGTTTCTGCTGCTCACGCTGTGATGACCTGTCTCTTAGAGATACCTGCAGTCTCTCACAGACTCTGAGACCAAAGCCTTTGAGGTCATCATTCTGAAGGTTCCATCTCAGAGACCAAAGCCAGAGATGAGGTCATCAGTCTGAAGGTTCCATCTCAGAGACCAAAGCCAGAGATGAGGTCATCAGTCTGAAAGTTCCATTCTAGATAAGGAGTGATTGACAGAAGCTGACCGTGCTGTTGCCTGGCAACGCAGATCTGTTCAAATCATATTAAGAAATGTAAACATCAATAAAAAATACTTTATTGATCCCAAAAACACAGGAAGTTAAAGTACTGAGCCAGGCCCGGTTCTACGGGGGTGCATAGCAGGCATTGCACCCTCAGTTGAATGTTATGCACCCTCTATTCAAAAAAGAGAAGGGATCGAAAAATATTATACAATATAAAACAAATTGTGTCAGGTGCGCGTGACCTGCGCCGCTGTGCGAGCATCATTTCCAAAGTGCTTCCACAGCAGTGACACACATCTGTGGATAATCACGGATATACGAAAATGGTTAAAGCAACCATCACTAAACGCCAGCAACACTGCAACTACTGCAGACAATAGCAACAGGTCAGATGGGGACATCACGTTACCCTCCGTCGTGGACACTAGCTTACTCCCGCCCGACTCGCCGCCCTCGCCCCCGGAGCAGCTGTCTTCGTCGCCCCAAACACCGCCACCCCTCGGAGGCCCGCGGATGCCAGGGGACCTCTGCAAAACAGAGCCTGCCCAGGTATATCTAAGCAAGTACCCGCCTGCACAGTGGGGGAAGGCGTCATTTTGCAGCTCGTGGTATAAAAAGACATGGCTAGAATATTCATGTGAATATAGTGCCATATTCTGCCATGCCTGTAGAAATGTTGGGTCAAATAATGCATACAATAGCACAGATGCCTTCACCACGACTGGCTACAAAAATATCTCATATCCCAAGCTTATCAACGAGCTGATGTTGCAGCTGAAATGTTCTCCAGGTCACAAAGTCAACCTCACATGATGATGTGATCCAGTTTTCAAGCACAGTAGATATTCTCTTCCCAGAGTATATGATGGGACCAAGGTGACGATGTACATGGTTTTAATAATACTTTTGCCTTTCAATGTTTGACATTTCAAACCATGAGCTGGTTCAAATCATATTTGCCTTGATATACAATATGTTCTCATTTATTTTATCAGTACAGTTTTGCAGCTTTTGTGCTTTTCTTTGCCATAGTCCACTTTGGGCTGTCAGCTGTTTACTAGCATCATTCAAACAAGACGCGCTGGCTCGGGGGCTACAACTAAAACAAAATGAACATATTTTACCGTGATTAAATTGTAATACACGTTTCCAAATGATGCCGAAGTAACAACATACTGATACCGGTTAGTAAAAACCATGAATTAATGCTTTGACAAGTCTGCAGACAGACGGCAGGCGAAAAACCTTTTAAAGTGCTTGTTTTCTGAATGAATATCAGATCGACCAGGCTAAGCTAACGTTGTATATGCTCCGTCCACTCATAACAACGGCCTACAGACAGAAATTAACCAGCGACTGTATTCGCCATGACACAGACAGTCTGTGGTTTGTACTTGTTTAACTTTTGTCCAGTTTCTGAACAGATATGAGGAGCTGTGAGCTCTGTGTGCTAACTGCTAACAGCTAATGGCTGATGTTTTCTGGTTGAACGTCAGTGACGGCAGGCTGAGATCCTCACCGCTGATTGGCTACCGCGAGATCGCGTCACGCGAATATGACGCTCGAGTTGAAAAAATTGAACTCGAGCATTTGTCGCAGCCCCCTCCAATCGCCTCAATCGCGCCGCGGAATTCGCGTCCACCGCTTCATGCGCGCCGTCGGAGCGAATTTGCGTCTGTCCGCATCTGTCCGCGTCTCTGCATTGACTTTACATGTAATCGCGCCGCCCCCAAACATCGCATCGCGTCCAGTGTGAACGCAGCATTATGAGAGAACAGTGTTATATTTCTTAATGGGGGGGGTTTAAGATGAAAATAGGATAAGATAAGATAAGAGTACTAGAGGGAGCTTCTACTAAAGGTAAAAGAGAGTGTGTGTGTGTGTGTACGGGTAGTTAGCTGGTTGCTAAGCTAACTGTCATAGTTTGTTGTGATGCTTCGTTAGCTTTAATGCTAACTGAAGCTAAACTAGTCCCTACAAGTCTTTGAGCTTAAATATCATTTATTTCTGTCGGTTTTGTGAGAGTTAACCTTCCTGTCATGTTCTTTCTATGTTGTTTAATGATGTGCTCCCGGTCCATCCGTACAGCCCAGCTATCTATACATGTATTATGTCCTAATGTTGTGTTGATATTGTCTTTATTGTGAATATTGCCTGAAAGTGCACAACTCATATTATAATAATAAGTTAAAAAAAGCACAATGATCGGATTATTTTGACTATAAAAAATACTAATAGGGATTATATTGTGCCTATTATCACAGAGTACTTAATGTCAGAGAAACCCAGTGGTGTAAAGTAACTAAGTACATTTACTCATGTACTTAAGTACAATGTTGAGGTACTTATACTTAACTTGAATATTCACTTGTTATTCTACTCCACTACATTTATGTAATACCTTTAGTTACTTACAGTCCTCTCCTGCTGATGTTAGTGTTTCATTTATGAAAATAAGTCACAAATTAACAGAAAGAAATGGATTATTCTCTTAAAGTTCCACCTGGAGTAAATTCACCAGCTACCCTGCAGTATACAAAGTCATTCAAACTAGCTGCACCTTTACCAGCTTTGAGAACACTTTAATGATCAATCATTATAAAACATATCATATATATTATTCTGACATGGCCAATCTGCACAATGACTACTTTTACTGTCGTTACTTTAACTATATTTTGATGAGAATACTTTCTCTACTTTTACTTGAGGAACATTTTGAATGCAGGACTTTTACTGTAACAGAGTATTCCTACACTCTGGTACTTCTACTTTTACTCAAGTACAAGATCTGAGTACTTCTACTTTTACTCAAGTACAAGATCTGAGTACTTCTACTTTTATCTAATGGTAGGGTTTCTGTTTGTTCCCCCTCAGGTATTCTGATGTTCAGGTGTATATCAGTATATAGTGTCTTTACTTTAAAGAGTCCTCTCCTGCTGATGTTCAGGTGTATATCAGTATGTAGTGTCTCTACTTTAAAGAGTCCTCTCCTGCTGATGTTCAGGTGTATATCAGTATGTAGTGTCTCTACTTTAAAGAGTCCTCTCCTGCTGATGTTCAGGTGTATATCAGTATGTAGTGTCTCTACTTTAAAGAGTCCTCTCCTGCTGATGTTCACATTATATATGCTTCCGTTAGGCAATATTATAAGGAATCATTCTGTACAGTTTCATTGTTATGCGGATGATACTCAACTATATTTATCAATCAAGCCTGATGAAACCAATCATCTAAATAAAATTCAAGACTGCCTTAAGGACTTAAAAACGTGGATGACTTTAAACTTTTTGATGTTAAACACGTCCAAAACTGAAGTTATTGTACTCGGCCCAAAGAATCTACGAAACAAATTATCTAATGATATACTAACTATGGATGGCATTAATTTGGCCTCCAGTGAGACTGTAAGGAATCTTGGTGTTATATTTGATCAGGATTTATCCTTTAACGCCCACATAAAATCTATTTCAAGGACCGCCTACTTCCATCTACGTAACATTGCAAAAATCAGGCATATCTTGTCTCAAAACGATGCAGAGAAACTAGTCCATGCATTTGTTACTTCAAGGCTGGATTATTGTAACTCTCTATTATCAGGGTGTACCAAGAAGTCAGTTAAGTCGCTTCAGCTGATTCAAAATGCTGCAGCACGTGTACTAACCAGAGTTAGGAAAAGGGACCACATTACTCCTGTTCTGGCTGCCTTACACTGGCTCCCTATAGAACATAGGATAGAATTTAAAATTCTTCTTCTCGCCTACAAAGCCCTTAATGGGCAGGCGCCATCTTACCTTAAAGAACTCATTATACCCTACTGTCCTACTAGGGCATTGCGTTCCAAGAATGCAGGGTTGTTGGTTGTTCCTAGAGTCTCTAAAAGTACAATGGGAGCCAGAGCCTTTTCTTATCAAGCTCCACATTTGTGGAATCAGCTTCCAGTTTGTGTTCGGGCGGCAGACACCCTATCCGTTTTTAAGAGTGCGCTTAAGACCTTCCTTTTTGATAAAGCTTATAGTTAGGCTGATTAGATTCAGCCCTAGTTTAGCTGCTATAGGCTTAGTTTGTCGGGGGACACTTTACTTTACTTCTTCCTTCTCTCTGTCTGTACCTGTGTACTCTCATGTTCCGAATAACCCAGCTTCCCAAATTTCTTTTTGTGTCTATCTACGCCGGGACCCTGAGTCGTGGCTGATCCTGTTGCTGTGATCCTGAGTCCTGGATCGCGAGCCCTGGATCTTGAGTCGTGGCTGTGCCTGTTGCTGTGGTCCTGGATCATAAGTCCTGGATGGATATCCTCTGGGATTCATCTTCTATTATAGACACATGCATTCCAAACATTTGGACTACCTATGTTGTAAATGTATTATCTTCTCAATTTACCACATGGCATCTATTGCACGTCTGTCCGTCCTGGGAGAGGGATCCCTCCTCTGTTGCTCTCCTGAGGTTTCTCCCATTTTTTCCCTTTAAACTGTGGGGTTTTTCTTTTTCTGGAAGTTTTTCCTTGTACGATGTGAGGGTCTAAGGACAGAGGGTGTCGTATTGTCTACTGATATTCTGTACAAACTGTGAAGTCCACTGAGACAAATGTAACATTTGTGATATTGGGCTATATAAATAAACATTGATTGATTGAGGTGTATATCAGTATGTAGTGTCTCTACTTTAAAGAGTCCTCTCCTGCTGATGTTCAGGTGTATATCAGTATGTAGTGTCTCTACTTTAAAGAGTCCTCTCCTGCTGATGTTCAGGTGTATATCAGTATGTAGGGTCTCTACTTTAAAGAGTCCTCTCCTGCTGATGTTCAGGTGTATATCAGTATGTAGTGGCTCTACTTTAAAGAGTCCTCTCCTGCTGATGTTCAGGTGTATATCAGTATGTAGTGGCTCTACTTTAAAGAGTCCTCTCCTGCTGATGTTCAGGTGTATATCAGTATGTAGTGGCTCTACTTTAAAGAGTCCTCTCCTGCTGATGTTCAGGATCTCCAGACTCTGAGGGCGTCTCTGGACAAACGGCATGATGACGATGAAGAAGAGGAGGAAGAAATGGAGGAAGACTCTGAGAACTCGGCACGCTCAGCTGAAAGACCTTCTGAACGCTCATCACACCATCGGTACTCTTTTATTATTATTAAATATTTATGGCCCCAAACTGTGTTTTAGATTTACTTTTTTGGGGGGATTTCGATTTTCTTTTGGGCTGCGTTAAGCATGAAAGGTGCTATATAAATAAAGTGTATTATTATTATTATTTGAGATGTTTTCTATACTGAAACGCCTCTCTTTTTGCCTCTCAGGTGGGTACGACTTCACAAAGACTCGTCAGGGAAAAGGACTTTGTGTCTCGATAGCGACGGCGTTTGAAGGCGTTTATCTGGAGACGTTCAGTCTGGAGTTTGACGTGAAGCCGGCGCTGAGACTCGTCCGTCACGACGTCCGGCCTTCATCCCGCTGACCCTTCATCGAGCAGAGCCGGATTCAAACCGACATCTGGACGCTGCTGGACCCCCTGAGCCGCCAACTGAAAGCCTTCACAGCGAGGAAGAGGCAGCTGCAGCTCCTCAAGGTCTCACACCTAAAAGTTTTAAAACGCAGGGTGTTGTCTGTGGAGGTGGGGGAGAGTAACGTCCTGTGTTCAGTTAGTTTAAACTCTCTCTCTCTCTCTCTCTCTCTCTCTCTCTCTCTCTCTCTCTCTGTCTCTCTCTGTCTCTCTCTCTGTCTCTCTCTGTCTCTCTCTCTGTCTCTCTCTCTCTCTTTCTCTCTCTCTCTTTCTCTCTCTGTCTCTCTCTCTCTCGTCTCTCTGTCTCTCTGTCTCTCTCTCTCTCTCTCTTCTCTCTCTGTCTCTCTCTCTGTCTCTCTCTCTCTCTCTCTCTCTCTCTCTCTCTGTCTCTCTCTCTCTCTCTCTCTCTCTCTCTCTTTCTCTCTCTGTCTCTCTCTCTCTCTGTCTCTCTGTCTCTCTCTCTCTCTCTGTCTCTCTCTCTGTCTCTCTCTCTCTCTCTCTGTCTCTCTCTCTCTCTCTCTCTCTCTCTCTCTCTTCTCTCTCTGTCTCTCTCTCTCTCTCTCTCTCTCTTTTCTCTCTCTCTGTCCTCCTCTCTCTCTTCTCCTCTTTCTCTCTCTGTCTCTCTCTCTCTCTGTCTCTCTGTCTCTCTGTCTCTCTCTTCTCTCTCTCTGTCTCTCTCTCTGTCTCTCTCTCTCTCTCTCTCTCTCTCTCTCTGTCTCTCTCTCTCTCTCTCTCTCTCTCTCTCTCTCTCTCTTCTTCTTCTCTTCTCTCTCTTGTCTCTCTCTCTGTCTCTCTCTCTCTCTCTCTCTCTCTCTCTCTCTCTCTCTCTCTCTTTCTCTCTCTGTCTCTCTCTCTCTCTGTCTCTCTGTCTCTTCTCTCTCTCTCCTCTCTCTCTCTCTCTCTCTCTCTGTCTCTCTCTCTGTCTCTCTCTCTCTCTCTCTCTCTCTCTCTCTCTCTCTCGTCTCTCTGTCTCTCTCTCTCTCTCTCTCTCTCTGTCTCTCTCTCTCTCTCTCTGTGTCTCTATCTCTGTCTCTCTCTCTCTCTCTCTCTCTCTCTCTCTCTCTCTCTCTCTCTCTCTCTTGTTCAGAGGCTTCATGGGACTGTGGAGGTGATGGAGAGTAACGTCCTGTGTTCGTTAATCATCCTGATGTTCAAGCTTCCTGTGGAGAAGAAGGTCGTTCTCTGCTCGCTCCATTACTGCGACGCCAGCCGGAGTCTCCCAACACGCGTCTCCTTCCAGTGTGACGGTACCAACTTTACTACGAATATAACTGAACGTTCCCATAATGATCAGAACCAGAGTTAAAGTACAAAAGCAGGTTTACAGATAGGAGGAATTTGCTTTGGTGTGAGCAAAACATTGTAATATTTAACTACTTTAAAGACTCAGAATTTTCACTTTTCTCAGAATTTTCATATTTTTTCCTCAGAATTTTCACTTTTCTCAAAAATGTTCTGAGCAAAGAAAATAATATTTTAAAAACTACTTTAAAGACTATTATACCAAATTGGAAAATAAAGACCATATTTCAAAAATATAAATATGTAATAAACTGAGAACAGTAAAATAAAATATGACACATGCTGTATATTCAACATGGAGAGCTGTGCAGATTTAAATATAGGTTGTGTGGAGTGTAAATGTACAACATGTGCAGGATTTATATCGTAATAATGTCCATTAAAGACCCAATTTGTGAGTTAATCAGTTAGTGCATTGATGCAAAATTAATTGGCATTAGTTTTGATAATATTAGTAGTTTTTGTCGAGCCTTTTCCTGCCTAAATCCTAGGAAATTTGATATATCTGCAGGATTTTTTAACCAACAAAATCATTTCAATGAATCCAGAAAAATGTCTATTATACTTTTATATATTTAGCAGTAGGTTACTCTTACTCGTGCATTAATAAAATACTAAATATATGAGTGGAGACAAACAGAGACGGCACGCTGTACGTAGAATATTCCCTCCTTTATAAATATGATTATTATGTATTTATATATTTGTGTTTTCTGCAGATAAGGCTCTTCCTGATTCTCCGGAGTGGAAGAAGACCCTCCTGGAGACCCCGCTGCACAAAGCTCTGAGCACCATGAGGAACACGGGAAACATCCTGTAGTTTATCAGAGACATAATGAACATTTCCACATTTAAAATGCACAGTTCTGGTGTTTAGAAGTGAGGGATATTAGCAGAAAACAGCAGCTAAGTTATATGACTCCTGTGGACGATCTGCAGTCACATAAAACACGTTCCCCTCTTTACCTTGTTGTTATCTATGCTTTTTTAAAAGATACCAGGCTCCATAGACATCTCATAATATCAGAACTTTGTTGTTGAAATACCAGAACTATTTGCTGCTTTGTACAATGATTGTTTAAGTTTTCTTCCAACTGCAACAACCTATTATTAAACATCCATAAAACACGTTATATCTGATTATTTCCCCTCTTTACCTTGCAGCTCTTTCTGATGGTATCTGTGCTTCCTTCAAAGAGACCAGACTCCATAGAAATCAGTAATGTTACCTATCAGAACAAAAGAGTTTCTGTCTCCAGTTCAATCAGGAGAGACGGTGTTGATGGAAGAATACATATTTATTGCCAGGAATACACAAATGAATGTAATGGAGTTTTGGCGTTTAGGCCCCGAGTATCATTCGGGAGGAGAGAACCGATCCGATGAAACCTCCCGGGGTCTAGACCCTGGTGGTGGTGAATGGATGGTTGGGGTCGGTCTGAAGGGGAGGAGCTTAGCTTGACCCTGGTGGTGGTGAATGGATGGTTGGGGTCGGTCTGAAGGGGAGGGGCTTAGCTTGACCCTGGTGGTGGTGAATGGATGGTTGGGGTCGGTCTGAAGGGGAGGGGCTTAGCTTGACCCTGGTGGTGGTGAATGGATGGTTGGGGTCGGTCTGAAGGGGAGTGGCTTAGCTTGACCCTGGTGGTGGTGAATGGATGGTTGGGGTCGGTCTGAAGGGGAGTGGCTTAGCTTGACCCTGGTGGTGGTGAATGGATGGTTGGGGTCGGTCTGAAGGGGAGTGGCTTAGCTTGACCCTGGTGGTGGTGAATGGATGGTTGGGGTCGGTCTGAAGGGGAGTGGCTTAGCTTGACACTGGTGGTGGTGAATGGATGGTTGGGGTCGGTCTGAAGGGGAGGGGCTTAGCTTGACCCTGGATTCAGAGGGACAGGAGGTGAAAAGGGTGGAGGAGGGTTGCGTCGAGTCACCTGAAATGACAGCTGTCAGAGGGGAGAGCAGATTTAAAAGGCTTAGGAGAGCGCTATGATAGGCTTGTGAGAATAGAGCGAAGTGATTGGTTAAGCTGGGGAGTGACGCCCCCGATCACTTATTGAGAGGAGAGAGAGTAGTAACATGGAAATAGTAAATGAATGAGGAAAGACGGTCTTCCTGTTGAACTTGCGCTGAGTTTCATGATTATTTCTTTATGATGTTATATTTGTGTCGAGTAGATGTGATTACATATTTGTTTAACATTTTATTTATTGAAGATATAAACTGCATTTCCATGTTTAGATCCTCTGCTGTTTTATTTTAGAGATTTACTTTATTTGATCTAATTTTTACTATTTTTATGAATATTTATTTTGTAGATAAACTGCATCTCTTCTGATTCTCCACTTTTTTTACTTAATCTTATTTTAGAGATACACTTTAATTCATCTGATGTTTACTGTTACGTTCCCTCCTGGACTAGGGGAACCAAAGGGAAGTAACAAAATATAAAATAACCGGGCGAGAGAAAAGAGGAGAGGAAACTGATTTGTGAAGCCATAAGATGGTCTTTTGATTCATTAAAGAAAAAGAGGCTCACCAGCCAATTTGCAAACTTACGACAAAACCAAAACAACTTTCTCATAACAGAAAGCGACCACAGGAAATCATAACACTACTCAGAACTTCTATAAGTTGCACGTCTCACGTAGACAACAACCAAAACACTACACTGCTGCACAGATCACCCACTGCCGTCCATGCAGCTCACAGGAGAAGGAAGAGAGAGACTGCAGCCTTCCTCAGGTCCTTGATGGAGGCCCTGATTGGGGATTGGGAGCACCTGAGGGAGAGGCTGCATCTGGAGGGAGACAATCAGGGGGAGAGGGGGGGGAGACACACACCCCAAACACACACACACACACACACACACACACACACACACACAGCAACACTACGGCACGTAACATTTACCATTGAAAAAATAATATATTTTAGTCATAATAATAATACATTTCATTTATATAGCACACTTTAAAAACCACCTCATCTCAAGGTGCTTCACGATGCTATGAGGAGAAAATAAAATAAAAATATGAAATATAACGTTATCCAAGGAGCATATTGAATAAAATATGGTCATATAAAAAGGTTAGGAGCATAAAAGGTTAGAATAAAAAAAATAAACTTGATTTCCATTTGTTTAATTCTCTGCTGTTTCACTGACTTGCTGCACTTCCCCTACCTGTCCACCAGGGGTAGAGAAGGCTCTTCTCCATGCGTTTGATGGGAAGCCGTCGGTGGCCATGGAGGGGGTGAAAGCTGGGTATTTCTTCTCCATCCCCCCCTCTATCATCTGCAGTGAGCAGGTACTCCTCCTCCTCTTCACCCAGTTATTATTTGTCTTCTTTACTTGCTTGTAACGCGCTTTGAACACCAGGAAAAGCGCTATATAAATGTAATTTATTATTATTATTATTATTTACCTTCATCACTTTAAATGATTAATGATAAGTGATTAATTAACCTGGTAGACCCCTCAAGCAGATAGTCTGAAATACCCCTGATGTACAATCACACTGTCTGTAAATGTTAGGAAACTCTCCCTGGTCCCCGGCCTGAGCTTCAATCTGAGGATCCATGTATTTGTGATCCTCTCAAGAATGGAAGTAGTCATCACATACAGAGCATCAACTAGTTCCTGAACAGTGTCCTTCACATGCTGATATACGAGAGAGGGAGTTACACAGTCACAAGATGGAGGAATAGAAAGCAGTATTCAATGTTTACTTCAGATTAGCTCCACGTCAGAAATGATCATGCTTGTCATATGTCTATCTCCATAGAGGCTGAATCATCATGTTAATCACATAGCTATCATATGCCTAAAACAGTCCTGATGCTCTTCTAGGTAATCATACATCCTGTCATGTTCACAGCTACAGTTGGGATACCTTTGTTATCATGTTACTCTGATATTGGAAGAGGACATTCACTATTTTCCCAACAGTAAATATAAAAATTAAATCAATATACCCTCCTGTAATTTCACGGTTATTACCATGGTGTACACATCTCCTATTTTTGTTTTGTACTTATTGTGTTATTAATAACATGTGCTGTTGTAATCTTGTAAATGTCCCTGTTGCAGGACAAATGAAGGATTTCTGATTATTTCTCTGTTTTATTTCCCACTAAGAAGCAGAAGCTGGTGAAACAGCTGCCGTCAGAAAACATCTGTCTGGAGACGGATTCTCCCGCTTTGGGTCCGGAAAAACAGGTAAGATATTTATCTACATTTCAGTCAAATAAACCCAAAAACAAGATATTAAAATATGCATATATGCAAAGTTTGCTCTGTTTTTAATGACGTGAGACCTGAGGCTTCAGAGGAAACAGAATACTTGATTCCTCCCTGGAGGCTCCATTTAAGAATAAAGGATAAATAAATAAAATATTTAAGTTAACACAAGAAGTAAAAAATGTCAAACCAAGTATAACAAAAATGAAGTAATAAGCATATCTATACAAACAACGTATGTTAAAGTAAACATTTAAATACATTAAATACAAGTATTTATATAAGAATAAGAAGTTAAAGTAAGACTACAAATGTAAAAAGTAGTAAAGACATGTATTAAAACATTCTTGAACACTGACAACTAAAAGATAAATGCGTCTTTGAGCATTAGGAAAAGCGCTATACAAATCCACACACACACACACACACACACACACACACACACACACACACAACACACACACACACACATACACACATACACACATACACACACACATGCACACACACCGACACACACGCATGCACACATACACACACACTGACACACACACATACACACACACACATATAGACACACACACATACAGACACACACACACAGACACACACACACACACACACACACACACACACACACACACACACACACACACACACACACACACACACAGGGGAACTAGAGACACCCCTCTGCCTTTACAGCCATGGTCCGGTCTGACAGCGCTTAGCTCTCTGCTGCAGAGAGGAAGAGAAGATCACTGCTCTAAACAAAGTCAAAAATCGTACATCCAAACGGA